>CM063503.1:83230176-83235176 GCA_032207245.1 Pardosa pseudoannulata | reverse complement strand
ATAATTATGCTAATATGATTAATGTGACAACATTCTCAAATGTTTCGCCATATTTCAGTTAAACAGTATGGTCCCGTTTTCCGCACTTTCCTGAAGACTAGCCTTATATAAAGTGAGCAATTTCGTAGTACTTAATATACATTAGTACTCAGTAAATTCAAAATTCTCTTTCAAAAATAAATTTTATAATTTTATACATACTTATTACAGCGTGTTCTCCTCCTCAGCATATGCAAAAGCTTCAAAAAATTTTCTATAAAAATTCTCACAACTACATTTTGCAAATGCTGAAATAAAATATTTTAATTTCTAAGGAAATTTTCACCTAAGCTAAACTGGAACATATTATTAAATGATGTGTCCTAAACATTGACAGGAAATATATCTCAACTGATACTTCAAAATTTGTGGCCGGCCTTATAGCATTTTTAAATAGACGGAATTTTGCAAGCGGGCCTTAAATCGCCAATAACTGATCTAATGTACCTAATCACAACAGTCTTTTAATAGTTTTATCTACTACTCAGTAAAACCAACCGATTTCTTTCATTTATCATAAAACATAAAAAGGACTATCATCATTTATATCACAGCTATACTGCTATAAACAGAGGTGGAAAGCTTAAATAATGTTTCTTTAAAATACTTGAAATAAATATTACACATATAACTTCATTTCTCATTTGAATATTTATAAAAAGTCCCTTGAAAAAAATTTAAAAAATGTTTTAAGATTATGTAACTTTTAACGAACAAACCAAGTAAGTTTAATTTAACAACATTCGGCAATTGTTATATATTTTTATGTTTATTTAAAAGTAGCGGTCTGTGTGACCAGACGTGGGATGTTATCACCGTTTTGCAACATTCACAAAAATTTGTCATTTTTACAATGACCTTGAAAAAGACTTTTCTGGTATCCTGCAACACTTCCATTAACACAGTTTGATCATAAAATTCTTATGAAATGACAATATTATGCTTATTTTTCATACCTAGGTTTTATTTATCGCTTGATAAGATACAGATAAATATTATGGAAATAAACTTTGGATTTTTATAATTAAAATAAAAACTAAAGACATCAAAAATGTGTCACATAGATAGTATCAAAAGATTTTTTTAAAGAAGATTTTGTGCAAAGTAATTCACAATATGCATAAAAAACATTTTTGTCAATAAATTTTTATGTTTTAAAGGGACATATCAGCTTTAGAGCCTTAAAATCTTCATTATATCAGTATTTTATTTTAAATTCATCATAAAAAAATGTTCTACCCCTTTTAGAATGAATTTTATTTTACAAGTTTTTATAACCATAAAAAATATTTAGTTTTTCCATTTCTAAATACTATAACTGTATTTAGAATTTATATTTTATATTTTATATTTTATTACTAGAAATATTTTTTTATTTCTAGTAATATATTTTATATATAAAATATATTACTAGAAATAAAAAAAATGAAATTATTACACACAAAATAATTTATGAAACATTTATTTCTGATATATATATATATATATATATTATATATATATATATATATATATATATGTATGTATGTATGTATGTGTGTGTGTGTGTGTAATCCAGGAATTATACAACTGCTGGACACATTTGAAATTATATCCCTTATTATTTTTACTTGCCTGGACTACTGGATAAGGAGCAGCCTAAGCTACTAGACTATTTGAGTAAATTGCAGTCTAGCCATTTTGGGTAAAATGAACAGGCACAATTCGTAGCGAAACTTAAACTTTCTTCATTACCTGCTAAAAATGAGATCTTTACCAGCCAACGACAGAGAAAGCCATGAAAAACACTCTGCTCTAACAGAGGTGTACCCAAGAGCGAAGACAGATAGAATTTTCCCAAGGGACAAGAAACATAGCCAGCGAATTCAACTGTTAGATAAGGAGAAAAGCTGAGCCATTTGCCGGCGACAGGTGGAAATCGTGTTGAATGGACAGAAAATTTAGATCTGTAGGACAGAAAGCTTTGGGAAATGTATTGAAAGAATTTTCAGTCGCGTACATTCCTTTGATTAAGACATTTTGAGGCTGAGAAAATAGATTTTGAAAATTTAGAATGGGAGAGAGGAGGTATTTAAGGAAATATTAAAGTGAAATAATTTATATATATATATATATATATATATATATATATATATATATATATAATTCTGCCAACTAAAACTTATCTGGGACAACTGATATTTTAAAATTATAAAAATAGAAACTGTTAAGATCTTTAAAATTGGAAAGTGATAGTCTTTATCATGCTTTAAAATATAATGTATTATGCGTATTAAGATAACTTATGTTCACAGAACAAAAGTGGTAAATTGCTTCTATTTGATGAGTTTCTAATTCGCGAATTTCATAAGTTTCACAAATCGGGTAAGTAGATTTCTTCTTTTTTCACAGAGTGTGTGATTTTCTGTTTTTTTAAATGCATTATTTCATATACCAAAACTAACTATTTTTTATAAAGTTAGACCTTTATTAATTATCAAGGAATTTTTATTCTAAATAGAGTAGAGTATTATATTTTACACAGAATCAAAAATTGGCCTTTTTTTAATGAATTTTCAGCTCGAATGCTACTATGCCCCTTTAATTTTTACATGCTTAATATAATATATTCTAACATTTGACCAATTTTTTTTTTCCTGTTCAAGGTTGCTGATAAACAAAAAGTTAAAAATTGAATTTTGTCATTATGATTAGGAAATACCCTTTCGAGATTCTAGCATAAATTACGAAACGCATTTCTGTCGTATACAATTAACTGTAGTCAGTTGAAGTTTCTGTTGCAATAAGTGAGATTTCGCCGGCAAGAGCTAAGTGATGTAAGCTTTTTGAAGGAACTCTGTTAAACACAGACTTTTCAATTTCATTTCGATTTGCAAAATTTACATTCAGAGGTGAAAATGCAAAAAGATTCTTTGCTTCCCTCTGAACTTTTCTTCCTTCTGGAGACGAACGTGACGAAATGAATGCAAACATCTTCTACTTCTAGAAAGGCAGACTATGCTTTCGATTCCATCTTTCCATACTGAAGCTCTTTTCTCATGCAAAACTTGGAGAATGCATTAAAAAAAAAATACAAGAAGTCAGTCAAGATATATCTTTTGATCCTAGAATTCAGTTTTGTTACGTTTTCATGCCTTTTCAGGTCATTTTTTACGAACTAAACTTAAAAAGAAGCGATTCTAACATATGTATAACACTGCATAAGAAAACCGTTGCTCTTTTTTTTTTTTTACATGTTAGTCAGTTGTACACAAACAAAGATTTAAATACCGGTTGTCACCTTTACTTTAAAATATATTTAGTATATTAGATTGTATTTAAATACTCAGTTATGAATCAAAATTAGCGTTTTCATGACTTTACAGGCAAACTTTTTGTTTGTTTTTAGGAACCAAACATAAAAAGAAAAAGTTCTAGCGTATAACATTGTGTAAGAAATTCATTCCTTTTCTTTTGTACATGTAAGTAAATTGTACACGAACATACATTTGAAAACCGATTTTCACATTTTTTTAATACTGTGGTTCTCAAACTGAGTGCTGCAGTATCCTGGGATGCCTCCAATTTATACTAGGGGTGCAAACAATTTGAGGATAAATTTATCTTTTCTCATGCAAAACTTGGAGAATGCATTTAAAAAATACAAGAAGTTAGTCAATATATATCTTTTGATCCTACAATTCAGTTTTGTTACGTTTTCATGCCTTTTCAGGTCATTTTTTTTTTATGAACTAAACTTAAAAAGAGTGATTCTAACATATGTGTAACACTGCATAAGAAAAATGTTGCTTTTTTTTTTAACATGTCAGTCAATTGTACACAAACAAAGATTGAAATACCGGTTGTCACCTTTATTCTAAAACATATTTAGTATATTAAATTGAATTTAAATTCTCAGATATGGATCAAAATTAAGAAATCCATTCCTCTTCTTTCGTACTTGTAAATAAATTATAGATGAACATAGATTTGAAAAACGATTTTTACTTTTATTCTAATACCGCGGTTCTCAAACTGAGTATCGCAGCATCCTGGAATGTTTCCAAATTATACGAGGGGTGCAAATAATTTGAGGATAAATTTAACTAAACTTCCTAGAACCATAAAAGAAATAATGAAAATTCCATTCAAACCGTTTCAATCATCGTATTAAAGACAAATGCAAAAATGTGTACGGCTGTTCTTTTTCTTCTAACCGCTTTAAAAGTAACTGTACCATAAAATGTTTTTAGCTTAACATGGGTGCTACGGCGAAAAAAGTTTGAGAACCGTAGTTCTAAAACTCATTAAACAAATTAGATTTGAAAACCGATTTTCATATTTTTTTCTAATACCGCGGTTCTCAAACTGAGTGCGGCAGCACACTGGGATGTCTCAATTTATACCAGGGGTAAAAATAATTTGAGGATAAATTTAACTAAACTTCTAGAACCATAAAAGGAATAATGAAAATCCCATTCAAACTGCTTTAATCGTATTAAAGACAAATGCATAAATGTGTACGGCTTTTCTTTTTCTTCTAACCGCTTTAAAGGTAACTGTGCTATAAATGGTTTTAGCTCAACAAGGCCGCTACGGCGAAAAAAGTTTGAGAACCGTAGTTCTAAAACTCATTAAACATATTAGATTACATTTAAATACCCAGTTATGGATTAAAATTAGCGTTATGACTTTTCAAATCCCGTTTATTAACCAAATATAAAAAGATGTGATACTGATATATGCATTGCATAGCGTTAAAAATATCATTGCTCCCTGTTATATACATGTAAGTTACGAATATTTATTTAATCATAGAACACTACATTGTTATTGTGAAACGTTGTTACAATTGTTACTTCTGCAAGACAACTTTTTCGAAATTTATTTTAAACCAAAGAAAGGCAAGTAATACTTATGTTTTCATTTTTTAAAAAGATTTAATGCACATTAAAGTTATCTCCAACTTTTAAAAGTTTATT
>CM063503.1:83192676-83225176 GCA_032207245.1 Pardosa pseudoannulata | reverse complement strand
ATATAAGTTTAATTGCCCCCAAATGTGAACTAAAGAACACTCAAATCCATGTGCAACCAAAATAAATGATTATGGAATATTTTTCCAGCAATAGATAAAATGTATGCCACCAAAAATATCAATTTTAAAGCGAAAAAAAAATTAAGCTTTCCTTTATTTTGAGTGTCTTTAAATGTAAAGATGAAACTGCCCGATTTATATAAAACAAACATCTTTGGCACATTTTAAATTTAACTTTAAAAATTTTACACGAATTTGTAATATACAGTCTGTTCTATAAGAGCATGTCGTCTATTTTTCTGAATATGCAAACGATATAATTAAAAATACATTTGTACCGTGTAGTATACATATTAAACTGAAAAGCATTTCACCTAATAGGTTGTCCAGTCCCCATTATTATAGATTATGTAAGAATCACTTTAACATTCGATTTTGACGTTGAGCGGCGTTTACCCCGTTCCGGTAGGTCGTCAACTTTTTGTACCGCTTTATAACGTGCTACCCACTTCTTGACGACCGACTCAGACTTTCTCATGTACCGGGCTGCAGCTGAACAAGACATTTTTGGACCTTTTGGATGGTTACACAGAATTACTGCCTCAAAACGGCTCGCATACGAGGCACTCATTTTGGAATTGTTGATTTAAACACAGCAAAACAAATCGAATAAAGAATATAACCATAAATAAATCATTCTTCTCTAATGTTTTAAGAACACGTGGAATTAAGCCGGTGTCTGCGCGCTATCTATTGACGAAGGTATGAGAGACACGCTCTTATGGAACATACTGTAATATAAAAAAGGGCATTGTATTTGATGCCACCTTACGAACATTCATACTCATGCACGAGGAAATAAATGACTATGGAATATTTTACAGGAAATAAGCAAGGATATTTAATACCAAAGTATGAATATCAAATTGAAAAAAAAATAATTTTTTTTTACTTGAGTGAAAAGAAAGATCAAACTCCCATATTTATCAGAAACAAACGTTTATCCGTGAATTTTGTGTAAATTTGTAATCTAATACAAAAATGTTATTTTTCTTGAATAACTTTGAAATTTATATTTATTACGGCACATATTTGAAATGAAACAGTGAACAAAAAAGAAAATTACTTTTTACTCTGTAACGTAGTAAAAATAGAATGAAACAGTACTCGGACATTTTAGCAACACTATTTTTCATTATTAAAATAAAAAAGTCATTAAAATACTAACAAAAATACAAACGAAGCACATATACATATATTTTATTTACGTTTGTAATATATCTTATATCCATTAATGACTCTCATCAACTAATTTAGCTTTAACAGAGGGGAAACAAAGAATAAACTATACCTAATACCATTTTTGTACATTTATGCGTGTGATAAATGAAAAGAAAGAAAAAAAATACTTTAAACTAATAACTACAAAAAATATAATATAAATGGAGGAACTTCTAAAAGGACATTAAGCAAATGGCTATTGAATATATATGAGCAATTACAATAAATCATATTATATTCGCTGATACTGCCTCAATAGCCATTAAATGAGCTAGTAAAAAGTAACCATAATAATGTATAAGTCGAAGCACTAAATAGTGCTATTCCGCTTAAAAAAATAAAAATTAGTTGAAACGCGAAAACAGTTGTACGAACCTATGTATGAGAAACTGTTTTATTAACTTTATATACCCTCTCCACAGGTTAAACATAACAACTCAGATGATATAAAAGGAAACTTAAAGAAGCAGACATATATGCAGTAATCACGACCGGGTACATCTTTTACACTGTTCGTATCATTATAAATATGTTTATACAGAAATCTATTCCGTAAAGACTTATTTTCTTATTCTTATTATGCGTTGCGACAGTGAGAATAAAAAAATAATAACAAAGAAACGCGTTAGACAAAAGGTAAAGAAGTAAATACATGCATAGCAATGACGAAACGGCTGTATCGTTTTCAGTAACTTGATTCTTGGACCGAAATCTTTAAAATCCTTTACGCAAAGGCACTGAATAAATCGTCACACTTCAGCAAAAGACTATGATATTTAAGGAACGAATAATTCCCATAAAAATTTAACTATCCGATTTTACGAAGCAGAGAAGTTTAAATCAGAGTGTTCTTTATCTTATATCTCAACATGAATTTTTCTTTTCAGATTGAGAGAACTGAGATACTTTGATATTTAAAAAACGAATAATTCCCATAAACACTTAATTATCCGATCTTACGAAGCAGAGAAGTTTAAATCAGAGTGTTCTTTATCTTATATCTCAACATGAATTTTTCTTTTCAGATTGAGAGAACTGAGATACTTTGATATTTAAAAAACGAATAATTCCCATAAACACTTAATTATCCGATCTTACGAAGCAGAGAAGTTTAAATCAGAATGTTCTTTATCTTATATCGCAACATGAATTTTTCTATTCATATTGAGAGAACTGAGATACAAAATAAAATTTCTTTATATTGTATCTCAATGCTTTGAATATTCAATTTTTGTATCTCAATAACATCGAATTGAAAATTATTTCCTCGAAAAATAGAATACATATTTCTAAAATGTAAAAAAAAAGAAAGAAAAAGAGTATTTTCTACAAACAAAAATATTTATTTCATATAAATGTTGTAAATTTCTTTGAACAAAAAATATCTTTACATAAAAATTTGAAACTACCTTTGTCAGATATCTCCTTTTTTCGTCTCCAGTTTTGCTTTTGTTTGTTTTTAATTTAATAAATTCACAGTTTATTTCAATAACAATCATGTACATCAAATGATAACAAACTTTCGTATAAAACCAAACTTAGTATCTCCATTTCGCAAGAATTCTACAAGCAAATTCTGTTAATTGCAGTCTTGCAGGGTAGAAACAATCAACAAAATCCTCTATTCCTCGCTGCATAAATGACATCAACATTGGATGTTGTAGATCTTCAACGCAGTGATACATATGGCTAACAAGAGAAATTAAACATTTGAATTTTAGATTTATGAGATTACACCAAAATGTGAAGACCATAAACAAGCTTTCCAGATCTGAGATAGGAATTCTTAAATTAAATCGAAATATATATTTTTAACTACACTAAGATTATAGATGTCACGAAATTTAAATTATTCGGAGGAAAAGTTTTAATACCGGTCTTGTTTAAATAATGTTCTAAGGTAAATATTAGATTTCATCTGAAATAGCCAGATTAATTTTCCAGGAACTACAGATAAAATATATTTAAAGTTTCTGATCGACTTTGATATTCATACTGAACTGATATTCATACGTTAGGCTACACGTCAGGAAACTAAATAGAACTTTCAGTTCAGAAAGGCCTCGAAATGATGAATAGTCTCCTATTTATTCAGCATTTATTAAATTTATTTGTGTGTCTGTGTGTATATGCAAACATATATACTCGTATCTTTTATAATATAATAAATTATATAGCATATGTATACATATATGCAAATAAACACGTATAAAGATTCACGCATAAGCTGCAAGTGTCCAGCTCGAACTAGCTGGACACTGCTTTTGATACCGGAGTCTGAGTTCGAATACCTCAGCTCGTATGGGTGTTCCGCGCACATGCGATCTGTAATTGGCTTTAAGCAGTACGTCTCAGCTAAATATCCCTTTTACCACAGTGTACCATATCAAACCCAAACCACACACAATGTTTACGTGTGCTTATATCTTGTATATTAAATTTAGTTTTTGTTTTGTGTAACCCATCTAAAAGAACTGAGATATGTCCCACTTTATACGAAAAGGTTTCAGTTATAGATATTGTTAAAACAGTCAATGGGATATATACACACACACACACACACACATATATATATGTGTGTGTGTGTGTGTGTGTGTGTGTGTGTGTGTGTGTGTGTGTGTGTGTGTGTGTGTGTGTGTGACCGTAGTTCTCCAGTACAAACCAATCATGTTAGCTGACTCCTCAGTTTGTCCTGTCCCAATAATGAAGTGGGAACCTGTCCTCCAACGTCATTTTAATAAAAATCTAACTAAAACGGTGTTATTTGCATAGGCCATGACTGCAACCATCCATCGTGAAGTCCGTCTTATTACATATATCTTACATTCTATTAGACAATATAATCCTGGGTAAAAGTTAAATATCCTACCCATGTTACCTAAATATTGGAGTCCTAATAACTGGAGAAAATTTTTTTTATCGATATTTAAGTATAGTTATAACGTATAGATAAATGATTAAAACCCTTGGGATTTTCTTTTCAACTTGGGCATTTGTGTAAGATTAACCTCGAAATATAATACCGTTAAAATACTGGAGTCAGCAAATCCCATTAATGCCTCTTTAGTTTCTAATGCATTGAGTAATCGAACATTTATTAACGGAAAAGAGAAGATATTTCAGATTGAGATTCTGTTTTACGGCTGAGATTCCTTTTGCTGCTTTAAATGAATTATATGAATAATTTTGTGATCGCCTTGTGTATTGACAAAAGAAGAAATATTAATTTAAAATACCGGCCTATGTAATGAAAAAGAAACACATTATGGGATATCGTACTGATAAATGCTCAATACTAAGTATTAGAAAAAAAATTATAAAGAATTAAGAATTATTGTTTTTTTTTTTTCAATATGAGCATTTGTGTAAGTTGAACCTGGAAATGTAATGCCATTAAAAATACTGGAGTCAGCAAATCCCATTAATACCTCTTTAGTTTCGAATGTGTTGAATAAAAGAGCAATTATTAACGGAAAAGGGAACATATGGCAGATTGAGATTCTATTTTATGTCTGAGATCCCTTTTGCTGATTTAAACTAATTGTATAAAATTTGTAATCACCTTGTGAGCTGTCGAGAAAAGGAATATGAACTTAAATTAGCAGCCTATGTGAAGATAGAAAACCGATAATTGGGTCAGAACTGAAGAAAACCGCACTAAGTGAGGAATTTCTATAGTACAACTTCTTTGCCTCCCGTACCAATTGGTTGTACGTAATGCTAAATAGTACCATTTTGAAAAATGATTGTATTTCATGAAATTTGTTATTGCGAGTATAATTATTTACATTATACATTTTATAGGGAGACCATGTATTCACATCACAGGGGAACGAAGGCGAGTTTTAATGTAATGGGACAAATTACATTAAAACTCGCCTAAACGTCCTGTTAGATTATAAACTCACTGATATATACTCACTCACATCACTCATATATATATATATATATATATATATATATATATATATATATATATATATATATATATATATATATATATATATATATATATATATATATATACATATATATATATATATACATATATATACATATATACATATACATACATATATACAGATATATATACATATACATATATAAATATACATATATACATATACATACATATATACAGATATATATATATATATATATATATATACATATGTGTGTGTATTCAAAGCGTTACATTTATCTGCTTTGTCATATTTCGCTTATTAATAAATGGTTTTAATAATAACAAAATTATGAAAACACCAGGATACTGATGGCTAACAGCTAAATTTAAAATGCACTCACACACACACAAGAAAAAAAAGGTTTTGGTTGCCGGATTTTTGTTCATTAAATATACATATAAACATCTTCACTATATAGTATTATAAACTAAAATAATTTTTATGAAATAAAGAAAAATTTTTGATTTCATTTTATTTGTTCACCATTGATTATTTTTCGCGTACCATAGGTTGTAAAACGCTGCTATAGCACATAAAATGCAAACGCATTGAGCATTTACGGCAAGTATTGTGAATTTTTCAAAATAGGATCAAAATAGGATGTGGAGCGATTTCACCAATGGTTGCTTGGATTACCATTGAAAGCTCCCATTTTGAAATCACATAATGAACCAATCTGTATTAATTGAAAATTAATATCCAAATTACTAACAGTAATATGCGGGGTCAGCAGTTAAATGAAACTTCACAAAACGAAGCATTTCTCTAATGTATAAATAAGCATGGAGCATTTATAGTGAAGCTGCTTTTGAAAGAATGCCTTCACAAATAATATTTCACGTAAAATTTTAACCACTTTTACAAACGTGTATTGTGCTAATAACACATAAATTTCAAAAGCAGGTTGATTAAAAAGGAAATAAACTTTGTTTTGAAAGACCGATGTTGCCTTAAAGGCGATGGCAAGTGCCTGTCGTATATTAAAAAAAAAAAAAAAAAGCCTGGAAGATCTGTTGCGTGTTGAGAACTTCGATGTTTATCCGCAAAATACCCATTTCAAGCGCTCTTAAGTTTTGTATTTCCCCAAGAGATAGAACTGAAAACAAGCAGATTACAAATCTTACACTACTTTCATTTTTGTGAAGATTAAATTTCAAGCTACCAGAAACAAAGTTTTGACCTTTTGAGAAGAAATCTCTAAATTTATCTTTCAGCCGAGTAGTGTATCTAAGAGGTAAATATTTTTTTATGAATAAATGGTTACTTTTCATGAAAAAATATAAAAAAAATAACTTAAGCTAAGAAAATTTTAGGTTCTAGTACAGCAGTATGTACAAGTCTGAATATTTAAGAATTGAAATTACTAGAAAGAATTCATGGTGAAAATGAATATATATATATATATATATATATATATATATATATATATATATATATATATATTTATGCGTGTTTTTTTTTTATCGCGAACATAAAAAAAAATGTAACCTCACCTAGGATAGCAATTGAAGCGAACTGCATTCTAAAAAATCTTTAAATGGTTCTGGAACGGAATGTACTGTTAGAATAAGCTTTTATAAGAAAAACAAATGCATAAATAAAAACAATTTAAAAAACTTCTTAAAAAAACGAAACAATGATTATTTCCACTGGTGCATCCTTTTCAAACAAACGTGAAATAAAAGCCGTTGAAAATCCACTATGCTATTATCATGACCCAAACTTTTTAAAAACTGCTTATAGAAAAAGAATTGTAGAGAAAAGAAAAAAAAATCCAATCATTCCGCTATTTGGGTGCAGTGGGAACATAAACAACTATACAAACCCTATATAATTTAAAATAGAGAATCGCAGCAACATCATTAAAATGGTTCGTTGGTTTGGAGGAAAACGGTCCCTCGTTAAAGTGGGAAAATAATGTGGTGAAAAAGATTTCTCAAAACTTTATAAACATATTTAAATTGCAGTTTACCCTCACTGCAAACACGACCTATTCATTATTCCGCTTCTCTTCAACAAGGTAGGGTAATAAATAAACCAAAGCAGTTTTCGCTCTAACAGATGTTCTTGGATTATGATATATCTTGCTCAACTACTTAATATTGCCACTTATATGAGCCGCGGTATCTCAGTCGGCAAAGGTAACGTTCTCGTAACTGGAGGGTTGCGGATTCGGAGCCTGATCTGGTCTAAGATCCGCCGTGTTCGGTAAAGGTGCCTAGTGCACGTAAAATACGTTCTTGGCCACAATGCTATCCATGTTCTCAATCAATAACTCTGTAGGGTAGCAGGCCAAGCCCATGGGTCTTCTGCTTGGTCCCTGCTTCAAAATTACGAGGACGCACCTGAGAAAAAGTCATACTTTCACCCTTGAGGTACTCTTAAAAAAAGGCGCATCCCTTTGCCTTAATACGAGTGACGTATTGCTCAATCGTGCTTGGTTTGATGAAGTGGCATCAGAAACAACAACAACAACAATCACCACTTATATACATAACCGCCACCTATTCCCGAATTAAAAAAGAAAAAATGAGGAAGCGCTCATAAATAAACAAAGACCTTGTTAGACCCCATGATTAAATCTTATCTCTTGCAGTATCTCTCCCCCGAAGCGTCATTCCGGACCACCACTGGACCACCACAGGATGGTTTTGGCACAGAACTGCCTGGGCATAGCCCTCTAGTTCTGCACTACAAGGGAGTTTGGCAAAAACAACATATGGATTTATTTGGCTCGAACATGGAAACAAAAGATAGTAAAATAAGGGAAGGGGTGCTTAAGTTTAGGCAAGGAAAGACACAAATAAAGGTAAAATGAGTGATAAGAAGGTGAGTATCCAATTATGGAAGGGATACAGTGGCTAGTGAAACACTAGGAAATATAACGAAATGCACAGTTAGGTTGAATAAATGAGACGCGTCATTTCAGGACATTCCTACTTTGTTTAAATACAGGCGCCTGGAACCTGGTATTCCACTCGGCCTGTGATTGGCTGATAAGTATATTGGCAGAGTTTTCTAAAATTAACGAAATATATTGTCGACGCTTTCCACGATTGGTTTCTTATCCATTCATTTAGATTGGCTTCTTATCTATTTATTTATTTATTTTTATTTCTCCATTATTTATTCCTTCATTTAGAAGAATTTGAAACGTACAAAGAATGGAAATTGGAAGTTCTAATTGTAAATATTGCAGCTCTGTGTTTTCTCACAAAAAGTATTTAACACAGCATGTAAAAGTTTCTCATTTCGGTAAACTATAATTATATAAGTGTAACTTAACTTTAATTAAATACCAGTAAGCCTTTAATTAAATATATAATCGCCCCCCTCCCTTTGAAAAAAAATTCTATGTACAATCCTGTCTTTCTGATTGTTGAAATAATATACAAATTCACGGGAAGCGTCGCCAAGATATTTGGCCAATTTTAGAAATCGCTGCCAATGTACTTACCTGCCAATCACAATCCGAGTGGAATACCAGGTTCTAGGCGCCTGTGTTTAAATACAGTGTTTTGTTTGCTTAGGCAAGTGGGTGCCTTGTTTGGCTATCGTGGAGATAGTATTACTTTTGTCTCATGGCTGGTTCGTTGTTTATAAGTTGATTTAAGTTTTGTTGACCATTAAATACGCTAATTGTTTCATTTCATTATACTTATGTTTGCTAAATTTAAAAGCTTTGTTTATATCTTATGTTAGTAATAATTAAATTGAGTTATATACTTTTAGACCGTAGTAGTTTTTGTTGTCATATCGAGCCATTTTTATTTTCCATTGCATTTTAGTTAACATATTAGAGTTACTATATCACGGAAGTAACAGACCTCTACACAAAGCCGACAGAGAAACCGATAATTTCAAAATGATCTAGCACTAAGAAAAATTCTTCAACATGGCTTAATTTGTTTAAGTCAACATCAGTCAAGATGCATGTAACTGCACAAAGAACCAGAAGAGGTTCGAGCCATGCTACACAGTATTTATAAAATTTTGAAAGAAAAGGTTACATTGCACAAAAATTATAACAATCCTAATGTATGCTACACAATGAAAATGACAAAAGAGTTCAGGGTCAAGACAAAATAACAAAACTAAATATAAAAAAGCAAAATAATTGGCCAGAATTAAAACTGAATATTACACAAGCAATGAAATTGGTTTGGAGCTCTACGGTCGACTGTTTTGCTAGAAAAGGGATAATGAGACAGGGCCCTATTGATTAAAGGGGATCTACCCACTCAGCCATCGTTCGGCTCCTCAATATTAATAGCGTTCATTAAAAAAGTAATAAATTTGTAATATTTTTTATTTCCGGTTCATATTCTTCTAAAATACATTCTTTATAATTGTGTTTAAAATTATGCGTGTTATTTATACTCCCTCGTTTAAAAATATAATAGAATGATAAAATTATGGTCGGGAAGCTAAAACAAATCGAAAATTAATTACTGGATTCATCTTGAGAATAATACTGCATAAATTCCGCATATTGTCATCTTATTATTTCTATATCTGCATATTTCTATTTATAACTACTTTGAATGAGTACTCCTTTTGGAAAAAATGCCATTGGTGATTATATACGAACTGCCAATACAACTTCATGCTCTTTTAACATGGAATTATGTTTTTGCAGTTGATTTTAAATTTTTTAAAAACATTAAGCATATGCTGATTTGTATGCTTATTAATCTTTCCTCCTAGAGGGCCAAGGCCTACGGTGCCAATCTCCGTTTCCGATACCAAGAACCCTGGGGTGAGAAGCATATGTTCCGGTTAAGAATCAACCTTACGCGGAACCCCCAGTGTTTAATTCTCAAGCATGCTTGATCCTCAGTTTGTCTACCCACTGAAGGGATGAAAGGCTGAGTCAACCTTACCCAGTCCGGGGATCGAACCTCGGACATGCACGAAGCGCTACCCCAACGCCATTGGGCTTCATGCTTATTAATCAGATGCTTATAATAGTGTGGGAGATGGAGGGAAGAATCCCTTGCAAGGGCCACATCTATGGCTAGGTCGTGCATACACTAGATATCCAAATGGAAATTATGACCAAAATAATAAGGCCAGTTGATATCAGATAGGTAGAACGTTACCTCTGAGTCCCGGAGTCCGTAGGTCCGAATTCTACTACAGACATGGATGTTCGTAGCGATTCAAAATTGTCTTTAAACAGGATTTCCCGGTCTCATTAAACCCCGTATAGCAAGAAAAAGTAATCCCGACTGCTCCAAACAAAATTCAAAATGACCAAAATATCTGGTTAAAATAAATTGTTTTGAAAATAGCACAAAATTATAATTTCACAAATAATATAATGCTTACTTCATGAAAACTTCGATTTTCCTTAACATCTAACGTACTTGCATAAATCGTTATTTTAAATTTATTGTTTGAAACAAGTTCCAAGATACGAAAAGAAAATACAGAAGAAACTCTGCAAAAGGATAAAGTTGTTTTTCTGCCATAACTTTCAATGCCGAATTCGGTATATTGCATACTGATTTGCAAGTTCCATTAACATCCGTCGACCTCTTCAAATGTAAATGGTGATAAAATTAAATTTTAAAAAAAGTTCTGAAGAACAGGAAATTTGAATCGTGAACACTAACAATTCTCCAATTATTTCAAACCGAAACTTATTTTGGTTGTTTGTGGGTGAGAGTTATTTCAGTCCTAAATACGAAATATCAACATTTTACGGCTAATCTTCTTTCAGTTATGCCAGACACCGTTAATACACGTTACGCTGAAATTTTTCGTTATACAAAGAGCATGATAAGGGTGGGTGGTGGGGGTGGGAACACAACTAGACGTTATAGCAGCAAATATAAAATTTCAACTTTCTACGACTAATAATTTTTCTGTTATCCCTGAACTTGTTAATACACATTATATTGAATTTTATCCTTATATAGACTGCTAATTACAATCAAATGAGAAAGAGCAGAACGAGACGTTTATAACATTACTAAACACAAAATTTCAACATTCTACGATGTTAAAAACTACTACTTCTACTAGACTGAAAAGAAATACTACTTCTACACTACTTCTACTAGACTGAAAAGAAATACTACTTCTACAACTCTCGTAAAATGTGTTGAAAGTGATAAGTAAGTTATGTCCGTGAGTTGCTATGCTTGATGATGGGTCAGTGTGGTTTTATTAAGTAGTGCATCATTAAAGTGTTCTAAATTTTTATTTAACCAGTGAATGTTATGTTGGGCAACGCATCTAACATGAATATAAAGAACAGATAATTCACGACAACTGCTGGTCGTTTTTGAATTATGTCCAAAAATTTAATACACGTCATACTAAAATTTTTCACTGTATAGTGTTGAGACGGCAACCTTAGGGGAGGTGCACAACTAGCTGTAGTAACAGTTCTAAATAAAAATTATTGGCCTTCTAAGCTTATGCTATTTTTTTAGTAAATATAAATTAAATAATTCAATAGACGTTATTAATTATTATTATTATTATTATTAATTATTATTATATTTATACATATTTATAAACTTTTATAAGTTTTATTGCTATTTTTTGAATAACAGTAAAAATAAATAATAATAATAATAATAATAATAATAATTTGTTTTTATTTCTACCTATATATATATGTATGTATGTATGTATGTATATGTATATATATGTATATGTATGTATATGTATATATATATATATATATATATATGTATATATATATGTGTATATATTATATATGTATATATATATGTATATATATGTATATTATGTATATATATATGTATATATATATGTATATATATATATGTATATATGTATATATGTGTATATGTGTATATATATATATATATATATATATATATATATATAGTCAAGGTTACTAGGTGTGCACAGCGTGCGCCAAATAGAGTAACCGATAGACTAATACCAAAATATTCAGATTTTATTTAGCATTTATACATTTTTATCTTAACATTATAATAAACATGTAATTACACACACATATATACACGCATACATACATTACCACTTATTCATTTTCACGTTCTTTGTATTGCTACTTGTAAATAAAACGATTTTCTCGCCCCTATGTTTCATCATTTGTTTATTTAGTCAACCACTATATTACTGTCGAGTTATGTAGTTGTGGATTAATTCTATGAAGAAGCATTTTTTGTTTCAAACAATGTGTGTGTATATATATATATATATATATATATATATATATATATATATATATATATATATACACACTAGTTATGACTAGGTATGTGTGTATATATACACACACGGATACCTAGTCAATTACAAAGAGCAGCCATAACTGTAAACGTATATGCATCGGATTAATAATGAATCTACTAAGAGTCTGTATTCGTAGTGTCCAGAACATATCTTGCACGAAAAACTAGCCCTAGTCAAGACTGTACCACTAAAATCTAGAAAAATAATTCTTCAGCATGATCTTATTGACTAAAATTGAAGAATCACAATAGGATTGATTTGCTGGGGTAGGAGGATTCAATTTAAAAGACAGTTTATTTAGAGGATAAATTTTAAACATATATTAAAATTATGCACTGCTGTAAATGGTATATATAT
Source organism: Pardosa pseudoannulata (assembly GCA_032207245.1). Taxonomy (NCBI): domain Eukaryota; kingdom Metazoa; phylum Arthropoda; class Arachnida; order Araneae; family Lycosidae; genus Pardosa; species Pardosa pseudoannulata. The sequence continues at coordinate 83,212,331 of CM063503.1, read as the reverse complement.
ATATATATATATATATATATATATATATATATATAGTTAGTTAGCTTCAGTATTCATTTCTTCATTTCTTCTTCGACAAATATGACACATCAACTTTTCACCCTAATGCCAACTCTTATCGAGAACTAAATCAAATTTGAAACCACACATGAGACCTAGATGTATAAAAAGTGGTAGTGAAGATAACAGTACGTGGAAGAATTATTTTAAATTATTTTTATTACTTTAATTAGAAGTCTAATATGGGGTGTAAGTGAGCGAAAAGGTTAAAGCATTCACGTTATTTAAATTAAAAGAAGGAAGACAAATGGTGAAGAACAAACATTAAATAGACAAACAAGCATAATAAAGTAAAAAATTGTATTCAGTTTTGCGGCACCAGTGGTTATGGAAATACATGCAAACACAACACATACAATCTCCACGACTGTGGCAAAACTTTTAAAGTAGCATTTGTCAGAATGAAGTTACTGACCCATCTCACAGTGTTCACGAGAACCTAAAACGATTGTAAACATTAAGCTGTATGTTCCTGGAGGTTATACTAGCAGAAAATCCGCAAAACGCAACAGTTCTTAAGACAAAAATGAAGCATTATTGTTTTAGTCACGCAACCTGAATAACCTGCTGGACCATGTAAAATTACTTCGCTCTGAAACATTCTGGTTTTGTTTTCATGCAAATATACTCAAAAAAGAGTTCTTTAGCGGAGATAAGACCATCCAAATTAGCCCGCAAAAAGACGTCGTGAACAAAAATAACGGAGAGGGAAAAGAAAGTAGCACCCAGGCGAAAAACACGGTGACCTCAGTTCAGCAGACTTTCGCCGGTTCAACTGAGAGTCGCTTTCTTTTTCTGCAAAATCTGGGGGTATTTGTTGGGACAAAAAAGTTTTAAATTTTAATTTTTTATATCAAAAGGTATCTAAAAACAAGTAATAGTTTACAATATTTCGGAGTGATGGGTGGTGGGGGAAAAAATTAAATCCCTTCTATAAAAATACGATAAAATTGCTTTAAAGATATGAAAGTATGTTAAACACATATAAAAGATTAAGTTTTTCTCTGTAAAAAAATTAAATATAAGCAGATATCTTTTCTTTGAATTTAAAAAAAAGAGCTTTCAATTTATCTTACAAACAAACATGGCATCTGTGATCTCTTGACCATTACCTGTACTTTCGTCCGCTTTCTATGAAAACAGAGTATATTTTTCTATTTTAAACTACAATTGGTGTTCTGTGGTCTTGCAGACTCCATGACCTTCACCCCTAAGTGTTTCTATTCTTCTATTTCGTAACGACCCGTATGTTTTTCAGTACCATCCTGCAGCGTGTTGTCAAAGTAGCTTACCAAGTTTCAACCTGTCGTTTTAAGATTCGGGGTCTAGCAGCCCACGTCACATGAGGTTATATGAGAGTCAAAGACAACGTGCTGCATTCTTCTTCAAAGTAAACAGAAAGGAGTAAAGGGAAATAATTTGTAACTTTATTTCTATGTAAATCTGGGGATAATAAGTGCCAAATCCCCAGAATTCCAGAATTTTCCCTGAACACAAATACTTCTAAAAATTGCCTACACAAACACCATGTAAAATTTCTTCGCTCAGAAGCACTAGTTTTCTTTTCATGCACAGATACTCATAGCACAGTTCTTTGGTGAAAGTAAAAGCCATCCAAACAATTATCGGAAAAAGTGTCTTGAACAAAGATAACTGAAAGGAAAAAGAGGTAGCATTCGGGCGAGAAAACAGTGACCTCAATTCACCGAACTTTCGCCGGGTCAACTAAGCCTCGCATTCTTTCTCTACAAAATTGCCTAAATTAAATGCCACGTAAAATTACTTCCCTCAAACATTCTAGTTTAATTTAAATGCAATAATATTCAAAACAGAGTTCTTTGATGAAGATCAGACGATCAGAAATATCCTTCCAAAAGGCATCTCAAACAAAGATAACGGAAAGGGAAGAGAGAGTGGCAGCCAGTCGAGAAACACCGTGACCCCAGTTCACCGGACTTTCGCCGGGTCAACTAAAAGTCGCATTCTTTTTCTACAAAATTGGCTACAGAAACGCTAACAAATGATAAAAGATAACAAACGGGAAAGAAATATAGCTGATCTCCATTTGAAAACTAAGAAGAGAAAAGAATTGGAGCTTTGGTGCTCGGATTTGCTCTACATCTTAAGTTACGGAGAAATAAAAATAAATAAATATATGAGAACAAAAATTCATCTTCTAACCCATGCTTATCGAATCCAAAAGATTTCGTTGCCCGCTTTGGAGATTCATTTTTATTTGGTGGACTGCTTTATGTGTGTATGTAATACAAACTTTTTTTTGGTGAAAATTTTAAAAATACATTAATATAGTAATAACAATAAAACAGCTAAAAATTTATATCTATACCTGAATAATTATAACAATCAATAAAACAATTGAATAATATTCATAATAATCAGTACACTATTGGTTTCCATTATAAATTTCGTTATTTCCGACGCAAGCTCCAACACTTTACACAGTGGTCCGCAGTTCAGATTAGACCATGAACACAATTATTTCATAGTAAATATGCGGTTTTTTTATTTAATTTTTATGATTCATTGTCAGTTTTTTTTTAAACTAGAAATATTCATTAATGTGTAAACTTAAAAATAAAAGCCTACGCTATGAATGAATACAGGTTATTGTCATTGTTTAAATTATATTCAAATATAGAGTATCGTATAAGTCTTGGATAATCTATAACAATACTGCAAAAATGCATTGCTTAGAGAACAAAATGAAATATAATGAAATAAAGTAAAAAAGTATGTCATATGTAGTCAATATATCGGATATAGGAATTATTCTAACCATGTTACACTAATTTTATAAATGATGAATTACGTCATCTAAGGGGGGGGGGCGACTCATTTGTTCAGACTCGTATCGTTTTCCTGTTTCATCCTCTTATATCGAGGTTCCACTGTTCTTCCCTCAGAATATTATTCCCATATCCGGAGTACGCTGAAAAATTGCTTATTTCTGAAAACTCTACTGAGGAAATAATTAAGAAAAAAACTACGTTGTTAAATAATAGCTTGAACCAGTTCAGTCGTTCTACTCCCACGAAGTACCCTCCTTCACCAAAATCCTTTGTCAGGGAATTCAGCAAAATTTCAAGGTGAAGTCGAGAAGAGATAAGGGTCACGGGTCACGGCCAAATTCTTTGGCTTCCACGAGCGATCAAACTTTTAGAGCTAGGTGAATCACAAACAACTACCGTCTAACAAGCACTCAAGAGTGCGCTTTTTCTTCGCCTATACACTAGAACTATAATAATTTGTTGAGAAAGTTCCGTAATCACTTCATCTTATTCTGACGGCGTTCAAAGTTCTTGAAGCGGAGAAGGTAAATTTGCAGTGTTGGTTGCTTTTCAACACTTGGAGACCCTTGTTCAGGGGACTGGGATGTTTTCAACAAGTTTAATTGCTAAAATTAGTCTATTGTTTATGCTGCCATAACTTTTTTATGTATTTATTTTTAACGAGAGATTGTTATATTTACGATCATTTTTATGAAAATATGTATATTTTGGTTTATTAATATTTTTGCATAACAGTGCAAAAAGACATACTTTTTTAACCATGAAAAATATTGAAGTATTTTCAAGCACAGTTTTTTTTCTTGTATAAGCTAACAAAAAAATCTTACCTTCAAATTATAAACGAACATAACAGATACTCTATTTAATACCATGCATTGAAAATAACTATTCTGGTTGACATATAGGTGTATTTTTATAAAATTATAAAATTTATATATCAGAAAATTCTAATTATTACAACATTTAATTTTACATTACAAATATTTTGTGACAGTACCCAGTACACATAGGTGAAAATCAAAAATAGAATATTATTATTATTATTATTATTATTATTATTATGCATAAACTAATAAAAGAACAGTTAATAATTCATAAATCTAAATATATATAAAAATAATTATAACAACATTTAATTTTACATGAAAAATATTTTGGGACAGAATCGAGTACATATACAGGTGAAAATTAAAAAGAGTACATTATTATTATTCATAAACTAATAATAGAACAGTTAATAATTCATAAATCTACATAAATATTTATAAGAACAATCAATAAATCAAATTATTAATGTAATAGCCCAGATCACTGATCTAATAACAATGCCGGGTATTCCTCATCCAAAAATGTATTAATCCAATAATATTAAATGTAATAAATACAATGATAAAAATTGTATGTTTTCATATAAACGATTAACTGTTCAGCTAATAGTTAAAAGCTTTAAAATTTCAACTTTTGTTAATATTGGGGATTAGACGGGATTTAACCTGGGGTTAATGAATCGGTATACGTAAAAAATAATTTAAACTTCTCCCCTTGATTCAAAAAGAAAAACGGATTTTATGTTTTCATTTATATGATTAATCGCTAGGTGATAATTTAGAGCTTGAAAGTTTCGGCATTTATTCATACTGGGGCTTAGAAAGGGTTTAACCTGGGGCTGGTAGCAAAGAGGTAAAAGCAAGAAATATTTTAAACTTCTTCACGTAGTCCAAGAATGCAAACTGATTTTAAATAATAAAAATTAGTCAATGTTAAACATTTCTTTCGCATATATAACACATCAATTTGACGGTAAATCTCTCTAGTGAAGAAGCAATTTGCTATCTCTGCGAATTACCTCTGCATTAGAGAGATATTACGAGAAAACATTCATTACAGAAATGTTGCTAGAAAATCAGATTGTCTAGTAATATGACACTGGCAATATTTGTTTCAATTATAAATTTTGTTAATTCTGTCAGGGGCTGCGGTGTGGTCACCATTGCGTTATACAACGTGGGCGGATTAAATGCAATACAGTGATACACGGAAACGTTTTACATGCCATATTTCCTAGGAAAGAAAGATGCTACACAGTTACAAAGACAAAGAACAATATACTCGTATAAATATCTTTCAGCTGTTTTCATGTTTTCCTGTACAACCGGAAGTAAATATAATTGTTCGCAAAAGTTTTTTTTTCTCCGAAAGAAAACGTAGAAATACTAAAACAAGCATTAAAAAAAACAAGGGTGATCTCTGCTTCACTAGCAAAGAATCGTTAAACAAAATCCGGAAAAACACAAGTGAAATTATCCCTCGCTACTACACAATGATCCGCAATTTTTTCCTTTTCAATATATGAGGTTAAAAAAAATCTATCAAGTACAAAACAGCTTTTTATTCTTTCAATGTACTTTGAAAGAAAAAAGAAGGTAAAAATTTCTTTCACGTTTAATGGTTTTAAAAAAAAAGTTTGCTAATAATTACTACGTTTCTGTGATACGAATAAAAGTTCTAATTAATCTCTTATAATTATACATCAGAAATTAAAAAAAAAGGAAAATCAGAGACGCATCGATAGTTTAGGTTAAAAAAAATAATAAATAAAAAATAAACTAGTAAAAGGTATCCGTGATTACCATAACATATACATATATACGTGTGTTTGAGTAAAACCAGCAAAAAGTTTCATTCCGTATTACACCTGACATAACCAATATTTTTTTTAAGGTCGGGGTATGCTTGGCAATGTTTACACTTTGTGCAGTCATGCTGAAAAGGCACTAACAGTTGGAGGCTAGGCAACAGATTTTTAAAAATTCTTTTATTTTCTCAAATAACGTACTTTGAGAGACACCGGACATATCCCAACGCCATGCATTTCCATTGCTGTGAGATTGTCCTCCCTCAAGAGTGAACAACGTGATTTTTCCTCTCATGAGAGAAATCCTAAGAGGCAATCTTGCTGTGGCTCTTAAAACACTGCAGCCGGAACTTGCGTATCAAAAATAAATACACCCGCGTATAATTCCCAAGAGTACGTGTTTTTCCATGGAAGAACTGACATCCGGTTTTAAAAAATGTAACGTGTATGTATGTGAGAATAACGAATAAAAAATAGAAAGCGAATTAACAGAATTTCGAGGAACTTCAGGTAAAAAATTTTATGTATGTAACCAGAAAGAATTATTCTTTACCGATTACACAAGAAGTAAAAGTCCATATTTTTATTTGCCTGGGCTCGCTTGGAAATGTAACTTAGTTAAGGTAAAGTTGAGTTAAGTCATTTAAAGTGAAGATAAAAAAATATCTATTTATTGAAATTAAGAAAAGAATACACGGAAAAAAAGTGCATCTCTTGAGAAAATGTTTAAAGGAGTAAAAAATGGATAAAACTCATGTCAGTATTTACCGAAGTAAAAGAAAACTGCTCACGGGTAGCGAATCTGAACACAATCTAACAGTACAGTCCACGAGTCTTGTAACACGAAAAAAACGATTGATACTATTGAGATTGAAATACCATTCGTGGCTTTACTACCAAGAGTGACGAGTATAGAAAAATAAAACGCACGTAGACAATAAATCAAATTAATTAAATGAGATAGAATAATTATACGGCAGCATATTATTAATTTCCGATTAGGTAGAATTAATACATTTTAGACAAATAAGAAAATAAATGTGAATCGGAAGATTTGAGGCAATTAAAATAAAATTTATATTTAGATATATATGAGTATTGTTCAATTAAATCGTCTTAATATTCAAAGTAATAAAAAAAAAAATCATGTCAGCAAAACAATTAAATGGCCGGACATTAATCGGAACAATAAAAAAATAATGGATAATTACTGTTATTGCGGACATCAAATGCGTACATTCAACAATAAACAAAACGAACTGCATTTAGAAAAATTTTATAAACACATCTTAAATCGATAAATGTGTATTTTAAAAACATTTAAAAGTCAACGTCGATTCGACAAATCCAAGTACAACACTATCTGGTGACCCAAACCAAATCAATCGACTGAGACTAGAATCGTATTATTTGAACTGTAAATGAGGGAAATAATTATTATACACAAGATAAAGAATACAAAAATCCGAGTTCAAGAATTTAAGATGAAAAGAAAAGTTAAAGGGCACGCGTAGCAGTTATTAATTAAAATCTTAGATTTTGAGAAGTATAGGAGAAATACATTTTTAATTTTGGGACTGGAAAATTTAAGAAAAATAAATGTGAATCGGAAGATTTTTGAAGGCAATTAAAAGCAATTTATATATAGATATATATGAGTGTTGTTCAATTAAATCGTCTCTAAAGTCAAATTGTAGAACACCACTAGAACCAGATTCATGTCTTTACAGACAAATGGTCGATTTAGTTTAAAATGTTACTACATTTTTATTACAGGAAGGCTAATGAATCCCAACCTACCCTACCCCTCTTCAATAAATCAGAGATATTGACTGCTCAATCTTTTTCTACTAATTGTTATTGCGGACATCAAATGCGTAGACATTTCAAACAATAAAACAAAACAGTGCATTTAGAAAAATTTTATGCTCCCATTAACATCTTAAATCGATAAAAATGGTATTTTAAAAAGTTAATATTGCTAAAGAGAAATATTCAAACACAATCTTTTGTTCGCTTCGACAAATCCGAGATGACATCAACTATTCAATCTGGCTCTACCACCTGTTATCCAGATCTAAATCAAATTTGAAGCCTCTGTGTATAAAAGATGTCATAAAAGATAAAAATTGGTTGAAAAATTATTTTAAACTATTAGGAGACTCATAAGAAGTTAAAACGAACGAAAGAGTTAATTCAAAATAACATTAAAATGAAATAAATATAAATTTGTTTTAATTACGCTTCTAAATTGACTTTTGTTAGGTTGTAAACAAAAGTAGAAGGAAAAAGATAAATCTAAGTAGAAAGACAAAGCGAAAAATCAGGACTATCTTCAAAGGAACATATATTTCTAAAACTATTTCATTTACTCAATTTAACTATGAGAATAAACGAAGTACAATAATCTATCGTTACATCCGAAACGTTTAAATATACTGTACATAAAAATCATAATAAATAACTAACGATGTATGCATATGCGTTAAAGTGCATCAGAAGACCTAAATGTAGCGCTAAATGTATAAAGGAATATGAAACATGAATTATTTCAAGTAGACCAATAACGCTTTCACGGTATAATTTTTAAAAAAAAGTTGATCTGAGAAAAGTGCATCAGAAGACCTCTATTAAAAAGAGGTATCTAAAGTGCATCAGAAGACCGCTATTAAAAAGAGGGTTTCATTAAAATATTTCGTAGTACTAATGTATGAAGGATTATGAAAAATGAATATATTTCAAGTAGACCAACAGCACTTGCATGGTATAATTTTTTGAAAAGAGTCTTAGAAAAAAAAATTGTAACTCGGATTAATGAACTTTAAAAAATAATTTCTTTTCCATCGAATGTGTAGCATGAATTTGACTTCCGTCAATATGCTCCAAAGTCTATCTACAAAAATATTTTTTCCCGCCAAACGTTTACTTAATGTAACTACGAGAATGTATGGAGTACACAATATAATCCATCGCTACAAATGAAGCGTTGAAACATACTGTACATAAAAATCAAAATAAACAACTCACGATGCGTGGTATATGCGTTAAAATGCATTAGAAGACCTCTGTTAAAAAGTTGGATACGTTTAAATATTTCGTAGTTCTAAATTATGTATAAATTAATATGAACCATGAATTATTTCAAGTAGACAATAGCGCTTGAATGGTATAATTTTTAAAAAGGTTGATCTGAAAAAAGTGCATCAGAAGACCGCTATTAAAAAGAGGGTTTCATTTAAATATTTCGTAGTACTAATATATGAAGAAATGTGAAAAATGAATGTATTTCAAGTAGACCAACAGTACTTGCATGGTATAATTTTTTGAAAAGAGTCTCTGGAAAAAAAATGTAACTCGGATTAATGAACTTTAAAAAATAATTTCCTGTCCATCGAATGTGTAGCATGAATCTGACTTCTGTCAATATGCTCCAAAGCCTATCAACAAAAATATTTTTTCCAACCAAACGTTTACTTAATATTACTACGAGAATGTAAGGAGTACAATATAATCTATCGTTACATCTGAAGCGTTGAAACATACTGTACATAAAAATCAAAATAACTCGCGATGCATGGATATGCATTAAAATGCATTAGAAGACCTCTGTTAAAAAGTTGGATACGTTTAAATATTTCGTAGTGCTAAATTATGCATAACGGAATATGAAGCATGAATTATTTCAAGTAGCGCTTGCAAGGTATAATTTATAAAAAAGTTGATCTGAAATAAAAAAAATAACTTGGATTAATGAACTTAAAAAAAATAATTTCCTTTCCATCCAGTGTGTAGCATGAATCCGACTTCCGTCAATATGCTCCAAACCCTATCAACAAAAATATTTTTCCCCACCAAACGTGCAGATGAAGGATAATCAATCATCCACCCGAAACGAGAACAAAACCTTGACTTCCGACTCTTCAGTACGAATGCGTGTGCAAAAAGAAAGAACTACGAACACTTAACGATTATACGGCACGTCTCTTACCTACTTTCGTAAAAACTTGGTAAGTGTGATCTCGGACTGGTATAACGTGCGTGTTTCCCAACGTGCGTGCAAACACGACAATATATTTCCCACAAATGCCAAAACGTTAAATCTGATTTCAACAGCACCGCAAGGATATTGTCAAGTGATGCAACAACTGTTTCACAGCACTATCACGCACACTGCATTGGCGCATCAATTTTTAATCCTAAACAAACGCACGCACACTGCAAACCCACAACTATTCCGTTTAATAATCGGTATGAACACTCTAAAAGTGTTTTGCGGGTTTTTCTCTTCTAATTAGAATATCCCCCCTTGAAAGATATAGTTGCCAAATAAAAATTAAATTTACAAATGCGCAGGTCTATATATACGATAACTTAAACACGGAGCAAATTCATAAACAACATTCGTTACAAAACACCTATCAGTTTTTCTCTGATCAAAGTTAATAACAGCTTATCGTCGACCAAGTACTATGTAATTTCATGGTAGTTAATTGCAGAATAGTTTTAGGTGACTACTAAGACCAAACAAAATCCTTTTATATCATACCACAAATAACTAATCGACTATAACAGAAGCTTATATACAAGATCGATTTGATACACAAAAGAGTTTGCAATGGCTACATCAATAGCTTTAAAATATCACTGATTTACTAATAATATTGTTTCAAAACACCACTTTAAAGATTCCTGCTGACCAAAGCTAATATAATTCATGAAAGTGGTACAAAATAATATCGCATAACATCAGATCGTAACTGAAATTAAAATTGTATTTCAATGCAATGGTATACTTGTGTTCATCCATGGAATGAATCATTTCTTCTACATATGTGTATGCATTTGTTTCACTGATTCTTAAATAATAAAACATTTTTTTACTTTCATATTATTCGTTAACCAATTATCCTCCCTTACTAAAGAGTTGCAAGCAAATATAACTAAAACTCATATTTAAACATATGCCAAACTGTCACGACTCGAAACTTTTAAGGATAAGTGTTGGGGTTAGAAAGGAAAAAAACAACTCCAAAAATCAATTATGTACTATAAATATACTATAGTAAAGATACTTTGATTAATATATTTCTGCACATCAGAAGTAAGGGGCACTATGTCCATTTTTTTACACTTTTGTCTATTCGTGTATTATTTGTTCTTTTCTATTATGTGATAAAAACATTACCTCAATTTCCTAAAATTGAGACATTTAGAAACAGAAAAAATAACTATGAACCGACATAATTTCTGAGTAAAGACCCCAATTTGGACATAAAACTTGTCCCTTCTCTTTCATATGCAAGAACTAAGTCTTCCCTATTACCTCAAACATGTTTATAAAGCTGTTCATTAATAACGGGACAACTCAAACAAATGTAGCAAAATAAAATCTTAATACATTGTGTGCTTGTACATTTCGCAGCGGAATTGTACCGGGAGCGGGCGTTTTGCGCGTAAATTTAGTTATTCAGTTAAATCTCAATAGATCGAAAATTATTTAACTCTTTAACCAACTTTTCGTATTTTATACTGAAATATATAAACAAATATATAAATAGAAATATATAAATAACAACCATAAGATTTTTGTAAACAAATATATTTTTTAGTGGATAAATTTATAATAGTGCCGTAAATATGAAAAATCAAATTGAAATAGTAGTATATAGTTTTAATTTTTTTCGAATTATGTTATACATAAATTTTTTTACATTATAAAAGAATGAAAAGAGCAATCATAAAACTAATAAAGTAAAAACTAGTTTTTGTCTCAATTTTTCCAGACTCTATGTAGTAGACAAGAACATTCGGCTTCGTTTTCCTGTATATACCGTTATTTTTGTACCCTCAAACAAACCATGTTGTTACACTAACCCGTAGTAGTATGTGACCCGCGCTCAAGTATCAAACGTCAGAAAACATACTAGTACATGTCCCGCATACAATGTGTTAATTACGTTCTCCTGTAAAAAAATGAAATTTGTGACTTAAGCTCTTTACTACTGATTTACAGATTTAAAGCAGATATAGCATTGGTAGTTATGTAAAAAAAATTCTAGGCTCATTCAAACTCCTAAACAGTGCTATTCATAAAGTAAATACATTTTAAAAATAAGCTCTTTACATTAAAAAACATAACTAAGCTATCAGATCTAGACCGCATAGAAATTATCGGATATTAAATTTATCAAGGAAAAATTTTCAGAATAAAATGTATACTTTATATTTTGTGAAAAAAATGCCTTTATTCTTGAAAGAAAATATTATTCTTTAAAAAAAAAAAGTTGCTGAGATTTCTTTATTCACAGCTCAATGATTAAACAAAACAAAGGAACATTTAAAACGAGTTTAAAAAGCCTAATGATTTACAATTGATACTTGCTTCTTTCCAAAACAACCGACACATTTCCTTACGAAGAACTAATGAGAAGTGTTAAATACAAATGATGGAACAACGATATCGTTAATAGAAGCAAAAAAGCAATGACAAGGAAAGATATATCTTTTTTTTTTCTAATTCAAATACCGAAACAAAATAGTTTTTTTTACGTTATTTGCATTAGGTAAGAACTTATAAAGAAAAAATTTGAATGTAGAAAAAAATTAAGCAAAAAAAAAATGTGCACAACATCCAATTAAAACTTTGAACAGATAAGAAATCAATTTCACAGCCAGGGGGATTAAATACAAAATATACGGTAACTGGAAAAGAACCATATTAGACAAGGCTAATGAAATCAAGTTTGGTTTAGTTTGGTTTGGTTTGGTTTGGAGCGTTACGGTCTACTGTTTTGCACATGAGGGCTAATGAGATCGGGACCTACTGCTAAAAGCCGAATCCGAACGTCTACAAATATCCATGCCCGCCACGGAATTTGAACCCGCGAAGCACAGCACTCTACCATCGGCCATTGTTCGGCCTAATGAGATCAGGATTCACTGCTTAAAGCTCATTCCAAACTACTTGGAATATCCAGGTCAGCAACGGGATTCGAACTCGCAAACTCAGGTACCTAAAGGCAGCGTCCAATCCATAAGGCTAAAGCTTATTCCAAACCGCTTGGAATATACAGGTCAGCAACGGGATTCGATCCCGCAAACTCAGGAACCTAAAGGCAGCGTCCAATCCATAAGGCTAAAATTCAGCTCGACCATAGTGGAGGTTTTTTAGCTTAGAGTTTAAACCTGTGGATGAAAGTAATTCTACCAATAAACGACTTTTCACCAAAAGATTTTTTAAAACAACTTCATCAAGTCACAGAACGGTGTTAATGTCTACTCTTGGTCTTAAAAATTATGTACGTTAAATTTCTATATTTGCGTTCAAAAAACAGCAAATCAAATTTTTCCCCAAATAATTAAAAATAAGCAATATTTTAAAAAATTGAATCAAACATAATCTTACACAATTTTTCACTTTCTAACATGTTCATACTTGTTTATCTCTAAAAGTAAGTCGATCATCGGTAGAAATATTTTTCGCATGGGTTAATACACAGCTAAGACAAATTAATATGGTCAGTACTAAGCCAACGAAAACGAAACCTGAGCTGTAAATCTGCTACCTTCTCTATTATTCAACCCTAAGTAAGCGGGAAAAATTCTTATATTTTATTTACGAAAAGATAGTTGATATATGGCCTCTGCTAGTTCAGCTTAAGAATATTCTTACAAAAAGATAAATGTCATAATAAAAACAAATAAAATACACACTCTTTCAACCATTTTATATTTTTGTAATCATATATTCGAATGTTTCATTCCCTTTATGAAAATAATTAATAAAACTTTACTACAGTTGTAGTGTTGAAAGCAGATTTCATACGATTTAGATATAACATTATTTTCAGTTAAATTATGGCGTCACTGAAAACGAAATTACTGGTACTTATTACGACGAAATGAAAAATTAACTGAAGTATTTATCGTTTGACAATTTGCTTTTACATTTATGAATTCTTTATACACTTAAAAATAGAGCTCTGGGGTTGGAAACGGAATTCCTAGATTCCAATCCCGCTATAAGCATGGATGTTTGTACCCGTTCAGAATCGGCTTTAAGGTGTAGGTCCGGATCTCTTCAGCACTCGTGTAGCAAAACAGTACACCGTACCAGTACAATCCAAACTAATATCTGAAACAAAAATAAATAAACCGAACGAGGGCCGATTGGTTAGGGTGCTGGCCTTCGGTACCGGAGTTAGTGGGTTCGAATCCCACAGTGGCATGGTTGTTCGTAGCCGTTCGGAATCGGCTTTAAGCTGTAGGTCCCGGTCTCATTAGCCCTCGAATTGGAAAAAGTAGACCGTAGTACTCCAAACCAAACCAAATATAAATAAACAGAAAAGGAGCTCTAGAAAGGGGTGAAGGAGCGCTTTCAGAACGTTTTTAAATTGAACAGTGCTGATCTACACCCTTTCAAATCTAAATTAACCAAATTTCGCCGAAATCCGTCAAAAACTGTGGATTTGTATAAAGGACAAAGAAAAAAAGGTTCATTTATATATAATGAAACTATACAAAAGAAAAACATACATTTGAATTGCGATTTCAACAACTAACGAACTATTTAAATAGACGTGCGTAATTACTCTGCCAATTCCTTGGAAATTACTCACATGCCTCTAAAATATTAAAAATACCACAATTATCAAGTACCCGTGCAAGAGTACTCTCGTCTAGTTAAATTTCAACTCTATTTCCTAAAGGCGAACTTCTGAGCTACATTTAAACTTCTCAGCTGAAACCCACGCATGGCACAATTTCACAAAAGCATCCCACATTTGCCCGGTTTAAAATTTGTAAAAATAAATTACTTGTGGTTAAAACCCACCTCATGTAAGCAAAATATAAAATTAATACGTGGGAATTCCTAAATTGAAGTATGGAGACTCAAATTGAGTTATAATGCATAAATCTCATTTTTTTCCTTTCAAATCAGCAGTTTAACTTTTAAATTACTACGCACTATTTAAATTTTTTTTTCAGCGCCTTTCTACCTTTTATCTCGTTTATTTTTAATAGATATAATAATACAGGCACATTTTAAACAATATTAACCTTATTACAAAAAAAAAAAATGATAGCTGCAATTAACATAATAGTGACGTTTTGCTATAATATATAGGCACTACCAAAACAAGGTTTTAAAATCTTTAAATGTTTTAATTTTTAAAATCTTTCCACTTAGAATAACTTTTATACGTGAATTTTATGTATAAAAAATAAAAAATGAACATTCATTAGCTGGAACTTACGTTACAATATGAATTTTTATTTATTTGTAAATATTATGGTGTAAATATATTTCTTATAAAAAAGTTTTTGTGGAAAGTTTTGGTTGGACACCGTTTTTTAAATAATACATTGAATTAAGTAATAGGTACGTGAAATATAAACAATACTGTTTTAAAATAAATGACCTGATTGTGTTATCATGTAAGATTTAGGAAACTGCTAAAAATGCAGAATGAATCTCTCTCAAGTTTTGCTTTGAATATTTAACATGTTCCACACATTACTTAAAGAAACACAGAACCTTTCGAGGTAAAAATTCTTCATTATAATCGCTTAACTTTTAATTCACTATAAAATAAAAGTTCTGCTCTATTTAGAATAATATATTTCGTAAATTATGACAGGTCTAACTTTATGAAAGTTATTTAAATTTGTTACAGGAAGCAATACTATTTTAACACTAAATATACCAACACTTAAGCAGTACCTACTTTATTTTATTCATTTAATACATACCTATTTCTATTTTAATTCATTATCCATCGCATTTTTTACATATACACAACCCGTCATTTGATCGTTTATCGTATGTTCTGGAACATTAAAAATTTTACTTATCCCGTCATATGACGGGCCATATGCTAATTTCATCATAATTAACCCTCTGGCTGCTTATCCCGCGATTTCCATGGGCATTGCTTTTCTTCCTTTTTTGAGACGTTTATCCCACTTTTTCACCGTTTAAACCAGTGAAGTAAATTATATACAGTATTAGACTGTTAATCATGTAATAAATATAATTATAAGAATAGAACTATAGTTATATTAGATAATAGAATTATAATTATATTATGTAATAAATAGAAATTAACTGTAATTCAATTGAAATTTGTTAAAAAAATTTTTTTTCTTGTAATAACATCTGAAACTGTTTTCTCTTTTGACAATTTAATTTCTCACGATAAAAATCTATATAAAAAATCTTTCCCAGAAAGAAAAAGTGCACATTATAATAGATTTAAAATATAATAGAACAGATATAATATAGAATATAAATAGATTTAAAATGTATTAAAAAAATGCACACTTTTTGAACCGATTTTGGTCTACAAATTGAGCAGTCCGAAAGTTAAAAGAAATTGAGAAAAACTAGCAGAATTTCTTAGACGGCCACAGGAAGAAAGTTGAACATGCTGATTTACGATATTGGGAAAGATCCTAGGAAGCAACCCCCCCCCCCCATTCTTTGCCACCGAGCAAAAGAACAATTCTTTCTCTTTTATAATTCCTATAAGACAGAACGGAAATAAACAAAGCAAACTTGTTTCTACGTGATCTTAATGAATGAGTAGAACTGTAGTTATATTAGATAATAAAATTATAATTATATTATGTAATAGAAATTAACTGTAATTGAATTGAAACTTATTAAAAAAATTTTCTTGTGATAACATCTAAAACTAGTTTTTTTTTTTTTTTTAGTTTAATTTCTCAAGATAAAAATCTATATAAAAAAAATTTTTTTAGAAAGAAAAAGTGCGTAGTCCATTTTTTCAATATATATAGATTTAAAATGTATTTAAAAAATGCACACATTTTGAACCGATTTTGATCTAGAAATTGAACAGTTAGAGGGTTAAAAGAAATTGAGAAATACTAGCAGAATTTCTGAGACGGGCAGAGGAAGAAAGTTGAACATGCTGATTTACGATATTGGGAAAGAGGCTAGGAAGCACTCCTCCACTCTCCCCCCCCCCATCCCGATTCTTTGCTAGCCAGAAAAAAAAAATTCTTTTTCTTTTATAATTCCTTTAAGACTGAAAGGAAATAAACAAAGCAAACTTGTTTCTATGTGGTCTTAATGAATGAGTAGAACTGTAGTTATATTAAATAATATAATTATGTAATAAATAGAAATATGTAATAAATATATTATGTAATAAATAGAAATTAACTGTAATAGAATTGAAATTTATTTTTAAAAAAAATTCTTGTGATAACATCTCAAACTGGATTTTTTACAGCTTAATTTCTCACAATAAAAATCTATATAAAAAATCTTTTCTAAAAAGAAAAGTGCATATTCCATTTTTTCAATATATATAGATTTAAAATGTATAAAAAAAAAATGCACACTTTTTGAACCGATTTTGATCTACAAATTGAACAGTTAGAGGGTTAAAAGAAATTGAGAAATACTAGCAGAATTTCTTAGACGGGCAGAGGAAGAAAGTTGAACATGCTGATTTACGATATTGGGAAAGAGACTAGGAAGCACCCCTCCCCCATTCTTTGCCACCGAGCAAAAGAACAATTCTTTCTCTTTTATAATTCCTGTAAGACAGAACGGAAATAAACAAAGCAAACTTGTTTCTACGTGATCTTAATGAATGAGCTCCTATAAAAATAATCAGAACGGATAAACAGAAAGGCGATAGACGTTATCTCCCTATTACTAAACGAATCACACACGCCTATCGTAAAATCCCGCTATCCATTCGATCGGTAAACTCTAAACGGGGAACCTAATTAAGTCCGGTATCGGAAGAAACAAAAACCGCCCAAAACGTTTTCTCAAAGAATCAGAGTGGAAACAATGCAAAGATTTAGCCGTACACTTCCACATGGAAAATTCAAAAGGTTAGGATGTTCTTTTGAAGAAGAGTATTCGTCCCAATTTACAAGAACAGGTTCCTGTCACAGAACTAGGTGAACAACCTAAATCGCGAGAGTTTAAGTGATGTCTTCAGCTTCCTATTTCAATAGAACACTATTCTAAAGCGGCATTGAAAATTACAATTATTACGCTCGGAAAAGAAAATAAAACAATAAAAATCACGCGAAAGTCACATGCAACGCGGGGTTCGCGTGCACAGCTTCCAGGCAAATAACTTTAGAAATTATTTCAAATATTATACAATCGAAACTTCCGATAAAGATAGAAAATCGTATTGAATAATACACAATACTTTTTTGCACTGAGACAGAAATAAAATTCGCTTTTCCAATTTTGGAATTTAGAATTATAAGCAAGAAAAAATGTTTAATAAAGCACGGCAATGGCATGTTACATTTGCATAATGATTATATTTATTTAACTCTTATTTTCGAAAACAATATTATTATAAATTAATCTCAGAGGAATAAAGCACAGTTTCAAGCGGGAATGGCAAATCGGATTTTATAAAAAAGACAAAATTGAAGTTAACTGTTAAACGTAAATTTTTTCCAGTTGTAGTACCTTACAATCTTACATTTGTATCTGTACTATCCGTGTGTGTGTATATATATATATATATATATATATATATATATATATATATATATATTTGTAATAAATAATAAACAGAGAAATAATCAAATTTTTTAATATTAAAATGTCAAAAATTATTACATTTTTATAATAATTATATTAGATCGGCAACGCAATATTACTTTTATAAATGATATTTTCTGCAATCTAGTGGATTGTTAAAGGGGTTTATTCAGCCTTGTATAACACCAAGCCAGTATAACTTTTTTTGATGGAGTAAAAGGACTATCTTAATATTTTATTTTTTAATTATTCTTATTGATGCTTCAAAATTTTTGGCGTGCGATGTAACTGCTATCCCTGTTATAAAGCATAAAATTAAAAATGGTTGTTCAGTTGGGAGCACTACGGTCTCCCAACCAACTACACGAGATCCATCCTGCTCCACGAAAGCTAATGAAACCAGACCCTACTGCTTAAAGCCGATTCCGAACGGCTATGCACATCCATGCCAATAGTGAGATTCGAACCCACGAACTCGGTATCGAAGAGCAGCGCACTACCCCTTCGCCCATTTTAAGACAAAGAAAAAACGGTAAGCGGTAAAAAATATTCTAATCCTTTAGAAAGTTAATAAAAATAAGGAATATACTCTTTCCCACATTCACAAACGATGCACCAAATTTATAAGAAGGAAAAATATAATCCAATTTTAAAACTGAATTCTCACAAATAAACAAAAAAAAATCATATATCTAATAAAATATCATCAAAAATTTAAAAATACTAACATTACAACATTATCGCTGCTTTTAAGCAAAACTAATTTTACATTTGTTTGATTTCTTGCCATGCTTTTATAATATCTAGTACATATAACTAGTATATACACAAACGTGTGTGTGTGTGTTACTAATATATATATATATATATATATATATATAATATATATATATATATATATATGTATATATATAATGTAATGAGACGCACTTCTCGATGGGGGTTTATCATGGCCATAATAAAATGATACGTTTCAGCTAAAGACCTTTATTATATATAACTTTGAAGGACGGGTTCCCACTCCATTATAGGGACAAACTGAAGGGCATGAAGTTCTATGTACAAGACACTTAACACCTGGGTCAACACAACTTAGGAAATTTCCAAATAAAAAGGAGATACACGCTAGCGGAGACAGATTTTTCTAGAGATATTTTCCCACACATGTTGACCACCCAGGTGTTAAGTGTCTTGTACATAGAACTTCATGCCCTTCAGTTTGTCCCTATAATGAAGTGGGAACCCGTCCTTCAAAGTTATCTTAATAAAGGTCTTATAGTGAAACGGTATCAATTTTATGGCCAGACTGCAAACCCCCATCGAGAAGTCAGTCTCATATATATATATATATATATATATATATATATATATATATATATATATATATATGTATATATATATATATATATATACGCGGAGCCATTATGCCGGCGATATCGAAAAATGTTGATATAGACAGAAAATTTACATATATAGGATAGAAAGAATTTTAAGTCGAAAGACACTGTATATATATTAAGACATATATAGAGGCTGGGAAAAAGATATATATAAGGAATTATAATGGGAGAGAGGAGGGTTTTTTGGAAATATTAAA
>CM063503.1:83147676-83190176 GCA_032207245.1 Pardosa pseudoannulata | reverse complement strand
TGAATGGAGTTTATGCTTATACTCAACCAGTTTTTAGCTTCACTGGTTTTAGCTTTTACCGATTTGGAAATGATTTGCATCTCGTCAATGATTATAATGATAATTGAAGTAGAAAAACCAAAAGAGTGTAGCAATAAATTGCACTTTATGAGAAATATACTTAAAATTTTAAAGACAATAGCATTTTATATAAATTACAGTTCATAAAATCTTATATCTGTAATTGCTTGCGTAATATATTTACCATCATAAATTTTGAATAATAATGTAAAACAAATTACAGCAAATTTCATTAATCAGTTTAATAGCAATTTTAGCAGAGTTCAAAAATAATTTATTTTAGAAAAGAAAAATTCAACATCCAAATTAAAATACCAAATTTTATTAATAAGATATTTCATTCTTTCTCGTTAAAAGGAATAACAAATACGAGTATGCTAGATGTTTAGTTGTTTTAGATTAAATTAACTATTATACAAAAGCCTTAATATCAAACAATTTCGCAAAATCTATGAAATGATAACAAATTAATAAACTACGAACAATCTCCGAGAAGGAAAAACTTGTAATTAACTCCCTCTTTGATTAATTATTGTGTATGTATCGTCTAATTAATGAATAGCATGTACATAATCAGGCGAGGCAATATTTGATATGTTGTTCAGAGCAAGTTTACACGAATTACATAACGCACAGTTAGGTGCAAAATATTTTAAGAAAAGGAAAAACTTGCAATTAACTCAACATTTGATTTATTACTGAATATTTAGCATCTGATAATCTAATGGTTATATAAATAATCATGCAAAGCATTACTCGAGATCTAGTTGTTCAAAATAAGTTTACGCGGTTTACACAAAGCAATCTCAGACGTAGTACAAGATAAAATATGTATTTTAAATATTTTAAGAGAAGGAAAATTGTAATTAACTAAACGTCTGATTTATAACTGAACATTAAACATTTAATAATTAAACGGCTATATAAATAATCAAGCAAATTATTACTGGAGATTTAGATGTTCAAAATAAGTTTACGTGAATCACTGTTAGTATAATGCGAGATAAAATATGTAGTTTCAATATTTTAAGAGAAGGAAAACTGTAATTAACCAAACGTTTGATTTATTACAGAATATTTAGCATCTAATAATCAAATGGCTGTATAAATAATCAAGCAAAGCATTACTCGAGATCTAGTTGTTTAAAGTAAGTTTACGCAAAGCACTGTCAAAGAAATGCACGATATAATATATATTTTAAATATTCTGAGATAAGTAAAACTGTAATTAACCAAACATTTGATTTATTACTAATATATAGCCTTTAATAATTAAACGGCTATATAAATAACCAAACAAATTATTACTAGAGACCTAGTTGTTCAAAATAAGTTTACGAGAATTACACACAGCACTGTTAGTATAATGCGAGATAAAATATGTATTTTCAATATTTTAAGAGAAGAAAAACAGTAATGAACCAAACGTTTGATTTATTACAGAATATTTACCATCTAATAATCAAATGGCTGTATAAATAATCAAGCAAGGCATTACTCGAGATATAGTTGTTCAAAATAAATTTACGCAAATTACGCAAAGCACGGTCAACGAAGTGAGCGATAACATATATATTTTAAATATTTTGATATAAGGGAAAACTGTAACAAGATTTGATTTATTACTAATATTTAGCATTTAATAATTAAACGGCTATATAAATAATCAAGCAAATTATTACTCGAGATCTAGTTGTTCAAAATCAGTTTGCGCAAATTACGCAAAACACTGTCAGACGTAGTGCGAGATAATATATATATGTGTGTGTGGAGATTTTATATAACTATTTTAACATAAAGAAAACTGTAATTACTAAACGTTTGATTTATTACTGAATGTTTAGCATTTAATAATTAAACAGCTATATAAATAATCAAGCAAATTATTACTCGAGATCTAATTGTTCAAAATACGTTTACACGAATTACACAAAGCACCGTTAGTATAATGCGAGATAAAATATATTTTGAAAATATTTTAACCTATTTTTCATTCCCACGAGGTTTCACAATACGTTTAGAATTGGTTCAAATTTAAAATAGCCTAACAGTAGTTGCACGCATTTTTTGAAAGTGATATTAGACGAAAATAGCGAAACATTCTGATTCAAACACTGCAAACGGATTCACAGGAAACAAAATAGCGACGACGTTATTTCCTGGAAACAAGGTAAACGGTATTTCGAATCTCTGAACAAATTTCAAATATCAATGCAAATCAAACGGAAACAAAGGAAACAACGACATAATTCTTTTTCATTTGCTCCAAAAGGAACAGGCTCTTATTTAAGAATAATAATTTTGACTAAGTGTGTTTATTTAGATTCTACATAGACCAAATTTAAGTTCTATATACTTTCCTAAATTAAAATTCTAACTTTGGCTAAGCAGATGCTATAATCGGATCAACATCTTTGTGTACAAGGGAAGGAAAAAAGGGGAACAAATTTTGAATATCAATGCAAATCAAGAGGAAGCAAAGTAAATAGCGGCATGATTCTTTTTCATTCACTCCAAAAGGAAGACTCTTATATAATAAACAAGAATAATAACTTAAACAGAGTACTTAAGAGTCGAAGTGAACTACAACCAATAATTTATTTAAATCTAACATATATATATATTTCTTAAAACATCTTTGGCTATACAGATGCTGAAAGCTGCTTTGCATTTTTGTTTACAATGAAGGGAATTTAAAGAGGGAAATTGAATTAGTTGATTTAAAAGAAAAACGAGCCGAACGATGGACGATTGGTAAGGGTGCTGGCCTTCGGTACCGGAGTTCATAGGTTCGAATCCCACTGTGGCATGATGTTCATAGCCGTTCGGAATCGGCTTTAAGCTGTAGGTCCCGGTCACATTAGCCCTCGAGTTGCAAAAAGTAGACCGTAGCACTCGAAACCAAACCAAAAGAAAAACAGACTTTAAGAGAAGATATAAGCAACATTCTGAGCAAAAAAATAAAGGTATAATAGCTATTTTCATTTCTAGTATGAACTTTCGTGTGTGCACATGTATTTTCGATTTTCCTTTACTTACGTTCTATACAGTGGCGTAATACGCAAGGGGGGGGAGTGGTACAAATGGACACATGCACCCAAAGATTTTTTATTTAGAAATTTATACATTTCAGAATAATACTTTTGTGATACAATTATAACTGCTCTAAAGTAGCCTAAAAAATTAAACTTTTTTTAACACTTAAATAATTTTTAGTCATGAAGAGAAAAAATGAAAAAATTTTTTCTACTATAAAATTTCTGAAAAACTACTTAAAAAACAGTATATGCGTTAAAATGGACTATACTTATAAAAAAAATATATTAGTGAAAAGCCTTACATATTTTTCACAAACAAAAAATCGATAATAAATACAACTAGTACAGAACTAATATAGAAATTTTCACTTCATTATGCTCGCTTCTTTTTAACGACATTTTAACTGTGACCGTTTTTTTAATCATTAAATGATTTTAATCAATTTTTCCACCATGTTGCTTTTCTTTAATTCCAATCAGTAGTAATTTTTGTTTCCATTGTATCTTTAATATTTTTATTAAATGACTATAACCTTTCTTTTTTAAATTTTCATATCTTGATAAAAAAAAAAATTATATCAATCCTTCAACAGCTTTAAGTAGAAGAAATCAGATTAATAAAACGTTCTTTACTTAGTACCAAGTAGTAGTTCTAAACTAAAGAAATTGCTTCTTTCATGGCAATGACGTTAGTCAATCAAAAGTCCGTAAAAGAAAACCGAACGAAGGCCGAATGGTAGATTGCTGCTCTTCGGTACGAGTTTGGAGGTTCGAATCCCGCTGGTGTCATAGATGGTCGTAGCCGTTCGGAATCGGCTTTAAACAGTAGGTCCCGGGTCTCATTAGCCCTAGCGTAGAAACCCAGTAGACCGCAGCACTCCAAACTAGTCCGTAAAAGAAAACTTTAATCAATCAGATACAAAATCTCGGACAGCATCATCCGTATATCTTTACACCACCAAATTTGCCATCCAAAAGGGAGACCCAAGCCACTTCTCAAGAGAAATTACCTTAGCTCAGTATTTTGGGATGCTATGAAAATGCCAGATGGTCGGAAAACTTATCAGCATTATAGTCTGAATGGAAAGCCAAGATCTCATGAGAACCACACTGAATGAGGGAAAGAATTTCAGGTTTATGATTTTATTCCTGAGAAACTGAAGTAATTGCGCTCTCTGGATTGTTGCTCTTTTTCTATAGAGGAATTAAAATTGGGAAATTTAAATCGAAAACAATAACTCAATTACTGATTAACATATTTTTAATGTATTGCATAAATATATTAAATTTTATTTTTTTCACCACGATTCCATTAAAACTTCGATTTAAGACAAGGACGGTAATTACACTGTACGCGTGCCAAGTTTAGGAAGCCAAAAGATTTGAAATATCAATAAATTAAAATATTATACAGGCACTACATATACAAATATAAGAGCCTAGCAGTCGGAAAAATTTGAGTTACAGTTTACTTTGATTTTGGCACGTTGATAAATTCCCATTTGCCTTCCTTGATTTAAAATAGTCATCACAATATATTTAGCAAATATGATTCGGGGTTAATATCTTTTTAAAAGATGTACCTAAAATTTGCGTTTCAGTTTACTTTGATTTTGGAACGTTGATAAATTCCCTTTTCTTTTCTTGATTTACAAGTCATCACAATATATTTAGTAAATATGATTAGAGGTTAATATCTTTTTTAGAGGTGTACCTAAAATTTGCGTTTCAGTTTACTTTGATTTTGGAACGTTAATAAATTCCCTTTTGCTTTTCTTGATTTACAAGTCATCACAATATATTTAGTAAATATGATTCGGGGTTAATATCGTTTTAAAATGTGTACCTAAAATTTGCGTTTCAGTTTACATTGATTTTGGCTCATTCATAAATTCCCAATTGCCTTCCTTAATTTAAAATAGTCATCACAATATATTTAGTAAATATCATTCGTATTTAATATCTTTTTAAAAAGTGAACCTAAAATTTTCGTTTCAATTTACTTTGATTTTGGCACATTGATAAATTCCCATTTACCTTCCTTGATTTAAAACAGTCATTACAATATATTAAGTAAATATGATTCGGGGTTAATATCTTTTTATAGATGCACCTAAAATTTTAAAAAATCAATTTCTAGAAACAATATATGTGTGCATATATATATAAATATATGTATGTATACCCATATCGTTAATAATTATTATTTTAAAACCATTATGACAAATGAGTATTGTAAAATCAAAATGTAATTATCTATATTTTTGAAATCATCTGCATACAAGATTTTGAACCAATTTTTTTGTTGTCTGCGTCTTTCAGGGCTTCAAAGCCGACCTAAAAAAAAGCTTTGTGAGGTTACCACCACATTATCTCTATGAAGATATGATTCATATCAATCAGTTTTTTTTATGACAGATTTTTTTATTGAAATCTTTCGAATTAAGAGTCGACGAATACTTTTTTCCCGTTAGTGACAGAAGGTGCGATAAGCACTGAGGCATGCACATGAGATATCTTTTTTAAAAATGCACCTTCTTACATCGAAGAGTTTTGCCACCACAGTATTCGTGCTACAGTACTACCTGGTAAAAAAAGGATACTTGACACGCACCGGCGATCTCAACAAGATGAGAACTGTTTCATAATCTGAGCCCTTCTGTACTTCAGCAACTGTTCTCAACTTGACAGCTTCATTTTAAGATAAAAGCATTATTTTGATATATTATAATAAAGACATTCTTACAATTGTGAAAATTTTGAGCACTTATCTTAATATCTTTTTAAAAAGTGCATCTAAAGATGCATTTTTAATGCATCGAATTGTTTAAAGGGAGATAGTACCTAACAAGCCAAAAAGCCTTCATTAAAACACCCTAATTTTGATACAATTTAAAATAAAAAGTTCCATTCTTTTTAGAATATAATTTTTCCGATATTATCCAGAAAGGTTTAATTTTATAAAAATTATTCAGTTTTTTCAGATGAAGCAAAATATAAAAAAATTATAGAATATATACACAAATTGAAAAAAATCTTACTCGTAAATTTTTTTTAATTTGTAAATAAACTAAATTTTATGCTAAATAGAAGCTAATTGTAATTTTTATTCCATGAACGTCAATTATATTGATAAGAGAAATAATTTCTTAGCATTATAAACGCTGAATTTTTTTTTTTTCAATTTCATAATAATTTTATTTTTTGTTAGTTTAATTTTAGGTTGTCAGGTTTGGTTCGCAGAATAAAAGATATTTTGCGTTAATTTTATACAAAAATTTAGATTTGAATATAAAAATATTGAATGTAATTGAATATAATTTATATAAAAATTTAGATTTCAAAGTTATCTTACGTGCACATCGATTTTTTTCCCAATTAGTGCATGAATTTTTGTTTCTGTTATAAAAAATATACTATTCTAAGAAAACTGAATAACCCTTTTAAAGCTACAGTGTTATTAAATAACTTATAAAAAATTCATTGTATTTGCAGCAGAAAATTTTATTTTGGAGTGAATCGGAAATTAGTTGTTATAATAAAGATTTTTAAAGGTACCGGTTTTTTTTACGTTAAAAGTCTGATTTATGTAAGGCGAATGTCTATTTAACCAGTTTTTCATATAATGAAATCTTTAGGGATTATCGAATGGAGGTCCAACAGCAGAAATAATGATAACAACAATATCCCGATAAAGTGGTAAAATCCCCTTTTTTCTATTTTGCTCCAGTTTCGCTGTTATTACGGTCTTTTCGTATTACGGAGGGAGCGGGGGTATCACTTCAAAAAAGAATAGGAGCCCACAAAGTATACAGTCGTGTCTCTTATAGAGCTTTTTCTCTTGTTGGCGCCTGCAGCGCGACGGGCGCGTGACGGTTACTTTGATGGATGGTGCGTGGTGGGGTGGTCCCATGCTTTTGATCTGCCCACCGCTGCCGGACTCAGCCCAGAGGGCCTAACGGCTATAGTAGCCCGATTTTGGTGCATAATTGTCCCTTATAGAGCGATTCATTCGTACTGCGTTATGTGAAAACAGAGGTATATATAAAATTCCAAATTAATTCAAATCAGAAAATACGTTATGAGAAACATAAAAATAAGATAAATCAGATTAATTCATACCGCGTTATAAGAAACTCAAACTTGATACAAATTAAATGAACTAGTACAGAGTTATACATAATCTCAGAAATAAATAAAATACTCAGAAATCAGACTTATATAAAATTGCATTCTCAAACTATCAAGTTGTCATCAACTTGGATAATAATTGAAATGTTTAGGGAAGTTACATGATAACTGGAATTGGAAATAACCTATAAATATGAAAAATTTAACACACTGAATAAGTGCTCCCATGATAATATTTTAAAGGCATTTGAGTTGTTGGAAATGTTCTTATGCGAAAAACGCATTATTCGCTCCGCGCTATAAAAACACCACGTTATAGGAAGCTTGACTATATACAGTCTAAATGCAATATTTATCCCTTTAAAAATTGCACAAGACTATTACATAATAAAAAAATTTACTTCATTATTAAGTTTAGCTTTTACTTTATGTAATTTCTCTTATATCCATCAAACCGAACGATGGTCGAATGGTCAGGGCACTGATCTTCGATACCGATTTTCGTGGTTTCGAATCACACTCTGGCATGGATGCTCGTAGTAGGTCTCGGTCTCACCAGCCCTCGTGTTGCAAAACAATAGACCGTAGTTCTCCAAACCAAACCAATCTTATATGTATTAATAAAAACAACGCATCGTCATTTTTCTCTTTAAGTAATTTTTGTGGCTGGGTGGTAAGACGCTAAAATATGTATTAGTTAAAACAGGATGGTAAAATTAAGCCCAGGAGAATAGATGGCGAAAAATCAGCGATAAGAATAATGACTACATTCGTCAAGAGCAAGGATACTAAACTCGCAGCACCGAATGCTGCCCACAGGATATATGTCTGCGGCCCCCACCTATTGCATGTCCCGTAATCTCACCAAAAACACAGAAATTCACCGGCGCATCTCCAAAACTAAACATGACGTCATGAACTTTCAGTAAATTTTGATGAATTTGGTGACGGACAAGTTGAGAGGCTTGTTGATTTGATATGGAAGGACCCATTTTCATGAAGTTTGATTGCATTGTACCATCTGTCAGTAAAATTTTAATTATCTTTCTTGGGATTATGATACTCTGCATACATAAATGAATATAACTTGACTTGAAATTTATTTATATACATACATACATACATACTTGCCCGGAGCAAACCAAGTTATGTATAAGTAGGGTCCTAATTTTCGACAAAATGTAATTTGTGATACATCTATTGACTAAACTAAATACGACGTACTTTAAAAACTAAATACGACTTCATGAACTTTCAGTAACTTTTGATGAATTTAGTGATGGACAAGTTGAAAGGCTTATTGATTTGATATGGAATGACCCATTTTCATGAAGTTTGATTGTATTGTACCATCCATCTGTCAGTTACGTTGTAATTATCTTTCTTGAGATTATGATACTCTGCACACATAAGTGAATACATACTTGCCCGGGGCAATCCAAGTTATGTAGGAGGTTCCTAATTTTCGATAAAATGCAATTTGCTATACATTATTGTCTAAACACATTATAATACACTAATATAATTCTTTTCAGCTGTTTTTAAAAATCTCCCAAGTAAACAGTAAATGACGAATTACGTACTCAGTAACTGTGATAATATATGGAGCCCGAAGTAACCTCCCCTTTCCCCAAGACCTATCTAAGCTTGATATATCCCTGTATCTTGACCACGGCCATGAACTCAATAACAGGTTGTGAATCAAAATAACAGCTACTGAAAGTTAACCATGAGCGAAAGGGAGAAATGTATTACGCTTGTATATTTTGTAGTTACAAAAGCAAGGACAACGTGACTTACTGTACGTCAATACTATAATCATTTTACAAGTGCTTTTAAACTATGATGGTAGATTTCTTTAAATATTAAAGTTTACTGAAGAAAAATATAATCTGAAAAACAGCAATTATTTTTTAATGTTTGAAATGTTTAAAACCACTAATGTCACTGATATAGAAAGTTATACATATTTTTAAATTAGATTATTTGAGAGCTAAAATTTTAACTCAAACATAAAAATTATTTTTTTAAATTAGCAAAAATCTATTATATACACACACATGTATGTATGTATGTATGTATGTATGTATGTATGTATGTATGTATGTATGTATGTATCTATCTATCTATCTATCTATCTATCTATCTATCTATCTATCTATCTATCTATCTATCTATCTATCTATCTATCTATCTATCTATCTATCTATCTATCTATCTATCTATCTATCTATCTATCTATCTATCTATCTATATATATATATATATATATATATATATATATATATATATATATATATATATATATATATTATTATTAAAACACCTAAAGGTAATCCAATATTAAGTATGAATCATTATGCAAGTCTTAAAACCATTGTACAAATCTTTTGGGATTATAGAAGTATTTCTACTATATATATGTACATATCTAACAGTATAATCTGTAATATACCATATGTATATCTATATATGTACATAAAAACAACTAATAAAAATTTACTGATTATTTTTTATTATTATATGTTTCATCTTATTTCAAAAAGTATGATAAGAAATCAAAATGACAGTTTGTATAAAACTAAAATTATAAATTAAGAAAATAAACTGTATAAACTACAATAAAAGAATAAAATAAATATGAAAATAAAAATCCGAATTATTGTTGAGAACTGAAGATTGAAATTGTAATTAAAATTTGAAATCATAAAAATTTACAAGATAAAATTGAAAAATTTTTATTTCATGATTAATACATAGAATTATCGTGCTCATTTTGTATACAATAATAAATAAAATAAGTAATAACTATACAGATAACTTTTTTTACTACATTTATTTCAGAGAGAACACAAAATTTGAGGGGAATCGAAACATAAGAATCAACTTATGCAAGAAATTGACTGTGGTAACAATTTTCTTAATTTAGGGTCTATTTTAAAAAAAAATTTAGGAAAATTTTTAACTATTCATTAACAAATAAAAGACTTAACTTTTACATTTCAGACCTCATATACCTCTTAAATAATAAGAACATTTTTTCATGCCGACTAGAATGTTTTTTTTTTTTTTATTAAATAAAATGCATCTAAATCTAAAGCCTTATTTATAAAAAGTCAACTAGATGATATCTGTCTAACATAACGGAATATGAATACAAATATAACACAAAAATCGTACATATTTATTAATCTATAAACACACCTGCTATAAATAATATATAATATATGATCTAACTTTAAATAAAAAGAAACATATGTATAATTTCTAATATGATACAAATCTCAAACAGACATTTTTACTGTAAAGTAAAAACTCAAAATAAATAATCCTTATATAATAATTTTAATAATAAAAGTAGATTAATTTAAAAATAAATATTTCCATCTCATGCAGAGAAATTTTTTTTATATAAATATCCTTACAGTTTAGAAAACTAACTAATGTAGAATAATTGTTTTTTCTTTAATAAAAATAAGGTTTGACAAACTAATAAACATACTAGAACTATTGTATACATGGAAAGAACACTTTAAACTACCAACTAAAAATAAACTTTATTACTAAAAGTTCCATTTTACAGAAAGCATGAAATGCAGAATAAAAAGTAGAAAACTATCTCTAACTTTACAAATCCAAATATATCAAAGAACACCTGAGCTCTTTGGTCCCTTGAGCCCTTTGATTTAACAAAAATGCATTAAAATCCTTGCAATGTTTAGTATGCAATTAAATACAACTGCTAAATTCATTAAAATGAAACAAGGATACATAAATGTGGGCAATAAAGCTACTAAAGAAATATTTATGATCAAAACAAAAGGTGACCCTCTAGAGAGTTGCATGACAAAAGAATATTTTATACTAGAACTTATAAAAAAATTGATAATATAAAATGTATCATTCTTTAGCTTAGTTAATAGCTACTAAATACTGGTAACATCCTTAACAGTGTTGTTAGTATACACAAGTACTAGTTTAACAAAAGTTTAATAAATATAAAATAAGATAAAAAATTACTATAGCTATATCGATGAATGCAAGCATATATACATATACAAATTCATATGCTCCCTATTTACATATTAATTATAATTTTAAGGAGAAATATTCAATGTAATAATTACAAATGATAATAGTTTACTGCTGTTTCCTATTTATCTTAATACTGGAAATTTATTATGTAATATGACTTAATAAAATCTTTAAGTCTTAAAATAGGTATATGCAATTAATCAACTACAATGGCATTTTATAATATTAAGCGCTAAGAAATTACTCTGAATTTCACTTATCTGTTTAAATAATTGGTGATAACATTACCAATACTAATATAAAAAGCATAATTTCATTAGATTTCCAGAAAAATTAAGCATCTATCACTATAATATTCATAATCATAAAAGTGTGCATTTATACTTTGAAATAAATAGCTGTCTATCCAAATAACTATCAGACTTTCAAAAATGAATCAAAGACATTTTACCCTAAAAATACTTCTAATACAAATAAATAATTTAAAACGTTACTTGACATATGCATAATAAAATATATGAATGTAATTAACCATAAAAATTTGCAGTATATGTCAACATAAAATTCTATATAAAATAGGATAAATCAACCTAAAGGAATCTTTATAAGTCAAAATTTTTAAAGTTTATTAAATGATATTAAAAATAATGTTTAAGCATACTGGTTTTCTTCTATTATTTTATAATTCAAGGTACTACCTATACGGATATATAAATTCAATCTTATGATTCCTATATCACCTTGTGACTACAGCATTGAATACAAATTATCCAGATCAAAAACATAAGACTTAAATTAGTTTAAAACCACTGAACTATAAAACAAAATGAGAATATTTTAGAACAGAACAAACAAATATGGAAAAGGTAACTGATGAATTAAGTATATATATAACTATGTTAAATTTCATTAAAACTGAAGACATAAAAAATGTACAATACTTCCTAAACACGAACCATTTTTGTAAAAAGTATAAAATGAAATAAATTTTGATTAATCTAGAAAACAATACATATTATATTAGTATTAATTATCTGTTCATAGTATTTTTCTACAACTTTATATAATGGTAATTGTTTAGTAGATTTAAACAGAATCTGCGTGTAAAATAGTTTTTGAATTTTTTCAAATGAAAGGAAAATGGACTTTTAATAAAAGCTACAAAATAAATTAGCATTTTAAAACTAAGTACAGACTATGCAGTAGAATGAATTACACAAAATCATACAAACTATAAAATAAAAAGTTTAATCTTAATGACATTACAGTATCATACTGATTTATGCATAAGAGATGTATGAATGAAAATATCAAGTATTTTAAACAATATGTAAGTAGGTAGGAAGTTTATGGTGAGCCAAAAATTAAACATCATTCTTTAGAAGTGACATTCAAGACATTTCTTGCAGAATGTGTAACTGATGAGCAAAATATTTAAACTGGTAAACGTTTATTATGAAAAAATATTTATGTCAACATCAAAGACAAGTAATTAAATTATACTAGAAAGGGAAAAAATAGATGTTTCTTACCTGGACCATTCAGCAGAATAAACATAGTAAAAAATGGTACTGCAACCAGCAGTACTCCAATATAAAATGCAAATGCTGGTCTTCTTACTTTCATTTTAAAACTGGAAATTAAATACCATAGTTGATTTTCTTCTATATAACTTTATATACTACGTTTAGGCAAAATCAAATTTTCTGTACAATTCAACAATTTTGATAAAAGTTTTGTCTCATCTTCAAAAACAAATTTACTTTAATTAATTCGTTAAGAAACGGTCAAAACTTCTTTGATACAACAGTAATGCAATCAAACAATTTTAGAAAACACATTGCGCTCTTTTGATAGTTCAATGTTTACAAAATAAGCGGGAATTTTTTCAAATAAAATATATAGATAGCCAATCAGAAATACACAACAAAAAATCCCTAATCCTCTAAATTATTTACGATAAGTAAATCATTCCGATAAATAAATTTTAATA
Source organism: Pardosa pseudoannulata (assembly GCA_032207245.1). NCBI lineage: Eukaryota > Metazoa > Arthropoda > Arachnida > Araneae > Lycosidae > Pardosa > Pardosa pseudoannulata. The sequence goes on along the minus strand of CM063503.1, from coordinate 83,176,919 downwards.
TACAGTTTACTAAAGAAGATCACATCTTCGTTAGATCACCGAGCTCTTTAATGAACAGCTGAGCGCAACGACCACCGCGATCGTATACCACTCAAAAGTTGTTGCACTCATTTTAGAATAACTACATGAATAAACAAGAGGGCGCTTTAAACGAGTATTAGTCGAAGTTTCTTTTAATAGGTTTATCAGTGTTGCAGACAGTTAAAATCATAGAGTCAAGAAAAACTTCCTTGCTTGAATAGCTAAAAAAAAAGTCTCCTTACGACTGAAAATAACAAAATAGTATCTTTAAAATGTACAAGAGTTTCCTTTAATTTAAAAGTACAATATAAATCTAAAGAAAAGACTAAAAACGCTTTTAATAGAGAACAGAACAATTTTTTTTAATCATTGATTTAAAAATAAATTATATAAATACATTTTAATTACACATTTTTCTCATACGTTGTAATGCTAAAGATTTAAAATCAATATTTCGTATATTATGCAGTTTTACTTCTCTACAATTAACCAGATTCAAGAATGAATAATTTGGTTTTAATTATAATAGGCACTATCGTATGGTAAATAATAATTGCCAAAGTAATTGCCTAGTCTGCAACATTTTATAAAAATACAATCATTATATCTTATAAAAACATCCTATGAGCATGAATTCTTAAAGATTTATTTGATTTTTTGGGGAAAAAAAGTTTCAATCACCTTAGAAATTATAAAATATTGTTCAGTTTTCAGTCTAAAATAACTATGTGTATATCATCAGTATGGTAAGTCACAAATAAATACAATACACTTAAATATGGCATAAATTTAGGACACAGTCACAAAAAAAGTAAATATTATTTTAAAATGAGGAATGAAATAGTTAAATAGGCAATTTTAAGTTTCTACTGCAGAAGTGTGAATGCATGCGCCATCGCCTAAATATATGAACAATGTCAAAATATGCCTAAATAAGAACACCTTAAGAAAACATAAAGGTTAAGACAGGAAAATATGGTTTGGGTCTGGTCTTATCATAATCTATTAAGCTAAACAGTAATTATTTACTATATACTGTATGGTAGCTATTCTCTGATTGGCTCTATACGACTTTGGGGAGACTTAGCTTTAATAAATTTCCACATTTGAAATACTGCTTGTGAATGTTTCGACTGATAGCGATTTGTCTTAAAACCTGTTGTAATTATTCCCTGGAGAAACTAATAGATTCTTCAAACTTTCTTACATCAATAAGAGAATAAATAAAACAAGCAGATTTTCAAAAGAATAATAAATCTTTAGAAAGAAGTTCTTTGAAACAATTATCATAAAAATATGAACGATTTGTAGAGCTAAAAAACAGTTCTCTTTAAGTTCATAAAATGGACGATAAAACGTGTAAGAACCTATTTTTCAGTCTGGTTGTGTTTGATTCGAAATATCTTGTCGCATTGCATCAAAGGAGCTATTTGAACAATTATAATTGTTCCCACACCAGATTCTTTTCACACACCAGATCACTTCTTATAAGAAGTGATCTGGTGTGTGAAAAGAATTGTACTGTAACCATTGTATCATAGTTAAAGCGTAAAATACTTTATTAATTCCGTTAAATGAAGTGATAAATATCTTTTTCGTGTCAAATGATTTATTTCTATTTCTTATTTTAAACATTTTCTCTTTGAAGGATACAGTCCATTTTCTAGCATCGATACACAAAGACTTCTGAAATGTCATTCCACGAATTTACCTACATGTAAACAGCTCTATCTTAAACCACCGGTTTCATAAGCTGATTACATAATTAGGATATCTTTAGACAATTAAAACTTAAACATTTAATATTTATTATTATTAAAAAAATGCGTTTTGAATATTCCACAAGTTTGTTTTAATAACATTTCCTAGATCAGAATTTTCTCCTTTTAAGGGCAGATAACTACCATTTTTTTCGAAATGCTACTATTCTGGAACAGATAGCATTAAAATTAAGAATACATATAATTAATACACGAAGCCCAGTGGCTTGGGGGTAGCGCTTCGCGTTCCCACGCCACAGGTCCGAGGTTCGATCCTGGGACTGGGCAAGGTTGACTCAGTCTTTCATTCCTTCAGTGGGTAGAGAAACTGAGGACCAAGCATGCTTGGGAACTAAACACTGGGTGTTCTGCGTAAGGCTGACCACCTAACCGAAACATATGCTTAGCACCCCAGGGTCCTTGGTCTAGAAAACGGAGATTGGCACCGTGGTCCCTGGCCTCCTAGGGGTTGTTGCGCCGAGGTGTTTAGTTTTAGTTATAATTAATACACACCTGAAGTAAGAATTATATGCTGATATGCACTCAATAAACAAATAATGAGAAGTATATTTAGTGAAAACTGTAAATTAGCAGCAATATAGTCAACAGATATCAGAAAGAGGATGTACTTGATAAATAATGTATATCAAAATAAAAAAGTAAGAGATTGTGTTGTATGCAATGGTTCAAATACGTTTAGGGCTGATCTCACTAAAATCGTTAAACGGCTAACAGCGATTAACACATGGCGCCAACCAATAGTAGGACGGAATTCTCCGTTTAAACAGAGATTAATTGTGGTTAGCGCTAAACGACTTTGGTGAGACCGACCCTTAATCGGGTTTGGTTTGCCAATGTTTGCAGGGTAGTATATCAGGTTTTATCGGTTGTCCAAACACCTTTGCTATTTCAGTAAACAAGAACTGTTAATTATAAAATAATAAATACAAACATTTGAGCTTAACAAAGGACTATACCAATAGGTCTAACTATTATACCAGATTTTTATCAATAATATTAGAAATTTATCGGGATAAATACATATATAGTGTGTTTTTTTGCTCATGAGTTTCTTGTTTTCTCACTCAGAGAACAAGACTTCTCTAAATTTGAAAAAAACTATATCTATCTTTGCTTAAATATTTTTGATTGTTACATTTATATCTATCTCGTTTTTTTCTTTTTATTTTTACAAACAGATCCCTAAATTAAATTGCCTTTTTTCGGTTTTTTATAATTCGATTTTCCCTCATGAAATAAATAAAGAAAAAATAAACAGCCAATCGGATGTGATTCTACGCTGCAACTCACTAGACATGTTTGTCTATGTCACTAGATACTGAAACCAGTTTAACTGTCAGTCCTGGTGCTTAGCAAGCTTAATCTATCACGTGCGTTTGTTTATGGTAGAAGAGTGCAGGTTCCGTTAATTTAATTAAACAATTTGAAAACTTCGTTTTGTGCATATGGTTGAATATTTCATCGATAATGCCGTTATCTCATTTTGACGAAAGAAGCGGTATAGTGGCTGCAGAAACATCTTGGGGACGATGGTGGCAAACTGTTGGAGAAGTATTTGTTGAAATTAACATTCCACCCGGCACGCCGGGTAGAGATTGTAAAATCACTATTAAACCTAAATTTATAGAATGCTGTATTAAAGGGGAAGAAATATTCAAGGTATCGCATCCCTGATGCAGTTTGTATATTTATGTAAATGATGAAACATATTTTCTTTTTGATGGTTATGAAAACATACTCTCTTTGTCATAAACAGTACCTTTAAAATTATTTGAATAGAATACAAGTAGTTTCATGCTAGTGTGATGTACATATCACTAGCTATTTAAAATATCGAGAGATACCACGGTGTGTGTAGATTATACACAGTCCGTTCATGCTGCATTAATTGATACATAAACTTTGTACCATAATTGTTAAGTAACCCAAATTACTGGTAAATTGTGCTGTGTAATGACTATCGATTACTGAAATATTGAAACGTTATGCTAATGATAATCTAATTATGATAACTCCTATAGTAAGTAAAAGTGAAATGACTGTAATATACATTTAGCCATCAAGTAGAAATAATCTAAATTACTAAAGTTTGTAAGAACAAACTTATCAAAATTTAGAGCTTCCCCAGGAGGATAGAAATGACTTTCAGATTCTGCATCAATATATTATAAACGTTTTCTTAAAAGTCATGTGATATCAAAAGCAGGGTTGGCATGATTTAAATCATGTGAATAAAATAGTGATTTTTTTTTCTTAAATCTTTAATTTAAATAATTTTTTACTCACTTCTTCTAAAGTCTGTTTTTCAAAGACAGGAGAATTGGGAATCAGTCAGCACAGAAATACCAATAAGTAAATAAGTGTAAATAGATAACAAATGTTTTCCAAGAATTTAGAGGTTGTTATCAAAGTATGTGGTAGCGTTAGGTATTAGGACTGTTAGGTCTTTAGTTACACTACTAAGGTACATGTCTACTTAGTTGACACTATCCATACATTAGGATTTTCACATACAGTTGGATATTTAACTGAACTAGTGACTAAAACGATTTCTTTAACAGAATGTTAATTCAAATGCAAAGTTCGTAGTTTTTCACTTGATGCTGCCAACATGGTTAAAATGCGAATCATGAATTTGAAGAGAGAGGTTTAAATATTGTTACATATGGGTGTTCTGCTCATGTTCTAAACTTGTTGTCAAAAGATCTACTAAATAAAACTATCAATGATCATATAAAAATAGTGAAATATTTCTGAAATACTCATCTCCCTAAAGTTTGGTACAATAGTAAAGGTGGCAGTACATTAACCCCTTAATGCATTTGCCCGTGTCTGACACGGGCAAAATTCAAATTAAGCATGTAATAAAATCGTTTACACTTTGTTTGTATAACAATTTTTTCATATACTTTTTACTCTTTCCAAGCTCCCTAGTCACCCCCAAAACTGAAATTGCAAAAAATAACTTACATTGTACCTATATATCCCTTTTCTGTGAAGAAAATATGTCATATTTTATAATTTTTTCTAAACTAAACTTGTGCTTTAAGGGGTTAATTCTTACTGTAGATGTAAGGTTGAATTCTAATGCTGATTGTTTTCAATAATACATAAAAAAATGGTAAAAAATAGTAAAAGTTTGTAAAGAGCACCGAGAAAATATAAATTCTGATATCAGAAGAAATGTAATGGACTTAAATATTAACAGAAATGCAGAGCATATGGTTGAAGTTTTGAAACTCGCTGCTTGTGCTTTAGATGCAATCCAAAAAGAAGACTGTTCTCTTGCCGAATGCATGTATCAATGGAAAATATGAGGAAAAAAATTAGAAAATGTATTAGTTAAAGATGTAATAAATATAAAGCAAGATATGAATATGCTATTTTGCAGAAGCTTTATTAAATCCCCATTGCTTGATAAAATTTACAGGTACAATGACTGATTATGACTGGTGGAATTCATTTTATGTAATGGGAGATAAAGAGAGTATTACAAAACTTGAAATCTAGTTTATCTACCAAATAACAATAGCTGCAGCTTCATCTGCTGGGATAGAAAGACAGTTTTTTTCTTTTGGTATTGTCCATTCTAGCCATCATAACAAATTAGGAGTGGATAAACCATCAAACCTAGTGTTTTTATTTGAAACAATTAAATCCATAATTTGTTTTTTGAAAAAATATTCAAATAATTGGGATTTAAAAAAAAATAAATAGTTTGTATTAAATGAATATTTAATTTGTTCTTTAAATTTACATCTTATTTAGTTTGTACTATTCAATTACAAAATAATCGAATGTATTTAGGTTAAAATTTATATATTTAATTTTAGGTAATCAGTATATAGAATATATTAGGTATATAAGATATTACTTCTTTTAACATACCATTCCCTGTACAGTGAAAAAAAACACTACAATAACTAAAATTAGAATTCTGAAAAAAGAATCAAATCTGATTTAAATAAAAAAAATACATGATTTAAATCAAATAAATTGGATTTTTTAAATTTTTTTCCAACCCTAATCAAAAGTAATGGTAGCAATAATATAAGAAGATTCTGTGAATATGATAGGTCAGAGGTTCATTCAGAGTTTACTTATGCAAATCTTTTTGAGTTTATAAACTAGTGCAGAAATTATAATATTTTCTTATAATGATTTATTGAAATATGAGAATAATGAATATTATTTGTAAGTACAAGTAAGTAATTACATTTTAATCCTGGAAAAGATTTTAATTTATAGAAAACTAATCTAAAAAGTTATTATACTTTAAAAAATATATGTTTGTGTAGATGGAAAAGAATTAGATTTATTGTGATAGTTATTTTGGTCTTATTTATGCTAACACTAACTATCTTTATTTATTCATACTGCTGAACAATGCCCAAATGGGTAGAGCACTGCTCTTTAGTACCTTATTTTATGGATTTAAATCCTGCTGATGCCATGGATGTTTGTAGCTATTTGAAATCACTTTTAAGCTGTAGGTTCTAGTCTCACTAGCCCTAATATAGGTAATCATTAGGTAGTAGTGCTCCAAACCAAACTTATATACCTCTACTGAAGATGACCTTTATTATTTAGTTTCCTTAACATCAGTCTCTCAGTACATTGTTAATTTTTCAACTCTGAGTAGAGAAAAATAAATATCCAAGCATGTATACATCTGATAATGTAAGAGTATTTGGAACCTTTAAGAGTCAAGTTAAATTAAAACTTCTGTGCTACTGTGATACATGTATAGGTATTATATATGTTATTTATCCTAAGATTTTCAAAATGAGATATGTGGGGGAAATTATCCTCAGAATCTAAGAAAATGGACTCTAGGAGTTAAGTATATAACTTGTTCACAATTTTATTTGGTTGAAATGACTGTTTTTCATTTGAAATGTCTGCATTTCAGAGGTAAATGTATTAGAAACAAGAGTGTTGTCAGTGGAGATTAAAAATTGTCTATTAAATATGACTGTCCTCTATTTGAGTGTTTACTATATATGATTCCCTGCATATATATACATATGTGTGTGCATTTTGTAATTTTAAGACCATATGAAGTAACATAATATTTATCCTCATTAAATGTAATAAATTTTCTTTTATAATAGGATTAAGATTACAATTCTGCTTTTTCTAGGGGCCATTATTTAATACTGTTCGACCAGATGAAAGTACATGGACTGTTGGTAAGACATTTCTCTTCTATAATAATAGTATAAAATGATTTTATTGAAATTTTAAACTATAAATATGAAGAGTTCTAATTATTTATTGTAAGATTAGTATATAAGGTAATTAGATGCATTATTTTGTAGTAGACCATTTGAACAACTCAAATGGCTTAAAAATTAATTTCTGACAGCACTTATTTGATGTGTTAAATTTTATAGTTTATGTTTATAGGATATTCCAATTTTCAGTTTTTAGGGAATGTCCCTAAAAATGAGCCAATTATTTCTCTATTTTGTATTTTTATTTTATGTGCTATGTATTATTTCAATAAACCTAAATTCCAATTTGAAAAAATTTACATATTCAATGCCAATTTTATTATAAGATTTTATTTATGAACTGGTTCAATAACAACTTGAATTTAGAGAATACAGTTTTCATGTAGGTCTGATTTATGTGCAAACTGTTCATTTCTGAGATTATATATAATGCACATATATAATGTACAAATCCTTTTAATTTGTATTAATTAGGAGTTTCACAGAATGCAGCAGTGGTTTCCATATAATGCAGTGTAAATTAATCTGATTTATCGTTCCTTGTGTATGGGAGCTTTTTTTCCTCCTACTACCTTAGAAAATGCAGAATATCTATCCTGAAAGCAGAACATGCATCTACCTATTCACCTTATACAAATATATTCTTGTAGAAAAAAATTACCTCACATGCTTATTATCAGTGATGTGGCAGGATGAATATTGTGATTAAGAGGAAGGAAGAAATTGTGCCTGCCTTCATCCTCAAAAAGCTAGCTTTTTTGCATTTTGTGCATAATAATCAGGTTAATCTTTGCTTTTTTTATTAGATTAGGAGTATTATCAAAATAGAAAGTGTGATTTCAAAGTTGAAGGACTGTGATAAAAAGGTGTTAAAGAGGATAATCACCTGAAATTGCAAGACTACATTGCTATAAATAGCATCTGAGATGAATACCCAACTTCTGAACCCTGTATCTATGAAAACTATTCAATGAGAGTTGTATGCTGCAAAGATTCATGGTAAAGTAGCTATTCCGAAAGTGTTAGTTTCAGCATGGTATGCCCTAATGAGACTACAATTAGTGTTGAGACCATCTAAACTGGATATAACTGCAATGGAAACAAGTAATCTGGTAGATGGATCCTCATTTACATTATTTCAGACCACCAGATGGAGGTTCATCTCACAAACACTGGCAGAAGTATTTAATGTTGACTGCCTGATTCCAACTGTGAAACATGGTGGGGGGTTCTGTGGTGGTGTGGGCCACAGTATCTTCCCATAGATTGGGCCCTCTTATTGTCTTGAGGGGGATGATCGCAGGTAACCATTATCAAAGCATTCTTGCATCGTCTTCATTCTATGCTTCAGACTCTCTTTTCTGGAGAACATACTGTGTTTCAAGATGACAACGTCCTTATTCACATGTCTCGCAGTGTTCAAACATGGTTACCTAAGCATGATGGTGAAGTCCTGAATCTATGTCAATGAATATCAATAGAAATATTTTCTTATTTCAACATTCATTCTGCTTATCTTAATGTTTTAGGAAGACTATAGATAGTCCCAGGCCAAGTATAGTTTAGCATATATGAAGCAAAATTCAATTTGGTTAAGGGTTGTTTAGAAGTTGTAGAATTTTCATTCTTTCTTTTTAAAGAAGTTTAAATTTTTATTATCTTTTATTCTGTTATGGCTAGGGATTTATTGTAAAATAAAAGTCATCCAGAGTGTTTAAAAACTTTAATCTTAATTTTTTTTCTAAGATTTGCAGTTTGTTCATAGCACTATTATAATTTTCAAAGCAGCTTTAATATGTGACATAATAACCACTTAAATTTATTTTTATGTGCTATTATTTGCCTCATGGCTCTAAATATAGCCTCTACCAAACCCTTGTAACTTATATCCTTTTTTTTCACTTCCTCATATACCATAGGCACCAATTTCTTTATCAAATATATGTACATATATTTCCTAAAGTATAGTTTTAATAATGCTATAAATCAGTTAAAATTGAAATAAAATTCAAAATTCTATTTAATTTCTGCCACAAGTAGTTTGATTTTTTAAAAAATGATATTTAAGATACGTCTACCTGCTCTTTCTCTGCAGTCAGTCATCTCATCAGTGATATTTTATGAAAAATTTTGGGAGCATCTGATTTTGCTTCACACTGGCAACAAAGAGTTATATTCAGTGATGTGACATTGTACCTTTCAACTTCTTTTTATTAGTATATGTAGAGTCATAAATTTTCAGGGACAAACCTCAAATAATTGATTGAAAAGGGAATTTCGAACTGTAATTAGCAAATTTGACTGGGATATCTGGAGAAGTGTTTTCATTATGTCAACAATCAGACAACTGCTAACTGAGAAAGTGGAAGTGAACAACATACCAGGGATTTCATTATTAAATCAAAGTACTTGCTTAATGGAATAGTTAAATTTTTCTTTAATTTAGGCTGATTTATTGTATTTTTAAATGCTGCATACTTTATGAAGCATCCTATACATATATTTCATGGTATGTTTTGAATCTTTCCGGAAAGATTAAGGTCTGTCTAGACTATTTATAAGAGTTGCTCTACAGCATTAATACTACATATTTTATTATATAGATTTTTCTTTTATCATTATCAAAATATTGCAAACTGAAGCAATGATAGTGGTAATTTATTTTCTAGTTGGTTGAAAGTATTACTATCAATGCTACTTGAGGGCTAATTAAACTACTAAAGCTAAACTAAAAAGCTGGTTCTGAAGGACTGAAATACTCCTGACAGCAGTGCAATGTGACCCCACAGACTATGGTTCTTAATACCTGCACCCTTGCCATTCAGCGGTTTTGCAATTTAGAAATAAAATTACAATAATTATTTACAGGACAAAGGTTTAAGGTTTATATTTGATTATCTGGAAATCAGAATATGCAAAATTATGATTCCCCTCCTACCCCCAAGTAGTGTATATTTAGTAGCATCTGATATGAGATAAAAGTATGTCTTCTTGTTGGTAGCAAATGACCTTTTAAAGGTTTGCACCAGTCATTTTCTATCTTGAATAATAAACAGGAAGAAAGATTTAATTTGAAACATATATTTAAATTTTTGTTAAGTTATTGTAATGCATCTGAAAGACAATTGAGAATGAAATCAGCAAGATCTTGTGTACATTTAATGCAGCATAATATGTTGAAAATTGTTTCAAAGTATTCATTTTATAAATAAACAATGTACTTGTACTGGATTCTCAAGCATATATACATCATATACCTAGTGAAATATGTTTTAATGAATTTTGATACTAAAATACACACACTAATTTAACAAAATAACAATTTGTTGTTCTCATATGTTTAGAGTGAAATAATATTCACATAGTAAAAAAAAAAATAAATAAATAAATGATTTAAAAATATGAGAACTTTACCCAGTATTAATATATACTTACTGTTTGTAGTGTTTGCATCTTGCCACATTGGCCATCAGATGTTATGGTTTAGGATGCTAGTTCTAATTCAATTTGAATAATATGACATAATATTTGCTTTAAGAAAGTTTAAAAGCAGGTGATACTGTTTTTATTTAACTACTGCTATTAGGATACATCAGTCACCAATTTTATATTTTTACTTTGCTGAAATGCCAGTAATATGTTTCAAAATAATATTCTGTTTGCTCATACAAAATAACAGATTTGTATTGTTCGAATATTCTATTGTCTTTTCATTTTATTATAACAAAAGCATATTTAAAAATACAAAAATTTATACATTAAATTTATACTCCAGAATTAAATGGCACAACATTAGAGGATTACAAATTATTAAATTTTATTTGCAAATTATTTTTCAAATAAAATTTAATAAGGTGAAATGTTTATTTGTGATGATTACAGTCCTAAAGACATTTTTTAGCTAGACTAAGTGATTATGAAAGTCTAGAGATTGTTATTAATAAAAAATTGAGGTGACAGTTTTATAGCTATAGGTCATCTTCATTCTAAATGAATATGAATTAATCAGATTCTTTTAAGTATTCTACCACTTAAATATGTCCAAACTCAGTTTCTTCCTTCATATTTGTTAAATCAATTTTGATTTAGTTTATACATGAATCAAAACCATCTTCTCCCCTTTAATTATAAATAAACTACAAAACATTATGAATATAGAATTTTAATTATGAAAGTAGAAGGAAGTAGTACTATTTATGATGCAAGTTATAAAATCGTAGCAACAGTAATCTAACTTACCAAACAGTGATAATTAAAATTTAGTGATTTATAAAATACCAAAATATAGTCTTTTTAAAATTTATTTGATGAATCCATAACTTTTTTTTTTTTTGTTTGTTTATACTGATGCCTTATATGAAATTGTTGTGTTAATTATAACTGCATCTATGATAGAAGCTCCAGAGAAACTTGATTGAAAAAAGAAAGTGTATTTGATTTCAGTTGATTTATATTTTAACTCAGTTGGTGGGAAAGCATGGAGATCATGAATCAAATTAATATTCAGGATTAATTTAGATTCATTTAATGTGAAAGAGCTCTAAGCTGCATAAATTTTAATTTAAATAACATCTTTGAGACTTATTAAAAAGAATCTTTTTGGCGTTTTAGGCTCTTGTCCTTTACTTAATAAAGTATCCCATAAGTATTTTATGATTTGTTTTCTAAGGCTTTTTATATTTTCTAATCTTACATTAAATGTTTATTTCTGTAGCTTTAAATCTTCTCTTGGACATAAAGAAAATACATAAAAAATAACAGTTAAATTCGAGGCAAAGAAAAATTAATTAGCAAGTTGTATACAGAATACAGTTTTAATTATAGTTATGATAGTAACAATTTTAATTGATCAGAAAAAGATTCTATCACAAATTACTGCTTTCTTAATTTTCAGAAAAAGAACAATTTTAATTATTTTTAAATATACATTATATATATTGAATATATATATTTATATTCAATGTTATTCATTTATTTACAAAATTAAGTTGTTTTTAAAGGTTTCTAATCTTTAGAGGTCCATTTTTGTGAAAAATTTTTAGGTATCCAGAATGATGCTTAACATTATTTTAACATCAAAATTGATGATTCAGGATACAGCAAATGTAAAAGAAAGAAACAACATATTTTTCCATTGGAGAATGTTGAAGAAGCTGGCTGTCTGTCTCTGTCATGTAAAAAGGGATTCAAACTTAGATGAAGATGTTAATGATAATATATCACTGTGTGAATTAATAGAATATATGCAAAATTGTGGTTATACTGTAGGAGACAAAATTGAATACACAACTATTGATAATGATTCAGCAACTAATTCAAATATGTCTATAATATTTAAATTATTTCAGAAGTTTTAAAAGCTAATGCTGATGTGAAACTAAAATGATGATGATAATGAAAGTAGATGTGATGACATAATGGAATCAGTGATGCAAATGGATGCTCTCACAGAACTAGATGTTGTAAGAAGAGTTCTTGCATACTCTGAAGCAGCTGAGAATATTTTAAAATTGCAAGAAGTCTAAAAAAAGTAGTGGGAACTTCTAAACTATGAGAAAAACAACCTTCATGACAGGTTTACAAAAGACTTTATTTATCCATATTAAAAATGTCTTTTGCTTTTATAGTCAAATATCAAACTTGGGCTGGGAAGATGGTGAATGACTCTTAAAGTAACCCGACAATTTTCTTTGGTCCAATTCCATGGATAATCTGGGATATTTCTACTTTCCTTTTGTAATCTCTTTCTTTTGACATAGATCCCATAAGAAGGTTTAAAAGAGAAAATTCTTAAAATGGGAAAATATATAAGAGAGGAAAATTTTACAGTTATTGATATATGGGAAAAATTACTACCACACAAATAGAATGGTTTAAGTAGGTTCGCCTGCATATACTTCTGACTTTCTGTGTAAAGGAAAATAGTTTTAATCTATGTATGATAAATTTGCTTTTACTGATTAAAAAATGTTTTATTGTGCAATATACTTTTTGACCCATATATATTTTTTTAATTAGAGGAGAGAAAAAAGATTTTGATTCTTTTGGAAAAGGCTGAAAAATTTGAAAAAGAAAACATTTGGACTAGCTTGTTAGAAGATAAATTTGTAGCAGATCCCTTAGTTCAGTTTGAGATGCAGAAAAAATTAGACTTAGAAATGTTTCAAATAGAGGTAAGTAATAAATTAGCTACATATATTTTATATTTTTATTTACTTGAAGTTTTTAAATTTTTAAAACACTACATGATCATTTACATAATTTATATGCTTCTGGATGACAGTAACACTCATAATAATCAACAAAAGATTTCACTGCAATCAAAATTATATTTTGTTAATTTTAGCAATTGGATTTTATTGTAACTTTATTTTAATGTTTTATTGTTTTATGAAAAAATTGTATAGAATTTTTATGTTCAAAATATAAATCATATGTTTCTGTGTTAAAAAAATTCTTATTCCATGGTATTATGATATGCTTCAAAGCTATTGTACAGTGACTAGTTGAGTGGTTGTTAAACTTATGAAACTTCTGAGCAACTATACAATTTTTAGATCTTCCTATGTGCTACCAAAAGAAACCAGGAAAAAAAAATAAGCATTTTTTTTTTTAAACTTAGATTTGTTTATTGCATATAGGCAAACATTTTTAGTAAATATAAAATCCATTTTAGTAAAGCCATACAGAAGAAAAAAAAATTGAGATTATATAAGAAAAATAAATTAATTACTGTTAGTAATAGATTAGAAATGTAAGAACAGATTTTTCATCAGACTTATTAACTTAAATGAAAATGATTTTACACTTTTAAACATGAATAAGCTTTTTATTAGAAGAAGAGCAGGTAGTGGCTGCAAATACCTACATTCTATTGCTATCTCTTTTAGATCATCTTGGACCAAAATTAGGGATTTTTTTTTAAGCCAAAATATTTTCAGAGCCATAAAAGGGTGACTTTATAGATCAATCAGTTCTAACTCCACTGCAGGACTGGAACAATTCTAGGTTAACCGACCTGAGCATGATAGTGTGATCTAAAGAAAATGTCCCCACAAACTACTTGTGATCAATGGCTTAGCTATCCTTGGACTAGTTTATATATTGTCTATATGATTCAACTTTAAAGTACTTAAAAAAAATTTATTAGAATTATTTTTCTCATTGAAAGTTAATATAGTTTCAATAATTGGGTCATTTTAGTTCTACGGAACATCTTCTGTACTAAATGAGCTTTCTAATTTTGATTAAAAGAGTATAAAAGCTATGGTATAAATCACCATTTGAACCATTTTTTTTTATTTCAGTTCTTTGCTGATTGGTCAGCCATTGCTTTTTTTCCCACCTACTTTTTCAATTATTGACAATTGCTCATTTTTGTATTTAGATATTGGTGAATATTATATCATTAAAAACTCACAGTTTTTAATGAATGATTTTGAGTAATCTTGAATTTTCTTAGGCTTGGTCTAGAAATCTTTGATACATTTATTTTTATTTTCATATTTTGCTTAAGTTAGCATTTTGTTGCACATCCTCACCTTTTATTTTCTATTTCTTTTTATTGTCTTTGCATACTGTATTGGTCATCTCTGTGGCTCATGAACATGCCTGCCTTATATGCTAAGGTGACTTCTCTTTACAGCTGTTTATTCTTAAGTTTTCTGCATGTGAGTTGCTTTCCATCATTGAGGAAGAAGCTACTTCAGCTCTGAAGCAGCTGTATAATTTTCTCATCCTTTTAAAAGCGTTATCAGTTGATTCTCGCAACACGTGCTTCAAGGTCAAAAAGCCGTGTGACGCGGTATAAATGAAACATAGAACTTGTGTTGTTCTATTTATAACAGTACAGCTAAACCGTAATTGTAAGTTTTTGGTTAAAAACAGCCTTTTTTGGATTTCGGTTCCGGAAAGTGGTTCTATTTATAACAGTACAGCTAAACCGTAATTGTAAGTTTTTGGTGAAAAACCTTTTTTGGATTTCGGTTCCGGAAAATGCGCATTTTTTAATGGATTAATACTGCGATTATTGTACGGGGCTCTCGGTAGAAGTATGTTTTAACAACCTACGTACTTTATACATTACCCCCGAAAGCACGTGCGTGTATACAGATCGCAATACTGTTTTATATATCGATATTTTTTTAATATCGCGGTAATAGTATTAAAATTTCAATCCCTCCTATAGTTATTTCTAACGATACTTCATCTTATTGACTGAATTTTTGTTCCATGGACAGTGTCTGTGAGAAAATGACACTGTTGCAAATAACTTACGGAATTTTGGATATGCACAAATGTTAATTATTGTTGAAAAATCCGCAACTTTTTTTGTTAAGTTTCGCATGTGTATTGAAGTTGGTGACAAAATTTGCTAATGAAAAATCTTTACTTTTAACGGCAATACCGATAAAAGTCAGCCCTACAGCTGAATCGGTAGGACGCAGCCACGGGTTCGAATCCCGCTGCTTTGTTCGCAGCCGTTCAGAATCGTAGTAATTAAGTAGTAAATTCCGATGTCTTTAGCCTTCGGGTAACATAACTCTAGCGCTCTCAGACCAAACTAAATGAAACTAAATGGTTATAAATCTGTTAGTCTAAAGTAAAATTCGAATCCACTTTCTCAGATACCGAAAGAAAGCTCGTCCTATTCGATCATCGTCCTGAAATTTTTACTATTTAAAAAAAATTTTTTTTAATCGTCCACTTAAAAAAAATAGCCTTATACAGTGTATATGTTATTTAAATCATGCGTTTCTAGACATTGATTAAAATTAAATCTAATGATAATTATTGTATCTTTACAAACTATTAAGATATAGAAATTCTACAGTCACAAAATTAAAAATTTGTTTATAGAAATGCCTTCTAAAAGTTTTATATCTAAAATGCGCATTTATATTAGACTTTTTTTTAAAAAAAAATTAGGATATTTGAGAAATTTCTGATTTGAATCGCGTTTTAAACATTTTTTTTATTAGTAGACTTGAGTAATTGTTTATATTAGTAAAAATTATTTAGCTTCTGGTATATTTCATACTTAGGTACTTGTTTTTTCATTATGTAAATCAAATAAATATTTTTAAATTGTTCTTTACTTTCTGTTTTTCCTTCTTCATTTTCCTCCTTTTTTCCTCTAATATTTAACTTCTGAATCTGCTACTATTATAAAAAAAATTTTGAAATTGTCCTAAAAAAATTAAACTTATACTGTATTTATAAACATTAATTATAAATCAGTGAAAGAAAAAATAGTAGAATTTTACAAACTAGTTAATAACAAATTTTGCTGTTACAAAGTTTTCAAGTTCTGTTTAGAAGTGCATTTTTAAAGCTTTGCTATTTGATACAACTTTTAAATTATTGATGTACTGTTGAAACTCCTATTTTAAAAAACCAGCTTATAACAAATGAAACTTTTGATCTCATGATTTTCCTTTTGTTTACAATGCTAATTTATCCATAAATGGTGAATTTCCATTTTATACATTTATAGTGAATCTTAGGAATGAGGTAGAAGGATTCTTTCTTTCAGGCATTTACTAAGTTTTTATTAATTCATTTTTTATAAAACTTTTTTGCAGTTATGAAAACAGATTTAAATATGTTTCTAGATTTAAATAAAAGTAAAGTGCATGAAATTAATAACATCTTGTCCAGCCACTCAAGGATAGAAAATGTTTTTTGCTGTACTGGACAAAGAAATTTCTTAAACTATCTTAATACTGGGATCATGTCTGTAGAAGATTATAAATTAATTCAGTATTAAAATAGTAAGCAATAACTAAAGACAAAACTAGTTTTGAATTTGTCTACATTTTTGGTCAGTCTATATTCAATCGTTCAGTTGTTTGGTTTTAGTCAATTAAAATCATTAAAGATACTATTTTTATAAATCTTATATAAGATAATATGTAATCTTATGTAAATCTTATACAAGTTATAATTTTCTGAGATCTAGCATTTTTCTTAAAGGTTCAAGTACAACAAACAATATGGTTCCTCAAAATTTATTATAATAAAGTTCAACTGTGTTGGTGAATTTATTTATTTTTTTAATTAGGCACATGGAAGAAGCATCTCATTTGAATCTATTTTAAATATTTTTTTTTACTGGGAAACTTGAGTACTTGTTTATATTGATAAAAAGTTATATAGATACTTCCATATTTCATATTTAGGCACTTGTTTTTGCATTAAGTAAATCAGAATATTAATTTTTAATAATTATGTAACTTCCTCTTTTTTGCATCTTTCTCATTTTTTTCCTTCTTTTTTCCCAAAATTTTGACTTCTGTGTCTGCATTGTATATAACTTTTAAAAATTGTATAAGAATGTGATACTTTAAAATCTTTATTAGTAGAAAAATTACATTAAAATGCCACATTTTTAAGGAACAAAAAAAATATTTAAATGCTGACTACTTTAACATTTGCAATCTGACATTGGGGACTTAAGTAGGTGAATTATTACTATATCTTTTATAAGTGCTATATAACTACTAAAAACTACTTACATATACCATTTTTTACATTTTAGCTCGAAAAATAAATACAATTGAAAATTTTCTTTTTTTTTTATTAGAATAACCTCATGAGATAGAAGTTTCATTAGCCCAAATTGATATTTATATTTTATTTATTGCATAATGTTTTAAAAAAATTAACCACCCTTTCGCCAATTGCTCCAAAAGCCTTAACTACATCTTCTCAAAATGCTCCAAAATCACTAACTATATCTGCTCCAATTGCTCCAAAATGCGAAATTTACTGCTCCAAAATGGCATTTTGTCTGCTCCAAAATGCTATTACTGCTGTTCCATCACTGTGAGCATGATAGTGTGATCTAAAGAAAATGTCCCCACAAACTACTTGTGATCAATGGCTTAGCTATCCTTGGACTAGTTTATATATTGTCTATATGATTCAACTTTAAAGTACTTAAAAAAAATTTATTAGAATTATTTTTCTCATTGAAAGTTAATATAGTTTCAATAATTGGGTCATTTTAGTTCTACGGAACATCTTCTGTACTAAATGAGCTTTCTAATTTTGATTAAAAGAGTATAAAAGCTATGGTATAAATCACCATTTGAACCATTTTTTTTTATTTCAGTTCTTTGCTGATTGGTCAGCCATTGCTTTTTTTCCCACCTACTTTTTCAATTATTGACAATTGCTCATTTTTGTATTTAGATATTGGTGAATATTATATCATTAAAAACTCACAGTTTTTAATGAATGATTTTGAGTAATCTTGAATTTTCTTAGGCTTGGTCTAGAAATCTTTGATACATTTATTTTTATTTTCATATTTTGCTTAAGTTAGCATTTTGTTGCACATCCTCACCTTTTATTTTCTATTTCTTTTTATTGTCTTTGCATACTGTATTGGTCATCTCTGTGGCTCATGAACATGCCTGCCTTATATGCTAAGGTGACTTCTCTTTACAGCTGTTTATTCTTAAGTTTTCTGCATGTGAGTTGCTTTCCATCATTGAGGAAGAAGCTACTTCAGCTCTGAAGCAGCTGTATAATTTTCTCATCCTTTTAATTTAAGCATTTTATGTGTTTTGTATGTAAATTATTACTGTTTCTAGATAAATGTTCAGCTTATACACTTTTTAATTTTTAAAATTGTCTTCTGATGAGAATGTACATTTTTACCCATTTAAAGTCTTTAACCTACTGTATCAATAAGTCCCTTTATTATAGTTAGCTGAAAATACTCATACTTTACCTTAATTAGTATTAAAACTTAAGTTATGAATAATAAAACAATTAAATTTAAGTCTTTTATTTATCACTAGTTAGTGTCTTGTTTATATATGAATGATTTAGTAAATGTATATCTCTTTCATTTTGGGATCTGGTTATTATATTTGGAATTAAGTTAGTAGAAGAAATTTCTTGTTTCAGAAATGTTCTACTGAACTGTGCAGTTTTGCATTTTGTGATCATATCACAAGGCTATTAATTCTGTAAATACAAATGTAAATGTTCATCACAACTTGGTAGTATAAATATAGTAATATCCATATTAACAATCATTTATAAAATGGATCAAGATAAATATTGCTTCTAGCTTCAAAATATCTTGATGTAGAAAAGATTGTGTATAATTTAAAATTATTTTGTTTATTTTGTTACTACTTTAAAATTTAAAAAATTGAACAAAGGATATGTATTCAGAAAAGTGTTATAAATTTAACCTATCCATAACACAGTGTATTACAAAATTTGAACTTCCGTGTATAAGGTATTACTTAAAATAGACTAGCGTATGAGGTAATTAGCAGTGTTATCTGGGTTTCTAAATGCTTCCCAGTATTTATTTGGTGCTGCAAAGGGTTAAAAACCGGGAAATAAAAAAACTATGAATTTTTTTTATTGTGGGTAGAATGCAATTTAGCACAAGTTATTATATTTACAATACATAATGACTTTCAAAACTACACATTACTTTGTCTGTAAGTTACATTTCATACTTTATCTTATTGCTTTTTTGTATATAATATTATTAGTTTTTTGGTGCACAGTATATGTCTACAAACTTAATTTTAGGTATGTAAAACAAACCCTTATATATGTATAAAAATATTAAAACTAAAAAATTAGGATACATTGACCTAATGTACTGTTTTTTGAAACGAGTCTGCAGTTCTATAATTGACACGTATGTTTGTTATTTGTATCAACCTAAAGCTGTAGGACTCAGTCTAATTAGTCTTCAAGTAGTAAAATATCAATTGTAATGCTTCATACCACCCCTTTAGTACTCTTGTATATCTTATTTATAACCTATAGCATCAAATATATTGCATATATATATATAGTATCAAATAAGATAAAGTTTCAAAATCTTCCTTTTTTATGTAAATGATAAGATAATTCATTATGTGTTCATTTAGTCAGGTATGAAGAGTTGCCAATTATTATAGACTGTCTATATTTATTACATATTTACCTTATTTGGTATAATATTATGGAGATCTTTCATATTATTTCAATATGAAAAAGACTGGATTTGATAATTCAGACAGTATTGTTAGTTGTTGTATTTCTGTTTTCAGTAATTAAAATATCAGGAAACAATTTTCATTTATTATGTAGACTTGTTATTTACCACTTATATCTTATCATAGAAAAGAAACAAAGTGCACCTATAAACTGTACTTTTCTTATTTGCCAGTTTATCAATAATACCTGATGATTCTTAATTTTTATATATATTTTTCCAATTGCTAATAATCTTAGCTAAGAGATAGACAGTGCAATGTAGTTAACAAATTTAAATATAACTTACATTTTACCTCTTAAGGCGGCACTTTACTCAGCCTCCTATATGACAAAGCTAATGTTAAGTGAATGGAAAGTTATCCCTGGTTTACAAAGTCACATTTGGATTTTTCAGAATTTTTTTTTTTTTTTTTTTTTTTTTTTTTTTTTTTTTTTTTTTTAATAAATACTTGAGATTGAAAAATTTTAAAAACTAACCTCCATTTTTCAATGTTCAAGTTTTTAGTAGAAACTTTTTTTGAAGTTCTATCTAAATTAGGGAAAGTGTAATTACGAGATAAATTTAAGGGAAATGTGTAGAAATCAGAGCATTTCTTTTCAGACTCTGCCTCTGCCCGTTATGGGGAAGATTCGTAGAGGAATGGGGAGAAAATTTGGAAATAGGGGAAATATCAGAGGATTGGAGTAGATATAGTGACTGATGTATCTGTCAAGACAATGTGGACAGTTCCTTTGGTTGCTTGGAGATCATTCACGTTTCACAAAAGAAATTTTAGACTCTTTTTTACAATCGGCATTGATTTTATTTGTACTCTCTGGCAATATTTGCGTGTTTAAAATTTGGATTTTTATTGCATGTTTCAAAAATTTCAACACTAAGTTTATTTTACATTAATAGTTTTGATTTCGTAGTTCAATTTTATTACTTGTTTTTCTTGCCATTTTCTTAAAATAAAGTTCAGTATGAGCAAAAAATACAGAAAAAATGTCACAATTGGCAATAAGTTCGAAATATTGTTTTTATTGCTATAATAATAATAATATCTTATTTTTAGCTCATGCTCTTTTGATTGCAATCTGAAATGTATATTTAAAATCAAATCACTAACCATATATTATATATATTATATATTTTTTTATTTATTTTATGATTTATATTTTAAATTTGGAATTACGGATATTCCAGTTAAGGCTTTAAGAAAAAGTCTAAAGATTTTTTTATGTTTTCGAAGTAATATTATAAAAACTACATACCAAAATTGTCTTTATAATTTTTCCTGGGTATTGAATATATTTCTCAACTCATATTTCTGAAAACTAAATTTTCTGTACTTTTCTCTGCTATTTAAAATACCAAACTAATAATTTATATGTATACAGGTAATGGTAGAGCACACAAGACTTCATATATGGGGGAAGGGGAGAGGAATTAATACACTAAAGCTCAGCAGACAGTTAAATTTTTGTATGATATGTTGCTGTTACATTGTCAATTTATAATATAACATACAATTTTGTAAATATAGGCTCAATTTTTACATAAAAAATTAAAAATCTGTAGCCTTTCCTTTCAGATTATTAATCTAGAGGGGCTGAATCCCAACCCAGTAATTTTTTCTAAATAAACATTAAAGAAACAATATTAAAACCTGTTTTGTTTCAATGAAATGTTTAAAGCTAATATTACTGAGATCTTTACCTCTGTATTCTACGGTTTAGCACTAGGACCTTTCATTTTGAATTATATAAGGAAAACTTATAACATTTAGATGAACTGACTATTACTCAGCAATTTTGAAATATGATTTATAAAGCCCATCAAAAATTGAAGGACTTCAGCAGAGAACTTGACACAACAGGTATCATATTTGATACCGATTGCTGCAGGTAAGTGGATTTGTACTGCAGACAAACATCTTAGTGGAACTATTGCAATGTTGGTTCATACAAGCACAGTCACTTTTTAGCCACCTCGTAATATGGATAAGCAAATCTCCTATGTAATAATAGCTTAAGTTATCTGTCCGTTTGTCCTCGAATTTGTGAAGTGGTTGGACCTGCAATGGATAGAGGCATCCATATTGGATTCTTGATGAATTAGAGTTAGCAATGTTTGAAATTCACCCCTTCCTCCCTATTCTAGCATTTAATGCCATTATTTTAAGCCCTATTTTCCCTGGTTAAGAGCAGGCATTATATTTATCAATTTGTTGCATAATAAATAGATAAAAATAACATTTTTCTAGCATCATGACATCATTCCTTTGACCATCTCATTTAATCATTTCTTATTTTAAATTATTTAAATGTTGTCTGCATTATTTTCATACATTTTATCACAGAACTTAGATATTACGTAAATAATTTCTTTTATATTTGGTTTAAATAATAGATTAGGTACATATGGGATAATTTTAAATTGATTCATCGATTATATTTGTTGCAATGAAGATTTTATCACCAGTATTAACAACAAATTCTGTTTACTTCCAAGGTGTAGTGGAAATGATAGTTTCATTCCTTTACTTCCAGTAATTACTGTGGAAAAAAAAATGGGAAGAACTGAACAATAATTTTGACGTAGTTAAGAAAACTTTGAATTATCTTTCTAAATGAATTTGACTTGATTCTAAACTGCATTCACAGCATCAGAAGACTTTAGAGGAGTATCAAGATAAACAAGTTATTAAGCATGTACCATATAATTCTCAGCCAATAAACAACCCATTTTTTTTACTTGCTTCATAGGGTACTTTATAATTCTGGAAAATTAAAAATTTTACTGATCTCGTCATATGACGGGCTATATGCTAGTTAAAGTATGAATTAATATTTCAAAGATGCTTTTCTTAGTAATTTTATAACTACATAGCAAATATGTCTTTACAAGTCTTCGTTGCTGAATACAGAATGAACTTATCAATTTATATTCCTGAAAACTAAATTAAGTTTGCTTTTTCTCTTATATTTAAACTACCAAATTATATATATATATATATATATATATATATTTATTTATTTATTTATTTATTTATTGGTATAAAACAGAAAATTCATTAAGGGAGGAGGTAAAAGACTAATGGGGTGGGTCACAGAAAGTTTATTTTTTGGATGTGATGCCCTTGTTCCTTTGTTAATGTATAATATTATACATTAGCAAAGTATAATTATACAAGTGCATAAGCCTAAGTGTTGTCTTTATCAAAGATTAAAAATTTATGACCATTGTGTTCAGTCTTTTAATCCAGAAGAGATTAACCGTTTTCCTTTTATACGACACTGGCAAATAATTTTTTTTTTTTTTACTTTCAGTCAAAAGGGTAATTTTCCATATATTTACAAACTATTACTTTTCTTATTTTTTAGCGAATGTCAAATTTATGCATGTGATTTAGAAAATATATGAAACGATTTTCGCAACTGCATTTGTTTCATTGTTATGTGGAAAGTTAGATCCTCATTAAGTTATAAAAGTTTGGATAAATTATTTTTTTACATTACTTTTTAAAAAAGGTTGTTATAAAAATTTTATTATATCTGTATTATTTACTGTATGATTACATTTTTATTTTTTTCTTTAAATATTTTTCAATAATAGTTTTAAAAATGCATTTTTAAATAAGTTTTTTTTTACGATAATAAAACTTTTATAATGTTGCATTGATTATTATTCAGTATTTTGTATTAGATATAAAGGGGCACATACCAAAAGATATATGTATTTACTCCCTAACATAAAACTACCTTATAGCGAAATAATCTTTTAATTTTCGGAAATAGGTTATTGGTAAACTGGTATTCAAATTTCTAATTACCGAATGACTGATAAAGGAAAATGTCAACAACATTTTTCAAATAATATTATTGATACATGTTATTTGAGGTGGTTGAAGCTAATTTTTGTAAACTTGACCTCTGT
Organism: Pardosa pseudoannulata; assembly: GCA_032207245.1. NCBI lineage: Eukaryota > Metazoa > Arthropoda > Arachnida > Araneae > Lycosidae > Pardosa > Pardosa pseudoannulata. The sequence goes on along the minus strand of CM063503.1, from coordinate 83,152,941 downwards.
GCTATATGGTTTAGTACTAGAACCTTTTGTTTTGAATTATATAATGATAATTGATAATTTCATGTATCATTCCAACCTTTTATTGGAGTTTAATAGGGAGCTTAAGTATAACACATTCTAATTCAAGTTAAAAAGTACTGATAAAAGGTTTTTTTATGTTACACACACAGTGTGTGTATTGAATTTGTGTAAAATCAATATAAGTTATATGTCATGTGGTATATATAATATAGTATATTGTATGGCTGCGGTTGTAATGTAATTGGGCTTTAGAATAAAGATGCTTATGCATGAGGTGCTTCGCTTTAATCTTGTCTCTTTAGAATACAAGTAATTATGGTTGTACAGTAAAATCTTGAAATATAATATTATACATGTAGACTGTAATACTAATTTAAAGGTGAGATTACAAAATTAATAATAAAAATTAAAAGAAAACAGTCAAAATATAGTGACATGAGTACAGTCTGCATTTCCCATGATAAGTATCATAACAAGTGCTTATACATTACATTAATATTTATAATTCTGTGAGCTTTGATGCTTCTTATATCAAGTTTATGACAATGATGACAACAACGTTTATATACATACACACACATACACACACATATATATATACAAAAACCACATTCTGCCCATTAAAAAAATAATCTTGTACATTTTTTTAAAAATTCATATTCAATGTTAAATGAGAATATGGAGAAATATAAAAGGGAATCTTTAAAAAATGAAACAAAAGAAAAAATCCAAATTGATTGAAAAGCAATTAGAACAAAAAATGTCAATAATCAAAGAAGCTAACCAAAGAATACTATCATGATTTGGGAAATCATTGACAAATAAAAAGACATGTGCACTAGCATTCTAAATATTGGTCTGACTAATATCAGATTAACTAGTTAACTGGGGAAACAATTTCTGTTAAAACTCATTTTACTGAGGAGACTTTTTTTTTTTTTTTTTTTTTTTTTTTTTTTTTTTTTTTTTGTGAGAAGTTATGAAATTTATAAGAGGAATTTACTATTGGAGTCATCTTCTTGGTAATTCAGTAAACAGGCTAATAGTCTATATTTATAATCTGTCTTAAACAATTGCATTTATATATTTTAGCTAGTTTTGTTCATTTTCATAAACTATTACTATTAAGAGTTTTGAGAATTTTAATATTATCCCCACAATTTTAATATTGCTATCCTAAATTTTAGGCTTTATTCACTGCATTAAAATTATTACTTTTTTATTAATTCGGGAAAAGATCAAAACTTCTTTTAACTGTACATGTAATTTTCATAATATGTGTCATTTCATATTATATGTGTGATATATAAAAAAAGTTAATACTGTGATGTTAACTCTAGGAAATAGTATTATCTTCTAACACATTATAGATCACTTAACACTCAAAGCATACATTTTTTCACCTTAAACTATTTTGCCTTTATGATCATATTTTGGTGATTTATTTTCTCAGTTTAATTATGTTTTTCTCTTTTATAGAATCCTGGATTTGATTTCAGTGGTGCTGAACTTTCAAAGACATATGAAAAACCACCTTACATACCAAACAAACAGGATGAATAAACACAGATCTATTTTGATGGTTTTATGACTAGCTTACATTTCTTTGTAAATATTGAAATTCCTCACTTAAATGGTTAACTGTGATTTCTACACTTTTTGCTGTTACAGTAGAGAAATGAATTAGATATACAGAATTTTTAAAAGTATATTACGTATTAAATAAATAAGCAAAGAAAAAAATTACCTTATTCTCCATTATAGAATTTTATACCTTAAATGATCTGTATTTTGGATAACTGCTATATATCTTGTAATATTCTCAGTGATGAAAAATTTTAAAAGGTTTTATAAGCTTTTAAAAACAGTCTATTGAAACAGTTTTTAAAAAGTTTTAAATTGCAGAACAGAAAGTGTTAATACATTTTTATAATAATTTTACTAATAAATAGATAGTGCTGGAAAACCCCTTTCACATTTTAGGGTTTTTCGCAAATATGTGGTATGCGCCTTATAGTGCAGTCACGCCACACCTGTAAGGTTATTATGCTAAATTTTACAATGACTTTCTACAATGTTATTCACAAATCCCGTTTAGAAATTTAAGGCTTTATCCAAAAAGAAGAAAAATGCGGCATATGTATAAGTCCGCCAGACCTGGTAGAGAAAAAAAAAAAGTATTATAAGAAACGCTCATGCCTCACACATTCTTAGAAATAAAAGTTAGTAGCTAGGTATTATGAAATTAAAGAAAGGACAGTCTGAGGTCCGAAAATTGTGGTCAATACTTCAAAAGAAGACCGGCTCGTAAAACTTACACAAAACCGTGAGCTTTATAAAAACAACTTCTCGATCAGAACGGAATTTAAGCCAGGTGTAATAAGTACAAAGATACCGAACTTATAGTGAATAGGAGAAAGTATTTTCGAAAAATCATAAAAGAAGCCGGTCTACGAATAACTCCCTATACCACTTCAATGCATAAAAGAAGGAACAGCATAAAGATATCGAGAATGAAAAAAAAGGGGGAAAAAGATAAAAAGAGCACATTTTCAAGATGAGCATATTTTCGAGAAGGGAGTTTATAGAAGAAATAAAAATATAAAAATGCAAATAAATAAATAAATAAATAAATACGAGCGTGGGGTACTAATCCAATGAAAAATCAGAATTTGAGAACTGACCACCTGAATTTTCAAGAGTGGATAATTTCCCAAATGGGACGGAACTAATTAGGGGCTAAGGTAAAGGGGTAAAGGATATATATACGGGGGAAAAGAGGAGGATAATAAGAAATAGCTATAATGGAGATATTGATATTGAGAAGAAAAAAGATTTCTCTTTTAAACAGTAAAATTTTCTTCTTTGAGCGTGTGATCTGAGTGATACTATTTTGCTGAAAAAAGATGTCCTTTTCTCTGTAGTGGGGTAAGTTCTGTTTTTACTATTTTTTAAAGTAGTGACAATTGAATTACTATTTTTTGTACATATGTAAATAGTAAATAAATTATTTTTTTTAATCTAAACTTTTTTTGATGACTTAATGAAATTAATTAGCCTGAGCCTATATTATGTATAGGGTTGAACCTGGGTAACCTTATGGATTAAAAGTCAATTAAATTAAAATATATTATTAAGAATTAAATGAGCAAAAATAATATTTAAAATAAAGGGGATCGGCTCAGTAACGCCTAAGCAGCGGCTTAGCAATGGTGCCGTGCCAAAAACCAGTAATTAATGCAAATGAATTCGTCCTTTAAATTTAAATATTCAATTGTATATGCATTTAATTTTAATACCATTATAATGCAATGTATATTTAATTTCAATGTTAGCACATAATTTTAATTTTTTTTTCTCAAATGATGAAAAATATGTTTGCATTTCATTTTAATTTTAAACAAAAAAGGTTTTTTTCCATACTGTTATGACTTATTATTTTCATACTGTATATATATTGTGCATGCTCAGACATATTCGTATTTATGAAACTTTTACTAAAATGATCTTAGTGATTAAATTCTAATATACTTAAATGAAATATTTTTTTTACAAAAAGTAATTTAGTAATTATTCGTTGTGCTTTTATTGTAGTAAATATTTTTTCTATTTTTATCCTATTCAACAATTTTGCTTTTATGTGTACTCTTATTTTAATGTATAACTTATAGTATATTGTTATTTGTGCCATTATGCTTTTCCTACCCTTATTTTAACACGAATTGTTTACCGCAAATCCTATTTTAATTCTATTTTAATCTTATTTAATCCTATTATTTAACCACAAATCAAGTAGTATTTCAAAATGTCTGATACGGAATCAAATACTAATCCGAATAATTTATTCGCCAAATTGGCCGGTTTTCAAGCTATCATTCCCCAATTTGACAATAACTCTGCTGTTACACCTAAATTTTTTATTGACAGTGTGGAACTTGTTGCTAATATCGCAAACTGTACTTCCCAAGAAAAGCTCCTAATCTTAAAAAGCCGCATAAGAGGAGAAGCTCTCTCTCATATCATAAATTCCCCAGATTTATCCCAAGAAAATGATTATAACAATTTTAAAACCAAATTTCTTTCTTACTTTGAAAATAAATCCACCCTAGCGGCGAGACAACAGCAATTTGCAAACTGCCGCATGCATGAACATGAGCAGGCAAAAGTATACGCGTCTCGAGTAACTGATGTTGCGCAAATATTTTTTGGAACCTTAGTTTAAATAACCCAAAAGTAAAAGTTCTATTTGAACAATCGAAACTTTCTAAATTTCTCGAAGGTTTATTGCCTGAATTTAAGACAGATAGTTTTATAAGACCCCAAGACATTTCAGGAAGCACTTAATTTTGTAGAATTACTACAATCAAATTCCTATGAACAAAATTCTACCAGACACAACACATTAACTAATAATGTGCAAACAACGGTTTCAAATGAGGAAATTTTAAGAATATTGATGTTGTTAATACAATGATTCTATTACTGCTTCACACTAGCAGAGTGAAGCTTTGAAAATAACAAGTTCATGACTTGACAAATAAAATTATTTATTTCAAACTAAAAAAAAATATTTGTAAACATAGGTAAGGTAAAAGATATATATATTTTAACCATCACTCAGAGCAGAGCCGGCACCGCGAAAAAAAATTGTCACAAAAAAAAAACATCGGCTACTCGAGCGAGAGCTCACTAATTCCCGAGACAAAAAAACATCTCACCGTCTCCATTTATACATTCCCGCAGAGGAATACCTTCGCCGGGAGCAGGAGAAAAAAGTAACGCGTAACGCTCCGTCGATTACGTCATAATCGACGTATGCGACATCGGCTGTGAAATAAAGGAAAGAGTAACCGTTAGGGTTTGCTAACAAATATTAGAATGTCACGCGCAAAAATCTAACGAGAGTATCGCTTCATTAACTAAACAGTTCGATGAATTTTGTCAGCCATGGAGGGTTTAGACAGAATAAATATGGAAGCAGGCACTTTAGCAGAGTCGAAAATAATAATACTGTTTATTCAGTATAAAAAAAGGCGTCATACAAAAAATAAAAATTAAGTTAAAGCCAGACAAATTAACTGAAAAAACATAAATATGCCGGGAGGCGAAATTAAAGTTCGACGTTCTTAACTTTACCGTCATAACACTGCCGAGTCCAAGCTGCTGTCGAAAGCAATAGCTCGCGGCTTATATATATCCCAATGGGCAACACCCACTAATCACATGGCATGCGTATACAATTTG
>CM063503.1:82957326-83139826 GCA_032207245.1 Pardosa pseudoannulata | reverse complement strand
TTAATAATTAAACGGCTATATAAATAATCAAGCAAATTATTACTGGAGATTTAGATGTTCAAAATAAGTTTACGTGAATCACTGTTAGTATAATGCGAGATAAAATATGTAGTTTCAATATTTTAAGAGAAGGAAAACTGTAATTAACCAAACGTTTGATTTATTACAGAATATTTAGCATCTAATAATCAAATGGCTGTATAAATAATCAAGCAAAGCATTACTCGAGATCTAGTTGTTTAAAGTAAGTTTACGCAAAGCACTGTCAAAGAAATGCACGATATAATATATATTTTAAATATTCTGAGATAAGTAAAACTGTAATTAACCAAACATTTGATTTATTACTAATATATAGCCTTTAATAATTAAACGGCTATATAAATAACCAAACAAATTATTACTAGAGACCTAGTTGTTCAAAATAAGTTTACGAGAATTACACACAGCACTGTTAGTATAATGCGAGATAAAATATGTATTTTCAATATTTTAAGAGAAGAAAAACAGTAATGAACCAAACGTTTGATTTATTACAGAATATTTACCATCTAATAATCAAATGGCTGTATAAATAATCAAGCAAGGCATTACTCGAGATATAGTTGTTCAAAATAAATTTACGCAAATTACGCAAAGCACGGTCAACGAAGTGAGCGATAACATATTTTAAATATTTTGATATAAGGGAAAACTGTAACAAGATTTGATTTATTACTAATATTTAGCATTTAATAATTAAACGGCTATATAAATAATCAAGCAAATTATTACTCGAGATCTAGTTGTTCAAAATCAGTTTGCGCAAATTACGCAAAACACTGTCAGACGTAGTGCGAGATTATAATATATGTATGTGTGTGTGTGTGTGTGTGTGTGTGTGGAGATTTTATATAACTATTTTAACATAAAGAAAACTGTAATTACTAAACGTTTGATTTATTACTGAATGTTTAGCATTTAATAATTAAAATAGCTATATAAATAATCAAGCAAATTATTACTCGAGATCTAATTGTTCAAAATACGTTTACACGAATTACACAAAGCACCGTTAGTATAATGCGAGATAAAATATATTTTGAAAATATTTTAACCTATTTTTCATTCCCACGAGGTTTCACAATACGTTTAGAATTGGTTCAAATTTAAAATAGCCTAACAGTAGTTGCACGCATTTTTTGAAAGTGATATTAGACGAAAATAGCGAAACATTCTGATTCAAACACTGCAAACGGATTCACAGGAAACAAAATAGCGACGACGTTATTTCCTGGAAACAAGGTAAACGGTATTTCGAATCTCTGAACAAATTTCAAATATCAATGCAAATCAAACGGAAACAAAGGAAACAACGACATAATTCTTTTTCATTTGCTCCAAAAGGAACAGGCTCTTATTTAAGAATAATAATTTTGACTAAGTGTGTTTATTTAGATTCTACGTAGACCAAATTTAAGTTCTATATACTTTCCTAAATTAAAATTCTAACTTTGGCTAAGCAGATGCTATAATCGGATCAGCATCTTTGTGTACAAGGGAAGGAATTTAGAAAAGGGGAACAAATTTTGAATATCAATGCAAATCAAGAGGAAGCAAAGTAAATAGCGGCATGATTCTTTTTCATTCACTCCAAAAGGAAGACTGTTATATAATAAACAAGAATAATAACTTAAACACAGTACTTAAGAGTCGAAGTGAACTACAATCAATAATTTATTTAAATCTAACATATATATATTTCTCTTAAACAGCTTTGGCTATACAGATGCTGAAAGCTGCTTTGCATTTTTGTTTACAATGAAGGGAATTTAAAAAGGGAAATTGAATTAGGTGATTTAAAAAAAAACAAAAAAAAACGAGCCGAACGATGGTCGATTGGTAAGGGTGCTGGCCTTCGGTACCGGAGTTCGTGGGTTCGAATCCCACATTGGCATGGATGTTCGCAGCCGTTCGGAATCGGCTTTAAGCTGTAGGTCCCGGTCTCATTAGCCCTCGTGTTGCAAAAATGTAGACCGTAGCACTCAAAACCAAACCAAAAGAAAAACAGACTTTAAGAGAAGATATAAGGAACATTCTGAACAAAAAGGTTCAATAGTTATTTTTATTTCTAGTATAAATAATCGTGTGTGCGCATGTATTTTCGATTTTCCTTTACATATGTTCTATACAGTGGCGTACACAAGGGGGGAGGAAGAGAGCGACACAAATGGACACATGCACCCAAGGATTTTTTATTTAGAAATTGATACATTTCAGAATAATACTTTTGTTATACAATTATAACTGCTCTAAAGTAGCCTAAAAAATTAAACTTTTTTTAACACTTAAATAATTTTTAGTCATGAAGAGAAAAAATGAAAAAATTTTTTCTACTATAAAATTTCTGAAAAACTACTTAAAAAACAGTATATGCGTTAAAATGGACTATACTTATAAAAAAAATATATTAGTGAAAAGCCTTACATATTTTTCACAAACAAAAAATCGATAATAAATACAACTAGTACAGAACTAATATAGAAATTTTCACTTCATTATGCTCGCTTCTTTTTAACGACATTTTAACTGTGACCGTTTTTTTAATCATTAAATGATTTTAATCAATTTTTCCACCATGTTGCTTTTCTTTAATTCCAATCAGTAGTAATTTTTGTTTCCATTGTATCTTTAATATTTTTATTAAATGACTATAACCTTTCTTTTTTAAATTTTCATATCTTGATAAAAAAAAAAATTATATCAATCCTTCAACAGCTTTAAGTAGAAGAAATCAGATTAATAAAACGTTCTTTACTTAGTACCAAGTAGTAGTTCTAAACTAAAGAAATTGCTTCTTTCATGGCAATGACGTTAGTCAATCAAAAGTCCGTAAAAGAAAACCGAACGAAGGCCGAATGGTAGATTGCTGCTCTTCGGTACGAGTTTGGAGGTTCGAATCCCGCTGGTGTCATAGATGCCGTTCGGAATCGGCTTTAAACAATAGGTCCCGGGTCTCATTAGCCCTAGCGTAGAAAACCAGTAGACTGCAGCACTCCAAACTAGTCGTAAAAGAAAACTTTAATCCCTGAGATACAAAATCTCGGACAGCATCATCCGTATATCTTTACACCACCAAATTTGCCATCCAAAAGGGAGACCCAAGCCACTTCTCAAGAGAAATTACCTTAACTCAGTATTTTGGGATGCTAAGAAAATGCCTAGATGGTCGGAAAACCTATCAGCATTATAGTCTGAATGGAAAGCCAAGATGTCATGAGAACCACACTGAATGAGGGAAAGAATTTCAGGTTTATGATTTTATTCCTGAGAAACTGAAGTAATTGCGCTCTCTGGATTGTTGCTCTTTTTCTATAGAGGAATTAAAATTGGGAAATTTAAATCGAAAACAATAACTCAATTACTGATTAACATATTTTTAATGTATTGCATAAATATATTAAATTTTATTTTTTTCACCACGATTCCATTAAAACTTCGATTTAAGACAAGGACGGTAATTACACTGTACGCGTGCCAAGTTTAGGAAGCCAAAAGATTTGAAATATCAATATATTAAAATATTATACAGGCACTACATATACAAATATAAGAGCCTAGCAGTCGGAAAAATTTGAGTTACAGTTTACTTTGATTTTGGCACGTTGATAAATTCCCATTTGCCTTCCTTGATTTAAAATAGTCATCACAATATATTTAGCAAATATGATTAGAGGTTAATATCTTTTTTAGAGGTGTACCTAAAATTTGCGTTTCAGTTTACTTTGATTTTGGAACGTTAATAAATTCCCTTTTGCTTTTCTTGATTTACAAGTCATCACAATATATTTAGTAAATATGATTCGGGGTTAATATCGTTTTAAAATGTGTACCTAAAATTTGCGTTTCAGTTTACATTGATTTTGGCTCATTCATAAATTCCCAATTGCCTTCCTTAATTTAAAATAGTCATCACAATATATTTAGTAAATATCATTCGTGGTTAATATCTTTTTAAAAAGTGAACCTAAAATTTTCGTTTCAATTTACTTTGATTTTGGCACATTGATAAATTCCCATTTGCCTTCCTTGATTTAAAACAGTCATTACAATATATTAAGTAAATATGATTCGGGGTTAATATCTTTTTATAGATGCACCTAAAATTTTAAAAAATCAATTTCTAGAAACAATATATGTGTGCATATATATATATATATATATATAAATATATGTATGTACACCCATATCGTTAATAATTATTATTCTAAAACCATTATGACAAATGAGTATTGTAAAATCAAAATGTAATTATCTATATTTTTGAAATCATCTGCATACAAGATTTTGAACCAATTTTTTGTTCGCCTGTGTCTTTCAGGGATTCAAAGCCGACCTAAAAAAAGCTTTGTGAGGTTACCACCACATTATCTCTATGAAGATACGATTCATATCAATCAGTTTTTTTTTTTTTGACAGATTTTTTTCTTGAAATCTTTCGAATTAAGAGTCGACGAATACTTTTTTCCCGTTAGTGACAGAAGGTGCGATAAGCACTGAGGCATGCACATGAGATATCTTTTTTAAAAATGCACCTTCTTACATCGAAGAGTTTTGCCACCACAGTATTCGTGCTACAGTACTACCTGGTAAAAAAAGGATACTTGACACGCACCGGCGATCTCAACAAGATGAGAACTGTTTCATAATCTGAGCCCTTCTGTACTTCAGCAACTGTTCTCAACTTGACAGCTTCATTTTAAGATAAAAGCATTATTTTGATATATTATAATAAAGACATTCTTACAATTGTGAAAATTTTGAGCACTTATCTTAATATCTTTTTAAAAAGTGCATCTAAAGATGCATTTTTAATGCATCGAATTGTTTAAAGGGAGATAGTACCTAACAAGCCAAAAAGCCTTCATTAAAACACCCTAATTTTGATACAATTTAAAATAAAAAGTTCCATTCTTTTTAGAATATAATTTCCGACATCATCCAGAAAGGTTTAATTTTATAAAAATTATTCAGTTTTTTCAGATGAAGCAAAATATAAAAAAATTATAGAATATATACACAAATTGAAAAAAATCTTACTCGTAAATTTTTTTTAATTTGTAAATAAACTAAATTTTATGCTAAATAGAAGCTAATTGTAATTTTTATTCCATGAACGTCAATTATATTGATAAGAGAAATAATTTCTTAGCATTATAAACGCTGAATTTTTTTTTTTTTCAATTTCATAATAATTTTATTTTTTGTTAGTTTAATTTTATGTTGTCAGGTTTGGTTCGCAGAATAAAAGATATTTTGCGTTAATTTTATACAAAAATTTAGATTTGAATATAAAAATATTGAATATAATTGAATATAATTTATATAAAAACTTAGATTTCAAAGTTATCTTACGTGCACATCGATTTTTTTCCCAATTAGTGCTTGAATTTTTGTTTCTGTTATACAAAATATACTATTCTAAGAAAACTGAATAACCCTTTTAAAGCTACAGTGTTATTAAATAACTTATAAAAAATTCATTGTATTTGTAGCAGAAAATTTTATTTTGGAGTGAATCGGAAATTAGTTGTTATAACAAAGATTTTTAAAGGTACCGGTTTTTTTTTACGTTAAAAGTCTGATTTATGTAAGGCGAATGTCTATTTAACCAGTTTTTCATATAATGAAATCTTTAGGGATTATCGAATGGAGGTCCAACAGCAGAAATAATGATAACAACAATATCCCGATAAAGTGGTAAAATCCCCTTTTTTCTATTTTGCTCCAGTTTCGCTGTTATTACGGTCTTTTCGTATTACGGAGGGAGCGGGGGTATCACTTCAAAAAAGAATAGGAGCCCACAAAGTATACAGTCGTGTCTCTTATAGAGCTTTTTCTCTTGTTGGCGCCTGCAGCGCGACGGGCGCGTGACGGTTACTTTGATGGATGGTGCGTGGTGGGGTGGTCCCATGCTTTTGATCTGCCCACCGCTGCCGGACTCAGCCCAGAGGGCCTAACGGCTATAGTAGCCCGGTTTTGGGCGCATAATTGTCCCTTATAGAGCGATTCATTCGTACTGCGTTATGTGAAAACAGAGGTATATATAAAATTCCAAATTAATTCAAATCAGAAAATACGTTATGAGAAACATAAAAATAAGATAAATCAGATTAATTCATACCGCGTTATAAGAAACTCAAACTTGATACAAATTAAATGAACTAGTACAGAGTTATACATAATCTCAGAAATAAATAAAATACTCAGAAATCAGACTTATATAAAATTGCATTCTCAAACTATCAAGTTGTCATCAACTTGGATAATAATTGAAATGTTTAGGGAAGTTACATGATAACTGGAATTGGAAATAACCTATAAATATGAAAAATTTAACACACTGAATAAGTGCTCCCATGATAATATTTTAAAGGCATTTGAGTTGTTGGAAATGTTCTTATGCGAAAAACGCATTATTCGCTCCGCGCTATAAAAACACCACGTTATAGGAAGCTTGACTATATACAGTCTAAATGCAATATTTATCCCTTTAAAAATTGCACAAGACTATTACATAATAAAAAAATTTACTTCATTATTAAGTTTAGCTTTTACTTTATGTAATTTCTCTTATATCCATCAAACCGAACGATGGTCGAATGGTCAGGGCACTGATCTTCGATACCGATTTTCGTGGTTTCGAATCACACTCTGGCATGGATGCTCGTAGTAGGTCTCGGTCTCACCAGCCCTCGTGTTGCAAAACAATAGACCGTAGTTCTCCAAACCAAACCAATCTTATATGTATTAATAAAAACAACGCATCGTCATTTTTCTCTTTAAGTAATTTTTGTGGCTGGGTGGTAAGACGCTAAAATATGTATTAGTTAAAACAGGATGGTAAAATTAAGCCCAGGAGAATAGATGGCGAAAAATCAGCGATAAGAATAATGACTACATTCGTCAAGAGCAAGGATACTAAACTCGCAGCACCGAATGCTGCCCACAGGATATATGTCTGCGGCCCCCACCTATTGCATGTCCCGTAATCTCACCAAAAACACAGAAATTCACCGGCGCATCTCCAAAACTAAACATGACGTCATGAACTTTCAGTAAATTTTGATGAATTTGGTGACGGACAAGTTGAGAGGCTTGTTGATTTGATATGGAAGGACCCATTTTCATGAAGTTTGATTGCATTGTACCATCTGTCAGTAAAATTTTAATTATCTTTCTTGGGATTATGATACTCTGCATACATAAATGAATATAACTTGACTTGAAATTTATTTATATACATCATACATACATACATACTTGCCCGGAGCAAACCAAGTTATGTATAAGTAGGGTCCTAATTTTCGACAAAATGTAATTTGTGATACATCTATTGACTAAACTAAATACGACGTACTTTAAAAACTAAATACGACTTCATGAACTTTCAGTAACTTTTGATGAATTTAGTGATGGACAAGTTGAAAGGCTTATTGATTTGATATGGAATGACCCATTTTCATGAAGTTTGATTGTATTGTACCATCCATCTGTCAGTTACGTTGTAATTATCTTTCTTGAGATTATGATACTCTGCACACATAAGTGAATACATACTTGCCCGGGGCAATCCAAGTTATGTAGGAGGTTCCTAATTTTCGATAAAATGCAATTTGCTATACATTATTGTCTAAACACATTATAATACACTAATATAATTCTTTTCAGCTGTTTTTAAAAATCTCCCAAGTAAACAGTAAATGACGAATTACGTACTCAGTAACTGTGATAATATATGGAGCCCGAAGTAACCTCCCTTTCCCCAAGACCTATCTAAGCTTGATATATCCCTGTATCTTGACCACGGCCATGAACTCAATAACAGGTTGTGAATCAAAATAACAGCTACTGAAAGTTAACCATGAGCGAAAGGGAGAAATGTATTACGCTTGTATATTTTGTAGTTACAAAAGCAAGGACAACGTGACTTACTGTACGTCAATACTATAATCATTTTACAAGTGCTTTTAAACTATGATGGTAGATTTCTTTAAATATTAAAGTTTACTGAAGAAAAATATAATCTGAAAAACAGCAATTATTTTTTAATGTTTGAAATGTTTAAAACCACTAATGTCACTGATATAGAAAGTTATACATATTTTTAAATTAGATTATTTGAGAGCTAAAATTTTAACTCAAACATAAAAATTATTTTTTTAAATTAGCAAAAATCTATTATATACACACATGTATGTATGTATCTATCTATCTATCTATCTATCTATCTATCTATCTATCTATCTATCTATCTATCTATCTATCTATCTATCTATCTATCTATCTATCTATATATATATATATATATATATATATATATATATATATATATATATATATATATATATATATATATATATATATAAATTATTATTAAAACACCTAAAGGTAATCCAATATTAAGTATGAATCATTATGCAAGTCTTAAAACCATTGTACAAATCTTTTGGGATTATAGAAGTATTTCTACTATATATATGTACATATCTAACAGTATAATCTGTAATATACCATATGTATATCTATATATGTACATAAAAACAACTAATAAAAATTTACTGATTATTTTTTATTATTATATGTTTCATCTTATTTCAAAAAGTATGATAAGAAATCAAAATGACAGTTTGTATAAAACTAAAATTATAAATTAAGAAAATAAACTGTATAAACTACAATAAAAGAATAAAATAAATATGAAAATAAAAATCCGAATTATTGTTGAGAACTGAAGATTGAAATTGTAATTAAAATTTGAAATCATAAAAATTTACAAGATAAAATTGAAAAATTTTTATTTCATGATTAATACATAGAATTATCGTGCTCATTTGTATACAATAATAAATAAAATAAGTAATAACTATACAGATAACTTTTTTTACTACATTTATTTCAGAGAGAACACAAAATTTGAGGGGAATCGAAACATAAGAATCAACTTATGCAAGAAATTGACTGTGGTAACAATTTTCTTAATTTAGGGTCTATTTTAAAAAAAAATTTAGGAAAATTTTTAACTATTCATTAACAAATAAAAGACTTAACTTTTACATTTCAGACCTCATATACCTCTTAAATAATAAGAACATTTTTTCATGCCGACTAGAATGTTTTTTTTTATTAAATAAAATGCATCTAAATCTAAAGCCTTATTTATAAAAAGTCAACTAGATGATATCTGTCTAACATAACGGAATATGAATACAAATATAACACAAAAATCGTACATATTTATTAATCTATAAACACACCTGCTATAAATAATATATAATATATGATCTAACTTTAAATAAAAAGAAACATATGTATAATTTCTAATATGATACAAATCTCAAACAGACATTTTTACTGTAAAGTAAAAACTCAAAATAAATAATCCTTATATAATAATTTTAATAATAAAAGTAGATTAATTTAAAAATAAATATTTCCATCTCATGCAGAGAAATTTTTTTTATAAAATATCCTTACAGTTTAGAAAACTAACTAATGTAGAATAATTGTTTTTTCTTTAATAAAAATAAGGTTTGACAAACTAATAAACATACTAGAACTATTGTATACATGGAAAGAACACTTTAAACTACCAACTAAAAATAAACTTTATTACTAAAAGTTCCATTTTACAGAAAGCATGAAATGCAGAATAAAAAGTAGAAAACTATCTCTAACTTTACAAATCCAAATATATCAAAGAACACCTGAGCTCTTTGGTCCCTTGAGCCCTTTGATTTAACAAAAATGCATTAAAATCCTTGCAATGTTTAGTATGCAATTAAATACAACTGCTAAATTCATTAAAATGAAACAAGGATACATAAATGTGGGCAATAAAGCTACTAAAGAAATATTTATGATCAAAACAAAAGGTGACCCTCTAGAGAGTTGCATGACAAAAGAATATTTTATACTAGAACTTATAAAAAAAATTGATAATATAAAATGTATCATTCTTTAGCTTAGTTAATAGCTACTAAATACTGGTAACATCCTTAACAGTGTTGTTAGTATACACAAGTACTAGTTTAACAAAAGTTTAATAAATATAAAATAAGATAAAAAATTACTATAGCTATATCGATGAATGCAAGCATATATACATATACAAATTCATATGCTCCCTATTTACATATTAATTATAATTTTAAGGAGAAATATTCAATGTAATAATTACAAATGATAATAGTTTACTGCTGTTTCCTATTTATCTTAATACTGGAAATTTATTATGTAATATGACTTAATAAAATCTTTAAGTCTTAAAATAGGTATATGCAATTAATCAACTACAATGGCATTTTATAATATTAAGCGCTAAGAAATTACTCTGAATTTCACTTATCTGTTTAAATAATTGGTGATAACATTACCAATACTAATATAAAAAGCATAATTTCATTAGATTTCCAGAAAAATTAAGCATCTATCACTATAATATTCATAATCATAAAAGTGTGCATTTATACTTTGAAATAAATAGCTGTCTATCCAAATAACTATCAGACTTTCAAAAATGAATCAAAGACATTTTACCCTAAAAATACTTCTAATACAAATAAATAATTTAAAACGTTACTTGACATATGCATAATAAAATATATGAATGTAATTAACCATAAAAATTTGCAGTATATGTCAACATAAAATTCTATATAAAATAGGATAAATCAACCTAAAGGAATCTTTATAAGTCAAAATTTTTAAAGTTTATTAAATGATATTAAAAATAATGTTTAAGCATACTGGTTTTCTTCTATTATTTTATAATTCAAGGTACTACCTATACGGATATATAAATTCAATCTTATGATTCCTATATCACCTTGTGACTACAGCATTGAATACAAATTATCCAGATCAAAAACATAAGACTTAAATTAGTTTAAAACCACTGAACTATAAAACAAAATGAGAATATTTTAGAACAGAACAAACAAATATGGAAAAGGTAACTGATGAATTAAGTATATATATAACTATGTTAAATTTCATTAAAACTGAAGACATAAAAAATGTACAATACTTCCTAAACACGAACCATTTTTGTAAAAAGTATAAAATGAAATAAATTTTGATTAATCTAGAAAACAATACATATTATATTAGTATTAATTATCTGTTCATAGTATTTTTCTACAACTTTATATAATGGTAATTGTTTAGTAGATTTAAACAGAATCTGCGTGTAAAATAGTTTTTGAATTTTTTCAAATGAAAGGAAAATGGACTTTTAATAAAAGCTACAAAATAAATTAGCATTTTAAAACTAAGTACAGACTATGCAGTAGAATGAATTACACAAAATCATACAAACTATAAAATAAAAAGTTTAATCTTAATGACATTACAGTATCATACTGATTTATGCATAAGAGATGTATGAATGAAAATATCAAGTATTTTAAACAATATGTAAGTAGGTAGGAAGTTTATGGTGAGCCAAAAATTAAACATCATTCTTTAGAAGTGACATTCAAGACATTTCTTGCAGAATGTGTAACTGATGAGCAAAATATTTAAACTGGTAAACGTTTATTATGAAAAAATATTTATGTCAACATCAAAGACAAGTAATTAAATTATACTAGAAAGGGAAAAAATAGATGTTTCTTACCTGGACCATTCAGCAGAATAAACATAGTAAAAAATGGTACTGCAACCAGCAGTACTCCAATATAAAATGCAAATGCTGGTCTTCTTACTTTCATTTTAAAACTGGAAATTAAATACCATAGTTGATTTTCTTCTATATAACTTTATATACTACGTTTAGGCAAAATCAAATTTTCTGTACAATTCAACAATTTTGATAAAAGTTTTGTCTCATCTTCAAAAACAAATTTACTTTAATTAATTCGTTAAGAAACGGTCAAAACTTCTTTGATACAACAGTAATGCAATCAAACAATTTTAGAAAACACATTGCGCTCTTTTGATAGTTCAATGTTTACAAAATAAGCGGGAATTTTTTCAAATAAAATATATAGATAGCCAATCAGAAATACACAACAAAAAATCCCTAATCCTCTAAATTATTTACGATAAGTAAATCATTCCGATAAATAAATTTTAATATACAGTTTACTAAAGAAGATCACATCTTCGTTAGATCACCGAGCTCTTTAATGAACAGCTGAGCGCAACGACCACCGCGATCGTATACCACTCAAAAGTTGTTGCACTCATTTTAGAATAACTACATGAATAAACAAGAGGGCGCTTTAAACGAGTATTAGTCGAAGTTTCTTTTAATAGGTTTATCAGTGTTGCAGACAGTTAAAATCATAGAGTCAAGAAAAACTTCCTTGCTTGAATAGCTAAAAAAAAAGTCTCCTTACGACTGAAAATAACAAAATAGTATCTTTAAAATGTACAAGAGTTTCCTTTAATTTAAAAGTACAATATAAATCTAAAGAAAAGACTAAAAACGCTTTTAATAGAGAACAGAACAATTTTTTTAATCATTGATTTAAAAATAAATTATATAAATACATTTTAATTACACATTTTTCTCATACGTTGTAATGCTAAAGATTTAAAATCAATATTTCGTATATTATGCAGTTTTACTTCTCTACAATTAACCAGATTCAAGAATGAATAATTTGGTTTTAATTATAATAGGCACTATCGTATGGTAAATAATAATTGCCAAAGTAATTGCCTAGTCTGCAACATTTTATAAAAATACAATCATTATATCTTATAAAAACATCCTATGAGCATGAATTCTTAAAGATTTATTTGATTTTTTGGGGAAAAAAAGTTTCAATCACCTTAGAAATTATAAAATATTGTTCAGTTTTCAGTCTAAAATAACTATGTGTATATCATCAGTATGGTAAGTCACAAATAAATACAATACACTTAAATATGGCATAAATTTAGGACACAGTCACAAAAAAAGTAAATATTATTTTAAAATGAGGAATGAAATAGTTAAATAGGCAATTTTAAGTTTCTACTGCAGAAGTGTGAATGCATGCGCCATCGCCTAAATATATGAACAATGTCAAAATATGCCTAAATAAGAACACCTTAAGAAAACATAAAGGTTAAGACAGGAAAATATGGTTTGGGTCTGGTCTTATCATAATCTATTAAGCTAAACAGTAATTATTTACTATATACTGTATGGTAGCTATTCTCTGATTGGCTCTATACGACTTTGGGGAGACTTAGCTTTAATAAATTTCCACATTTGAAATACTGCTTGTGAATGTTTCGACTGATAGCGATTTGTCTTAAAACCTGTTGTAATTATTCCCTGGAGAAACTAATAGATTCTTCAAACTTTCTTACATCAATAAGAGAATAAATAAAACAAGCAGATTTTCAAAAGAATAATAAATCTTTAGAAAGAAGTTCTTTGAAACAATTATCATAAAAATATGAAACGATTTGTAGAGCTAAAAAACAGTTCTCTTTAAGTTCATAAAATGGACGATAAAACGTGTAAGAACCTATTTTTCAGTCTGGTTGTGTTTGATTCGAAATATCTTGTCGCATTGCATCAAAGGAGCTATTTGAACAATTATAATTGTTCCCACACCAGATTCTTTTCACACACCAGATCACTTCTTATAAGAAGTGATCTGGTGTGTGAAAAGAATTGTACTGTAACCATTGTATCATAGTTAAAGCGTAAAATACTTTATTAATTCCGTTAAATGAAGTGATAAATATCTTTTTCGTGTCAAATGATTTATTTCTATTTCTTATTTTAAACATTTTCTCTTTGAAGGATACAGTCCATTTTCTAGCATCGATACACAAAGACTTCTGAAATGTCATTCCACGAATTTACCTACATGTAAACAGCTCTATCTTAAACCACCGGTTTCATAAGCTGATTACATAATTAGGATATCTTTAGACAATTAAAACTTAAACATTTAATATTTATTATTATTAAAAAAATGCGTTTTGAATATTCCACAAGTTTGTTTTAATAACATTTCCTAGATCAGAATTTTCTCCTTTTAAGGGCAGATAACTACCATTTTTTTCGAAATGCTACTATTCTGGAACAGATAGCATTAAAATTAAGAATACATATAATTAATACACGAAGCCCAGTGGCTTGGGGGTAGCGCTTCGCGTTCCCACGCCACAGGTCCGAGGTTCGATCCTGGGACTGGGCAAGGTTGACTCAGTCTTTCATTCCTTCAGTGGGTAGAGAAACTGAGGACCAAGCATGCTTGGGAACTAAACACTGGGTGTTCTGCGTAAGGCTGACCACCTAACCGAAACATATGCTTAGCACCCCAGGGTCCTTGGTCTAGAAAACGGAGATTGGCACCGTGGTCCCTGGCCTCCTAGGGGTTGTTGCGCCGAGGTGTTTAGTTTTAGTTATAATTAATACACACCTGAAGTAAGAATTATATGCTGATATGCACTCAATAAACAAATAATGAGAAGTATATTTAGTGAAAACTGTAAATTAGCAGCAATATAGTCAACAGATATCAGAAAGAGGATGTACTTGATAAATAATGTATATCAAAAAAAAAAAGTAAGAGATTGTGTTGTATGCAATGGTTCAAATACGTTTAGGGCTGATCTCACTAAAATCGTTAAACGGCTAACAGCGATTAACACATGGCGCCAACCAATAGTAGGACGGAATTCTCCGTTTAAACAGAGATTAATTGTGGTTAGCGCTAAACGACTTTGGTGAGACCGACCCTTAATCGGGTTTGGTTTGCCAATGTTTGCAGGGTAGTATATCAGGTTTTATCGGTTGTCCAAACACCTTTGCTATTTCAGTAAACAAGAACTGTTAATTATAAAATAATAAATACAAACATTTGAGCTTAACAAAGGACTATACCAATAGGTCTAACTATTATACCAGATTTTTATCAATAATATTAGAAATTTATCGGGATAAATACATATATAGTGTGTTTTTTGCTCATGAGTTTCTTGTTTTCTCACTCAGAGAACAAGACTTCTCTAAATTTGAAAAAACTATATCTATCTTTGCTTAAATATTTTTGATTGTTACATTTATATCTATCTCGTTTTTTTCTTTTTATTTTTACAAACAGATCCCTAAATTAAATTGCCTTTTTTCGGTTTTTTATAATTCGATTTTCCCTCATGAAATAAATAAAGAAAAAATAAACAGCCAATCGGATGTGATTCTACGCTGCAACTCACTAGACATGTTTGTCTATGTCACTAGATACTGAAACCAGTTTAACTGTCAGTCCTGGTGCTTAGCAAGCTTAATCTATCACGTGCGTTTGTTTATGGTAGAAGAGTGCAGGTTCCGTTAATTTAATTAAACAATTTGAAAACTTCGTTTTGTGCATATGGTTGAATATTTCATCGATAATGCCGTTATCTCATTTTGACGAAAGAAGCGGTATAGTGGCTGCAGAAACATCTTGGGGACGATGGTGGCAAACTGTTGGAGAAGTATTTGTTGAAATTAAACATTCCACCCGGCACGCCGGGTAGAGATTGTAAAATCACTATTAAACCTAAATTTATAGAATGCTGTATTAAAGGGGAAGAAATATTCAAGGTATCGCATCCCTGATGCAGTTTGTATATTTATGTAAATGATGAAACATATTTTCTTTTTGATGGTTATGAAAACATACTCTCTTTGTCATAAACAGTACCTTTAAAATTATTTGAATAGAATACAAGTAGTTTCATGCTAGTGTGATGTACATATCACTAGCTATTTAAAATATCGAGAGATACCACGGTGTGTGTAGATTATACACAGTCCGTTCATGCTGCATTAATTGATACATAAACTTTGTACCATAATTGTTAAGTAACCCAAATTACTGGTAAATTGTGCTGTGTAATGACTATCGATTACTGAAATATTGAAACGTTATGCTAATGATAATCTAATTATGATAACTCCTATAGTAAGTAAAAGTGAAATGACTGTAATATACATTTAGCCATCAAGTAGAAATAATCTAAATTACTAAAGTTTGTAAGAACAAACTTATCAAAATTTAGAGCTTCCCCAGGAGGATAGAAATGACTTTCAGATTCTGCATCAATATATTATAAACGTTTTCTTAAAAGTCATGTGATATCAAAAGCAGGGTTGGCATGATTTAAATCATGTGAATAAAATAGTGATTTTTTTTTCTTAAATCTTTAATTTAAATAATTTTTTACTCACTTCTTCTAAAGTCTGTTTTTCAAAGACAGGAGAATTGGGAATCAGTCAGCACAGAAATACCAATAAGTAAATAAGTGTAAATAGATAACAAATGTTTTCCAAGAATTTAGAGGTTGTTATCAAAGTATGTGGTAGCGTTAGGTATTAGGACTGTTAGGTCTTTAGTTACACTACTAAGGTACATGTCTACTTAGTTGACACTATCCATACATTAGGATTTTCACATACAGTTGGATATTTAACTGAACTAGTGACTAAAACGATTTCTTTAACAGAATGTTAATTCAAATGCAAAGTTCGTAGTTTTTCACTTGATGCTGCCAACATGGTTAAAATGCGAATCATGAATTTGAAGAGAGAGGTTTAAATATTGTTACATATGGGTGTTCTGCTCATGTTCTAAACTTGTTGTCAAAAGATCTACTAAATAAAACTATCAATGATCATATAAAAATAGTGAAATATTTCTGAAATACTCATCTCCCTAAAGTTTGGTACAATAGTAAAGGTGGCAGTACATTAACCCCTTAATGCATTTGCCCGTGTCTGACACGGGCAAAATTCAAATTAAGCATGTAATAAAATCGTTTACACTTTGTTTGTATAACAATTTTTTCATATACTTTTTACTCTTTCCAAGCTCCCTAGTCACCCCCAAAACTGAAATTGCAAAAAATAACTTACATTGTACCTATATATCCCTTTTCTGTGAAGAAAATATGTCATATTTTATAATTTTTTCTAAACTAAACTTGTGCTTTAAGGGGTTAATTCTTACTGTAGATGTAAGGTTGAATTCTAATGCTGATTGTTTTCAATAATACATAAAAAAATGGTAAAAAATAGTAAAAGTTTGTAAAGAGCACCGAGAAAATATAAATTCTGATATCAGAAGAAATGTAATGGACTTAAATATTAACAGAAATGCAGAGCATATGGTTGAAGTTTTGAAACTCGCTGCTTGTGCTTTAGATGCAATCCAAAAAGAAGACTGTTCTCTTGCCGAATGCATGTATCAATGGAAAATATGAGGAAAAAAATTAGAAAATGTATTAGTTAAAGATGTAATAAATATAAAGCAAGATATGAATATGCTATTTTGCAGAAGCTTTATTAAATCCCCATTGCTTGATAAAATTTACAGGTACAATGACTGATTATGACTGGTGGAATTCATTTTATGTAATGGGAGATAAAGAGAGTATTACAAAACTTGAAATCTAGTTTATCTACCAAATAACAATAGCTGCAGCTTCATCTGCTGGGATAGAAAGACAGTTTTTTTCTTTTGGTATTGTCCATTCTAGCCATCATAACAAATTAGGAGTGGATAAACCATCAAACCTAGTGTTTTTATTTGAAACAATTAAATCCATAATTTGTTTTTTGAAAAAATATTCAAATAATTGGGATTTAAAAAAAAATAAATAGTTTGTATTAAATGAATATTTAATTTGTTCTTTAAATTTACATCTTATTTAGTTTGTACTATTCAATTACAAAATAATCGAATGTATTTAGGTTAAAATTTATATATTTAATTTTAGGTAATCAGTATATAGAATATATTAGGTATATAAGATATTACTTCTTTTAACATACCATTCCCTGTACAGTGCAAAAAAAAAACACTACAATAACTAAAATTAGAATTCTGAAAAAAGAATCAAATCTGATTTAAATAAAAAAAATACATGATTTAAATCAAATAAATTGGATTTTTTAAATTTTTTTCCAACCCTAATCAAAAGTAATGGTAGCAATAATATAAGAAGATTCTGTGAATATGATAGGTCAGAGGTTCATTCAGAGTTTACTTATGCAAATCTTTTTGAGTTTATAAACTAGTGCAGAAATTATAATATTTTCTTATAATGATTTATTGAAATATGAGAATAATGAATATTATTTGTAAGTACAAGTAAGTAATTACATTTTAATCCTGGAAAAGATTTTAATTTATAGAAAACTAATCTAAAAAGTTATTATACTTTAAAAAATATATGTTTGTGTAGATGGAAAAGAATTAGATTTATTGTGATAGTTATTTTGGTCTTATTTATGCTAACACTAACTATCTTTATTTATTCATACTGCTGAACAATGCCCAAATGGGTAGAGCACTGCTCTTTAGTACCTTATTTTATGGATTTAAATCCTGCTGATGCCATGGATGTTTGTAGCTATTTGAAATCACTTTTAAGCTGTAGGTTCTAGTCTCACTAGCCCTAATATAGGTAATCATTAGGTAGTAGTGCTCCAAACCAAACTTATATACCTCTACTGAAGATGACCTTTATTATTTAGTTTCCTTAACATCAGTCTCTCAGTACATTGTTAATTTTTCAACTCTGAGTAGAGAAAAATAAATATCCAAGCATGTATACATCTGATAATGTAAGAGTATTTGGAACCTTTAAGAGTCAAGTTAAATTAAAACTTCTGTGCTACTGTGATACATGTATAGGTATTATATATGTTATTTATCCTAAGATTTTCAAAATGAGATATGTGGGGGAAATTATCCTCAGAATCTAAGAAAATGGACTCTAGGAGTTAAGTATATAACTTGTTCACAATTTTATTTGGTTGAAATGACTGTTTTTCATTTGAAATGTCTGCATTTCAGAGGTAAATGTATTAGAAACAAGAGTGTTGTCAGTGGAGATTAAAAATTGTCTATTAAATATGACTGTCCTCTATTTGAGTGTTTACTATATATGATTCCCTGCATATATATACATATGTGTGTGCATTTTGTAATTTTAAGACCATATGAAGTAACATAATATTTATCCTCATTAAATGTAATAAATTTTCTTTTATAATAGGATTAAGATTACAATTCTGCTTTTTCTAGGGGCCATTATTTAATACTGTTCGACCAGATGAAAGTACATGGACTGTTGGTAAGACATTTCTCTTCTATAATAATAGTATAAAATGATTTTATTGAAATTTTAAACTATAAATATGAAGAGTTCTAATTATTTATTGTAAGATTAGTATATAAGGTAATTAGATGCATTATTTTGTAGTAGACCATTTGAACAACTCAAATGGCTTAAAAATTAATTTCTGACAGCACTTATTTGATGTGTTAAATTTTATAGTTTATGTTTATAGGATATTCCAATTTTCAGTTTTTAGGGAATGTCCCTAAAAATGAGCCAATTATTTCTCTATTTTGTATTTTTATTTTATGTGCTATGTATTATTTCAATAAACCTAAATTCCAATTTGAAAAAATTTACATATTCAATGCCAATTTTATTATAAGATTTTATTTATGAACTGTTTCAATCACAACTTGAATTTAGAGAATACAGTTTTCATGTAGGTCTGATTTATGTGCAAACTGTTCATTTCTGAGATTATATATAATGCACATATATAATGTACAAATCCTTTTAATTTGTATTAATTAGGAGTTTCACAGAATGCAGCAGTGGTTTCCATATAATGCAGTGTAAATTAATCTGATTTATCGTATTTCTATGTTTATCATAATATGGTTTCAATAGAATGCATTTCCTGATTTGAACAAATTCTGAGTTTCCTGTAACACAGTTTTCATATATCACAATCCAAATTAATCACATTACAGGAGACTTGGTTGTATAAATATATATATACATATACAGGGCTGGGGCTAGTAAGTGTATAATGTGTACATGCACACTGGTGGCCAAATTTCTAGGGCATCTGATAAAATATCTACTAGGTATATGCATTGATAAAGGGGAGCCAAATAATACCTTTCATACAGGAATACAAAGTGGCCAAGTATTACCTTGCACATAAGTAGCTAATAGCCCAGAACCAGCCCTGTATATATATAAATATATACAGGGCTATCAGGGCCTGATATACATTATATAAGTATATTAGGCATGTGCCATGAGTATTCGTTCAGAGAAGACAGACACTGAACTTTATGCGATAAGGCATTCCCCAAACAATAATAAAATTTAATAAAATGATAGAAGCAGTTTCTAGAATGTTTATTCTTAAATATGGAGTATAAAATATATTTCATAAACTTAAGTACCTTTTTACATGCACTATATGTATTTGAGAGACTTAAAATAGGATATATGGTGGAAGAACTTTTTTGTTTTGTTGTGCTATGTTTAGCAACCATACAACGCCTGTTTCCGGTTTATATCATGTAATTTGAAAGTTTCTAATAATTTGTGTTATTTTTTATATTAATCTCTTTCAGTTTTGATGTTGATCTACCATTTTTTGAAATTTTCTTTCTTCATTTGCCTGTTTCTAAAATGTTTGAGATATGTGCTGTCCACATATGCAAAATATACAAAATGTGAAGTGAAACTGAGAAAAATATAAACAGAAAAATTCCTGTACATGTGCATATACCCTTACTTAAGCAGACTATAACTTGTGGTTTCTTCAAAATGTTGACTGTGACTTCCTAAGAAGAAACTTCCTTGTGTATGGGAGCTTTTTTTCCTCCTACTACCTTAGAAAATGCAGAATATCTATCCTGAAAGCAGAACATTCATCTACCTATTCACCTTATACAAATATATTCTTGTAGAAAAAAATTACCTCACATGCTTATTATCAGTGATGTGGCAGGATGAATATTGTGATTAAGAGGAAGGAAGAAATTGTGCCTGCCTTCATCCTCAAAAAGCTAGCTTTTTTGCATTTTGTGCATAATAATCAGGTTAATCTTTGCTTTTTTTATTAGATTAGGAGTATTATCAAAATAGAAAGTGTGATTTCAAAGTTGAAGGACTGTGATAAAAAGGTGTTAAAGAGGATAATCACCTGAAATTGCAAGACTACATTGCTATAAATAGCATCTGAGATGAATACCCAACTTCTGAACCCTGTATCTATGAAAACTATTCAATGAGAGTTGTATGCTGCAAAGATTCATGGTAAAGTAGCTATTCCGAAAGTGTTAGTTTCAGCATGGTATGCCCTAATGAGACTACATTAGTGTTGAGACCATCTAAACTGGATATAACTGCAATGGAAACAAGTAATCTGGTAGATGGATCCTCATTTACATTATTTCAGACCACCAGATGGAGGTTCATCTCACAAACACTGGCAGAAGTATTTAATGTTGACTGCCTGATTCCAACTGTGAAACATGGTGGGGGGTTCTGTGGTGGTGTGGGCCACAGTATCTTCCCATAGATTGGGCCCTCTTATTGTCTTGAGGGGGATGATCGCAGGTAACCATTATCAAAGCATTCTTGCATCGTCTTCATTCTATGCTTCAGACTCTCTTTTCTGGAGAACATACTGTGTTTCAAGATGACAACGTCCTTATTCACATGTCTCGCAGTGTTCAAACATGGTTACCTAAGCATGATGGTGAAGTCCTGAATCTATGTCAATGAATATCAATAGAAATATTTTCTTATTTCAACATTCATTCTGCTTATCTTAATGTTTTAGGAAGACTATAGATAGTCCCAGGCCAAGTATAGTTTAGCATATATGAAGCAAAATTCAATTTGGTTAAGGGTTGTTTAGAAGTTGTAGAATTTTCATTCTTTCTTTTTAAAGAAGTTTAAATTTTTATTATCTTTTATTCTGTTATGGCTAGGGATTGATTGTAAAATAAAAGTCATCCAGAGTGTTTAAAAAACTTTAATCTTAATTTTTTTTCTAAGATTTGCAGTTTGTTCATAGCACTATTATAATTTTCAAAGCAGCTTTAATATGTGACATAATAACCACTTAAATTTATTTTTATGTGCTATTATTTGCCTCATGGCTCTAAATATAGCCTCTACCAAACCCTTGTAACTTATATCCTTTTTTTTCACTTCCTCATATACCATAGGCACCAATTTCTTTATCAAATATATGTACATATATTTCCTAAAGTATAGTTTTAATAATGCTATAAATCAGTTAAAATTGAAATAAAATTCAAAATTCTATTTAATTTCTGCCACAAGTAGTTTGATTTTTTAAAAAATGATATTTAAGATACGTCTACCTGCTCTTTCTCTGCAGTCAGTCATCTCATCAGTGATATTTTATGAAAAATTTTGGGAGCATCTGATTTTGCTTCACACTGGCAACAAAGAGTTATATTCAGTGATGTGACATTGTACCTTTCAACTTCTTTTTATTAGTATATGTAGAGTCATAAATTTTCAGGGACAAACCTCAAATAATTGATTGAAAAGGGAATTTCGAACTGTAATTAGCAAATTTGACTGGGATATCTGGAGAAGTGTTTTCATTATGTCAACAATCAGACAACTGCTAACTGAGAAAGTGGAAGTGAACAACATACCAGGGATTTCATTATTAAATCAAAGTACTTGCTTAATGGAATAGTTAAATTTTTCTTTAATTTAGGCTGATTTATTGTATTTTTAAATGCTGCATACTTTATGAAGCATCCTATACATATATTTCATGGTATGTTTTGAATCTTTCCGGAAAGATTAAGGTCTGTCTAGACTATTTATAAGAGTTGCTCTACAGCATTAATACTACATATTTTATTATATAGATTTTTCTTTTATCATTATCAAAATATTGCAAACTGAAGCAATGATAGTGGTAATTTATTTTCTAGTTGGTTGAAAGTATTACTATCAATGCTACTTGAGGGCTAATTAAACTACTAAAGCTAAACTAAAAAGCTGGTTCTGAAGGACTGAAATACTCCTGACAGCAGTGCAATGTGACCCCACAGACTATGGTTCTTAATACCTGCACCCTTGCCATTCAGCGGTTTTGCAATTTAGAAATAAAATTACAATAATTATTTACAGGACAAAGGTTTAAGGTTTATATTTGATTATCTGGAAATCAGAATATGCAAAATTATGATTCCCCTCCTACCCCCAAGTAGTGTATATTTAGTAGCATCTGATATGAGATAAAAGTATGTCTTCTTGTTGGTAGCAAATGACCTTTTAAAGGTTTGCACCAGTCATTTTCTATCTTGAATAATAAACAGGAAGAAAGATTTAATTTGAAACATATATTTAAATTTTTGTTAAGTTATTGTAATGCATCTGAAAGACAATTGAGAATGAAATCAGCAAGATCTTGTGTACATTTAATGCAGCATAATATGTTGAAAATTGTTTCAAAGTATTCATTTTATAAATAAACAATGTACTTGTACTGGATTCTCAAGCATATATACATCATATACCTAGTGAAATATGTTTTAATGAATTTTGATACTAAAATACACACACTAATTTAACAAAATAACAATTTGTTGTTCTCATATGTTTAGAGTGAAATAATATTCACATAGTAAAAAAAAAAATAAATAAATAAATGATTTAAAAATATGAGAACTTTACCCAGTATTAATATATACTTACTGTTTGTAGTGTTTGCATCTTGCCACATTGGCCATCAGATGTTATGGTTTAGGATGCTAGTTCTAATTCAATTTGAATAATATGACATAATATTTGCTTTAAGAAAGTTTAAAAGCAGGTGATACTGTTTTTATTTAACTACTGCTATTAGGATACATCAGTCACCAATTTTATATTTTTACTTTGATTGCTGAAATGCCAGTAATATGTTTCAAAATAATATTCTGTTTGCTCATACAAAATAACAGATTTGTATTGTTCGAATATTCTATTGTCTTTTCATTTTATTATAACAAAAGCATATTTAAAAATACAAAAATTTATACATTAAATTTATACTCCAGAATTAAATGGCACAACATTAGAGGATTACAAATTATTAAATTTTATTTGCAAATTATTTTTCAAATAAAATTTAATAAGGTGAAATGTTTATTTGTGATGATTACAGTCCTAAAGACATTTTTTAGCTAGACTAAGTGATTATGAAAGTCTAGAGATTGTTATTAATAAAAAATTGAGGTGACAGTTTTATAGCTATAGGTCATCTTCATTCTAAATGAATATGAATTAATCAGATTCTTTTAAGTATTCTACCACTTAAATATGTCCAAACTCAGTTTCTTCCTTCATATTTGTTAAATCAATTTTGATTTAGTTTATACATGAATCAAAACCATCTTCTCCCCTTTAATTATAAATAAACTACAAAACATTATGAATATAGAATTTTAATTATGAAAGTAGAAGGAAGTAGTACTATTTATGATGCAAGCTATAAAATCGTAGCAACAGTAATCTAACTTACCAAACAGTGATAATTAAAATTTAGTGATTTATAAAATACCAAAATATAGTCTTTTTAAAATTTATTTGATGAATCCATAACTTTTTTTTTTTTTGTTTATACTGATGCCTTATATGAAATTGTTGTGTTAATTATAACTGCATCTATGATAGAAGCTCCAGAGAAACTTGATTGAAAAAAGAAAGTGTATTTGATTTCAGTTGATTTATATTTTAACTCAGTTGGTGGGAAAGCATGGAGATCATGAATCAAATTAATATTCAGGATTAATTTAGATTCATTTAATGTGAAAGAGCTCTAAGCTGCATAAATTTTAATTTAAATAACATCTTTGAGACTTATTAAAAAGAATCTTTTTGGCGTTTTAGGCTCTTGTCCTTTACTTAATAAAGTATCCCATAAGTATTTTATGATTTGTTTTCTAAGGCTTTTTATATTTTCTAATCTTACATTAAATGTTTATTTCTGTAGCTTTAAATCTTCTCTTGGACATAAAGAAAATACATAAAAAATAACAGTTAAATTCGAGGCAAAGAAAAATTAATTAGCAAGTTGTATACAGAATACAGTTTTAATTATAGTTATGATAGTAACAATTTTAATTGATCAGAAAAAGATTCTATCACAAATTACTGCTTTCTTAATTTTCAGAAAAAGAACAATTTTAATTATTTTTAAATATACATTATATATATTGAATATATATATTTATATTCAATGTTATTCATTTATTTACAAAATTAAGTTGTTTTTAAAGGTTTCTAATCTTTAGAGGTCCATTTTTGTGAAAAATTTTTAGGTATCCAGAATGATGCTTAACATTATTTTAACATCAAAATTGATGATTCAGGATACAGCAAATGTAAAAGAAAGAAACAACATATTTTTCCATTGGAGAATGTTGAAGAAGCTGGCTGTCTGTCTCTGTCATGTAAAAAGGGATTCAAACTTAGATGAAGATGTTAATGATAATATATCACTGTGTGAATTAATAGAATATATGCAAAATTGTGGTTATACTGTAGGAGACAAAATTGAATACACAACTATTGATAATGATTCAGCAACTAATTCAAATATGTCTATAATATTTAAATTATTTCAGAAGTTTTAAAAGCTAATGCTGATGTGAAACTAAAATGATGATGATAATGAAAGTAGATGTGATGACATAATGGAATCAGTGATGCAAATGGATGCTCTCACAGAACTAGATGTTGTAAGAAGAGTTCTTGCATACTCTGAAGCAGCTGAGAATATTTTAAAATTGCAAGAAGTCTAAAAAAAGTAGTGGGAACTTCTAAACTATGAGAAAAACAACCTTCATGACAGGTTTACAAAAGACTTTATTTATCCATATTAAAAATGTCTTTTGCTTTATAGTCAAATATCAAACTTGGGCTGGGAAGATGGTGAATGACTCTTAAAGTAACCCGACAATTTTCTTTGGTCCAATTCCATGGATAATCTGGGATATTTCTACTTTCCTTTTGTAATCTCTTTCTTTTGACATAGATCCCATAAGAAGGTTTAAAAGAGAAAATTCTTAAAATGGGAAAATATATAAGAGAGGAAAATTTTACAGTTATTGATATATGGGAAAAATTACTACCACACAAATAGAATGGTTTAAGTAGGTTCGCCTGCATATACTTCTGACTTTCTGTGTAAAGGAAAATAGTTTTAATCTATGTATGATAAATTTGCTTTTACTGATTAAAAAATGTTTTATTGTGCAATATACTTTTTGACCCATATATATTTTTTTAATTAGAGGAGAGAAAAAAGATTTTGATTCTTTTGGAAAAGGCTGAAAAATTTGAAAAAGAAAACATTTGGACTAGCTTGTTAGAAGATAAATTTGTAGCAGATCCCTTAGTTCAGTTTGAGATGCAGAAAAAATTAGACTTAGAAATGTTTCAAATAGAGGTAAGTAATAAATTAGCTACATATATTTTATATTTTTATTTACTTGAAGTTTTTAAATTTTTAAAACACTACATGATCATTTACATAATTTATATGCTTCTGGATGACAGTAACACTCATAATAATCAACAAAAGATTTCACTGCAATCAAAATTATATTTTGTTAATTTTAGCAATTGGATTTTATTGTAACTTTATTTTAATGTTTTATTGTTTTATGAAAAAATTGTATAGAATTTTTATGTTCAAAATATAAATCATATG
This sequence comes from Pardosa pseudoannulata, assembly GCA_032207245.1. NCBI lineage: Eukaryota > Metazoa > Arthropoda > Arachnida > Araneae > Lycosidae > Pardosa > Pardosa pseudoannulata. The sequence goes on along the minus strand of CM063503.1, from coordinate 83,113,269 downwards.
TTTCTGTGTTAAAAAAAATTCTTATTCCATGGTATTATGATATGCTTCAAAGCTATTGTACAGTGACTAGTTGAGTGGTTGTTAAACTTATGAAACTTCTGAGCAACTATACAATTTTTAGATCTTCCTATGTGCTACCAAAAGAAACCAGGAAAAAAAAATAAGCATTTTTTTTTTTAAACTTAGATTTGTTTATTGCATATAGGCAAACATTTTTAGTAAATATAAAATCCATTTTAGTAAAGCCATACAGAAGAAAAAAAAATTGAGATTATATAAGAAAAATAAATTAATTACTGTTAGTAATAGATTAGAAATGTAAGAACAGATTTTTCATCAGACTTATTAACTTAAATGAAAATGATTTTACACTTTTAAACATGAATAAGCTTTTTATTAGAAGAAGAGCAGGTAGTGGCTGCAAATACCTACATTCTATTGCTATCTCTTTTAGATCATCTTGGACCAAAATTAGGGATTTTTTTTTAAGCCAAAATATTTTCAGAGCCATAAAAGGGTGACTTTATAGATCAATCAGTTCTAACTCCACTGCAGGACTGGAACAATTCTAGGTTAACCGACCTGAGCATGATAGTGTGATCTAAAGAAAATGTCCCCACAAACTACTTGTGATCAATGGCTTAGCTATCCTTGGACTAGTTTATATATGTCTATATGATTCAACTTTAAAGTACTTAAAAAAAATTTATTAGAATTATTTTTCTCATTGAAAGTTAATATAGTTTCAATAATTGGGTCATTTTAGTTCTACGGAACATCTTCTGTACTAAATGAGCTTTCTAATTTTGATTAAAAGAGTATAAAAGCTATGGTATAAATCACCATTTGAACCATTTTTTTTTATTTCAGTTCTTTGCTGATTGGTCAGCCATTGCTTTTTTTCCCACCTACTTTTTCAATTATTGACAATTGCTCATTTTTGTATTTAGATATTGGTGAATATTATATCATTAAAAACTCACAGTTTTTAATGAATGATTTTGAGTAATCTTGAATTTTCTTAGGCTTGGTCTAGAAATCTTTGATACATTTATTTTTATTTTCATATTTTGCTTAAGTTAGCATTTTGTTGCACATCCTCACCTTTTATTTTCTATTTCTTTTTATTGTCTTTGCATACTGTATTGGTCATCTCTGTGGCTCATGAACATGCCTGCCTTATATGCTAAGGTGACTTCTCTTTACAGCTGTTTATTCTTAAGTTTTCTGCATGTGAGTTGCTTTCCATCATTGAGGAAGAAGCTACTTCAGCTCTGAAGCAGCTGTATAATTTTCTCATCCTTTTAATTTAAGCATTTTATGTGTTTTGTATGTAAATTATTACTGTTTCTAGATAAATGTTCAGCTTATACACTTTTTAATTTTTAAAATTGTCTTCTGATGAGAGATGTACATTTTTACCCATTTAAAGTCTTTAACCTACTGTATCAATAAGTCCCTTTATTATAGTTAGCTGAAAATACTCATACTTTACCTTAATTAGTATTAAAACTTAAGTTATGAATAATAAAACAATTAAATTTAAGTCTTTTATTTATCACTAGTTAGTGTCTTGTTTATATATGAATGATTTAGTAAATGTATATCTCTTTCATTTTGGGATCTGGTTATTATATTTGGAATTAAGTTAGTAGAAGAAATTTCTTGTTTCAGAAATGTTCTACTGAACTGTGCAGTTTTGCATTTTGTGATCATATCACAAGGCTATTAATTCTGTAAATACAAATGTAAATGTTCATCACAACTTGGTAGTATAAATATAGTAATATCCATATTAACAATCATTTATAAAATGGATCAAGATAAATATTGCTTCTAGCTTCAAAATATCTTGATGTAGAAAAGATTGTGTATAATTTAAAATTATTTTGTTTATTTTGTTACTACTTTAAAATTTAAAAAATTGAACAAAGGATATGTATTCAGAAAAGTGTTATAAATTTAACCTATCCATAACACAGTGTATTACAAAATTTGAACTTCCGTGTATAAGGTATTACTTAAAATAGACTAGCGTATGAGGTAATTAGCAGTGTTATCTGGGTTTCTAAATGCTTCCCAGTATTTATTTGGTGCTGCAAAGGGTTAAAAACCGGGAAATAAAAAAACTATGAATTTTTTTTATTGTGGGTAGAATGCAATTTAGCACAAGTTATTATATTTACAATACATAATGACTTTCAAAACTACACATTACTTTGTCTGTAAGTTACATTTCATACTTTATCTTATTGCTTTTTTGTATATAATATTATTAGTTTTTTGGTGCACAGTATATGTCTACAAACTTAATTTTAGGTATGTAAAACAAACCCTTATATATGTATAAAAATATTAAAACTAAAAAATTAGGATACATTGACCTAATGTACTGTTTTTTGAAACGAGTCTGCAGTTCTATAATTGACACGTATGTTTGTTATTTGTATCAACCTAAAGCTGTAGGACTCAGTCTAATTAGTCTTCAAGTAGTAAAATATCAATTGTAATGCTTCATACCACCCCTTTAGTACTCTTGTATATCTTATTTATAACCTATAGCATCAAATATATTGCATATATATATATATAGTATCAAATAAGATAAAGTTTCAAAATCTTCCTTTTTTATGTAAATGATAAGATAATTCATTATGTGTTCATTTAGTCAGGTATGAAGAGTTGCCAATTATTATAGACTGTCTATATTTATTACATATTTACCTTATTTGGTATAATATTATGGAGATCTTTCATATTATTTCAATATGAAAAAGACTGGATTTGATAATTCAGACAGTATTGTTAGTTGTTGTATTTCTGTTTTCAGTAATTAAAATATCAGGAAACAATTTTCATTTATTATGTAGACTTGTTATTTACCACTTATATCTTATCATAGAAAAGAAACAAAGTGCACCTATAAACTGTACTTTTCTTATTTGCCAGTTTATCAATAATACCTGATGATTCTTAATTTTTATATATATTTTTCCAATTGCTAATAATCTTAGCTAAGAGATAGACAGTGCAATGTAGTTAACAAATTTAAATATAACTTACATTTTACCTCTTAAGGCGGCACTTTACTCAGCCTCCTATATGACAAAGCTAATGTTAAGTGAATGGAAAGTTATCCCTGGTTTACAAAGTCACATTTGGATTTTTCAGAATTTTTTTTTTTTTTTTTTTTTTTTTTTTTTTTTTTTAATAAATACTTGAGATTGAAAAATTTTAAAAACTAACCTCCATTTTTCAATGTTCAAGTTTTTAGTAGAAACTTTTTTTGAAGTTCTATCTAAATTAGGGAAAGTGTAATTACGAGATAAATTTAAGGGAAATGTGTAGAAATCAGAGCATTTCTTTTCAGACTCTGCCTCTGCCCGTTATGGGGAAGATTCGTAGAGGAATGGGGAGAAAATTTGGAAATAGGGGAAATATCAGAGGATTGGAGTAGATATAGTGACTGATGTATCTGTCAAGACAATGTGGACAGTTCCTTTGGTTGCTTGGAGATCATTCACGTTTCACAAAAGAAATTTTAGACTCTTTTTTACAATCAGCATTGATTTTATTTGTACTCTCTGGCAATATTTGCGTGTTTAAAATTTGGACTTTTTTATGCATGTTTCAAAAATTTCAACACTAAGCTTATTTTGTATTAATAGTTTTGATTTCGTAGTTCAATTAATGAAATTCAGTATGAGCAAAAGATACAGAAAAAATGTCACAATTGGCAATAAGTTCGAAATATTGTTTTTATTGCTATAATAATAATAATATCTTATTTTTAGCTCATGCTCTTTTGATTGCAATCTGAAATGTATATTTAAAATCAAATCACTAACCATATATTATATATATTATATATTTTTTTATTTATTTTATGATTTATATTTTAAATTTGGAATTACGGATATTCCAGTTAAGGCTTTAAGAAAAAGTCTAAAGATTTTTTTATGTTTTCGAAGTAATATTATAAAAACTACATACCAAAATTGTCTTTATAATTTTTCCTGGGTATTGAATATATTTCTCAACTCATATTTCTGAAAACTAAATTTTCTGTACTTTTCTCTGCTATTTAAAATACCAAACTAATAATTTATATGTATACAGGTAATGGTAGAGCACACAAGACTTCATATATGGGGGAAGGGGAGAGGAATTAATACACTAAAGCTCAGCAGACAGTTAAATTTTTGTATGATATGTTGCTGTTACATTGTCAATTTATAATATAACATACAATTTTGTAAATATAGGCTCAATTTTTACATAAAAAAATTAAAAATCTGTAGCCTTTCCTTTCAGATTATTAATCTAGAGGGGCTGAATCCCAACCCAGTAATTTTTTCTAAATAAACATTAAAGAAACAATATTAAAACCTGTTTTGTTTCAATGAAATGTTTAAAGCTAATATTACTGAGATCTTTACCTCTGTATTCTACGGTTTAGCACTAGGACCTTTCATTTTGAATTATATAAGGAAAACTTATAACATTTAGATGAACTGACTATTACTCAGCAATTTTGAAATATGATTTATAAAGCCCATCAAAAATTGAAGGACTTCAGCAGAGAACTTGACACAACAGGTATCATATTTGATACCGATTGCTGCAGGTAAGTGGATTTGTACTGCAGACAAACATCTTAGTGGAACTATTGCAATGTTGGTTCATACAAGCACAGTCACTTTTTAGCCACCTCGTAATATGGATAAGCAAATCTCCTATGTAATAATAGCTTAAGTTATCTGTCCGTTTGTCCTCGAATTTGTGAAGTGGTTGGACCTGCAATGGATAGAGGCATCCATATTGGATTCTTGATGAATTAGAGTTAGCAATGTTTGAAATTCACCCCTTCCTCCCTATTCTAGCATTTAATGCCATTATTTTAAGCCCTATTTTCCCTGGTTAAGAGCAGGCATTATATTTATCAATTTGTTGCATAATAAATAGATAAAAATAACATTTTTCTAGCATCATGACATCATTCCTTTGACCATCTCATTTAATCATTTCTTATTTTAAATTATTTAAATGTTGTCTGCATTATTTTCATACATTTTATCACAGAACTTAGATATTACGTAAATAATTTCTTTTATATTTGGTTTAAATAATAGATTAGGTACATATGGGATAATTTTAAATTGATTCATCGATTATATTTGTTGCAATGAAGATTTTATCACCAGTATTAACAACAAATTCTGTTTACTTCCAGGGTGTAGTGGAAATGATAGTTTCATATGCTTTACTTCCATTAATTACTATGGGGAAAAAATGGGAAGAACATAATGATAATTTTGACATAGTTAAGAAAACTTTGAATTATCTTTCTAAATGAATTTAACGTGATTCTAAACTGCAATCACAGTATCACGAGACTTTAGAGGAGTATGAAGATAAACAAATTATCCATATAATTCTCAGCCAAAAAACAAACCTTTTTTTTATCAGCTTCATAGGGTACTTTATAATTCTGGAAAATTAAAAATTTTACTGATCTCGTCATATGACAGGCTGTATGCTAGTTAAAGTATGAATAAAAAGTCCAAAGATATTTTTCTTAGTAATATTATAAGAACTATATACCAAATATGTCTTTACGAGTCTTCGTTGCTGAATACAGAATGAACTTATCAATTTATATTCCTGAAAACTAAATTAAGTTTGCTTTTTCTCTTATATTTAAACTACCAAATTATATATATATATATATATATATATATATATATATATCTATTTATTTATTTATTGGTATAAAACAGAAAATTCATTAAGGGAGGAGGTAAAAGACTAATGGGGTGGGTCACAGAAAGTTTATTTTTTGGATGTGATGCCCTTGTTCCTTTGTTAATGTATAATATTATACATTAGCAAAGTATAATTATACAAGTGCATAAGCCTAAGTGTTGTCTTTATCAAAGATTAAAAATTTATGACCATTGTGTTCAGTCTTTTAATCCAGAAGAGATTAACCGTTTTCCTTTTATACGACACTGGCAAATAATTTTTTTTTTTTTTACTTTCAGTCAAAAGGGTAATTTTCCATATATTTACAAACTATTACTTTTCTTATTTTTTAGCGAATGTCAAATTTATGCATGTGATTTAGAAAATATATGAAACGATTTTCGCAACTGCATTTGTTTCATTGTTATGTGGAAAGTTAGATCCTCGTTAAGTTATAAAAGTTTGGATAAATTATTTTTTTACATTACTTTTTAAAAAAGGTTGTTATAAAAATTTTATTATATCTGTATTATTTACTGTATGATTACATTTTTATTTTTTTCTTTAAATATTTTTCAATAATAGTTTTAAAAATGCATTTTTAAATAAGTTTTTTTTTACGATAATAAAACTTTTATAATGTTGCATTGATTATTATTCAGTATTTTGTATTAGATATAAAGGGGCACATACCAAAAGATATATGTATTTACTCCCTAACATAAAACTACCTTATAGCGAAATAATCTTTTAATTTTCGGAAATAGGTTATTGGTAAACTGGTATTCAAATTTCTAATTACCGAATGACTGATAAAGGAAAATGTCAACAACATTTTTCAAATAATATTATTGATACATGTTATTTGAGGTGGTTGAAGCTAATTTTTGTAAACTTGACCTCTGTGCTATATGGTTTAGTACTAGAACCTTTTGTTTTGAATTATATAATGATAATTGATAATTTCATGTATCATTCCAACCTTTTATTGGAGTTTAATAGGGAGCTTAAGTATAACACATTCTAATTCAAGTTAAAAAGTACTGATAAAAGGTTTTTTTATGTTACACACACACACACAGTGTGTGTATTGAATTCGTGTAAAATCAATATAAGTTATATGTCATGTAGTATATATAATATAGTATATTGTATGGCTGCGGTTGTAATGTAATTGGGCTTTAGAATAAAGATGCTTATGCATGAGGTGCTTCGCTTTAATCTTGTCTCTTTAGAATACAAGTAATTATGGTTGTACAGTAAAATCTTGAAATATAATATTATACATGTAGACTGTAATACTAATTTAAAGGTGAGATTACAAAATTAATAATAAAAATTAAAAGAAAACAGTCAAAATATAGTGACATGAGTACAGTCTGCATTTCCCATGATAAGTATCATAACAAGTGCTTATACATTACATTAATATTTATAATTCTGTGAGCTTTGATGCTTCTTATATCAAGTTTATGACAATGATGACAACAACGTTTATATACATACACACACACACACACATACACACACACATATATATATATATATATATATATATATATACAAAAACCACATTCTGCCCATTAAAAAAATAATCTTGTACATTTTTTTAAAAATTCATATTCAATGTTAAATGAGAATATGGAGAAATATAAAAGGGAATCTTTAAAAAATGAAACAAAAGAAAAAATCCAAATTGATTGAAAAGCAATTAGAACAAAAAATGTCAATAATCAAAGAAGCTAACCAAAGAATACTATCATGATTTGGGAAATCATTGACAAATAAAAAGACATGTGCACTAGCATTCTAAATATTGGTCTGACTAATATCAGATTAACTAGTTAACTGGGGAAACAATTTCTGTTAAAACTCATTTTACTGAGGAGACTTTTTTTTTTTTTTTTTTTTTTTTTTTTTTTTTTTTTTTTTTGTGAGAAGTTATGAAATTTATAAGAGGAATTTACTATTGGAGTCATCTTCTTGGTAATTCAGTAAACAGGCTAATAGTCTATATTTATAATCTGTCTTAAACAATTGCATTTATATATTTTAGCTAGTTTTGTTCATTTTCATAAACTATTACTATTAAGAGTTTTGAGAATTTTAATATTATCCCCACAATTTTAATATTGCTATCCTAAATTTTAGGCTTTATTCACTGCATTAAAATTATTACTTTTTTATTAATTCGGGAAAAGATCAAAACTTCTTTTAACTGTACATGTAATTTTCATAATATGTGTCATTTCATATTATATGTGTGATATATAAAAAAAGTTAATACTGTGATGTTAACTCTAGGAAATAGTATTATCTTCTAAACAATTATAGATCACTTAACACTCAAAGCATACATTTTTTCACCTTAAACTATTTTGCCTTTATGATCATATTTTGGTGATTTATTTTCTCAGTTTAATTATGTTTTTCTCTTTTATAGAATCCTGGATTTGATTTCAGTGGTGCTGAACTTTCAAAGACATATGAAAAACCACCTTACATACCAAACAAACAGGATGAATAAACACAGATCTATTTTGATGGTTTTTATGACTAGCTTACATTTCTTTGTAAATATTGAAATTCCTCACTTAAATGGTTAACTGTGATTTCTACACTTTTTGCTGTTACAGTAGAGAAATGAATTAGATATACAGAATTTTTAAAAGTATATTACGTATTAAATAAATAAGCAAAGAAAAAAATTACCTTATTCTCCATTATAGAATTTTATACCTTAAATGATCTGTATTTTGGATAACTGCTATATATCTTGTAATATTCTCAGTGATGAAAAATTTTAAAAGGTTTTATAAGCTTTTAAAAACAGTCTATTGAAACAGTTTTTAAAAAGTTTTAAATTGCAGAACAGAAAGTGTTAATACATTTTTATAATAATTTTACTAATAAATAGATAGTGCTGGAAAACCCCTTTCATATTTTAGGGTTTTCTTCGCAAATATGTGGTATGCGCCTTATGGTGCAGTCACGCCACACCTGTAAGGTTATTATGCTAAATTTTACAATGACTTTCTACAATGTTATTCACAAACCCCGTTTAGAAATTTAAGGCTTTATCCAAAAAGAAGGAAAATGCGGCATATGTGTAAGTCTGCCACACCTGGTAGAGAAAAAGAAAAAGTATTATAAGAAACGCTCATGCCTCGCACATTCTTAGAAATAAAAGTTAGTAGCTAGGTATTATGAAATTAAAGAAAGGACAGTCTGAGGTCCGAAAATTGTGGTCAATACTTCAAAAGAAGACCGGCTCGTAAAACTTACACAAAACCGTGAGCTTTATAAAAACAACTTCTCGATCAGAACGGAATTTAAGCCAGGTGTAATAAGTACAAAGATACCGAACTTATAGTGAATAGGAGAAAGTATTTTCGAAAAATCATAAAAGAAGCCGGTCTACGAATAACTCCCTATACCACTTCAATGCATAAAAGAAGGAACAGCATAAAGATATCGAGAATGAAAAAAAAGGGGGAAAAAGATAAAAAGAGCACATTTTCAAGATGAGCATATTTTCGAGAAGGGAGTTTATAGAAGAAATAAAAATATAAAAATGCAAATAAATAAATAAATAAATAAATAAATACGAGCGTGGGGTACTAATCCAATGAAAAATCAGAATTTGAGAACTGACCACCTGAATTTTCAAGAGTGGATAATTTCCCAAATGGGACGGAACTAATTAGGGGCTAAGGTAAAGGGGTAAAGGATATATATACGGGGGAAAAGAGGAGGATAATAAGAAATAGCTATAATGGAGATATTGATATTGAGAAGAAAAAAGATTTCTCTTTTAAACAGTAAAATTTTCTTCTTTGAGCGTGTGATCTGAGTGATACTATTTTGCTGAAAAAAGATGTCCTTTTCTCTGTAGTGGGGTAAGTTCTGTTTTTACTATTTTTTAAAGTAGTGACAATTGAATTACTATTTTTTGTACATATGTAAATAGTAAATAAATTATTTTTTTTAATCTAAACTTTTTTTGATGACTTAATGAAATTAATTAGCCTGAGCCTATATTATGTATAGGGTTGAACCTGGGTAACCTTATGGATTAAAAGTCAATTAAATTAAAATATATTATTAAGAATTAAATGAGCAAAAATAATATTTAAAATAAAGGGGATCGGCTCAGTAACGCCTAAGCAGCGGCTTAGCAATGGTGCCGTGCCAAAAACCAGTAATTAATGCAAATGAATTCGTCCTTTAAATTTAAATATTCAATTGTATATGCATTTAATTTTAATACCATTATAATGCAATGTATATTTAATTTCAATGTTAGCACATAATTTTAATTTTTTTTTCTCAAATGATGAAAAATATGTTTGCATTTCATTTTAATTTTAAACAAAAAAGGTTTTTTTCCATACTGTTATGACTTGTTATTTTCATACTGTATATGTATTGTGCATGCTCAGACATATTCGTATTTATGAAACTTTTACTAAAATGATCTTAGTGATTAAATTCTAATATACTTAAATGAAATATTTTTTTTACAAAAAGTAATTTAGTAATTATTCGTTGTGCTTTTATTGTAGTAAATATTTTTTCTATTTTTATCCTATTCAACAATTTTGCTTTTATGTGTACTCTTATTTTAATGTATAACTTATAGTATATTGTTATTTGTGCCATTATGCTTTTCCTACCCTTATTTTAACACGAATTGTTTACCGCAAATCCTATTTTAATTCTATTTTAATCTTATTTAATCCTATTATTTAACCACAAATCAAGTAGTATTTCAAAATGTCTGATACGGAATCAAATACTAATCCGAATAATTTATTCGCCAAATTGGCCGGTTTTCAAGCTATCATTCCCCAATTTGACAATAACTCTGCTGTTACACCTAAATTTTTTATTGACAGTGTGGAACTTGTTGCTAATATCGCAAACTGTACTTCCCAAGAAAAGCTCCTAATCTTAAAAAGCCGCATAAGAGGAGAAGCTCTCTCTCATATCATAAATTCCCCAGATTTATCCCAAGAAAATGATTATAACAATTTTAAAACCAAATTTCTTTCTTACTTTGAAAATAAATCCACCCTAGCGGCGAGACAACAGCAATTTGCAAACTGCCGCATGCATGAACATGAGCAGGCAAAAGTATACGCGTCTCGAGTAACTGATGTTGCGCAAATATTTTTTGGAACCTTAGTTTAAATAACCCAGAAGTAAAAGTTCTATTTGAACAATCGAAACTTTCTAAATTTCTCGAAGGTTTATTGCCTGAATTTAAGACAGATAGTTTTATAAGACCCCCAGACATTTCAGGAAGCACTTAATTTTGTAGAATTACTACAATCAAATTCCTATGAACAAAATTCTACCAGACACAACACATTAACTAATAATGTGCAAACAACGGTTTCAAATGAGGAAATTTTAAGAATATTGATGTTGTTAATACAATGATTCTATTACTGCTTCACACTAGCAGAGTGAAGCTTTGAAAATAACAAGTTCATGACTTGACAAATAAAATTATTTATTTCAAACTAAAAAAAAATATTTGTAAACATAGGTAAGGTAAAAGATATATATATTTTAACCATCACTCAGAGCAGAGCCGGCACCGCGAAAAAAATTGTCACCAAAAAAAAACATCGGCTACTCGAGCGAGAGCTCACTAATTCCCGAGACAAAAAACATGTCACCGTCTCCTTTTATACATTCCCGCAGAGGAATACCTTCGCCGGGAGCGGGAGAAAAAAGTAACGCGTAACGTTCCGTCGATTACGTCATAATCGACGTATGCGACGTTGTGAAATAAAGGCAAGAGTAACCATTAGGGTTTGCTAACAAATATTAGAATGTCACGCGCAAAAATCTAACGAGAGTATCGCTTCATTAACTAAACAGTTCGATGAATTTTGTCAGCCATGGAGGGTTTAGACAGAATAAATATGAAAACAGGCACTTTAGCAGAGTCAAAAATAAAAAATACTGTTTATTCAGTATTAATAAAGGCGTCGTACAAAAATAAAAATTAAGTTAAAGCCAGACAAATTAACTGAAAAAACATAAATATGCCGGGAGGCGAAATTAAAGTTCGATGTTCTTAATTTTACCTTCATAGCCCTGCCTAGTCCGAGCCGCCATCCAAATCAATAGCTCGCGGCTTATATATATATCCCAATGGGCAACACCCACTAATCACGTGGCGTGCATATACAATTTGCATACGCACGTCGTCTTCTTAAATGAAGAAAAAATAAAACACGGTTAAATGTGACCGGGATTTTGGTTACACATTTAACCGGAGATTAGATATTACTGAGTAAGTGATGAGAACAAACTAACTTAGGCTAACAACTGCAAACTAAGCACACAAAAAAATCCTAAACCTTTTAATAGCTCATTCCCTCACACACATAATAGAATGCAATCACATGCGAACGTTCGAAATACCCCTAACTACCCACCCCTTCAAAATACGACACAAAGATACCCCTCATTCTTCAACCTGCGATTTCCCCGCTGTGTCCATTGTAACAGGATGAACCACATTTCTGACAATTGCTTTTATGCGCCAGTGAGGACTCATCAGCAATATTTTCCACGGTTAGACAGTGATCGTAGACCCGAAAGGACGGTGTATAACAATAAAAGATTCCCTAATAATTCTCGCAGGCCCCAAAGCCGTAATACACCTTTAAACTAACTAGGGGAAGTACTTACTTTACCCTGCTTCCCCACGATACAAAAATAAACAGTCGCAAACTTTTTTCGAGCCACAGATTCTCACCAAAACAAATCCGATTACACACACTGTAAATACACAAATTACAGATTCAAATAAAAATTTTTATTTACCGATAACGGATATTTTATTTGCGGGACAGTGCGTTCCTTCTCTTATAGATTCTGGAGCTTCTGTGTCCCTCTTACAATTATCGGTCTTTCAGATTATCAAACATGATCCAACTATAAAAGTCTCAAAATTTGATGTAAACATAACATCAGTTTCGGGTGATAACATTGACATTTTTGGATGTTTTTCCATACCTATTACAATGGGAAATAAATGTATAAGGCACAAAATTTATGTTGTCAATAATGACTTAGCACCCCAGTATCAAGCGATTATAGGATATGATATTCTCAAACTCCACGATTTTACATTATGTCTCAAAAATGATACATTAAAATCAGGTAGTATGAATTCGAAAATTCAGGATGCTAATTTCTCATCCCCTTTAAATAATGTCATTACAAATCGCTCTGCTAAATTGAGCTCGAAAATGATACTGTCACCTTTTGAAACTCGATCAGTGTCACTCACACTAGACATGCCTTTAAAGGAAGGAGATGAAATATTATTTTCCCCTACCATGAGAAATTCCGATATTGAATTGCCTTTTACCCTGTGTAAAGTAGATTCTCGTACGCAAATTTCAGTTCAAATTGCGAATTTAACAGCGAGAACAATTCCCCTGAACAAAAATACTCGATTTGGTATAGTCTCTACAGATCTTAAAGTCAGAGATATAGAAATTATAAAACAAATCAGACAACAGGAATTAAAGGAATCGGATTTTCAATTGGACCACCTTGATCTGGTTGCACGAAAGGAGTTTTTAAAATTATTTTTTTAATTTTCAGACATTTTTAGCAAACGACTATAAACGATTGGTAAAACGAATGCTATATCACCCAATTTTCATGTTGACACATCTCAACTTCCTTCTACTTGTCATTATAATGTACCCCAGGCCTTACAGGCTGAGTTGAAACATTAAGTAGAAGAATTAAAATCAGCCGACTTGATTGAACCATCGGATACTCCTGTTAGTTTTCTTCTTTTAATGATAAAGAAAAAATAATATACAAAACCCTGTAGATCAAAAATACAGATTGGTTGTTGATTATCGTCGCTTAAACACTCATTTGAAAACCCACGACACAATCTTCCTTTAGTTAATCACTTATTAGAGAATTTACGTGGATCAAATTTTTTTACATCTTTGGATTTGTCTTCCTCCTTTTGGCAAATTCCGTTAAGACCCAAAGACCGAGATATAACAACTTTTAGTTCACCATTCGGATGTTTTAGATTTAAAGTCCTCCCTCGAGGATTAAACCTATCCCCCGAATTATTTTGTAAATTATCTGATAAACTTTTATCTCCTATTACAGACCTTAATATCTCTAATTATATCGATGATTTCTGCCTCAGAGCTACAGGCGCTTCTCAAATGATCTTTAAATTACGAAAGCTCTTTGAGCATTTCAGGTTATTCAGACTCACATTAAATCCAGAAAAATGTTCTTTTATGCTGCCGGAAATTAACTTTTTGGGTCACAAATTAAATAATTCAGGTATTACACCGCTACATGACAATATTAAGAAAATCATGAATTTCCCAGCACCTAATACAGTTCAAAAAGTCCGTAGATTTTGCGGCTTAATAGGATATTACCGTCGTTTCATACAAAATTTTTCAGAATTAACTGCTCCATTGACAAATCTCATTAGAAAAAGACAAAAATTTATTTGGACACCCGAAGCGCAAAACTCTTTCGAGGTACTTAAAGTTAAACTCTCCCAGTATCCTATCTTAATTCATCCTGACTACGACGAAGAATTTATTTTGTCAACGGATAGCAGTGACACCGCTCTAGGTGCAATGTTAGGGCAAAGAGATAATTTTGGCATTATACATCCTATAGCCTATTTTTCAAAAAAACTAAATACTGCTCAATTACGATATACTATTACGGAAAAGGAATTACTGGCAATTGTAGAAGCTATTAAAAGTTTCAAATACTATATTTACGGTTGCGAATTTACTATTCGCTGCGATAATGCTGCAATTACAAAACTGTCAAAACTTGAAAGCCCTTATAACAGAATAACTCGTTGGTTTGCATATCTAGCAGAATTTAATTATCATTTCGAGCTAGTTAAATCTGAAGACAATCAAGTGGCAGATATACTCTCTAGAGACTCTTTTGTTAACAGCATACAAATTGATTTACCCACCATCTTTGACATTAAAGACGCTCAGTGCGTTGACCCGAAATTATCATGTCTAATTTTAGATCTTGAGAATGCTCCACAGTATTCGAAAAATTCTTATTTCCTGAAAAATGGACTTCTAATGCACACAGCCTCAGTTCCGCGCTTAGGAAGATCGCATACAGTTTGTCAAATTGTTATCCCTGAAAAATACAAATTCCATATCCTAGCAGCAAAACATCTTCCACATTTCGGACACTTAAAAACTTATGATGCTATCCGAGAAAAATATTTTTGGGAAGGCTTATATTCGGATACAAAAAATTATGTTGATTCATGCAAGCATTGTATGGCATATAAATCTCCAAATAAATTTCCTCCTGTACCACTCCAATGACATTACATGCCTTCTAGACCTATGGAATATGTATCATGTGATTACATTGGTAAACTCCCGACAACAAACAGAGGAAACTCTTATATATTAACATTTATAGACCACTTTCCAAAATTTGTAAAACTCTATCCCGTTCCTGACCAAACAGCGAAGACAACCGCAGACAAATTTTTAGATTTCGCTTGCACTTCGGATTTCCCGAATACCTTTTAAGTGATAAAGCTACTTGCTTCATGAGTGAAGTTTTCAAAAACCTGTGTTCACGTCTAGGTGTAGTTAAATTAAATATTTTGACGCTGAATCCACGCTCTAATGGTCAGTCAGAACAAATTAACAAATCTATTAAAAAATCCCTATCTATTTTTGCACAACAAACACAACAATGGGACGACCACATCAATTATTACGAATTATTATATAACTCCAGCTTACATTCTACAACAAACGAAAAACCTGCTTATTTACATTTATCTTACGACCCTTTATTGCCCACTGACGTTTTAAATGAGAAAAAGCCACATACAAAACCATCATACCCTGATTATGTTTCAACAAAAGCCTCTTAATTACAATATACTTTCAAAAAACTCCGTGATAATCTAATTAAAGCAGCTGAAACATAAGAAGAATATCAACATAAATCTGCAAAATATAGAGATTTCTATCCTGGCCAATTCGTGTATATGTTCTCTCCTGATAGTCCAGACAATTCCACCTTCCTAAACGAAAAAATTATATCGGCCCCATGCGTATTCTTAAAATTCATAATAAAGTACTATGCACGATTATTGACGCCTCAAACCCTAAAGCAAAGCCACTTAAAGTCCATACACAGAGACTCATACCTTACACTGAAAGGAAGAAAGAATTAGATTATCTCTATAAAATTGTGAGAGAACAAAACATAGACCAAAGCGATACAGAGCTGAGTCCACTACATAAACTGTACGCATCTTTTGATGCAGTACCTAAACATGCCTTTTATCACATGCCTTTCAAACCACGGGCTTCACTCAAACAGGGGAGAGAATTGAAGAAAACTATTGTCAAAACCCCTCTTCTTCGACGACCACGGAAAGTTATAGCTCTAACGAGTCTATTCAAAGCCGTGACCCACATCCAACTCATACAAAGGGAACGGCGTACACACAGACTCCTGTTACACACACCTATAACCTTAGGTCTGGTTCGGGAAATACTGTCTCAACGGGAGCTAATAGACTTCTTAATTGGTCTCTGTCATTCACTCAACCTGATAGTTCTACTCCCACTCCGGTAAAATTTTTATGATCACTTTAGGAGGCACTGGACTAGAATTTAGAGGTTCCCGATATCCTATGATAACAATTTCAGTTTGTTCTTTCTTTTTATTTCCTTTACAACTTCTCCATTTTGTGTACATTTCCAATTTTTCTATCATATTTAATATCGTATTGACAGTTATGATAATGACAGATGCATGATTTTGTAAATATAGATTCATATTTTTTTCATTTAAGTTTTTTATACATTTTTGTTATTTCTAGTACAAATTTTTTTTCTTAATTTCTTTCTTAAAATTATACAATACGTGTCTGGGCATATTCATTATATATACATGTGAATAGATCATAACAGTGGTAAACTGGCAACGTAAATTTTATTGATGCAATTTGTTCTTAAAATATCTAAGCTATTCAACTAATTTAATTAAACATTTTGTCACTGCTTTGAGAATGGTAAGAGTGAACTTTACTCCTTCTAGCCTTATTCATCATAATAATTCCAATGAAAAAAAAAAAAAAAAAAAAAAAAAAAAAAAAAAAAAAAATTGGACACACTTGTTCGTTTATATGCAGCTTTGTTCAGAACTGCGAGTGTAGGAAAGTCAACGGGTGTGTTTTTGAGAATATTCACATCGCTTCAAATACGTGCATCATCCGCTCGTGTCAGCATTGCATCATCGGATTCTCCACGTTTTTTAATTCACGACAGCTATCTCATTGAAAATGTTTATCTTAAAAGACTCCAATGCAACTGTGACGAAACAGACCATGGCGTAATTTTGTGCAGACGGAGACAAACCATGACTGGCTGAAAAGGATCTCTACACAAGAGATCAAGCATTCTGTACTTGACATTCATGCTTCCCAAATGCTGTACATTTCTAAACAAGTCTTTGGAACTCATCCATATCTCTGATATATTAATTAGAGATTCTTGCTTGAGGTCTGCCTGCCCTTTCGAAAACGAAGAGCCAAACTCCTTCGCTACACCGACGACTCCTGGAACATGAAGCAGCTACTTTAAATTCCCAGAACCTGACATTTTTTATCCAGGACCCAGAGCTTACTCTTCCTGTTTTCATCAAGGTGACCTAGATGAGGATGAGTTTGAAGAAGTCACATCAACGTTTGCACCTATACTTTTGTCTACTGCACTTGATATTGAAGCCAGTGTTGAAGAATCCGTTACATTTCCGTGTTTGTATTATTGTGGAAAAAGGAAAATCATCGTATTTTATTTACTGGAGTTTTACGTATAGTTAGTGATGGAAAAAAATTGTGAACTGAAGGAAATTCATTGCATATAACATTTATTCTGCAAAAAAAAAAATTCCAAGATAAGCTTGGGCATAACACTGGTATTCGAAAATGTCATGCCTGAGTATCACTCGGGCTAATTTTTTTTTAGTACATCGTATGTTATACCCGAATATATATCAGGAGATGTTTATTTCGGCTTCATCTCTTTGTCAAACCAGACTGTATCTCGGGAAAAGTTAATGTATGCTCAATTCAATAGATGGCAGCAGTTTACTGAAGATTTCAAAGGCTAGAGGTTAGAAGTTCTTTGGTTCAAAGTGTGCTGGATCCCTTTTATTGCAAAATGGCATCCCGTTCTTTGAAATGTTATATAGATGATTTAGATTCTTCAACCGAAGATGAAGATTTTGAAGGCATGGATACTAGTGATGCAGGTGAAACTGAGGAGAGTGACATTGAAAGTAGCAGTGACTCAACGGATAGCGGTGATGATGATATAGGAATTGCGAGAGACTGGTATGAAATAACTGCTTCTGGCCAATCAGGTCCCCTTCGGTTCTCTTTTAACAGGTACTGCAGGTGTAACTTTTCCTGTAAACATAAACTACACTCCATTAGATATTTTAGAAATGTTTCTGGATCTTTCCAAATCTAATATATATAAATGCCAAAGAAATGAACAACTGTGCAGAACAAGAAAGAAAAGCAAATCAGGCAAAGATATCAAGGTGCTTCTGCAGTAAAAAATGGATCTCTACAAATGACAGAGAAATGAAGCTATTCTTTGGGCTAATAATTCTTCAAGGTAATGTCCGAAAACCAAATCAGGCTATGTACTGGTCTCACCGAAAGATTTTGCATACTCCAGTTTACTCAAAAATAATGGCCGTAAATCATTTTATTTTGCTTTTTCGATATTTACATTTTTGCAATAATGAAGCTGAAAAAAAAAAGATGATTTTCCAAATCCAAAACTTTGGAAGCTGTATAATGTGATAGAAAGTTTATGGGAAAAATTTTGTAATGTTTATATACCGTAAAGAGATATATTGGTTGATGAAAGCTTGATGCCTTATGATGGAAGGTTATCTTGGAAACAATATATTCCTAACAAACATGCACAATTTGGAATCAAATGTTTTATGCTTTGTGAGGTGAAGACAGGGTATATTTGTGACTTCATTATCTATATAGGAAATAGTACTGTCTTCAATCAATTGTATATAAATTATGGACTTTCTACAAAAGTCATCATTCTCCTATTGCATCGCTTTCTTGGAAACAGTTATTCTGTGACTGTTGATAACTATTACATGTCACCCGAGTTTGCAGATTTACTTATAGCCCAAAATACAGATATTTATGGCACAGTAAGGATAAACAGACAAGATTTACCTACAGAATTTGCTAAAAGAAAATTACAAAAAGGCCAAATCATAGGTTTTCAAAGAGGTAAGAGTTTGGCTAAGGTGGGAAGATAAGAAGGATGTGTGTTCGACAAGCAGTATTCATGATACTTCCATGGTCAGCCTCAAAAATTAAAAAAAAAATAAAGATATACTCAAGCCGAAGATTGTTTCTGACTATGATCTAACTATGTGTGGTGTAGATCGCTGTGATCAGGAAATATCCTTTCATCCAACACTCCGAAAATGTCAGAAAAAATATTATAAAAAGATATTTTTACATTTAATACACAAGGTACTCTGGAACTCATTTTTGCTCTGTAAAAATATAGTTGGGAAACGTATTACATTTTTAGAATTTTGAATCCAAGTTGTAGAAGAGCTTTCACATAAATATGATGATGCAGCTTCTGGACAAAAGAATGTTGGCAGACTATATACAATAACCCTGCCTGTCTTACTGAACAACATTTTATATCCCATATTCCTCCTACTCCTGTGAAACGTGAGTCTATTAGACAGTGCAAAGTGTATTGTTCAAAAAAGAAAAAAAATGGGAAAAAGATAAGGAAGGAAACACGATTCTGGTATAGTGACTGTGGAGTTGGTTTGTGTTTGGAAAAGTGTTTCCAGTTGTACCACACAAGACTGAATTACTGAACTACTAATAGGTATTCGCTTTTATTTATTTTTCTTTTCATTTATTTATTTTTTAGAAAATAATTTTTTTTTTCATTTTTAGAAAATAATGCTCCACTAGAAGCAAACTTTACAACTGCCATGTTGAGTGGCAGCCGCCTCAAGCAAATATGTAGTGGCTATAAAACTTTAAGAATTTTACCCATGTACTTCAAAATATCAATTTTTAGCTACTAAGTATATTTTATTTTGTACTAAACATTTGATTTTTGCAATAAAAATATTTAACAATTTGTGTACCCAAATCATCAAAATAACTTGACAGTTAAAGGGTTAAAAACATTTTATAATTTTTGGATTTACAGCGTTAAAACAGGAAATGTCTGTCAGGTCATCTAGTTTTAATATATAACTTTAAATTCATAGAGAATGTCAATATTGCTACAAAATTATGTGAATAACCTCTGTAAATTTATAGAAATTAAAATTTCACAGATAATATCTTTATACTTTCAAAGTTGTACGTAAAGAGTTAATGAAATTGGTTAATTTTAGCTTGTAAGGAAAGAAGTTGTTTATGATTTAAAAAAATTTACAAGAAGCTATTTTTTTGTTTTCTTTAATGTATACATAAAAGTAAAATCATACTTGTCTACAATACCTAACTAATAGGTTTTGAAAAATGAGAACATAGTGCTTTAAAACTTTAGATCTGTACCAATTTGTATTGTTTGTTTCTTAACATATAACCTTTTTGAGTTTATTTTTCTTTCATTCCATAGCTTTATACTGAAAGGTGCAAAACTATAAAAAAGGTAATTGATTTGAAGGAGTAAGTTTTTATTTCAACTTTTATGCAAAATAATTTCAATATTTTGCTTACGATTTACTTTGTTTTTAGTAATTTTCATTTGGTATTCTATGCAAAAATTCTGAAAATGTATATCATGAAAGTCAAATAAATTGATATGTGGTAAAGCTACATTTAAACTGTTTTGCATAAGAAAGTTGTTCTTTATATTAAAAAATTACTAAAAGGTTATGAAGTTGTCATAAGACACATTTTTTTAACCTGTATATATTAGTCATTTTAATTGAAAAAATCCTGTTTTAGGACTATTCATGGTTATGTCTTTCAACGATAAAAGTTTTTACTGACTATACCTCTTTTACTTAATTTGGGTTCTTTCAATGCTGCCATTTTATTATAGAATAGTTCAACATAAGAATAAAAAAAGCATATTGTTATGCTTGAGTATAATTGGTACACATCAGGCCTAAAATTGATTTTACTATAATTTTCAGTGATTAGGTACTAATTAATATAAATCATAACTCGTCAGATATGGAATTCTTTTAATGATATAGATATGATAAATATCTCATAAGATTTAAGAGTAATAATGACCATCTTAATGCATGACTAGGAAATGATGTGCTATGGCTAATTAATTAGACTAGGGTCTAATTAGCTGATTTTGAATAGCCATAAGTAATCATGCTAGTAATGGAATTTTAACACACAAACTCTAGTGCCCAAACCTATTCAATAAATGGAAAATATTTTTTCCCAGCAGAAAAGGTTGTGCTTTATATAAGCTTTTAGGGAGAAAAAAATTTAAATGATGAAGCATGTGCAAAAGAAATAAAGTAGCATGATTAATCTTATTAGTCTTTGTTTAGGTCTTAAAAGTTTAAATTAGTTTAAGTAATGTGATATAGACTTTATATAGGCTATTTTGAGAATTTCCATTTTAAATCGTCTTCATAATATGACTTAAAATATGGAAAACATGCCTTTTATAGATACTCTAGTTACAGTGTATATTATGGTATTAATTACAGGATAGTCAAAACAAAATGAAGTGTTTGAGTATATGCTATACATATTTTATGATGAAAAAAGTATTTAAATAGTAGTTAATCATAAAGTACTTCCTTGCTATATAATATGTGTTCCAATATACAAAATTTTACACAAATACATCTAGTTTTACAAAGAAAAAGCAGTGTGACTGCCTAACAGAGAAAACCAAGAATTTTTTTAGATAAAACAATTCTTGAAAATATCAAAAAATTTTCTAAAATTTAAACTCCAAGAAAACTCAGGTTTTTAGTTACCAAAAGAAAAAAAAAGTGTCTTAATTAGGTTTACTTTTTATTAAACAGCTTTGAAAAATGTTATTTTCTTTTTTAAAGCAAGGTAGTTGTCTATTTTCATTTGAAGATATGCTATTTTTCAAAATATTTATGTAAATTAACATTTATAAATTTAATTTTTTTTATCCAAATTTAAGTTTGAGAATACATTTATACACACACATACACATGTATATAATATGCTAATTTAGACATTTTGTAAGAGAAATTGCAACTGCACATGAAAAAGAGAGATTCCTTTGACTTATGGGATTTTACTCTCACTGAAATAATTAGGTACATCTAAATTGAAAAATTGTGTTGGCATATATCTAAATTTATAATTTTTATCTATAAATCCCACCTCTATAGGAATGCAGGCTTTGCTGGGTAAAAATTTGGCACATTTCTCAGAATCCTGTTGCATTGTTACTATGTCAGGGAATTTTGGGGAAAATTATCAATGTATTGTTTTATACCTGCATTTTGTGCCCACCATGAAAGGGGGCAAGTTCATTTTAAAGTTTATTAGAATACAATCTTGAGTGTCAGCAGCTGTCTTTTAGACATATCATCATCATAAATAATTGTATACTTTTGTCCTGTTTACACTTTTGCTAATTATACCTATTTGTTTTGATGCTAGACATTTAAATTACTAGGTTCTAAAATAATAAATTCTACAAACTTATCAGTTAAAATTTATAACTAAATATTTCATTAATGTCCCAATGTTTATCATTTAATCTGAACCTGTTTTTTAAAACTATTTCATATGGGCAAAGAATCAACATATTAGCAAAGAATCAACATATTAGAACATATAATCTTCTCCTTTACCCTCAAAGTGAGGGAAGATTATAAGAAAATTAACAATACTTAAAATCATATTACTCTTAGTATTCTACTAAAAAATGGATTTAAAAAAAATGAAATCATGAAGTAACTAAAATGACATCATCTAAGTTAAACAGTGTTACAGAAGGGGGGGAGGGGACCCACTATTGAAATGCTATTTCTGTAAGAAAGAAATATGATAAAATTGACATTTCTTTCTTTTACCATAATCCAAATACTCTAGGAATAGGAAGATATAGCTATTTAGCACATGTTACCTTTCAGACAGCTAAAATAAATATACATTATTTAAAGTTTTAAGCAGGGTAATTGTTAAGAGTACCAATGTGTAAGTTTCAAGGAAATTCTTCATTTAAAATCAAAGTACTATTACTTAGTCTAAATATTATGAAAAATAACTCCTCAAACTATGTAAAATTGTGGTCCGTTGCAAAAGGGGTGAAATTATTAGAAAAATGTTCAAAACACATTTTAATAATTGTGACAACATTCTTCTACATGCATATAAAACACAATACTGGTATTTATTTTGATAAATATCAGTAAGCATACTAAGTTAACAGATGAAAAAAGATTCAACTACAGTTTCATTCTAGGTTTATTCATTAGATATTTACAATACTTAGAAACAACCATTAGCTTTTTTAAAGATGTTATGCTTGGTAAATAGAAATTTGTTAAGATATTTACAGATTAAATTGCTGTTAACAAAATAAATTTATGAACCTGTTATTCAATCAGATATTCTGACTGAAAAATCAGGCACACTTCATCACAAATACATTATTCATGTATGGATATTTCAGATGAATTCTGAACCTTAATGCTGCAAAGCTCTGTGGATAAGAATATCTTACAATAGGGGTCTTCAACATTGTACTACAAGTTATTAGTAGCTAATTATAAATATAGCACAGTTTACTGAACAAAATACTCATCATTAGTAAAAGTAAAGATAGTTTAAATTCTTGGTTATAGTATAAATCTAATACTATAATATAAGGACTTAATTACTTTATGTAAAATATTTAGAAATATCTTTAGAATAACTAAAAGAAGTTAATAAGATTTAAAAATTGTCATTTTTTATTGTAAGTATGTGACTTTTAAAAAAATCCAAATCTAAAGCTATTAATTTGAAAAAGCTTAGATGCCATATTTCTCTTCAAATTTAAGAGAAAAAATTGAATAAAATGTACTTTTATTTATATCATATTTTTGAAAGAAAATTATTTAATCTTTTTCTTTATTAGTTACTCCCATTTCTATCAATGTTTTTGATTCTGTGTCCCTTAACTGAACTGGTTTCATTTCCAAAACTAACCAGGACCAATGGGACCCCTAACCCCCCCCCCCCAAAAAAAAAAGAAAAAATAGTACTGGTAAAACTAGTTTGAATTATCACCTTACTGTACATAAATTATCCATTATAACTTTAATATTGAGAGGTTTTGCAGCATCTTAACTTGCCACTCATTTCAAGTCTCTTAAGAGGCAATATGTGTGACTACTAGCCTTAAATACCTAAGCTTTTAAGGTTAGTAACATATTTTTAAAGATAAAGTAATATATATGTCAACTAAAATTTACATAATTTGATTAGATATAACTAGATCTGTAAAATGTAAAGAATGATTGGTTAATCAGGTTAATAACAAGATTGCAATGGAATATCAGTAATTCAAATCTAACTCGTTGGGGTTGTTTCATTTAAGAGAAAATATTTTACTACTGAACACTATTTATATTGATTAAAGTGTGACATACATATGTATGTTGCTTTATTTATATGGTCCTTGGTCATGAATAGTTGAAGACCCCTATCTTACAGGGAAAAAAACTGATAAAAAAAAAATTGTGGCATGAATATAAATAACCATGTATGAAAGAAATCTTACTCAAATGAACACCCTAGTAGTATGTAATAGTACTCTTTGTAAGGGTTATGTATAAAATTTAAACCTTTTTTCTGCACTTGCAGGAATTTTATTATAAAATTTGCAAAGAAATATACGAAACATGTTTTAGCTATCTAATTTTAAAACAATTATGTACAGTCAAACTCCCTTGAAACAAAATTATGTTTTATTACCCATTTTGGTTAGTAGAAATTTTGTTTCTAGCAAAATAGTCTAATCTAAATAAATGGGCCTGATTATTATTAAAATGCAAGAAATCTGAAATATATGTTTTAGCAGGATTTTACATTTTTAAACAAAGTCCTTAACTTTGCTAATACTGTATTTCTGTTTTACTAACACTGCAAATTCTGATAAAACAGAATGGTTATTAAAGGATTCTAAGCTTTTACTATGCCAATAAAAATAACATTATACTCTGAAATTGATCAGATACTAGTATTAAGAATAGATCTACTGAAAAGCTGATATACTGTTAAAAACACATCTGTATAGAATTTTCCTGGTCATTATCACCAAGTGTTTGTTTATATATATATATATATATATACACACACCCACAATCTTTTACTATTCATAATGAAGAACAATAATTATATTAGAGATACACTTTTTATAGCACATTCATTTTGATACAATAGAAAAGAATTTTAACAAAAATGAGCAACTTTTCTCTTTTTAGAAAGATAAATGGGTCGGTTGTCCTTGCCAACTTGTATGATGATTTATTAAATACTCTTCACTAAATCAAGAACATGGAAGTTTGACTGTATGATTTATACCTGTAAATTTTTAGTAAATTGTCAAATCTTCTAAAATAAGATTTAAACTGTTCATTTCAGCATCATGAGTGGATAGGGCTTGATTAATAATTGCAAGTAAAAACAACATTCATAGAAACTGTAACTGTAAAAACATACTCTACTAATTTTATTTACTGTAGTAAGCAATTATACAAATAATTAGGAACAAACACTTTATGATACATTCAATTTAGCTAGTAAGAATCTATGAAAACATAAATTTTACTAACACTGACAAGAAACAATTTATATAACAAATATCACCTGAAATTTTTTTCAAAAACTGATGACAATTTAAAATAAAAATATATGTAAATGAAAACAATTTGTCCAAAAAATTTTATCAATGAACTATAACATCATATGAAGACACAAATGATGAATATTTTGTAAATAACAAATTTAACATTTTCATAAGAATAAAACAGTACTTTATTAACACTTATCAATCTCTAAAAAAATGTAAATTCTTAAGCCATGAAGTTACAAGTATAATGTTATCACATTTTCAACATACTTCATGGAAAATGAGACGCACCAAATGAATTAAAATTACCATAGATTATATTTAAATTTTCATACATTTAAACCTTTTATATCAGACCACTTTGATATGAATAACATTTTATAATGTTTTTTAAACTGCAAATTGCATAGCAGACATAATGTGTATCATGAATTATCACAGATATATATGTCATGGTGTAAAATCTTAAAATCTTTGCTCACCACCTTCGGAAAACATTGTTTTTTCCTTTTAATTTTAAATTTAACTTGCATATGCCCTAGTTTATATCTGCAATTAAAATAAAATGTACAGTTATCATAAAAATGAGGTAATAGTTATATATACAAAAAGCCATTAAAGCATTTTAATGCAAGAATTCTATTGCATTACCACTTGGCTACAGAACAAAAATAAATTACAGTAACAGGCATACAGGAAGGGAAAGCCTTTGTGCCAGAATATATCAATTAATGCAAAGCCAATGAAAGAGAGGCACAAATAAGAGAAAAATTGAATGTTAACTATTTTGCAGCTATGAGCAAACTGCATCATCAATGCAAGTGAAGGATAAATAAATGATAATTATAAATTGACAAAGGATATAAAAGTAGACAACTTTTCCGTATTGCTCATTCATACTGATAATACAGCTGATTCTTAGCTGTGAAATTGCTATCTGCATTCAAACTTCCATTTATTTTTGCTTTACATTGACTTTGAATTAATAGCTAACAAAATACTTCTTATAATTCTGTATCTGACAGTATATGAGATTTTTGTGCATTCAAAATAAATTCAATTTGTCAATACTTTTAAATTTTATATGATTACAAATTAATAGTCCAGCAGTATAGAGTTCATAAACTCATAAAGGGGAGATGTTTACCTTGCTATATACTTTAGTTTAATGCTGAAATAGAAAATAGTTCCATTAATTTGATTCTTTAATTTTATATAACATTACTAAAATAAGTCAACAGCAATAAAAGGAGAATATTTAAGTATACCACATTAAAGATTATTTAATTTGATATATTCATAAGTCTTGCCTCTTCTCAGCATTTATGGTATATTTTTTGAATTTTGGAAGGGAAGGTGAATGCAAAAGTAAAAGTAAACAGTTACTGCAAACTAAAATGAAATATTTATTAGATATTATATTTTACAGTATTTATATCTATATGAAAATGATATGCTAGCCAATTAAATTAAATCTATTATATGTACCCCACCAATTGAAAACTTAGGAACAAATAAAAGTTTTTAAAAACAATACAAATATACAATGTATAAATTTTTGCAGCACAAAGAAAAAAAATAAAAGAAAAGAAAAATACTTTTGTAAACGGATAATGATAAAATTTGATAAAAATAATAAATTTAATAACACCAATATACCTTTGTACTTAAATTGATTATCTTTCTATGAAGGAAGTGTATTAGTAACAGCTATATGGGAGAAGTGGGGTATATTTATATACAAAGACACAAACTTGACGCAAAGTTATTTAATCAAAATCTTTGACAAAAATGAACTGAAATTATATATTAAGATACTGATAAAATATAATATTTTCTTCAAATTTTTTTTAAAATTTGTACTTATTGAATACCTTTCAGAAAACAAATAAGAAAAATATATACAAAACAAGAACTTTGACTCCAAATAAGAATTTAACAGGAAAAACTGGAATATGAATAAAGAATTTTGAGTTAATTCAATTCTCTATTTAGGAAACAAATAGAAATTCAAATTTGATTAAGAAAATTTTCATTGTTATAAAAGCAGGTGACTACGTAACAGGTGAATCAACTTTTTTACAAGGCATTTATTTGGGTAATTTGTTCCTCTTCATTGTGGAAAGACTT
This sequence comes from Pardosa pseudoannulata, assembly GCA_032207245.1. Lineage (NCBI taxonomy): Eukaryota > Metazoa > Arthropoda > Arachnida > Araneae > Lycosidae > Pardosa > Pardosa pseudoannulata. The sequence goes on along the minus strand of CM063503.1, from coordinate 83,085,469 downwards.
TCGCAAACAAGGCAATGCAAATTCATTAATCTGAAAGTTTGAAATTACACAAAATATTCAGTTAGTTTAATCTACTTTTCTCAAAAAAGCATGGCAAAATATGAGGGAGCTATGCTGCCCAATTAACAAATTAATGACCAGATTATTTCTGCTGAATATATATATATATTAGTGATCATCTCAAGTCTAAGTTATAATGGGTGCTTCAAAGTTAACAAAAAAGAAATTTAAGTAATCCTTTTGTTTTAAAATTATATCCTGCCCACAAATAATGAGCTGCAATTTAAAGTATTGTATTGCAATTTTTTAAAAGCATAAGTTCAAGGCAATATATTAGTCATTCGTTAACATAACACTCAAAAGCAGAGATTCCAAAGTGTGTAATGTAAAGTACTGCAGAAAGTTTATAGTCTCAGCAGTGTTTTTTTTTTTTTTAAAAGTACATCATACCATCTTTTTTACCAAGGCATTCAGGATAATTGAATAAAAAACAAAGTAAAGAGCTAAAAATTTGTGTGTAGATTTTTTTGCAAGGTTTGATTTTTATTTCACCCTTTATAAAACTAAAAAAGCTGACCAAGAACATTCTTATAAGAACTATTATTAACAGAGATCATTATTTTTTGCACAATCTAAAATTGTAAAATAAGGATTCTAAAACTAGTTTACATAAAACCATCTTTTTGTTAAAAATCTAAATATAATCAAATTACCACAGGATGTGTTTACAGTTTAAAAACTTCAAAATGAGGAAGATAAAGTATTTAGCAAAAATCACTAGAAAAGAAAACAAGAATAGCTGTGTTAACTTTGATTCCAGAATTATAGAAAATATGCAGGGATTTACAGGTCTACCAATTCTAATAATTATTAATTTAATATTAAGGAAATAAAAAAAAGAGCACTTCAACTTGAAAAAGTTTAGGAACCACTATTTTAAAGCCTTATAAAATGTATAATTATGTTGATTTAGTTGAAATACCTATCCCAAGAGTAGCACATGCATCATATACAAGGTTTGAAATATAAAATATCTATCCAAATTACTTTCAAAAACTTGTTTAATAGATTTTGCAGATTATTAACAGACATCACATAACAATGGATATTAACTAGTTAATTTATTAGAACTTAAAAATAAATACTAAATAATATGCATAAATGTATCTCATTTCTAAACATGCTTGATCAACATGCAATTTTTTAAAATAGAGTTGCCACATGTTGATTTATAAGTTAATTTCATACTCAAGGTCTACTGTTTTTTTTTAATTACTTCAAAACTAGGCTCAGGCATAAAACAGGCTAGTATGGTTTTATTAGGAGAGGATAGGTCAACGTTTTTCAGACTACATAAACTGACAATATGAATTTTCTAAATAATAAGTAAAATATAAGACATTGATAGCCTATTGTAGAAGTGTCTTAAATTATCAAATAAGAAAGATGTTATAGACATTATGAATTCAAAATGCTTACAAAAAATGTGAAAATTGTCTTTCTGCAGGTGTGACGAGTAAAAAAATTATAATGGTCAGACTTCTATATTTATAAAAGAGAGATGCATTGAACTAATTTAACTCTATTTTCCTCTCATATGAGAAAAAATAAATCCAACAAATCTAATGCATTAACAGGCATTCTATCACAAAAACCAAAAATAATAATACTCAACTAAATTATATTTATCTTTGAAAGCATATACAGGGTCTGTTATATGTTTTAACCTTAATAAATTTAAGTACACAGAACAAGATTTGTTAGTTTAGTATACTGTGCCAATTAATAAGAATCACTAACAGAAAAGCCTATCACATACAATTACAAAATATGTCTAAAATATGATCACGACAGTTTTCCTTATTAACAGATAAAATAAAATTGACAACTAAAAAGAAAGAAAAATTCAGCAGTAAGTACAATAATACATAGAGTAAATTAATCAGAAAAATTATATAGCTCTAACAAAACTATCACATTTCTACAAAAATATGCTCAAGTAATTAGGAACTGACACTATACCTTTACATAACAGATTTAAAACCAAATCAGAACAATGTGAAGAAAATTATAAATTAATGAAAAAGAGGATGCAAATCTAATACAAACAATGCCACAAAAATGAACTTTCAGCACCATACTAATATTCACAGAAGAATTCCAATACAATTTTGAACTGAAATTAATGTAATGAAGTATAGTATATTTTTGGAGAAAGAAAACTAATTGAACTTTATTAGTTATAAGAAAATAATCAATACTTCTATCATTGCTTATTCATTACTTAAAGTGATACAGAGAGAGAAGGTTGAATTCAGAGGCATTGAATTACAATATATAACTTTAGCAAACCATCACTAATGAAGTATTTGAAAAGATATTAATACTTGTTACATTCAATCTTTACAAATGAAGTTTCACTTTAGATCACAGATTTCCAACATGTGGTCCATGGTGCTTTCCCAAAGGGTACATGAAGGTATTGCTTTCAATGTATGCTTTTCTCTGTTTAAACTCTTATGGGAAGCAAAAACCTTGAAAATTGAAAATTTATTTTTATGCCACAGGATGATACAATTACTTTTTTGACAGCTTCATTCGATGTTTAGCAGTAGTTTCTCATTTCTGCAGCAATCAATGCAATAAATTATTTAAAAATAGGAATTTATTTATGAAAAAAAAAAAAAAAAAAAAACCTTTTAAGTAATTTATATGATTTAACACAGCATTTTTGAGTCATGAGGAATGTTAACTTTTTCTTTCCAATTTTAAATTGAATCTATGTAATGAGAATTGATAAAGGGGCAGGAACAAAATTAAAACCACTGCTTGACACAAATAAAATATTCAAGTTACTACACTCCAGTCAAAATTTATACACCAAGATTTTAGATTAAATAATATACAAATTAAATAACAACCTTAAGTTATCAACTAATAAAACATACTCATCACTAGTTTAAAATGAAAAAAAAAAGGCAATATAAGTTTGACAACCATACTTTTGATAGACATGGTTGATACTATAAATTTTAAATACTGCTCAGTGCAGCTGTATACGATGTATACTTTCAAAAATATATTTCCAAGTATACCAAAATCAGAAAATGCTACATAATAAAATATATGTTACAGCTGTATATACCCCTCTATAACAGCAATTTATGAAAGCAAACTTTGGAACTAGTTATGCATCAGTAGATATAACTAAACAAAGTAATATAAGACTTATCTATGCTTAAGCATAAACTTAACATACATTTATACACTGCTTCATATACCCAGATAAATTATACATTTACTAGAAATTTATTCTCAATGAAAACGGGTATCTTTATGCTAGATAACAGTTAAGGTAACAAGAAACTTCAATTTTACATCAAAACAAAAACATTCACAAATAACACAATACTTTGAATTTTAATACTTAAAAATACTTCACATACTATTATATATTAATACCTCTAACATAATCAGTTTAAGATAAAAGATCCAAAATAAATGGAGAAATAGTTAAATGCAATATCATACCCATTTTTATTCCAATTCCACTGTTTTTTTTTTTATTAGAACACAAAATAACTTGGTTAAAAATATATTTTTTAATTTAATAAAAAAGAATATTCAGATATTTAACATCATGTACCATATATACAAAAACATTTTTAAATATAGTTAAAAAAAAAATCAGACCTTTAATAATAAAATACAACTAGTCAATAGATAAATAACTATCACATTGATTTAAATAAATTTTTTTTAACATATTTGGCTACAGAGTTTATATGTATAAAAATGTTATCTTTGACAAAGGATTTTAGTCCATTTAATTAGCGATAAGACAAACTTATTAAATATATTTTAATTTCATAATCTTAATCAGCAAGCTATCAAAGATTTCGAGAATAAATCACTTCAGAAAAAAATAATTGAGAAGGCTTTAGTCAAATTTAGCATTCTATTTTAAAACAAGTAATCAAAGCTGAGATGCAATTCTTTATAGCTATGAAACAAGAACATACTCTAAAGTAGTAACAGAACTTACAATGAGCAGTACAAAACCTGATCTAGCAACACATGAGGTAGCTAAACAAATATAAAGATTTTCTAATAAAAACAAATTTTATGATACTTTGGTGGAAGGTGGTGTAAAAATAATTTGTTATTTACATGCAATTCCTGGTTAATCAAGGGTCAATGCTGGTAATAAATAAATAAACAAGAACATACAGCTGATTAAGAATTATAATGGTGTGTTATTTAAAAGAATAAAAATAAGAGGCAAGTAAAAATTGTTAAAATATACTCTCTCTTCTCTTAGTAAACCATGTGCTAGCTTAGCAGAGAGAAAAAAAATTAAGTTCTAGTATAAATCCTATACCAGCTGTACGTTCTTGTGCAGAAAATATTTCCAATAACAGTTTATATTTCAGATTTATCAATCTCAAACTAAAAAACCAATAGATTTTCACTTTGCAGCAAAATAAGACTATATTATAACCTATAATAAAGTCTTGACCATTATTTATTTTATTGATAGGTATATGTCTTATTTAAACACAAAGAGACAACAAAAGAATTTTTTAAGCCATTTCCCAAAATATGATCATCTCACTTTTTAAAGGCTAGACACATTCACACAACATAATTATACTGCAATTGATATAAACACCAGTTACACAGCTAAAAAAAACCTACAGAAGTGAGAACTTTTAATTTTTTAAGTAAGTAGGTTAAAAGTACTTTTATAATTGAATTTAAATAGGACTTTATAAACAACTCTAATTCTGGTTAATATAAAGAAATCATGAAATAATGCAATTTTATTTTAGAAGATACATAGTTAGAAAATGCAAGTACTGAGTAAATTTTATGAGAATTAAACTAGTGTAAGCTTTAATTCTGATAAGAAAAAATTAGGTACTGTACAGTAGAAAAGGAAAATTAAGGGGGAGGGGGAATGTAAGTACATAAGCTAAAATTGTAAAATCTTGAGAATTTTATCTTTTTGTTTTAAAATTGAACACTATCTCAATGTAGGTTAAAACAACCTATAGTTAGAAGTTACATACTTAAAAAATATGACATCGCTAAATGTTTGATTATACAGCATATATATATGGAACAAGGATTAAATCAATATGAAATATCATACAACCCAATGTGTTTAGACATAACAGTGGGTGAAAGAGCTTTCAGACAAGAAATATTTTACTACCGACTGTAAAATAAATCCCAAATTTAGCCCATAAAACAATGACGTTAAGTGTATTTCCCAGGAAAAAAATAATGATCTGAATTAAGCAAAATCTTTTCATAACCAGAGCTCAGAATTTTTTTAAAAATCAAGCACCTTGAAATAACTGCTTCTCACCCATGTAGAATATATTTATTGAAGCCTCATTTGGTTTACTTTGTTAAAATTATAACTATATCAAAGCCATTCATGAAATTACACAAAAAAAATAGACACTGATCACCTCTCCCATAAACATGGGGAACTTGTATTTTTTTTTTAATTATATGTATATATTTTAAATTCCTCATGTTTCATTTTTCTCAACACCCAGAAAAATGCACATTGACTAAGAAGATGTGTTAGAGATTATCTGCACATGCAAAGTGGAGGGACTAGGGTATGAGCTGTTTTTGCTCCCATCGACTAGACTTATTCAAGAAATCTTAAATTTCACTCCCTTAAAATGAAGGGTGACTGAGAATGCTTATCTGAATTATGAGTTCAAAATGTCAATAACTAGTAAACAGTAAGACTTTAAAATTCAAATAAAAAAATATTGAACAAATGGACATTTTTATATTTTACTTAATAAAAGAGAACTAAGCATTGCAAAATTTTGAATATTGAACAACTATTTTTTGGGGGATAAAATGAAAGATTAAGCAAAGTGTTACATAATATAAATAAACAATTTAATTTCAATTAAACATATGAATGCAGATAAAAACATCCTTAGTGAATATTAAGTGAATAAAAAAAAAAAAAATGGTGACAAAAATATGATCTGTGCAATGCAATTATTCACTTGATATACTTTTACAATGCCTTCATTTTTAGGTGAGTTGCAAAAAGATTTATACTGAAAGAAAAAAAAAAAAATCTGTACAGGTTAAAAATGTAACAACAACAAAGTATACTTTTAAACACAGAAAAACTGCAAATTTAGAGATGGTGTACTTTATTTACTGAGTTTTTCTAAGACATACCTTTACTTTATTATACAAATAATACACAGTTCATTCAGCTATCTGAAAGATATGTTTACATGAACTATTTAAAATATATTTTTTTCTGTAATTCTTTCAAATGACATTAGAAATGTGAAGAAAGTATTAGTGTTGAAAAATAAAGTCTAGTAAAGCATCGTGCTATAATATTCACTGAACTGAAATAAGAGTTAAATATTTTTTCTGAATATTAAAAAAATACAGCACATAAAGTATGTATATCAAATACAGATACAGTCAAATCTCTATTTAACATAATTTTAATTTTTGCAAACTTTTGCCTGAAACCTAGAACATTTCGTTAATTTTTTCATAAAATAAACTCTTAATGCAAAGTGCATTCCCGATTAAACAAAACTTTTCTCTCTTCCTATTTTCTAAAACTATTTTGGGACATTTTAAACTTATTCTTTTCACAGCACATTTTATGATGACCAATGATCTAGAACTGAATGACAGATGTGTAACTCACTGAAAGCTATAAAATCACTCATTCTTTGACTTTTCATTCAGGAAATACAATCTTTATCCACACCCTATCCACTTCACTAGAGAAATTTTCACATTTCCTTTCATCCTTAATATAAAAAGACTGCTTTTTTTAATTATATTTGTTATTTATAAATTTAAAACATGTTCATATTCTTTAAAGGGTGAATGTAAGAAATATTTCACCAACAAAAATTTTTTTATGGGATTTAGCAACTGTGTCAAATAGGGTTCTGACTATATTTCATTCAGAAGTACAATGTGCAATATTTTTTTAACCACAGAATAATGTGCTTTAGATGAAGGAAGTAAAATTGTGTATTTTTAATTCCATGATTAATTTGAAATGAATTAATACATGAAAGAGAGATTTTAGACTGAAAAACAAGACTGTAAATTTAACCTTAATCTTTGATATCTACAGATAATAAAAATACACTAAATATATATAATCTTTATATTACATCATGCGTGTTGCTATTTTATGATTCTATATCTATTTTCCTTAACATCCATAAGAATGAACTACTTTAGATTTCAGTTTTCTAAAACAAATTCACTTTGGTTTATGTGAGCTTAATTGATGCAAGATTTAAATGAAGTTTTGTAGCAGTACCCCAAAATTGTTGCATAAAATTTATTTCTCAAAATTGTATAGGCAAAAGAATAAAGTGACAGTAATAATAAATTATATCTGACAAATAGTGCAATTTTCTGCCTTCTTTTAAAAATTTTCAGTCTACCAAAAAAAGTTACTTAAAACCAATTCACTGAACACTAAATTTTATTCAGAAATGAATTCCCCCTTTATGACTGCTGTTACAAAAACATGCTATACATTTATACATATACACAAATGCACATGCGCTATATATATATTTCTTCAAATTAATTTAACAACTTTTGCAAAAAATATATCAAAAGATATATTATCACATAAGAAATTATATTGGCAATTTCTAAACATTTAATGCACAGCAAAACTCATGTTTAGCATTATCAACTTTCAGTAACAATGAATAAATGCAAAAAGCAACTAAAGATATTCACAATAAATATCATGCAATGAATAGGGTGAGAGTTCTGAACAAAATTAATAGTTCATTAAATTTTCTTTCATAACAAAGATATCTCTTGCACACACAGAGAGTGAAGTACAAAACTATGCACTTAGAAAAATATGTGACAACTTTTCCAGCTTCATGTCTTGTATAGTGCATCTCCACAGAATATTGAACAAATCACATTTATATAACTTATTGATACATTTCATAACTGATATTCAAGTTTAAAAGAGTAACAAAAAATACACACTGAAGATCAGCATACTCCAATGTGGCTAGGCTAAACTGTTCATCACACAACTGAACAAACATGATTAATCTGGACGATGTATAGGCATTTTTGGAATGAATTCAATAAGCAGTACCTGTAAAAATTTCATTTATATAAAATTTTAATGAAAATAAACATGTGATAGTAAAATAAAAAACTGAAAATTTGAGGTAACTTAAGTTCTAGAAAGAATATGTTCAGAAAACAAATTTCTTATGGAATTAAAAAATACTTACAGCATGGACTTATAAATCTCTCTCTATATATATACATACCCCCTCCCCCCCCCAAAAAAAAAACCCAATATACAAACTTCTAATAAATAATTACTTCCTAAATGCTTTGCATATTTTTTATACCAAATGGGAACCACACATACAATTACTACTCCTTATACTACAGTTACAAAATAGGGATAAAGAGAAAAAGATTTATACTTGTTTACTGCTTAACTCTTTTATGCATAGCATACCTAAGTTTATTGAATACCAAACTGATGATTGCTTCTTTTAATTTCTTATTTACAATAGTAAAATATATGGAAAGGTTCCCAGTAAAATAAGTTCTAGTAGTCTGGTAAATTTAAACAATGAAATTGCCTAAAACCCACCTATCGAGAGAAAAAAATTACTGCCTTACTAGGGAAACAATCTATTAATGGTCAACAGTTATTAAATCATTAATAAAAAGAAAATATGAGCTGATTACATGGTATAAACCAGTACCTGTTTGTCTGAACCCAAAAAACTATTTCATTTAGGTGGCACAAAACCCTACAGATAAATTTCTAATTTTACATGCATTTGACTGAGGATTAAAAAAAAAAAAAAAAAAAAAAAAGTAATTTTGAATCGACTTGCATCCTATATACTAAGACATTTGAAATTTACAAATGCTGGAAAAATAATTCCATTCTAAGAGATCACTCATAGGTTTACTCAATACAACCTAAACAAAAAAATTATATTGCCTAAAACCTACCTAAGGTAAATGGAAAAAAAAAAGAGCTGCTTTTTTAGTACTAAACACGATGGGAGACTATATTTTTTTTTTCATAATTTAAGATGATGGGTTTGGTTTGGAGCGCTATGGTCTACTGTTTTGCACATGAGGGCTTAAGATGATGGGAAGGATAATTATAGAAACTTAAATGTTAATTATTAAAATTCTTCCTACAAAGGTAAAATTAAAAAATAAATAAATAAAAATACTCACATATTCCATCATACTATTAGAATCACACCACTGCTTATTTAACCTCCAGTGTAACCCTAACTGAAATCAAAATTATATTATTAAGCAAAACTTATTGTAAAATATATATATACATCTCAAACTCCTTTTCATTCAGAAATGGAAAATTTATAAATATAAGAGCTAAATTACAAATAATTTTATGTCACTGTTTCAAACACTATTTTCCCATTTAATTGTAGGTTATAAATTCACCAATTTATGACGTAATTTAGCTGAAAATAAAGTGGCCAACAAATGTATTTCCAAAATTAAAAATAACATCATGAGATGTACATTACCCCTATGCTTTTGTTATTTCATAATTTCTAAATATGACATCATTCCCTGAAATATGCCATTTATTCATTCCTTTTAAACTAATTTTTCTTCAAATTAGATATTCTATGATTAATAACACATTATATATGCTGCAAAACTGTGTAATTTGTATTGATTTCAAATTAGTTCTTCAATAAATTTTAACAATCACATATTATACAGTGTGTTAACTGGTGAAATTCAAACATATGTTTGCAAAATATACTAGCCTGTGATTTCTTTGAAAAGATTATTTTAATCAGCTAAAGTGTATTTTTGTTTTTAATTATGTAAATCCCATTTTTGAAATGTTCAATACCATGCTAAGTTCCATGAAATTATATATAAATTTTGGCACCAAACACAATCATCGACAATTAATAATACATCTTGCTATTTACACATCATCAGGTGCCAGCTCACTGAAGGGTAATTTACACTTAAAGTACAGTGTCATTATCCTACTTATTTTAACAGTTGCACAAATATTTTTAGTAACAATGATATGCACACACATTAATGAATCACATTAACCCTCTAAGCATTATGCATATAATTTTCTCCTCAGGCAATGATGCCTTCAACAAGGTGTGCATGCGTTATGATGTTAGATTTAGATCTGGAACTTTTCTTACAACTGTTATAACTCTTAATTTTTTTTCTATGGTGCTCATGACCAAAAACATCACCTCAAATCACCTCATAACACATAGACACCTGCTTGAAGATATCACTGGCTGGGGAGAAAATTATGTGTGAAATGCTTACAGGGTTAAGCTATCCTTTGCTCAGTTTATAACACGCTCATACTGTTTATCATGTTTACTCAGTTTAAGCAAGTGTACATTACAATTATACAGATATTCAAAATTTTCATGGTTGTTATTAAAATTATACCAGAGAGCTGCAGTAGCTCAGTCGGCAAAGACAGCAATCTCATAAAAGGTTGTGGGCTCAGGGCTTGAGCTGGCTTAAGATTCACCATGTTTATTAAAGGTGACTAGGACATATAAAATATGTTTATGGTCACACTGTCCTCCAAGTTCTCAAACAATACCTCTGGGGGTGACAGGCCAAGCCTAGGGGTCTTCTACTTGGTCCCTTTTAAATTATGTGGGCCCAGCATGAGTAATGTTATTTGTGTCTGTAGCATTTCTTAAACTACACATGCTCCTTGGGTGGTGATAAATGCGTAACAACTATGTAACTTTGTGATAAAGGTATATGTGCCTGTATTGCCAGATGCATTAGAAAAATATTTATACCAGAGCCTAAATGCTGTTTTTCAACTTTAAAGTGAATAAAAACCTTTCTATGAAGCTACACAGGCTAAAATGACCTTTTCACTAGAAATGAAACAAGACAAATTTAACCAAACAAAACAAAATTTTAGATAAAGAATAATTTGTGTTTACTTTTTTAATTTTAATATACACATATTTATGGTATGTTTGTAAATGTTGAGAGTTAAACATCCCTGTAATTTTAAGTCACAAACTGCTACTGTATATATGACTATGGTAAATTGCAATTAATTCTGTAAGATATGTCTGCTTATAATTTCTCTGAGTAAGATTATAGTGATATTTATAAAACTAAATATACAAATTAAAATTCTTACTTTGTGATATAGGTGGTTATTTTCCCACTCAAGAACTTTATCTATAGAGTGTCGTGTCTAAAAATAAGGGAGAGGGTACATATTAGTCACATTAAAAATATATCCTCATCAATTTAATAATATTTTAAAATAAGAATGTTAACATACTCTTCTACTAAGACAAATTACAGGCCACAAAGAGCAACCTAAAGTACAACAGCAGCATAGACACCCACAAAAGAGCCACTTGACATTTACAGGGAGGGTTTTGCGTAAAACACAATTAACCCTTGTAATAGTTGCTTTATATTCTTCAGGAGCAACCTAGAAAAAAAAAAATTCATTACAATATCAAATATATATTAAATAGAATTTGGGAAATTACAGCTTAAATATAAGATTAGTTTAAAATAAACATTTTTTTAAATCAGTAAATGCTATTATTCTAGCAAAACAAAAATCATTCTCATACCTGCAAGCATTCCATTTTGGAAAATCTTATGTCATACACTGAAATTGTAAAATGTATATTACAACTAGTTCGGTTTGGAGTGCTATGGTCTACTTTTTGCAACACAAAGGCTAATAAGACTGAGACCTTCTGCTTAAAGCCAATTCTGAACAGCTACAAACAACCATGCCACAGTGGGATTAGAACCCATAAACTCTGGTTCAGAAGATCAGCACCCTAACCACTCAGCCATTGCTCGGCACATATTAAGAATGAAATTGTTGCTTACTTATATATGAATTTTAGTACAAAACGCTTTGTGCTAGAGATTTAGAAAGTCCACACACTGTATTTTCTGTCTTGTAGGCACAAATGGTATTAAACATACAAATCACATATGCACCAAATTTTAGAGCAATAGTTGTACATATTAACAATCCAAAAGATTTTTTATTAGAAATATGATAAAATATAACCATTGCTTATTTACACTTGCAAGAGATTTCTTTTAAATTCAAATAACTTATTTGAAATAGTTCATTTTACTCTGTGAATAAAATCCATGTAATGTATAATCAAAACATTCATATTAGCAGGTATGAAAATGTATTAACAAAACTAGAACTGATATTTTATTTAGCATCAATATCAAGGATAAAAAACATTCACTAATCGATTTTATAGACGTACACTTCTTTCAACTCAGAATATTTTTGCCTTATATCTATCTACAAAAAGGAAAAATAATTTACTACTCTAAGAAAAAAATGGGTTAGGAGTGGGAATAAATAGTCTCAAGTCACTAAATGGCCATAACTGATATATAAAAGGAAGTATCCTGAAATAACCAGAATGGTATTGTAGATCTGCTCATGGTATAGTGTAGAGCAGTGGTTCTTAAACTATTTTCACTATAGCCCCCTTGTCAAACTAAAAACAATTCACGGTAGAGCTACTCATAAAGAAGTTTGAGTATAAAGGAAATAAAAGATAGTGCAAGTTTATTGCTCATTTGTCTTTAATGTCATAAATGAACTCTTAAGATGAATATTTCATTATTCTTAATTATTGCTGCAATACTCCTGGCATATGATTAATGCACCCAATTTAAAAACCAGAGGTGGGGACTGACTGTCCTGTATTTGTCCCCTATGAGTTATGTTCATATTTAAAGTTCCAGATTAATTTTTTTTTCATTAGTTTAAAAAAAAAAAAAAAAAAAAAATCGGTAAACATTCTTATAAAACATATAATAGTAATTGATATTTTATGTATAATATAATTGGTCTTAAAATGTTTTGATTATAATTTTAAAGTTATATGTTCTGTAATTCAATATACAGAGTGCATACTACTAAAAAAAATGTGCTTTTTCAAATTTTAACTGATTTCCACAGTGAAGTTATTTTATGACTCTCTTAAAGATTTAACATAATCTATTTTCATATATAGTACATAATTTACTAACACAATCCTAATATGATGTACAGAAAATGCCTTTTTACTCAATAAAAAGAGCCCTTTCACTTGACTAAAACTGCCCTTTTTGATAAATGTACCCTGCTCCTTTTTTAAATGTGAACATCTATCTACAAGTTGGTATGCTTAAACATGTCTTGACCAGAATAACAGGTATAATTGTTAAGGATACTGAGTATTTCAATTTATATATTTGTACTGAGGCTTTAATTGCTTTAGTTTAATTTTAATCTAGGTATAAACTGTGACATCAAACATCTCAGTGATGAAGGTTTTTCCTTTTTCCCCCCCATGGTACATTCTGTTAAGATATGCTAATTTTTGTAAAAGCCAGATGCATATTTTTGTCTTATGTAAGAACATTACTTGACTTAGAACGTAGGTCAAGCCTAGACCAGAGATGCTAGTGCTTAAGTTAGTTATTTGTTGTTTAATGCTTGTAGAGTTAATCTGTTTCATTTAAATCTTTTAATAAAACTTACTTCACATGAAGTTAAGTTTCATTTTCAAAACAGTATAATCACCACTGATCTGCTTTTACTGCAACTTTATACAACAGTAATGCAGCCTTTTTTTTTCTCCTTATGCCAACTTTGTCCTTTAGTATGAAACTGATTTAAACTTGCAAAGAAAAATGCGTCTGTTGGAAAATTTGCCTTCTGCTGAAAGAGACAATTTTTTTTATGTTAAACTGCAACTATGGTTTAAATAATGCTTTGTTAAACTTATAAGGAAAATGTATTATATGGTGCTTTAGAGGAGTTGGATCACTTTCACAGGGGTGTAAACAATGTTTTCGTATTCATTTTCAAAGCTTTGTGAATAAAGAATTTATCCTTGAAGTTAGCAGTCTATCACAATTATTATTACTTGGAAATTCTAATATGCTTTCATGTGATCAAAAGGAGGAAAATCTAGAATTGTGTTTTGCAAATTGGTACCTGCTTTTCTGTATACTGTTGTGTGTTCTTTGTAATTTAGGTTATCAGGACTGTGATTCTCAATTTATTCACTTGATCGGGCTCCCTAAGACTCCTTTCAAATAATTAGGAGGAACCTCAAAAGGTAAGAGATTTCAAGATGTGGAACAGGTCAGAGAAGCTTTTTAGACGGCAATAAAAAGCCTCTCAATTAAAGAGTTCCATAGATGTTTTAACCAATTATGATAAAATAGATTGAATAAATATGCTATTTGAAATTGAAAGAATATAAAGATTAACTATTTTTTTAAATGTAAATAAATTTGGAAAAAAAAGGGAGGGGAATAATTCTGATCTTTATAGGATACTCTCCCTCATGCACACTTATATATACTTACAATGCTATATATATTTTGAATTGATTTCAACTATATATGTTACAAATAATCATTCAAAGCAAATCAATAATCAATCTAAGGATTCAAAACTATAAATGTATATAAATCAAAAATTTATTGAACTAAACATTTACTGGATAAAAATACCAACAAAGTTTAATTTATAAATATTTTAGTTTAGAGCATCAGTCTACCATTTTGCTACAAGAGGGCCAATGACCTACCTACTGCTTAAAGCTGATTTTGGACAACTACTAACATCCATGTCAGTAGTAGGATTCTAACACATGAACTATGGAACAGAATCCTACCTATTCAATCACTGATCAGCATTTACAAGTCACAGGGGTTCCACAAAATGGGCCAGTGACCATTTGCAATTATTTTGAGCAGCAGGACTGCAGTTCAGGGTTATATCTGTTGCCACACAAAATTCTCTAGTTCTTTTTTAGGTTAAGCTAATTAATCATTTACAAGGTCCAAAATTCACAAACTCTTTACATGCCTAGATTAATGTGGGCCCACATGGTTCAGGCTACATCTACTTCCGAGGGCACAAGTCTGCTTCAGCATTTACAATTCCTATTCTAAATACTGACCATACATTACTATGGTCACCCATATGCAAGGATACTTCAAAGAATGTGCTGCATGGGATAGTTCCATATGTGCAATCTGCCTTACCATATGTACAATCTGATAAACCTGGAAGCCTATATGATGAAGGAATGGGAAACATGAAATAAAATAAAACTACTTTATTTCATGTTTGCTGTTCTATCATAATGAAATCAGCTTCTAAAAAGGCATGTATGACACAATCAAAATATTTTCCTGCCCTAAGCATTCTTTTCTTTGGGAATGATGGTAAAATTTGGTTTATGCAGAGCAGCTCCCTTTTCACAAAAGAAGACTTCAGAGAGATTTCAGTTTATTTTTATTATTAATGACAACCAAAAGTCTATAACTTGTATACAAATTAAATGTTGATAGTTAAAAAATGAAATGAAATTTCCTGTTAATAAACTAAGAGTTGAATATGTTGAACATTAAGTAGTAGAAATTATATTATAAAAGTATTTAACAGTTAAAACTTTTTTTACATACTCTAGTAATTATTTGAGTTTAAATAAGGTAAAGGGAGACAGTGCTAGCTAATCCATGAGCTTCAAACTATTTACTTCTAGAAAAAAAAATTTAATACATTTTACCCCACAGAACTTATGTATTTTAACTTTAACGTTTATTTAATTAACTTTTATATAGCAATATCAGGTAAAAGAAAAAAACGTAATAGGAAGATGTGGATATTATAAAGGTCTCTACAATTTAATATAGCATAAAAGTTTTTATGGAACAGTTTACTGCTACTAACTGTAGTTTTACAGTAATGAAAGAAAGATACTACTCAATATATATTTGAACTTTTTCTTATTTTTGTTATTTTTCAATATTATCCAAACTTAACAGAAAACCTTAAAAAGTATAAATTGATAAAATGAATAAATTATGTATATAAAGATAGATAAACAACTTTGGAAATGTTAATGCTAAGCTCATTAAAATTTTAGAATCAGAAATCAAAATTCATGACATAACTTTAATCAAAATATTTTACTCTTACATGGTCAATCAACAAGCATTTTAAAAACCTAAGCGAAAACACATAATTTTGATTTAAGTAAAACGTTATATTAGCCTTTCACTGACTCCATAAGGACAAGCACAGCAGTATAACAACCTTTTTTTAAAATGTAAAAATCATTATATTTAAAATATTTTAATGGTAAAGATAAAATTTTTTGAACTTTTAAAATTAAGATTCATCAAGGAAAACAACTTGGATGCTTGCAAATGTGACCCAATACAAAATACAGGGTATCTGCCAAAATATTTTTTTTTTAAATCCATGACTTTTCATGACTTTCCCTCATTTAGCAGATCATTTTCCATGACTTTAAAAAGCTTTCTTTAAAGTATATATGAATAAAACTTCTGATGTACATACAAATAAAATATATGTTTTTAAAGAAATTACAGGAATTTTATCATAAAAAACTATAAACTTTATAAGTGTTAATAAACTCACATACATAAAAATAAATTGTTGTATCTACATACCTAAGTTTAATCATATAGCAATTTTTCAATCAAAATGTTTCCAATTTGAATTCAGGGTACTTTGGTATTATCCAGGTGACCAAGAATAATAGCCAAATGTAACCCTATAATGTTTATATACAATATCCCTAGAGATAAACTTATATTTTGTGCAAAAATCTTAATTCTTATTAAAATATAATTATTATATTAATAAAATTTTAATCTACAATTTAAGAAAAAGACCAGAATAATATACATTTACCCACCCATTAAGCTTTCTTGCTTTGAGTTTCCTTGGTGAACAAATTTTACTTGGAAATAGGGTCAATAAGATAATATATAAATACCAAACTCAGTCACTTCAGCCAAATGACAAGTAAAAATAGAATTAAACAATTCAATGCATTTTTATTTAATCGATAGTTTAGCAGATCCATGACTTTTACTCATTTTACTTGAAAAATCAAGACTTTCCATGACAAAATTAATCCATTGTCTAAATCCATGATTTTCCCTGACTTTCCAGGTGCGCGGAAACCATGAAAATATAACCTCCCCTCCCCTTTTGCTACAGTTACAGGTATATAGAAAAATGCAGAAACAGCTCTAAAATATTAATTCTTATGTATATTATAAAGCAAATCAGATGCTCAACAAACTAACTAAAAATTCTTAAACTTCAAAAATATAGGTTAATATTTATAGAAAATATATTAGCATATGAGTAACATCAAACATGATTTTAAAGAGTTTACTTTAATTATCCTTTAGGGGGAATTTTGATAGGTTAAATAACTTTAAAAATGACAATAAAATTATCCAACATTCAAACAACCTAAAAAGGTTTTTAATATAAAAAAGAGGCTTTTAAACAACATGTAACCTATTTTAAAAATAGAAAACCATGTCAATTAAAAAAAAAAAAAAATTAAAATTTATATTTATTCACAGACAATCTAGGAAGGTAATTATCTAATTAATTTAAAATTATGGGTTCAAAAGAATGGGTTCAAATCATGTTTTTTTTTTTTTTTTAATTTTTTTTACAAACATTAATGAATTCAAAATATACTACAATACATGTTAAGCAAATTGCCTGACAATACATGATTATTACTAATATTCCTTTGAAGGAAAATTTGCAATAAAAGTTAATAAATATAGCCACAATAAATTTTTAAATCGTCATTCTTATATATTTCATCTTATTTTTCAGCCCGTAATTCTTAGATGAAATTTTACAATTAACATCAAAATCATGAAATAGAAAATTTTTATATTCATAAACTAAAATTTAAGGAATGAAAACTAGTTATATGTACTGTAAGATATTTGCCAATGTTACAGCCAGGGTTGGCAAAAACCAGTTTTTTTTTGTTTTTTTTTCAGAAAAACCCCAACCCAGTGGATTTTTCTGGTTTTATCAGGGTTTTTACTATACTTTATTTGGTTTTAGATGCTTTTTAGGGGATTTGAAAAATATTCAGGTTTTTTGTTCTGTAAGAGGACAGGATATATAATTAATTGTATGATTAAAATAAATTTAAAATGTTAATCAATTTTAAAAATTAAAAATTTTAAAAATCAATTTTAAATTATGTAGAAGAAATTTTTATCTACATTAAAGGAAATTTTGAAATCTTAAAATAGATTTTTTTCATATTATAAAATTTTTCTAACATCAAAAAAACTAGTTTTGAATGACGATTATTTTATACTAAAAGTTGGCTTTGAAATAGTTGCATTTAAAGTTTTTTCTTTTCAATAAAATGTATTAAATTATTGCTCTATATTTACTAGCAGTATTGTGTTATTAAAGCATTCAGAAGATATTTTTTTAATTAATTTATAAGTTATATATGATAAGTAGCAGAATTAATTATATATATTATCCCCATGTTTATTTGCAGTTGTTATACATTTTTTTTACTAATTTTTCTTGTCCATTTTTCAATTAATTTTATCACATGTAATACTTCAATATTATTTTTTTTTCATCATACATTCTTAACTTTGTTTAATTTAGATTTTATTGTATTTGTTATACAGATAACTATTTTTCAATGAAAAGTTTTTAGGTTTTTGCTTTTTCTAGCAGTTTAGACCCCCCTCAAATTAAAAAACAATTCTAGGACCATTGTCAAAGATGAAATATGTAATATATATTATAGATTTAATTCAATATATTTATTATTAGTTAAATATGTGGAAATAAAGATTGAGAACCCAATTTTGAAAAAAACCACTTGGGTTTTTTCAAGTGGGTTTTATTGAAAAAACCCGCCCGGGGTTTTTTTGTGTTGGGCAAATGAAGCCAACCCTGGTTACAGCACTTGGACAAAAAAAGAATAACATAACAGAAACAGGAGCAGTTAATAAAACATTTAACTGACAGAAACGACTAAATTTTCAAACACATGTTAACCATTAACCAGAGTTTCAACAAGGGTTATAAATTAAAAGATAAACAACTTACACGGCCAGACAGAGCTGAGGGGAAATCTGTATCAAATCGATTGCTCAATCCAAATCTGAAACAGTATTAAATAATATAAGGTCAACGTAAATAAACACTGTTAATGTAGCTTAAAATATAAATGTAGAATTGTATTCATAAACAAAAGAAAAACTACATAACTTAATATCGCAACAAATGTTGTTAATAGGAGAAATAGTAAAATGGGGAAACGGTATGAAGAATGACTAACTTGCGCTGCTCATAAAGTCGCTTAATAACAAATAACATCATTACAGAAAAAATACTAGCAATTGCAAAATAGTAATACTATTAATCGTCAACACCGAAAGAAATTTGTACATTCCTCCTTACGTAAAATTCCATAGAAAAAAATATTTAAAATTTTTGAAAGGTCATTCTACAGTAAATTGAGTAACTTATCATTACAACAATGGATTTCGCGTGATAATTGTAAATAAAGTTTTCTGCCGAATTTCCATAAATATGTTTTTTCACTCAAGAAGCGCATGGTAAACAACACCATAAAGAATACCGTTAACATAAATATACTAACACAGTCATATTTCCAGCTCCTCGCACAACCACAGGTTCCACTAAAAAGTCATCAATATAATGTTCCTCCTCCACCTCCTCTTCATAAATTGCATCAAACTCAGCCATTTTTTCACCATATAGAACACAGTACGAATAATTTCTTTTTCATTTTACAAAACATTTCGCTACTTTACGTCGCTGCAGGAGCAGACCAAAGCACATCCATTGTTTTCGTTCGAGCTCTACATAGAATTAGGTTGAGATGTATTGTGCCTCGTTTTGAGGTCATACGATTGATTGGGCAACGCATCATTATGTAAATATCCATGCCATATGACATGAAGATTTTGGATAAAAGAACAAAAATTTTGATATTCTATATTACAGATGAAATTATTTTTGAAAAATTGTAATAAAATATGCAAAAGAAAGCAATTTAAATAATTTGCATTTGTCTTCTGAGTCTATAGCGTATTTTCATCTGTTTCATAATACACAATATTGAAACTTATACTCTAGTCATTCTTTGAAGATTTTAATTCACTCTAATTACACAAAAATGTAGAAATGATTATGCATATGTTCTATTTCTATTATGGTTATAAACAAAGCCTGAAGTTTTCTCCATATGTAGAAACTAGTTATATAGGGCAAAGGAAACTTTCACTAATACTTAAAAGTTATGCACCACATTCAAGATCAAATATACCTTATCACGGTAATGTAAACAACAACAACAAAAATAAATAAATAAAAATCTTTTTCATAGACTTAAAGCAGCTTTAAGGTAGCACGAATGGAAATTGTGGGATTTGTCAGAGTGCACAAGCTCCTGTCCAGTTGATTAACATTAAACGCAGCATCTCAACTGGTGGGAAACATAAATTATGAAATATTTCGCTCGTGAGAAGACTTAGTTTATAAGAGATATGGATGACAGAATTATACGGGTAACACAGGAAGTTTTACACCTCTCCATTTTTTAAAAGTAAATAGTATCAGATTATCAGTACCAACTTATGTCACATATTATTCTTTTTTTTTTAAATTATCAAAACTTTTTATTCTTATTTCTTAATTAAAATGCCATTAGTTAAGAATATATGAATAACGTTGTATCATTATCTAAAACATGCGAAAAGAATCCGATTAGTTATTATTTGTTTGCAAAGAAATGGAATCAAACTGAATTTGCATGCATTGAGTTAAAGTACTTTCTATCGCAAAATTGCTATGCTTGTTTAACAGCTTTGATTTAAAATACATTTTGTTTACGATCTTCCATTTTCTTAACGCAACAGTGATACAAAGCTTGTAACGTTAACAAAGTAATATTTTCAAGCCAGATTATATATCCCCAAATAAAGAGAAGAAAGTGTTTTATGTTGACTAGGTTTACTTTTGCGTAATTTCTAGATTTTCATTCAAAGGTCGAAAATATTTACATATTGTTGCTGTTCAAGAGTCTGTGACCAAAAACAAAAATAAATAAATTACTTAAAAATGAAGAAAATTAGAGATATTTTCTTTCCACATTTTGATTTTTAGTTACTTGTAGAAATTCAAGGTCTGAAGAGGTAAAAAGATATTTTACACTTCAAAAATGAGAAACTTCAACAAAAGGTAAATTTATAAAGAGTATACAGAAAGAAAGATTGGTGTTTAATATTTATTAAGAAAATTTAGCATGTAAAGCTGATCACCCTTAATGAAAACAGTGCTATTGTCCCCGAAACAGTGTGTTTTACATCAGTAAAATTAGTAAGAGTCAAATCATTAAATTGCTTTTATAATTTTCCGCATTTGGTAAATTCATCCTTAGATTTAGGTAGAGTACTTCAAGTGATATCAATTAACATTAAGTACTTCTCTAGTCCATCAGCCTTTTCCTGGTAATTTTAATTCTCACTGATGAGCTAAATTTTCTTGCACTAACAGTGCAGATCCAGAAAAGAAAAACAAAAAACTAAAGCCCCCTAGCTAACTTCCTTGTACACACACACACACACACACACACACACATATATATATATATATATATATATAATATTATTTTTTATAATGCTAACAATCATAATTATTGTTAGCACATTCTCTTCAAGATTCAAAGTGTTTTCATTTCACATGGTATACATGTTGACTGAGTAGAGCTTGAGTACTGGCAATTGGTGGAGACTCGATACGTTAATACTGGCTATAATGAGATTTTCTGTTATATAAATATTTCATTCATTCTATACAATACAGTAATAGACAATAAAAAATTCAAAATTATTTTCTGAAAACAATAGATTTTTATTTTTGTTTTCCAGAAAAGATATTTAAAAATATTGTTTCAACTATTTAAATAGAGGTTGTTACATCTGCGTATTATTACGTCGCCATCTTTGAGTTGCAATGATAGGTATCATTAATAGCCGTTTATTTTATGCTTTCTCGTTTTATAAAGTGAAATCTGTTTTCAAAATAGAGGTACACATATTAGTGTTACAACAGTCGTAAATACGAAATTTCCGTATTTTGCACTTTATCGTTTTTGAGTTATGCTTTACAGTGATGATATACATCATATTGAAAATTTTCGTTTTATAGAGTACAGATTGCAATCAAAAAAGGAAATGTACAACTATTTTCCAATAAATCTTTAATTATTAAGACATCTGAGTTCTCCATTCTGAAACGGGTTATTTATTATGAATATAAATTTAAAGATAAGTGAATATCCCTGCTTTCAAACGATTTGTATATTTAGTTTGGAAGTGTATTGGCAAGACGACATAATTATGAATCTTAATATAAATTAATTTGACATAAAATGTAAGCATAGTGTCAGTAAACATAGTTCATAGTTTAAGGTTTGAATTGTTTCTCTCTTTAATGAGCAAGTGCCAAAAAATACACATACTACACTAATCAGAAAAAGTATGTGACGAACCTAATAGTAAATTAGTTGTTTGAATGAGTATTCACATTGAGTGATAATTTACAAGTTCTGGAACTTGAAGGGTAAAATAAAAGTCATTGAATGCAACGAGAAAAGAATGAGTGCCCTAATTTACAAGTAATTTATAATGTACATAGTTTATAGATTTTAAAGGGAAAAAATTGAACCAACAATTACAAGGTATTAACTAAAATATTGGAGAAAAGCTATTCATTTTGACTTGATTAACATAATTATACTTTAATCTATATGGTGTTGACATAATTAATCGATTTTTAAAGAACGAAAAAAAATTTGAACCTACAATTACAAAGCATTAATTAAAAAATTAGAGAAAACCTACTTATTTTAACTGAATTAATATAACTACACTTCTATCTATATATGTATAATTTTTATCAATCCCTAACTTAATAATTTACCTAAATGCTTTGTAAAGTGAGTCGTTATGCGTCATAGTGGCATCATTACATAAAAACGGGGTTCTCCGCGTTGGTCATTCCTTTTTATTAGCTCTGCGCATCTATATAAAGTTTCACTTTCCCATTTGCCGTTTTTTATTTTCACTTAATTACTTAATGCTAAAAAAACTCTAGGACTTGCGGTTATTCAAGGAGAAAAATAGAATTTTATTTTTATGTATAAAAATAAAAAATAATAATTGGTAAATAAAGATATTGCTTTTATTAAAACAATTTATAATTTGATATCAGCATCATCGCAATTATCGATTACAAGCAAAAATTTAGCATTATTATTCAAATTTTTATTATTCTAATTATTTTGTGTACATTCATAGACATTGAGATTTTTTTAAGATATTCAATTTTCAATTTAATTTGTTTATATTCAAAATATTTTTCCAGCTTTAATTTGAGTTCATCTGCACATTTTTTATAGACGTCTAACCATTCCACGTCTCGAATAAATCGAGTAAATCGAGGACTTGAGGTTATTCAAGGAGAAAATAGAATTTTATTTATATGTATAAATATAAAAAATAATTGGTAAGTAAAGATATTGATTTTATTACAGGAGTTTGTAATTTGATATCAACATCATCGCAATTATCGATTTCAAGCAAAATATTTAGCATTATTGTTCACATTTTCATTATTCTCATTATTTTGTACACTCACACATTTAGATATTTTTTTTCAGATATTCAATTTTTAATTTAATTTGTTTATATTCAAAATATTTTTCCAGCTTTAATTTGAGTTCATCTACACATTTTTTTATAGACGTCTAACCATTCCACGTCTCGAATAAATCGAGTAAATCGAGGACTTTTGGTTATTCAAGGAGAAAAATAGAATGTTATTTATATGTATAAAATATAAAAAATAATTGGTAAATAAAGATATTGCTTTTATAAAAGCAGTTTATAATTTGATATCAAACATCATCGCAATTATCGATTTCAAGCAAAATATTTAGCATTATTGTTCACATTTTCATTATTCTCATTATTTTGTACACTCACACATTTAGATATTTTTTTTCAGATATTCAATTTTTAATTTAATTTGTTTATATTCAAAATATTTTTCCAGCTTTAATTTGAGTTCATCTACACATTTTTTTATAGACGTCTAACCATTCCACGTCTCGAATAAATCGAGTAAATCGAGGACTTTTGGTTATTCAAGGAGAAAAATAGAATGTTATTTATATGTATAAAAATAAAAAATAATTGGTAAATAAAGATATTGCTTTTATAAAAGCAGTTTATAATTTGATATCAGCATCATCGCATTTACGGATTTGAAGCAAAAAATTTAGCATTATTGTTCAAATTTTTTTTATTCTCATTATTTTGTGTACATTCATAGACATTTAGATATTTTGAAGATATTAAATTTTTAATTTAATTCGTTAATATTAAAAATATTTTTCCAGCTTTAATCTGAGTTCATCTGCATATTTTTTATAGACGTCTAACCATTCCACGTCTCAGTGTTTATTTAACAAATTATTGTTCATGCTTTAAAATTGATGTCCTCTTCTACATAAATAATAGGCTTATTTACTTCCATTAGTCACCACGGATTTACCAGCTTTGCGTTTTCAGTTATATCAAGTTTCACTTTCATGTACGCCTCTTTCTTTTTTACTTAATTACACTAATGCCAACAAAATCAAGGTCCTGCGGTTGTTCAGTGAGGGAGAGTAGATTTTTATTTCTATATTTAGAAATAAGTGTGTAATATTTGATAAATATAGATATTGCCGATCATTAATGCGATTTATAATACTGTCTGCGTGTTACGACACTTTACCATTATAGGCATTATTATACATGATATACCTACATGATTAATGCTTAACCCGAAAATATCCATTATTGTAATGAATAGTAATATAACACTGAATTGTTGTTATTATCATTTATCAGCTACTTAGAATAGGTTTTCGGAATATCTCATAATTAAAAAAGTATTTGTAGAAATAATTTGATTAATCTTTTCCTCTCATTATATATATGTATGTCTGTGTGTACATCTATATCTACACACTCACACACACACACACACACACACACACACACACACACACACACACACACACACACATATATATATATATTATATATATATATATATATATATATATATATATGCGTGTGTGAATTATACATATAATGGCTTGTGTGAAAGGTCCACCTGTTCATTAAAACGACTTAAATGTCTCTTAAGAACAATCTTTAGTGAATCGAAATTAACATTATTGTTTTGATAGCATTAGAATCTGATGTAATATTAAAATTAGATTTTAGTGAGGTTGTGAACAATATTGCTTTATTTTTTTAAAGGAATATAACCAAGCATTAATGTTTATTTTATTTATGTTATTACAATGAAAATGTATGCATATGTGTTAACTATTTTAAAGTAAACACATTTCGCTATTTTTCTCAAACTTATTACAATATCTTGATTCTTGGTAATATTTCTGTCATTAAATGTTTTTGAATATGTACAACTCAGACCGATCTCCATAATGTTATGAATTTAAACTAGATTTAAAAAAATTGTGCAACAATGCCATTAAAAGACCGATGTGAGCCTCAATTTTCTTTGACGTATAGTGCATTCTTTCTTCTAAATTGGTCCCAGAGATGAACTTGCCATTTAGGATATTTTATTATTATTATTATTATTATTATTATTATTATTATTTTTGGGGGGGTCTATAATATGATTACCTTTTGAGACATGAAGTTTCTTGTCCAAGCACTGATTAAAGATAATTAAAAATTGTTTAATACTTGCTGCAGCATAGCTTCATACTGTTGGTCATTGGGATATCGAACCAATAGAAACTAATACTGTATTCATGAGAAATTTTGACCCCTTTATTTGGATAAATAGTGTCATTTAGACATCCTAAGTCCAAATAATAAGAACTTTTAAAAACTATATCTGTGCATTTGTCCGTTTGTGTCTGAATATAATAATTTGAAAAAGTAAGGATATGAAACGAGGAAATTTGGTTGCGTGTGTGTGCCTACCTATTTGTTTGTCCATCTGCCGTCTGTCAGTGCGTACGAACACAAAAACACGAATTACTGGATAGATCGAATTTGGCATTTGATTTTGGCACTAAAGTTTTATCATAGTAAGGATATTTAACACCTAGAAAGAAAAATATGCTGGTATATTTTATTTCTAATGCTCCGTATATGAATATTGAGGGGAGGACATATCGATTTATTGGATATATTCCAGAGAATTTTGACTGACCCAAAGAAAAATACGTAGCAATGACTGTCTTCGTAAGGTACTCCATAAAATAAACCTGACATTTGATCGTCATTGTTTTCTGTGTGATTAGAAGGAAGAAATGAAAATGTTGCAGCTGGTACGTGCCCTGCACTATCTCCCGTTTTGTTGAAGGTACACTATTGAATAGCCAGATTTCAGCTGAGGAACTAACTGATATCATCTTTCTTGTTATGCTTGTTTGATACTATTTCTTCTTTTAAATTCCATTAGATGTAGAAAATGCCAACTTATTTTTCTTACCAACTAACTTATTACCAAAATACAAGCTCCTTATAAGATATTTCCTTATGTTGTAGCATCCCCTATATAATAATAGACTAAGTTGTCTGTCTGCGAATTTCTGAAGCGGTTGTACCTGGAATGGATGTGATGAGGCGATTTAGATCTGATATATAATTGTTTCATTCATAAAAGAAGTAAAATGTTCGGGATCTAAATCTGACCTCATCACATCTTTGTAAGGAGATAGAGGACCATAATTTAACGGATATTGTAGTCTTGTACGGTTGTCTCGGGCGGGGTTCTGATTCCAGTCCCAGATAAGAATCCCGTCTCCGTACTTGACATTAAATAAGAATGTACCTTTGTGGAGTATTTATGAGTCCCTAAGGGACAGTGCCCAATTAGAAGGGATAAGGTTGTTCACGTTGGTGGTCTCAGGGTGGGGTTTGGTCAGACCAATGAAATTCTGGCAACTATCCCGATTGGAAGACAAGAAGAAGGAGGGGACAAAGTTTGAGATAATAAAATATGAAAAATCTAAAAAATGAGGAGATGGATTAGGAGGTCCCAGTGAGTTTGGTTCGGAGGTCCCAGAAGAGATTGGTTCGGAGGTCCCAAAAAGAAGGTGCTCGATAGTCCAGCCAAGTCCGCCAGAAAGTTTCCTGCACAAAGTAGTACGGCCGCACCCCAAAGACTCAGGAGAAAGCCCCTGACGATGTCTGTAACAGATCAACGGATGATGTAAAGATTCCCTCTCCTGATCAGCTATTGATACCCTTCAACCAGAAGTGTTCCGGGCCCAACATTTTAGACCCACAAAGGTACCCATTTTGCATTACATTTTGAAATCGAGATTAGGTCCTCTCTCTGCTTACAATATTTGCTTAAGTGTATAAAAAAAATTGTCAGAAGTAATTTTGAATAGATTGACTAAGCTTACTTATTTACTTATTACTTATTACTTATTACTGGTTTTGTAAATAGATGTATAAATATTTTATAATAAATTTACTTTTTTTTTATACTAAGCTAGTCTCAGCTGCTATCATTTTAGCGGTTAGTTTATTCTTCATATTTATGTCTGTAGTTTCTCAGAACCTGTGGTTAAATTGTAGTAAAAAAAATATTAAACACAGCGAAATTTAAAATAAATCCCACTATACATTTGATCACAGGTTGATACTTAAATATATAACAAGGACTACACGACAATGGATACAGACATCCATATTGGATTTTTATGAGTTAGGGTTAGCAAAATTGAAAGCGAGTTCGAAATTCATCCCATCCCTCTTTTTCTAGCGTTTAATGCTATTATTTCAAGCCTTATCCTTCCTCTAATTCTGTACGAAATTCATTCTTGATAGGATGGCAAAGGCGAAGAGTAATATTTAAATTTCTGGACTGTTTCTACTTGAACCTTCATATACTAATTAGATCGCTTGCCACATGCAAGCGTTGTATGGTTGGTAGAATGTCTTACCACTTGATCGTCGTATTTCTCAGGTTGATGGTTCTATACCCGAAGCAGCCAATTTTTTAAATGTCTAATAAATTTAATATTTTCTACTTTTTCTTTTAAATTCTTATTCCGAAAGTTGTTTTATTATTTTTAAAATAAATTTTTACTATTTTTCAACTTTTCATAATTTTTATTATTTTTATTTTATTAAATTCACGTATTGTTTTACGGATGTCCCTGGCCACATAAACATTTCATGTTGTGTATCCTTAAATTTTCTTCTCGTAATGTAATAATAGCCTAAGTTATCTGCCCGTCTGTCCTCGAAGTTATGAAGCTGTTGGACCTGGAATGGATAGAGGCATCCATATTGGATTTTTGATGAGTTAGGGTTAGCCAAATTCAAAGCGAGTACAGTTTATCTTTTCCTAAACTATAGATCCGATTCTGAAGTAAATTGGTATGAATAAGCTTCGTATCATAGTGAAAAATACTGTCCTCTTTAAAACGTTCGAAATCCATCCCATCCCCTTTTTGAGCGTTTAATGCCATTATATCAAGCCCCATTTTAAGAGCAAGCAATTAAATTGATGAATTTATCCCATAATAAATAGGTAAAAACAAGAATTCTTTTCTAGCATTATAACGTCATTCCTTTAACCATCTCATTTAATAATTTCTTATTTTAAATTATTTAAATATCGTCTGCTTATTTCCATACGTTTTATCACTAAACTTAGATATGACGTAAATAATTTTCTTTTTTTTTATTTGACTTAAATGATAGATTAAGTACATACGTGATAATTTAAATCGATTATTTTTGTTGAAAGGTAATTCTCAGCCAAAAAAACTGATCTACTGATCCCGTCATATGACGGGCTATTATAGGCTAGTACTAAAATATTGAAGGGTAAACATACAGATTTATTATATATATATTGCAGGTATCTTTAAATGATCCAGAGATGAATCATTAGCAATGATTGTCTTCGTAAGGTCTTTCATAGAATCAACCTAACTGTTGATCATCATTGTCTTCTGTGTGATAGAAAGTAATAATGGACATGCTGCAGCTGGGTACATGTCCTGCAAAGTCTTCCGTTTTGTTAAAGGTAAGCTATCGGATAGCCAGATTTCAGCTTAGGAACTAACTGATGTCATCTTTCTTGCTGTGATAGTTTGGTATTACTTCTTTTAAATTCCATTAGAAATAAAAAACACCAACTTATTACCAACTCAGTACCTAAATATATGTTCCTTGTAAGATATATCTTTATGTTGTAGCATACTAAAATACTGAAAGGAGAACATACCTATTTATTAGATATATTACAGAGTTTTTTGAATGATCCAGAGATAAATCTCAAGCAATGATTTTCTTCGTAAGGTCTTTCATAGAATCAACCTGACTGTTGATCATCATTGCCTTCTGTGTGATAGAAAGTAATAATGGACATGCTGCAGCTGGGTACATGTCCTGCAAAGTCTTCCGTTTTGTTAAAGGTAAGCTATCGGATAGCCAGATTTCAGCTTAGGAACTAACTGATGTCATCTTTCTTGCTGTGATAGTTTGGTATAACTTCTTTTAAATTCCATTAGAAATAAAAAACACCAACTTATTACCAACTCAGTACCTAAATACATGTTTCTTGTAAGATATATCTTTATGTTGTAGCATACTAAAGTACTGAAAGGAGAACATACCTATTTATTAGATATATTACAGAGTTTTTGAATGATCCAGAGATAAATCTCAAGCAAGGATTTTCTTCGTGAGGTCTTTCATAGAATCAACCTGATTGTTGATCATCATTGTCTTCTGTGTGATAGAAAGTAATAATGGACATGCTGCAGCTGGGAACATGTCCTGCAAAGTCTTCCGTTTTGTTAAAGGTAAGCTATCGGATAGCCAGATTTCAGCTTAGGAACTAACTGATGTCATCTTTCTTGCTGTGATAGTTTGGTATAACTTCTTTTAAATTCCATTAGAAATAAAAAACACCAACTTATTACCAACTCAGTACCTAAATACATGTTTCTTGTAAGATATATCTTTATGTTGTAGCATACTAAAGTACTGAAAGGAGAACATACCTATTTATTAGATATATTACAGAGTTTTTGAATGATCCAGAGATAAATCTCAAGCAAGGATTTTCTTCGTGAGGTCTTTCATAGAATCAACCTGATTGTTGATCATCATTGTCTTCTGTGTGATAGAAAGTAATAATGGACATGCTGCAGCTGGGAACATGTCCTGCAAAGTCTTCCGTTTTGTTAAAGGTAAGCTATCGGATAGCCAGATTTCAGCTTAGGAACTAACTGATGTCATCTTTCTTGCTGTGATAGTTTGGTATTACTTCTTTTAAATTCCATTAGAAATAAAAAACACCAACTTATTACCAACTCAGTACCTAAATGCATGTTCCTTGTAAGATATATCTTTGTGTTGTAGCATACTAAAATACTGAAAGAAGAAGATACCTATTTATTAGATATATTACAGAGTTTTTTGAATGATCCAGAGATAAATCTCAAGCAATGATTTTCTTCGTAAGGTCTTTCATAGAATCAACCTGACTGTTGATCATTATTGTGTTCTGTGTGATAGAAAGAATAATGGACATGCTGCAGCTGGGTAAGTATCCTGCACCAGTTATCTTAAGAGAACTCATCCTGATTTCAGTTGAGAAATTAACTAATGAGGTCTTTCTTATTTCTATAGTTTGATATAAATTCTTCTTTTTAATTAATTTAGAAATAAATATACCAACTTATTTTCCTTTGATTTTTAAATGTCCTCATTATCATAAAAAGCATTTCGTTGTTTAAATAAAAAAGGTAATTGTGCTATTTATGATACAGAAAGTAGCTATGTATTTAATTAAATGCAAATAATTTCTAATTTATTCTTGAAAATGAAATTAAATTCTACACACTGGCCGAAATGAAATTCACTTATTCGGAAGTGATAAATTTTTCAGCTCCAAGTGAATCACTTAAAATCCAAGTAAGTTACTGAAAAGAGATACCTTTGTCTTCAACAGTTCCATGCATAAAGCACCCTTTTTATTCGCGTTGGAAGGTAAGAAAGTGAAAATTGAGGTCAACGAGAAATTCTAAACTGCTGGCTTGGAATGAACAATCTGCTGTTTTATCTACTGCATTTCGCGGATGTATCTTTTGCCCTTTAATCACATTTCCTTCGGAACACTTCTCAATTACTTTCTTCCTTTTCAATCCACAGTTGAACAGCAAAACGCTGTAAAATTTAACACATATACTGTATAATATCTATGTATTGATATCTACATAGCTTTTTTGTTTCTCTCTCTTATCTTCCCCATCTTTCCCCCACTCTCTCGCTCTCTCATTCTTTCTTTTTCCCGCTATCTTACCTGCCTCTCTCTCTTTCTCCAATCGCTTTTTTTTCTCTTTCTTTATATCTTTTTCACTCACTTTTTCTCTTTTACTTTCTCTCTCTGTTTTTCTCTACCTCTTTTTCTCTTTCACTCTCTCTATTTTACTCTCTCCCCATCTTTCACTTTCCCCCCTCCTTCTTCTCCTTATACTCTCTCTTTATATATAAATATGTATGTATGTATATATGTATATATATATATATATATATATATATATATATATATATATATATATATATATATATATATATATATATATATATATATATATATATATATACATCAAATCGAGTAACCTATCGAGTAAAATGATGGACAGCCTCTCTCATTATTTAGATCTTACAGCAGCAACAATATAAATCCATCAATACTTTCTATTGATTAATAAATTTACCTTTTAATTTTCTTCCTTAAATAGTTGTCTTTATTTAGACTTATATTAAGGATTACAGAAAGCAGTAAAAATTATTCCGTGTATAACGTGCACCTTAATTTTTTATCATAAATTTGGGAAATTAAAAAAATGCATGCTATACACCGGTAAATAAGGCATAACATCCCAGGATGGACTAATGAAGAGTAGCTTATGGAGTAAAAGGATGAACAGACTCCCTATTATTTAGATCTTAAACAGCAAAAATATAAATACATCAATACTTTCTATTCACTAATAAATTTACCTTTTCATTTTCTTCCTTCAATACTTCTCTTTATTCATATGACTATTAGAAATTACAGAAAGCATTAATTATTCCGTGTTTAACGCACTCCTTCAGTGTTTATCATAAATCTTTGAAAAAAATGCTTGTTATATACCGATAAATATGGAATAACATCTTAGGATGGCCTAACGAAGGGTAGCCAGTCGAGTAAAATGATGGACAGCCTCTCTCATTATTTAGATTTTACAACAGCGAAAACATAAATACATCAATACTTTCTATTCAATAATAAATTTACCTTCTAATTTTCTTCCTTCAATACTTCTCTTTATTCCTACGAATATTAAGATTACAGGAAGCAGTAATAATTATTCCGTGTATGATGCACCTTCAGTGTTTGTCATAAATCTTCGAAAATAAAATGCGTGTTATACACCGGTAAATATGGAATAACATTATAGGATGGCCTAATGAAGGGTAGCCAGTCGAGTAAAATGATGGACAGCCTCTCTCATTATTTAGATTTTACAACAGCGAAAACATAAATTCATCAATACTTTCTATTCAATAATAAATTTACCTTCTAATTTTCTTCCTTCAATACTTCTCTTTATTCCTACGAATATTAAGATTACAGGAAGCAGTAATAATTATTCAGTGTATGACGCACACCTTCAATGTTTGTTATAAATCTTTGAAAAAAAAAATGCGTGTTATGCACCGTTATAATATCCCAGGATGGCCTAATGACGGGTAGAATGTCGGTAAGATGATGGAAAGCCTTCTTAATTATATAGATCTTGCAACAACGACAATATAGATGCAACAATACGTTCTATTGAATAATATTTTTACCTTTAAACTTTCTTCCTTAAATATTTGACTTTATACGCATATCGGGGGATTACAGAAAGTAGTAAAAATGAATCTATATATAACTGGCACCGTCAGTTTTTTGCAATAAATTAAAAAAAAATGCTTGTTATACGCGAGTAAATATGGTATAACAGCTCCGGGATGGCCTAATGAAGTGCAAGCTGTCGAGTAAGATGATGGACAGCCCCCCTAATTATTTAGATTCCACAAAAAATGAACTATCTAAAAAAGGGAAGGAGTTAAATATATATATACCACGCGTGGATGCACATAAGGTCCATGAGAACCCCATTGTGGTTTTCGTATATCAGAAGCTAATGCGGTTAAGTTCATTTTTAGATGTTTTGTGGTTTTTGTCATTTTATGGATTAAATAATAACTTTTCTGTTTTTAAAGTGTTTTCTTGTTGCTTCGACATTAATTAATATTGTTTATTAATTAGCAATTTAAGGGAGCAATGTATTTTTAGGGGATCGAAATTGGACTGAAAATTTAAAAGTTTTGTCTCAACGAATTGTAAAATATAAGTTGATAGTAAAATTGATTTATTATATCTGACATCTTATAATTAAATACTTGTTACCAAAGATTTTAATTAAATTATTACTAAAAACAACTTCAAATTTTTAATGAACATTTTATAAATTTATGAATACTGAAACGTTCCAGGTGAATTTCCAACTGTTCTTTCCTGTGGAAATTTATCGACAATCTATTTATATAGCACACAAAACACGAACTAGTTAATATGTTTGACAAAGCAAAATTTATCGGTTTTGTACTTAAAAGAACTTTTGAAGACATTAAGAAATTATTTTTGGTCGTAAGCATTCGTTAAAATATTAAAAAAAAAAAAACGACATCATTTAATATATTAAGGAATGCTTAAGAATAAAACAAAGTTTTATAGCAAAAGCTAAAAGGTAGCCTATGTATAAAAATGGCTGTGTTAAGCTTAAAAGGATGAGTATGAAACATTTTTAATAAAACTACCTTAATAATAATTAATATTTAATAGTTTATAAAATAATTAATATTTTCTGTTGAAAATTTCACAACATTTAAATACATATACTTCTATGAAACTAAATTTTGAAGCAGAATGATTAAAAGCAAAATAAATTCGATCTAAAAGTCGAAAGTCCTCAAAATAAAATTTTTAAAAATTAATGAATAAAAAAAAAATTAATTTTCTCAATTTTTATTCTCTTTTTCGTAACTTCACTTGTGTGTCAGTTGATATTTTAAAATCTATTTTCAACTACCTTCCAGACTAGCTAGATATCTGAATTTTTACACATTTGTTCTATTCCGATGACAATACAATATTCAGTCATAAAAATAGATTGAAAAAAAAATAGAAAGTCAGTTTGGTAAATGCAAAATGCTCTTCAGCTTACTTGGAATCCCAATTGCAGAGGTTTTAAACTAATATCGCCCTCTATCTGCAAGTGGTATAACTATAAATCTTTCAAGCTCCTGAGTGCCACTGGTATGGGGCTGACAGGGTAAACCCGGCTCATATTTTAGCTTGGACTTTAAACACGAAGAGGTCATTCGGGATCCTCTTTTGTTTTTGAACTTTTTGTGGATTTTTGGATTTATGAAGATTGTCTGGCTATCAATCTGGGATTAGTAACAACAACAACAACAATGTAAGTATAAACTCAAGCAAATTTTTACTTTTTAGTGGATTCATTATAGCTTTTCTTGTCAAAAGCGATTTAAATAAATATTTTTTGTACATATAGATTTATATTTTCTCTCTACTTCCGCATTGGCTTCTGAAAGACTTATATTATAAAAAACCTCTCCATAATTAAATAACATTAAATAAACAAATTCATGTTTCATTAAATTAATATGTATACATATTCTGCATATGTTTAAAGTGCTGTTAAAAGGATACATATGTAAATATACCATTGATTAAATCATTGAAATTTTGCCCTAAAAAATCAAAGATTGCATAATTATGCTTCATATTGATGTTTATGTATTCAAGAATTCAATTTATTGAATTATAACTAAATTATATTCAATTATAATTAAAAAAATAATTGAATTTTTTTATAATTTTTTAAATCATAATTAAAAAAATTGTTATATGCTGATCAGAATTTAACCGAGCCATGTTGTGCTAACTGCCCTAACAAATTATTAACCAAACTTTTGACACCTAACTGCTAAGATGAGCAACATTCGTAAAGTATCCGGAATCAAAAACAAGATTTTTTTTTACAAAATCTTTCAATAAAATCAGTATAATACTTTAATTTTTTAATGCTTTTGCATAACATTATTAAACTTCTTAACAAACAAGAAACGATATAAAATAATTTCTATTTCAGATTGATCAGTTTTAGTTTACTAATAACTTTGTAGAAATGAAATGAAATTAATTACTTTTGGACAGTAAGTAATTTTAATTACCATTTTCCAAAATTTACTATACCAAAATTTTGTTATGAAAAAACAATTACTAGTAGTAATAACTTTATTGTACATCACGACAATAATTATATTCATTAAAGAAAATTGGCTATTAATAAACTTTTTAAATTTCTTATTCTTATTCATAGTTCATATTTCAATGAGAAGGAAAAATTGATATTTTGGCCTATTTCATCAAGCGGAAAATCCACTGCAGGTTTTAAATGGAAGCTCAATATCTTCTTGGAAGTGAATAGAAGTAATTACGCACACGCATTTAAAAGTTATTAGCTGACTGTGAGGGAGGACAAGCAATATCTGGTATAATGGATTGCGAAGATGGGGTGTTGGTAAAGTTTAGAACTCCTCCTACATCAAGTGAAAAATATAGAATTTAATTTTCGGTGACAGCGCTTGTAGATGACATTCTGCAAAAGTGTAGGCATGAGTAGGAGACACCATTTCGTCAGTTTTCGGGAATTTTGATGAGGTTTATACTGTGGAAATTTACGCCTTTAAAAAAATCGCTACTACGTCTTCGACTTACTCCTAGAATTCTCCGTGATTTTATTTTTTGTTCTTTAAAAATACTGTTCCTTTCGAGGGGACTGTTTTGCACTTTTAGGATGCAGTTCCGAAGCGATTCTTTCGCTATTTAGATTTAATTGGATTTAACCTTTGCTATAATTTGTAACTGCATATAATGTAGTAACAGGTCTCTGATTTGTCTACGTGTTGAGTATATTTGAAAGTCTATAAACGTTTAATATCAAGAATGCATCATTTTATTTATAAATGGCTAACACCATATCGAAAAAACACTTTTGATTTTTATTTTAGATTTCAAAACCATTCACATACCAAACGATTTATTTGATTGTTCTTGATAATTAATTCCTACTTCGAAGTATATATATATTTAATACTTTCCTTTTTTTTTTTAAATCACGGGTTTCATTCTTGTAAGGACTAGAGGGTCGCGTTAAAAACTTTACGGATGATTAGGGCTCATACTTTCATAACTGGCCAATTTTCGTGAAAATTTTTCAAATATAAGTGAGGTACTAGCATGAAATAATATGCAAGTTTAATTAAAACTGAAGTTTAGACCATTTAGTTGCTTAAAACAGCTGAAAACCCTTGTGTTATAAAATGCATTTCTGGGGCCCATGACTATTTATATATTTTAAATATAAAATTAAATGTGAGAAAGTAGGAAGTACAAATTAATAAAATTTCTTTTTTAAAGTTTGAGCAAAATAATTAAAAATTTTATAACTCTAATTATTTTACTATTGCATAAAAGGATGAAATTAAAAATAAACAAAACATTGTTACACTCCAAACAATTGAATTTTGAAAACGATCACTCAACATTGTCAGTTTCTTGGAAATAATATTGACAAATTGCAAGAAAAATATTACCTAAAGATGAATAAAAATTAGTATGCAATCAAAATAAAATTTTATAAAGTATAATTTAGTCGGAGCATTGGAGATGGTTACCTGCATCAGACAATGTACGGAAGTCTATTACCATCTCTGCTAATGCTAATCTCATAAGATAAGGTAAAGACAAATATTCAAGTCGAGTTCTTTTGTTGTTGTTGTTGTTGACTTATGCCACTTGGTGAAACCAAGCACGATTGAGCCGGAGGCTACTCGTTTTAAGGCAAAGGGGTGCGCCTTTCGTTTATAACGAGCACCACAAGGGTGAAAGTACGACTTATGCTCAAGTGGGTCCTCGTAATTTTGAAGCAGGGACCAAGCAGAAGACCCATAGACTTGGCCTGCCACCCCCAGAGGTATTGATTGAGAACTTGGAGGACATTGTGACCACGAACATATTTTACGTGCCCCAGTCACCTTTAACGAACACGGCGGATCTTAGGCCGGCTCGGGTTCCGAACCCGCAACCTCTCAGTTACGAGATCACTGGTCGAGTTCTCTACTAATGTTTAATGAATTTCATCGAAGAAAAAACTACGCAGCCATGATTTTCTTTTCCAAAAGCTTTCATGGGTACCTCTTATCTAAAAAAGCTCCGAATATAATTTTAGGACCAAAAAATTTTCTCAACTGTAAAATAAGATTCTTTTCTTAAAAAAAAAAAAAAGAAACTTAGGAAAAACTCTGTGTGCCCGTTATACTCAAAATACTTTTTACTGCTTTTTGTAATCACCCGAAATACTCATAAATAAAAATAATATTCAAAGTAGAAAATTAAAAATCATACTCAACAGATGTATTGCTGCATAAGAATGGAGTCATTTTTAGAAAGACATTGAAGTTGGAGTTTGATTCATTGTTTCTGAGTAGCATTTGGTTTAAAATCTGTTAAGTCACTTTTATATCAAATTTTAGAGGCTCGTTACATAGAAATATAATTTTTGTGCAATCTTTTCTTCTTGTAGAAAACTTTTTGCAAGAATTTTTCACGAGAAAATACGATGTTTCTGTTATTCTGAAAAATTCAAACTAGGCATATGTTTCATAATTTAAAGAAATGCTTGCTTACTAAATGTTTATTTCACTATAGCGTGTTTTGTCATATATACTACAAAATCATATTTTCTAGTTTGGTGTTTGCCTCATTGCCAGTTCAAAATGATCAATACGAATTACTTTTTTCAGTCTATTTCAATTTTTTGGATATCGTTTAATTGCGTGTTTGTCGTAAAACTGTATATGATTTTATAAAATGCAAAGTATATTGTCAAATTACAGAAGGTTTTGATACTGTGAAGAAACGAGAAAAATTTCTATACCATTGCATAATTTTAAATAATTGTTTTGTATTAGTTGTATTTAACATTGATAGAAATCGAAACCTAATTTTGTTTCTGTACTCTACTTAACTGAAAAGTGTTTTATCTAACATCTTTATTTTAAAACTTAAAAATCATGTTTTGCAGTTTGGTGATAGCTTCATCACCACTTCATCGTCATTTCAAACTGTTCCAGATGAAATACAGTGTTCCCTCGCCACTTCTCGCTTCATGTTTTGCGGCTTCAGTAGTTCGAGGATTTTTCCAAAATATTCATCAAAAAATGAAAATGAAAAAAATACAACCATGACGGCAACCACATTGCGGAAAGGAGCGTTGTTTCATGTTGATGCGCAAGATCGTGCATGAGGATCTGGCATGATCCTGCATGTCAAACAAGAGTTGAGGTGAGTTGAATCAGAGAACATACCACAGGCTCTTGAGATGACAAAGTCTGCAAGTGAGGAAGAAAATGAAGAGAAAGACGAAGAACAAACTGAAAAGTGTGACCTTACTTTGGAGAATCTGCAACAATTGTACCGCATGGCAAGAATTTGCACAAGACATTGACGACAAGATGGTTCGAGCTGTCGAGTTCAGCAATCGAGTTGAAGGGGTTATGTCCTTGCACAGGGGAATTTTGAAGGAAAAGGAAAAACAAAGACAACAACTACCCATCACCATGTTTCTCTCCAACGTAAAGCCCCCTGGCTCTACCATTAGCGTCTCCAGCAGAAGAGTCTCCGAAGGAGCCTAAAACTTCTACGAATCAAGTAAGAACCTCTTCTCCGCCACCAATAAGAATCTTTGCCTCTCTCAGTGTAAAGTATAAATACTGTTTATATATTTGAAACATTCGTGTACCCGCATACACGAAAATTCCTAGGGGCAAATCCTACTTCGCGGTTTTTCAGATTTTGCGGAAGGTTCTGGTCCCCATTAACCGCGAAAAATGAGGAATCACTGTACTTCTTTTCAGTCTCTCTCAATGTTTTTACACATTGTATATTAGCATTCTTGTCATAAAACTGGGTATGCTGTTATAGTATGCATTATAGAAGCATTATAGAAGGTAGTATTATAGAAGATTTGATACTGAGAAACAGCGAGTAAAATTGCTGAAATGTTGCATACTTTTAAATAACTGTTTTATATATTAGTTGTATTTAATACTGCTGAAAACCGAAATCCAGTTTTGTTTCTACACGAATCCTAAACATAGAGGGGGAAAAATAAAATAATTGGCTAATATACAATAAAGAAGGTACATTTTTAATGAATATAGCTGGGATTTTTATGATTTTTCTAATTACGAATTTTTATTTTAATGAAGTATTACTTATACTAATACAGTTAAAAGTCGATGATTTTAAAAACTAATTCATAAATTTAAGATTAATTCATGGTAAAGTACTACATGATAATTCAACGTATTATGAGAAATTATAGAATATTATATATATTTTCAGGGATTTATTTAAAATATAGTATATTGGTGGCTCTGAGCCAAATCCTATGTGGTTAAAAATAGGGAATGTACTCGAATGAAAGAAAAAGAAGTCATTATGACCTACCAAGGCTTTATTCCTAGATTATATATTATCCAAACGGCTAATGAATATTTTCCATGAAAGTACAACAAACTATTAAGGGTAGCACAAAAGCACAAAATCGTGTTGAAGATCCTCATCGCTCTTTTGTGTTTTTGTCACCACTATATCATATTTTAAATAAAACATGGAAAAATAATATAATGAATTATTGGGTTGTATTTTTCCAATAATTTTGTTATTACTCATAACATATTTCAACAACTTATAAATATAATTAAACGGTTTGATTATTTTACACTCGCCATTTTTGGACTTCAAAATATTGAAAAAAATATATAAAGATAAATAGATATACTAAGTACAGTGAAAGCCAAATTTAACAAAATTCTCTATATCTTCTGTGACCCAATGCAATTCCTTATTTACACAACGCAAAATCATCGTGAGCTTTGCAATTCTGCCATGAATACTTTCATTTTAATATTTAAATACAGTTGAATTAGGTCTTTGAATACCATTCAAGATATTATATAACGTCCCACGAAAATAAGCATCGAATTTAGTTCTTTTTTTGAGGCGTCGAGCGTCTGTCTGCAGATTTCAACTTAGGCGAAAACCCAAAATGAAAAAAAGGGATTAAAAAGGCCGACATAATAAACCGACGACATCGTAGCGCCATACTTTCTTGAAACGGCCAAATCAAAGAAGAGAGGTAGCCTATGATTTGGGACGGTTTTCACATAATAAGCGAAAAATAGAAAGTAATGATATTCATTAAAAGGAAGTTCATGGGAAAGTTTTTATTATAAAAGGGATAAGCATATGCAGTAATATGTATGTGTATTGTGTTTGTTATACCGGCCATAAAAGTTCTTCGAAAAGGTATTTGTTAATGTACAGGTAACTTCTACTTTACAGGATGCCGATTTTGTCCCTAAATTTTTCCACCTGTTTGCAGGACATTCATTACAAACCGGCAGGAACATCACTAACAGGATACGCAAATGATGAAATGTTTTATAACAATAACCTCTTCTTGGTAATATATTTTCCTAGGTCTATTATAATAGGTAGGTTTGATTCTATATACAAACAGAATTATTATTGTGATACCGTCAAATATTATTAGAAATATTTAAATGCCAATTAACAGTGGAGTACACAGGGGGTGGTTAGGGGTTCAAACTCCACCCATGGTCCAATAAACTGAATAAAAAAGTGTAGCTTATTCATTTTTAGTTTTTAACATAAAGATAACGCCTTGGATTGCGAACTTCTACTGTATTTTGATATTTCTGTCATATTTTTGTCAAATTACAGTATAAAATGCAGCTGTATTATATTATAATTTTGCAAATAGCACGATATGTACAGAAATTTATCTGTATGTAGCTCTTTCGTCTAAAATCTTACACGTAATAGAAGTCTGAGTAAGCCACTGCTTGTTAATGCGGATAATGCACGTTTTTCTAAAAATTATGTACATGAAAATAATTTAAATGAGTATGTATTAACAATAAGTAAAATGCTAAGAAGCAATGTGTCAGCTTAGAGTGCTAGCGTTAGAGCTTGTTGAGTCATGATATTTATTCAGTGTATGTCTTTCTCTATTAAACACTAAGATGACATATTTTTAAGGGGTAATATTTAAAAAATCTTGTATTTTTCATAATAAATATATTGAAGGAATGAACAATCGAAAAATATTATTTGATGTAATATGTTTTCTATAGCAATTAACAGGTGGCCGTTGCATAAAGCAAGAAAGACTTAAATAGCTTTTTAAGTGATGTAACTTTATTGAAGGAACTACAAAAAGTATTTTTTACCTAGGATAAAATTTACAAAGTAAGTTGCTTTAAAGAAGAATACCGGGAAAACAAAAATGGAACTAAAAGTGTAATAAAATGTAGAGTTGCAGGATACTTGCTCAGCCTGTCAACAACGCATTTGCTTGTTAGAATCATAGTATTTATTTTATTTACCGTAAGTATTTTTCTTAAAAACATTAAAACGATGTTTTTTTACTTCACAATATTTAGAAATCTTACAATCCTGTTAATGTTAAGAAAAATAGTACAACGTACTTTGTTTTAAAGAGGCATAACCGTAATAACGAAAATAGAACTAAATTGTAAAAAAAAATGTAAAATAGCATACCTGCTAAGCAACGCATTTACTTGTTAGAATCATAGTATTTATTTTTTTTTCACCGTAAGTCCATTTCTTCAAAATATTAAGATGGCATATTTTTACTGCACAATATTTAAAAATCTTATTGTTAATGGAAAGAAATAGGTAGGAAAGAACAATTGTAAACTACTATGTGATATAAATATCTGTTTCAATAGAAATTAAAGCAAAAAAGAGTTAAATAGCTATATAACTGATTCAACTTTATTGAAAGAGCTGCCAAAGGTTGTGTTTTAGTAAAAAAATATTGTGGTAAGACGTACTTTGTTTTGAAGAGGAATCCCCGTAAATACAAAAATAGAACTAAACTGTAATAAAATGTAAAGTATCATGATACCAACTCAGCATGTCAGCAACGCTTTTGCTTGTAAGAATTATAGTATTTATGTTATTCAGGGTATGTCATTTTCTTAAAATCATTAATTAACGTGTTGTTTATGAACAATATTTAAAAATTTTACAATACTGTTAATTGAAAGAAATAGGTAGGAAAGAACAAGTGTAAAATACTATGTGATATAAATATCTGTTTTTATAGAAATTAAAAGATAGCCTTTTTATAAAGCAAGAAAGACTTAAATAGCTACATAACTGATTCAACTTTATTGAAAGAGTTGCTAAAGGTTGCTTTTTAGTAAAAAATTTGTGGTTATAAGTAATTTGTTTTATAGAGGAATCCCCGTAAAACGAAAATAGAACTAAACAGTAATAAAATGTAAAGTATCATGATACCAGCTCAGCATATCAACAACGCTCTTGCTTGTTAGAATTATAATATTTATTTTATTCAGGGTATGTCTTTTTCTTAAAATCATTAAGATAACGTATTTTTACTGCACAATATTTAAAAATTTTACAATACTGTTAATGGAAGAATATAAGTAAGAAAGAACAATTGTAAAATACTATTTGATGTAAGTATCTTTTTCGATAGAAGTTAAAAGGTAGCCATTTTATTAAACAAGAATGACTTAAATATCTATATAACTAATTCAACTTTATTGAAAGAGCTGCCACTGGTTGTTTTGTAGTAAAAAAGTTGTGGTAAGAAGTAATTTGTTTTAAAGAGGAATCAACATAAAAACGAAAATAGAACCAAACTGTAATAAAATGTAAAGTATCATGATACCAGCTCAGCATATCAACAACGCTCTTGCTTGTTAGAATTATAGTATTTATTTTATTCAGGGTATGTCTTTTTCTTATAATTATTAAGATAACGTATTTTTACTGCACAATATTTAAAAATTTTACAATACTGTTAATGGAAGAATATAAGTAAGAAAGAACAATTGTAAAATACTATTTGATATAAGTATCTTTTTCGATAGAAATTAAAAGGTAGCCATTTTATTAATCCAGAAAGCCTTAAAGAGCTATATAACTGAATCAACCTTATTCAAAGAGCTACCAAAGGTTGTTTTCTATAAAAAAAAATATTATACAACGTACTTTCTTTTAAAGAGGAATCTCTCATAAAAACGAAAATGGAACTGATTCGGAGAAAGATTAGCCTGGGAACTGGGTGCCACCATAAAGATGAACATCTTCCTCAAAAGCAATAAAGTCACTCATTC
Source organism: Pardosa pseudoannulata (assembly GCA_032207245.1). Lineage (NCBI taxonomy): Eukaryota > Metazoa > Arthropoda > Arachnida > Araneae > Lycosidae > Pardosa > Pardosa pseudoannulata. The sequence continues at coordinate 83,041,978 of CM063503.1, read as the reverse complement.
TAAGTAATACGATAGCTTTGCTGGCTGTATACACTGATAACAGTCATGTTCTAAACACATCTCTTGTTGGTTCCCGAAAAGACTTGTTTTTTTTTTCTTCTTCTGCCTTTTACCGTTAAAAGTGATTGCGATTTCTTGGCGTGTAATTTGAAATGAGAATTCGGTGAAAAAAATCCACATGTCTTACGAAAAAGTCTTCGCAGGAAGCAGAATATATTCTCTGATTATTAATATGTTGTTTGCTTCATGGAAAGATTTAAACCTGGATACTTTCTTCGTGTTTTCGTAACTTGTAAAGTAACCTTAATTTCGTAAGCGTATAATAGTTAAAAAAGAAATAATTTTACCAATTCCAGTTGCAAACCTCTTGGGGATCTTGCATTAGGTAAATAAGAAATACACGGAATAAATGCCGTAGTAGAATTTATTGTTATAGACAAACTTCTTTACATATTTGTCTTTGCTATAGCTGTGAATGTAACAATCTGGTATTTTATTTACATTTAGCATTATGTATCATTCCAATTTGATTGTACATTGAATCAAGGCCTTAGGCAAGAGGGGGGATTTGGAAAACAGGTCCTTTCCCAAAATTATAGAAGATAATTTCGTCAAAAGAAAATGTTCTACGCGTGTGTAGGTGCCATCTGTCTATAAGACCATGTTTTATTTATTTATTTTTATTTATTTTTTAAACCACATTGGCTATAAAAATATTTGCCGATTCGCTGTCCGAAAATTTAACGTTTTCTCCATATTCTGCTATATATTTTTTTTCTCGTTAGGAAAATAACAATGTCATCAAATCTTTTTATAATTAATTGAGTTAAAAATGGATAATTATCATATCTCATCCATGCCTCAATACCTTAATTTTATTTTACTGAATTATCATTCACAAATAACAATGTCTTTTCTCATTGGTGTCCCCTCCCCCCGGAAAACAATTTCTGGTTACTGCCCTGCATTGAATAAAGTACTCAAAAACTCTGTACGAAAATAATAAAAGAAAGAAAAGAAGCACAGTATTAGATAACATAAAATTGAGGAACAAATTTTTCCTAATGATTTTTATGCATCTAAAACATGGGTCATTTATTAATTTAATATTACATTTTACATGCGTTTTAAAGTTTCAGAAAGCATTGCGAATATATTTTATTTGCTTGTATAACAAGCAATCGATTAAAGAAAACTTTCTACAAAAATAAAAATTTAAAATAGAGGACCAACAGTTAGATTAACAATAATGAAAAGAATAAACATTTTTTTCTTACTATATTTATGCATTTGAAACTTTAGTCTTTCATTTTTTAATATATATATATATATTCATATATATTACAATTCAAAAGTTTTAGAAAAAAACGTTTATTTGTTCGCAATCTCTAAAAGAAAACTTATTGGATTTTTCTTTTTCTTTTTTAAAAATTTTTTTATTAAACAGAAACGAAATTTGAGATTAACAACATTTGAAACATTTTCTAGATAAGATCTTTTTTTGTGCAGTCACGGCTAATTATGTGAGTAATTTTTGTTCCAGTAAAAGTTTCGCTTATTCGTATGAATTAAAAGCAGAGGTTTGTTAAAAATAGGGAAAAAAAATTCGCTGTTATTACGCATTGTTTTGAAACTTTACCGTTTAAAACTGAAAACTAGATGAAAGGAAACTTTTAAATGCTTGCACTTCCATTAAATTTTTAGTCATATATATCATAGATATCGTATTTGTAATTAAGGAAGAAATATTAATGCGGTCATTTCCTATAGCGCGATTAATTCGTACCACGTTATATGGAAGCCGTGTTACATGAATCTCAGAATTAATTAAAATCAGGGAATAAGTTCTATGGAAGCTGTGTTATGAGACAAATTATATGAATTCGTACGGTATAATATAGACTCTTAGAAATAAATGAATTATACATATAACAGATCATTTATTAAAACTTTATTCGTAAAGTATCAAGTTGTGAGTGATACTGTTGGTAAATAACAAGTAGAAATGATTATGATAGTATGATATTATGATAGAAATGGCAAGGAATATGTACATACACATCGAATAAGTACTGCCAGTTTCACAATTTTCGAGTAATTTGAGTTGTTAGAATGTTTTTCTACAAAAAGCCTCCTTCCGAGCAAAAGGACACAAGCACCACAAAAAAAAAAAAAAAAAAAAAAAAAAAAACCGCATTAAAGGAGTGCTGTCTTGATTTCTACTCGGTATAATATGGAAATCGAGTAATAAAATCTCCACGTTTGTGAAACTTGACTGTAATACAGCTGAGTATCTGTATAGCGAGTTTAACAAAGTGTAAATTAACTTAACTTACAGGCGTTATAGATATTAAAAATTTAATAAAATGTTTAAAAATTTTAAGGATTTTTCTATAGCATTTTCTATATTACTTAAGAATTTAAATGTATAAAAAAATTCTATTTAATTTTCTATATAGCGAACGATTTTTAAATGATTATGAGATTTCGTTAAACGGAGACTCGACCGTTCATATTTTTGATTTACAATAGGTTATAATTTTTAAAAACTATATGTTTCAGACGTAAAAAATCTTTTTCTGTAAATAAACAATTTTTAATTTTTTTTATGAAACATAAAACACAATATAGTTATTTTACTTTTAAGCATGCCCGAAAAACAAAATATAATTCATTGTTTTTCTATTAATATTTTGAATTTAAAATGGTAATACCAGTAAAGGAAAAATGAACAACTCTTTAAATTATTCGCCCGTCTCGAAAAAAATGCTTTGATTTTAGCCACAATTACTTTCTTTATCTCTGTTCATAGAAAGGATGTAAATATTTGAAAACACCCTGCTAAGATTAAACTCTTGGTAATATTTTTAAGATAATAATAATCTTTATGATAATAAAAAATAGTCCTCGTTATTATTGTAGAATACTTTTACAGCATTTTATTAGTTTCCTTATTAAAACCTCTGAGTAAGACAATATTACATAACTGATATTATATTCAAACGAATATTATTAATCAAGTAATAACAAACACCCTAAGTCACACGCTAACCATGGTAGGGGACTGTCTGCGGCGGCAAATTTAGGAGCGACAAAACCGCCTGTACTAGAGCTACGGAATTAACTAACTACTTAAATGAAACCCACAAAAATGTATTTCGGTAACTTGAATGGAGAAAATAAACTATCAATAAAATGAAATACAACAAAAATTGACAGTAGTAGTAGGTATTCATCTTAATTGGTAAGGTGTTTGCCTTTAAGAATGTTTTCAATAAAACAATTTTCCACCAATTTGTATCAGTATTGTTGTCTAAATTTCATTATATATCCTTTTTTAATTAACATAGTTCTTTAATTAAATCTTTTTTGAAAAATTTTAAGGTTTTTTTTTAAACTCAAGTGGCGGCATATTTAGTGTTAGCCAAACGGCGACAAAAACTTTAAGGTAATTTACGTAAGTTACTATAACGCTCAGAAAACTGGGACTTAGAGCCAACTTTTATCTAAATGGCATATCTATTGTAGAAAAAATGGTTTTAGCAAAGGTTGTCATCTTTATCTTTCGTCAATGAAAGGATATAAATATTTGTAAACGCCCTGATAAGATCAGTTGTTGGAGGCATTTTTAGAATAATTATATTATTTGTGATAATAAAAAAGACTATAATTTGATAATAAAATCACATTATACATTTAGAGAGGTTTAATAGTTTTTATGAAATTAAATCTGTGACTTATATGATATTACATGTCTGAAATCATATTCAAATGAATATTATAAACTATTAAGTTTGACTAATTTTATTAAGTTTTATTAAATTTTCTATTTAAATCATTGGTATGATGAATATCTTTTCTTTCATCCATAAAAATGTAAATTATATCTCCCTTTAACTTTGTTTCATATCCTTTCATTTACAAAAAATAGCACTTGAGCTATTTCATTTTGAAATTTTATGGGGAATTTTCATTTTGAAATTTTATTTCATTGAAGAAAATTTTTCCTTACGATAATAATAATAATAATAATAATAATAATAAAGTTAAAATTTTAAAAGAAATTTAAGATTAAAAAATTATTATAATCATTTAAAAGACTAATACAAATGTCAACAGAAGCTTCTAATTTAGTTCTAACAAAAGAAAAAACACATATACCCTAGATACCTTAAAAGTTACCACGAAATAATCTTCCGCATTGCATTTCACCGATGTAAAATATCCTGATAATGTACCGTAAATCACTGGTATGAAGAATATTTTTCCTTTTATCCATAAAAATGTAAATTATATCTTTCTTTAACTTTTTTCATATCCTTTCATTTAAAAAATATACTACTTAAGTTATTTTCATTGAAGAAAATTTTTCCTTGCGATAATAATAATAATAATAATAATAATAATAACAATAATAATAATAATAAAGTTAAAATTTTAAAAGAAATTTAAGATTAAAAAATCATTATAATCATTTAAAAGACTAATACAAATGTCAACAGAAGCTTCTAATTTAGTTCTAACAAAAGAAAAAACACATATATCCTAGATACCTTAAAAGTTACCACGAAATAATCTTCCGCATTGCATTTCACAGATGTAAAATATCCTGATAATGTATCGTAAATCACTGGCATGAAAATATTTTCCCTTTTATCCATAAAATTGTAAGTTATATCTCCCTTTAACTTTTTTCATATAAAAAATATACTACTTAATACCTTTCATTTAAAAAATATACTACTTAATCTATTTTCGATTTGAAATTTTATGGAAAATTTTCATTGAAGAAAATTTTTCCTTACGATAATAATAATAATACTAATAACAATAATAATAATAATGAAGTTAAAATTTTAAAAGAAATTTAAGATTAAAAAATTATAATCATTTAAAAGACTAGTCAACAGAAGCGTCTAATTTAGTTCTAACAAAAGAAAAAACACATATACCCTGGATACCTTAAAAGTTACCACGAAATAATCTTCCGCATTTCATTTCACCGATGTAAAATATCCTGATAATGTATCGTAAATCACTGGTATGAAGAATATTTTTCCTTTTATCCATAAAAATGTAAATTATATCTCCCTTTAACTTTTTTCATATCCTTTCATTTAAAAAATATACTACTTAAGCTATTTTCATTTTGAAATTTTATGGAAAATTTTCATTGAAGAAAATTTTTCCTTGCGATAATAATAATAATAATAACAATAATAATAATAATAAAGTTAAAATTTTAAAAGATATTTAAGATTAAAAAAATTATAATCATTTAAAAGATTAATACAAATGTCAACAGAAGCTTCTAATTTAATTCTAACAAAAGAAAAAACACATATACCCTGGATACCTTAAATGTTACCACGAAATAATCTTCCGCATTTCCTTTCACCGATGTAAAATATCCTGATAATGTATCGTAAATCACTGGTATGAAGAATATTTTTCCTTTTATCCATACAAATGTAAATTATATCTCCCTTTAACTTTTTTCATATCCTTTCATTTAAAAAATATACTACTTAAGCTATTTTCATTTTGAAATTTTATGGAAAATTTTCATTGAAGAAAATTTTTCCTTACGATAATAATAATAATAATAATAATAATAATAATAATGATAATAATAATAATAATAATAATAAAGTTAAAATTTTAAAAGAAATTTAAGATTAAAAAATTATTATAATCATTTAAAAGACTAGTCAACAGAAGCGTCTAATTTAGTTCTAACAAAAGAAAAAACACATATACCCTAGATACCTTAAATGTTACCACGAAATAATCTTCCGCATTTCCTTTCACCGATGTAAAATATCCTGATAATGTATCGTAAATCACTGTTATGAAAAATATTTTCCCTTTTATCCATACAAATGTAAATTATATCTCCCTTTAACTTTTTTCATATCCTTTCATTTAAAAAATATACTACTTAAGGTTATTTTCATTTTGAAATTTTATGTAAAATTTTCATTGAAGAAAATTTTTCCTTGTTATAATAATAATAATAATAATAAAGTTAAAATTTTAAAAGAAATTTAAGATTAAAAAATTATTATAATCATTTAAAAAACTAATACAAATGTCAACATAAGCTTCTAATTTAATTCTAACAAAAGAAAAAACACAAATACCCTAGATACCTTAAAAGTTACCACGAAATAATCTTCCGCATTTCATTTCACCGATGTAAAATATCCTGATAATGTATCGTGTAACAGTTATGTACTACATCTTATAAACCCTTATTATCCTCACTACCCTAAATAAATTCCTCCACTCGACCGAAGGAATCTCACAGTTTTTCAGCTTCCTATGGCTTCTCTTCTGTGAAGCTAACGCCCTTCTTTTTCTAGATAAGGGGGTGTTTGGGGGGTCCCCTGAATGTCTCTTCCTCCGTACGAAAAAAAGAAAAAAAAATGAAAAGAAAAAAAGAAAAAAAAATCACCCTACAAACGCCGCGGTCCCTAATTTACGGACGCCTACTCTTTGAGCAGCGTCTCCCCGCTATGAAACTGAAAAGGTTTGCAATAGTTGGCTAGTTATCGCTCGCACAGAATGTAAACACTGATTCAATTAATTTTTTTTCTTCCGCAGCGCTATAAATCATCTTTTTATAGCAGCGCCTGGAAGTTTTTTATACAACAGAAAAAAAATTAATAAGGAGCGTTTTAAAAATACACCATGCATTATAATTGCTAGATGCGTATTAATTTGTGGAAGGAGGTATAGTATTAAAGTTATAAAGACCTAATTTTAGGATAACATTTTCGTTCTAATCAAATGTAGTAGTTTTAGAAGGTGTCTAAACACTTTTTATACTGTAGATACAACTAAATATGTTATACTAAAATATTATACTAAAACGTGCTAATAAAAATCCATTCTATTATAAATGTCACGTGGATGCAAGTACTGTTTGCACACAATGAAAAGTCAAGTTAAGCGATAACACCCTTTATTAAATGCCAAGCTACCTAGCTCGTACGCGAACAACAACTGCCGCTCGCAGTCTTAACACAGGCTTTTATAATGTAACAGAACATTCTAGATTATTTTAATGGTACTGAAAAGTTGCATATTTTAGGTGTCTTCTTGACCACCTAGCAAAGCGAACATAAAATTACGGAAATAAATTTGTCCTGACTCAGGATCTAACCAGCGTACCCCATGACTTTAACCACTGTGCCACGGAGCTCGGCAGATTTCGTTTGAAATGTGGCAACATCATTAAATCTATTCTATTAATATATTTATACTTAAACTCTATCTGATACACGTGTATTAATTTATAGAATAGGCCAAGTCATTGTATTAAAGCTTTAAAAGCCTAGTTTTACGATGAATTTTATAGCACCGCCTAAAAGATTTTATGTGATACAAAAATAGTAGTGTTTTAAAAATATGTTAGGCATTATAATTGTAGCTACATATTAATTTATGAAATCAAGCTAAGTCATCCTGTTAAACAGAGTTTTACAATAAAAAAAGTACATACAATAGTATATACAAAAGTACTACAGTATATTAAAAATTCTAAAAGCTTTTGATAAGATAAAAATTAATATGGAGCATTTTAAAAATATGTAAAAAACTATAATTGCTAGCTATGTATTAATTTAAGACATCAAGCTAAGTCATCCTGTTAAACAGAATTTTACAATAAAAAAGTACATACAATAGTATATACAAAAGTACTACAACATATTAAAAATTCTAAAAGCTTTTTTTAAGATAAAAATTAATATGGAGCACTTTAAAAATATGAAAAACTATAATCTCTAACTATGTATTAATTTAAAACATCAAGCTAAGTCATCCTGTTAAACAGAGTTTTACAACAAAAAGTACATACGATAGTATATAGAAAAGTATTATAGTATATTAAAAATTCTAAAAGCTTTTTAGAAGATAAAAATTAATATGGAGCACTTTAAGAATATGTAAATACACTATAATCGATAGTTATATATTAATTTAAGACATCAAACTAAGTCATCCTGTTAAGTCGTAAACAGAGTTTTACGATAAAAGAAAATGCTACAGTATATTGAAGCTCCTAAAAACTTTTTATAAGACAAAAAATTAATAAGTATCGTTTTAAAAATATGTTATAAATTATAACTGCTAGCTATATATTAATTTATGAAATGAAGCTAAGTTATCCTGTTAAGTCATAAACAGAGTTTTATATAAAAAAATGCTACAGTACATTGAAACTCCTAAAAACATTTTACAAGATAAAAAATCAATAAGTAGTGTTTTAAAAATATGTTAAACATTATAATTGCTAGAAGCGTATTAATATAAGGAATGAGACTGAAATATAATATTAAAATCTATGTGTAAAGTTAATATTCCCAATTTCAGGATAAAAAATTTTTTCCAGTAGAATATAGTTTATAGAAGGATCTAAATATTTTTCATAGAATGAAAAAAAATAACATGTACTCTTTATAAAATATGCTACGTATTATAAATGCTAGACGCGTATTTTTTAAGTCACTTAAATACCGTTGATATTAAATTCATTTTTAATGCTTTCATATCGTTATAAATTTAAATATAATAAATAATATTCGTTTTAGGTATTAAATAGTTTACTCATCGCTTCGATTTTAATATTGTAGTTTATTGTTAATATTCTTAATAAACCAAAAGATTTAAGAATTAATGCATTAAAAACATTAATTGTTTCAACTTTTCTTCTGGAAACTACAATGGCTTTTAAACGACTCAGTTTATGGAATGTGGATAAGATATATTTTTTAAATCTCAAATACAGATAGTATAGGATAAACAATTTTGTTTTAAAGGAATGTAATTTGTAGTGGGATCTAAAAACTTTTTATAAGATAAAAAATTAATAAAGAGATATTTTAAAATATCTTACCTATTATAATTTAATATATGTGTACCAAATTTATGAAATATATAAGTCATACTATTAAAGTCTTGAATACGATGAAAATACGATGAAAAGTTAGTGTTGTTTACAGGAGCGATGAATTTTTCATACCATAGAAAAATTAATAAGTAGAGATTTAAAAATGCGTAATGGATTATAATTGCTATATGCATCTTAATTTTTGGAAGCTAAGTCGTAGTATTGACATCACAATATTCAGTTTTGCTGTGAAAAATTGGTTCTAATAGAAATTTGTTCATAACAGCGCGTAAAACTTTTTTAAACAATACAAAAATTAACAAGTAGATGTTTAAAACTATGCTGTACATTTTAATTGGTTGATGCGTATTAATTTATAAAATAGGGCTGAGTCACACTATTAAAGCCGGAAATATCTAATTTTAAGATGAAATATATGAATCTACTAGAATACAGTTTATAGATGATCCTATAAACCTTTTAAATGCAGAAAAAAATAATTAGACCTCTAAAAATGCGTTACGCATTATAATTCTGAAGACAGGAGAAAGAAGGCAGTGAGATTTCTCACGGTGGTCGTTATATAGATTTAAAATGTGTTGATGTGACACATTCATCTTTCTGTGTGACACGTGTTGTGAAATTAAGGTTAAATCGGCGATTCCTGTAGCTGTCCGCGTTCTTTGTGATTATGACTCCGATGAGAGAAAAATGAATTTCGAATTTAAGAACTTAGCTTTCCAGCAATACATATATACACATTCATTCTAAATGATTTTTTCACTACGTTACTGAAACTAATCTATTACCAGAAAAGTATGGGTCACTTTTTCTTGGCCAGTAGGTCTAAATAACCAATGACTTGTACCAGATATCTCAAAATATGAAATTTCTGACTTGGTCAATTTTACTTGTTCGCCAAAGTTTTATACATGTATACAAACACACACACATATATAGATATACATATTTCATATTACTGTGTAGAGTTGTCCATTAAAGAAATTCATGATTATTCATTACTGTAACAATGAAAACATGAAAAGAACAAGTATAATCTGACATTTCAAACCCCTTAAAGTTCACATACTTTCATTCAAAAGTATCTTAAAAAATGTTTCTTTTTTCTTCCCCTCTTTAGCTATTCTCTCTTTAACTTGAATACTGATGTAGGATTAACTGAATAAGTTTTGAACTCCTGGTCACGTTTTTCTCCTGTAAAGATTTTTCTGATAAATATTTAAAGCACACATTCAACTTTTTCTTCTTCATTTTATGGCTTCGGCATGTATTCACAAAGAAACAATACGCGATTACATAGGAAATGATGTAATACCCTTTTAGAAGTATTTCTAGATGATGATAACAGAAGCAGCAGTTAAGGGGTACCTTTTATCTGCTGTAAGACTTGACTTCATTTGCTATATTCTTAAACTAAAAAACCATTTATTTAAAAATAGAATTTTTACTAAATATTAAGCTACATTCCCTTCTTTATTATCTGGTATCAAAAATTTTCTCGGTTTAATAGAAACTTTTTGGAATATCAAAATCTTATTGATTTTTTAAAGGTAACGTATAATATTTAAGAGCTTCGTAATTGCTTTATATAGGGATGAAATATTTTGACTATAACAGCCTATGTTTAATTCACTATAAAATAAAGTTTTGCTCTGTGTAGAAGAAATGTTTTTTCAGATCATAATTAAAGCTCTATAAAAATGCTTAGTTTTGTTAGATGAAGTAATAAATTTTAAAATCATAGTGTATTTTTGAGGATAACTGGATTATTTTTTATAATAAATCTACTTACCCACAAAATGAAGTTTTGCTCTGTGTAATGTTTTTTTTTCAGATCATAATTAAAGCTCTATAAAAAATGCTTAGTTTTGTTAGATGAAGTAATAAATTAGAAAAAAAAAACCGAGTGCATTTTTGAGGATAACTGGATTATTTTTTATAATAAATCTACTTACCCACAAAATAAAGTTTTGCTGTGTAGAAGAAATGTTTTTTCAGATCATAATTAAAGCCCTATAAAAAATGGTTAGTTTTGTTAGATGAAGTAATACATTTAAAAAAAACATAGTGTATTTTTGCGGATAACTTGATTATTTTTTACAGTAAATCTACTTCCCACAAAATAACTTTTGAAATTCGTAAATTAGAAACTAATTTTTTATACAAAATAGAAATTATTTATCCTTTATATTCTATAAAGTTATATATATAAGTTATTTTAATATGATAAAAATATGTTTTATTTTATAGCCTGATAAATGCTATTTTTTAATTTTCAATTCCTTAACTGGATTTAAATTGGTTTAATTTAAAAAATCAAATATCTTTAAAGTTTTGATTAACAGAATAAAATAATTATTTTACTTAAATTTGATTTAAAAATTTAGTTTCTAATACACATACTTCAAAAGTTATCTTACTGGTAAGTGAATTTCCTTTTGTTTCATTTGGTGTATGTTTTTTATGTTATTATGAAAAATTTTCTTCTTGAAATGGAAAGAAAATTAAATACTTTAAAAGCTAAACTGTTATGAATTTAAATTATAATTATTTTTAGAACTTCTAAAGAATTCATTCTAAAACAAGCAGAATATTTTGTTATATAATGAATCTAAAATAGGCAGTTATAGTCAAGATATTTAGTCTCAAAAAGTACTATACTCTCTTAAACATTAGTGTAAACACTTCAAAGTGTTAATGTTTTTTTTTGTTAATATCTTTGTCATCTGTTATTTTATTAGAGATGGGCAGGTATGATTCAAAATGTTTAGTTATAGCGATAATTCAATGTTTATGAACTCTATGTATATAGCGGAAACTACTCGACTGTTTGAACGCTGTCATACACTTCTAATTTGCGACTTATTCTAGTTCCTTATTGCGAAAAACTTTTGAAATGTTTACAGAACACTGGTTAAGAAACTTTACTTTAGATATTTATATCTTGAGTTCAAATATTTAAAAAAGAAATGCCATTAGCACCATAATGTGTGCTTTGTAGATCTACATTTTTCTGTAAATTTTGTAAGCTGTTGATAAAAACTGATGAAAATACGGGGGAAAATGGTAACATGTTTAGTGCACGTAAGAAATCACTTAACATTTCTGATATGATGAAATAAAAATTGTTTAATCAGCGGTTTCATTTGAACTGAAAATGAAAATTATGCGTTGTCGCCTTGTTTAATTATGAGGATTCAAAAAGACAAAAGAATCGCTGTTTTTTTAGTACTTTTTCCCCGCATGATAATTTTTGTAATAATTGACGTTAACATATTTATCAACAATTTTCGTATAGTTCACCTACAGTTACTTGTCGAAATTATTTGTTTAAATTATTTCTTTTGCCCGTAATAAATCACTTAACATTTCTGGCAGATATAATGAAATAAGAATTGTTTGATCATTAGTTTTATTTAAATTGAGAATGAAGATTATGCGTTGTCGCCTTGTTTAATTATGAATATTCAAAAAGACAAAAGAATCGCTGTTTTTCTAGTACTTTTTCACCGCGTGATTCTTTTTCGTAATAATTGACGTTAACGTATTTCTCAACAATTTTCGTATAGTTACTTATCGAAATTATTTGTTTTGCACTTGATAAATCCCTTAACATTTCTCGCAGATATAATAAAATAAAAATTGTTTAATCATCAGTTTCATAAACTGAGAATGAAGATTATCCATTGTCACCTAGTTTAATTATGAGGATTCAAAAAGGCAAAATAATAGCTGTTTTTTTAATACTTCACCGCATATTTTGTAATAACTGACGTTAACATATTTCTCACCAATTTTCGTATAGTTCACCTACAGTTACTTGTCGAAACTATTTGTTTTAACCTCTTACCTTATGAATTGAGCGACGATTGTGTGTGTCACTTTCGATGAAAGCTTTTCTTATGCGTCGTGACCAGAAGCAGTTTCATCACTAACTAAATTTTGCACAAGTTTTTTTACAGAACAAACTGCAATGCTATCTTCAGATGTATCCAAATAGGTATCTGTTTCAGTTTCTAAGGTGTAATCAGGACACTTTCCAGCACCGTTATTAGTATTAATTTTCCCTTTTGTCATTAGGTTAAATTTTTAGATTTTTTAAAAGAATTTTTTAAGTACCAACAGTTAATTATTTATTGCATATAATATAATACTCTATTGCAATTACGCCTAAGAATAAACGACCAACTCTTATATTACAACTGTAACAAATTATAGTTCAAAAAGAAAAACTATTGCCTAAAAACAATAATATGTCTGATACGAGCTTTTCACTTTTGGCCAGAAAGAATCATCACGTGTGTGATACTAGGTTCTCATTTTAGGCACAGAAGTACGATCACGTCTCCCATACGTTGTTTTAAGGCAAAGGGTTAAATGGGCTCTAACATCAAAAGGTTTAAGAAACATAAATTTAGATGATGACAACAAAAGCAACAGTCAAGTACTATTTGTTGCAGTTCATACGTGATGCATAAAATCCTTTTAATCTCTGTTTCGGATCACTGTATAGACCTCTTAGATGATATTTTGCTTCGTTAAAGGTCTTTATTTTCTGGAAATAAGAAATTTTCACTAACAAGTCACCTTTCTATTTTAATACTTTTACAGCAAAGATTTGCCATTTTTTTTTAACATGGCACATACAGTTATGGTAATCTTGACCTTAGAATCAGTGAAGCGACTAGAATCACTTTCTGCTACAGGATTAACTTTCTCGAAAGAGAGATTTTCTGAACATTTCCGGGGAAGTTTGAAAAATTTAATGAGATGTATTGTGTTTTGTTATTGTTTTTGAGATTATTAAGGAAACAATAAATTCAAAAAGTAGGGAGTGTTTTTAATCCCTGTTTTCTGTTTCTCTGAACATTAAATATTGTTTTAGTTTAAAAATGTTTTATAAAAAGTTTTCGTTATATGTACTTATGGATGTGTTTACTGGATATAAAAAGTTCCTGTATTTGACGTAGACGAAAAAAAAATAATTTGGATGTTACAGCTTACGGATACTAATATAAACATATTTTACCTTCAAACTACGTTATTTAATTAAAAAACCCTAAAAAACGGCATAGCATCCTAATCACGTTTCCATAAGAGGAAACGACTATTCTTCACATATACGAAGTATTTACTTATACAAAGAATTCTTTGTAACTCTTAGTTTTCTTCTGAGTGAGGTTTCATGGTGTATATATATATATATATATATATATATATATATATATATGTATATGTGTGTGTGTGTTTGCGTATATGTGTGTATATATATGTATATATATTATGTATATATATATATGTATACATATATATATATGTATATATATATATATATATATATATATATATATATATATATATATATATATATATATATATATATATATATATATATATATATATATATATATATATATATATATATATAATATATATATATATATATATATATATATATATATATATATATATATATATATATATATATATATATATATATATATATATATATATATATATATATATATATATATATATATATTATATATATATATATATATATATATGCCTGTAACACGGGGAAAATTACTTATTTGATACCTGTATTTTATGGTGATTGCACTGTTATGAAATAAAAAATCCATTTAGCTTACAGGAATGCTATATTTTCTTGTTCTTTCTTGACTCGATAGCTATTTGTGGGACACCTTCCTCAGAATCATCTTCCTCAGAATCATACTAACCTCTTTTTCTCCAGATATCCCAGGTGGTTACACTGTTATGTAATAAAAAATCCATTTATCTTACAGGATGCTATATTTTCTTGTTCTTTCTTGACTCGATAGCTATTTGTGGGACACCTTCCTCAGAATCATCTTCCTCAGAATCATACTAACCTCCTTTTCTCCAGGTATCCCAGGTGGTTACACTGTTATGAAATAAAAAATCCATTTATCTTACAGGAATGCTATATTTTCTTGTTCTTTCTTGACTTGATAGCTATTTGTGGGACACCTTCCTCAGAATCATCTTCCTTAGAATCATACTAACCTCCTTTTCTCCAGGTATCCCAGGTGGTGACTCCTAGTGTTTTAAAATCTTCAACACAGTCAATTTACTTTAGTCTGGGTCTGCCTTTAATTCAAATACCAATATGTTTGCAATTGGAAAAACTCTGTTTAAAAGGAAAGGTACATTCTTTAGATATGAGCTGGAAATTTAATGCAGTTTACTTTAACTTAGTTGATCTTATCTGCATTTCCATACAACTTGAACAGTTCATTATTACAGAAACTAGCATATAGCCCTTCATATGACGGGATCAATAAAATTTTTAAATTTCCAGAATTTTAAAGTACCCTATGAGGCTGGTAAAAAAATGGTTTGTTTTTTGGCTGAGAATTATCTGGTACACGCTCAATAATTTGTTTATCTTCATATTCCTCTAAAGTCTCCCAATACTGTGAATGCAGTTTAGAATCACGTTGAATTCATTTAGAAAGATAATTCAAAGTTTTCTTAACTACGTCGAAATTATCGTTAAGTTCTTCCCATTTTTTTGCCACAGTAATTAATGGAAGTAAAGGAATGAAACTATCATTTCCACTACACCCTGGAGGTAGACAGAATTTGTTGTTAATACCGGTGATAAAATTTTCATTGCAACAAAAAATAATCGATGATTAAATTTAAAATTATCACATATGCACCTAATCTATTATTTAATCCAAATATAAACGAAAATTATTTACGTAATATTTAAATTCAGTGATAAAATGTATGAAAATAAACCAGACAACATTTAAATAATTTAAAATAAGAAATGATTAAATGAGATGGTCAAAGGAATGATGTCATGATGCTAGAAAAAAATGATATTTTTACCCAGGAAAAGTAGTTGAAAAATTGATAAATTTAATCGCCTAATCTTAACCGGGGAAAATAAGGCTTGAAATAATGGCATTAAAAGTTAGAAAAGGGGGAAGGGGTGGATTTCGAACGTTGCTAATCCTAACTCCTCAAGAATCCAATATGGATGCCTTTATCCATTCCAGGTCCAACCGCTTCATAAATGCGAGGACAGACGGACAAATAACTTAGGCTATTATTATATAGGGGATGATTGCAGGCATCTCTTCATAATTGGCTAACTTTCATAAAATAGTACAAATGAGACTGAAATTTATTTTCGTTGAGAATTTTTGTTTGCTTTAAAATTATTGAGGTTTTTAAAAGTTAAAGATTTTTATGCCCTGGTTGTCGAAAACGTCTCAGTTCTCTTAAATTTTGCGTAATGGATGTCTGCTATATTTCCGAAATCTCTGTAAAATATTTTTCATTTTGTTAGGCTTTTTGGGAAATGCAAAAATAGGCAAAAAATACAGGAAGTCCTAAAATAGGAATGTTTATCTTATTTGAAATTTTCAGTTCTTTCATGAATTCGCTCTGTGACGTTATAATCATCTCGTCGTCGCATTGTACACTGAATGGTCATTTATTTACTAAACAGTCGAGGTAAAGCAAAAAGCAAACAATAAACTGCTTTTAAACTTTTATAGACCGTGTGAATATGAATGAATCATTCTTTTTCTATTGTTGCGTACGATTTCCTTTTTGTGACATTTATCTGCAAGGCAACTGCGAATGCTTTGTTTTTGGCTCTGATATATTACGTGCAATTGAAGCAGCCTTAATTACCCCGGAGCTTTGCGGAGCAGTTGGGGAGCATTTTAGTACCTATTGAAAAATCTAACGCAGGTTTTTATTCTATTCCGCTGAATACAGTAAAACTTGGGTTATTTAGAATGCATATACACTGAAGAGCTGAAACATTATGACCACTTAGGATTACATTTGTTTGTCCCTTAATTTTACAAGATGTTTTTTCATATATTTTTTAATTTCTGTTATTTTCCCATGTCTGTATAGACATTAGGATCTCTGTAAAATAAACAAAAAAATATATCATTTTCCATTTTTGAGATAATTAATGTCCTCTGTGGCGAACACTGACAATTATGTTATATAGTAGTTACAAATATACATGTCCGGTGTAGCGGCCAGACTTAGACAAATTAAGGGTTAAATTTCTAAAAGAATACTTGGCGATTCGATCACTAACTTTGCCCATGTAAAGAACGTTTTAAAACTCACACTTTTCAGTGAAGTTTTGGGGACTTAGTTTGGGTTGCAATTAGGCAAACAACCGTATTTGTAAAAGAAAGAGTTTTTTATAACCCTCTATCATAAATAGCTAAAAATGATTAATTCTTGAATAATCTTTATCAGTCTAATGACAATGATTATTGGAAATTTTTGGAATTATAGCACATGCATTAAAAAAGATAATGCTGTTTTAAATATTGACAATTTTTTCACGAGATTCTTTCTCATAACTCCTAAAATGTAAATGAATAGCTTACAAAATTTGAAAAATAGCTGTAGTTCTTAAAAGGCAATATAATGTATCAAATTAAGTTAAAAAATTGAAATGATAACCAGATATAAGTATGTAAAAGAGATACTTTCTTCATGATCATGCATCGAATACACTCGTAAATCTATTATATAATTTTGTAGCCGATACTACAGTGTATCTTATTAAAAATATCCAAGTGTATATTATGAAGATTTAAACATATATCGTTGGTATATTAAAGTGTATTTCGGCCTCTTTCTGAAACTAGCTCCAAATAAAATAATTCTTTCATATCTTGGCAAACTAAAATGTAGGAAAAGGTTGGAAAAGTAAGTCTAAAATTTTGAAAATTCATTTCTTTTTTATATAATGGAGAGCTAAAACCTTGTGATTACTGATTTTCGCTCTTTAGTGTTATAATTTACTTTCTCAATGACTTTCAAATATTTTATTTTGCCAATATATGAATCGTTTCTTAGGAGAAACAGATTACTCACATTTTCATTTAATTTTCAACCATGAAAATTAATCGGGAATTAAATTTTAAATTACTACAAATTATAAGATATTTAAATGATTCCAGTCATATACAAAATCTAATTACTAGAAGAATATCTTATTTTGAGGGAAAGAGAAGCAGAGGTTATTTAAGTAATACAGAATAAGCAATAAGTTGCTTTATTTTCAGCTAAATCATAAATTTTCATAAAGAAATTAATCGCTTGCAATTTTAGCTGGAATTAACGCATTTGAAGTGCGGCATAAGGTAAATTTACTTTTACTTTTGAAAATTTTACTTTTACATTTTGAAAAAAAAAAATCCTTGTTTTTATCTATTTATTTTTTAAGGAAGCTCTTTAAAAGAGTGAAAGAGAGTTTTCTGAACTTTTTTAATGTGAACAATTCTGATCTATCTAACTTAAAATCTAAGTATATTAAATTTCCTTCAAATCTATGAAAAATGGTGTATTTGTAAACTATAAAGAATTTATTCTTGATATACATATATAACGATTTTAATGTTCTTAGACTTTTAACAGGTTGACTGCCACTTCTTACTCCTATCGAATTATTAATCTTCCAGCATAGAACACTCCCATCGGAGTGACAAGGGAGTGACATTAATAGTACTTCACTTTCGGGCTAGTAAATGAGTGTTTAAAGATATTTGTGCGGAGTGTGGCATTGCTTATACTCGTATGTATTAAATTTATTAATTGTTTCCCTTTTCTTTTTAACTGAATGCATTTGACTATTGAAATAAAGGGTAAATTGGAGAGGCTGCAATAGAGGTCTTCTGCAATATTAAGAATAGAAGATAACCATAAAATGCAGTCCAAAAGTGAACTGAAGGCTGAAACAAGGAGAGTGATGGAAAGTAATTTTAGCAGTGATGATTACAGATAGAACCGACAGGATATTTTTTTAAATCATAAAGGCATCCAGAAGCAAAGGAGTGTAAGAAACAAAATGAAAATTTGGAGATACTAATTCAAATGATCAGAGAAACGCATTTCATATTTAAACTTGCATATAACCGACAGGATATTTTTTTAAATCATAAAAGCATCCAGAAGCAAAGTAGTGTAAGAAACAAAATGAAAATTTGGAGATACTAATTCAAATGATCGGAGACATATTTCATATTTAAACTTGCATATAACTGACAGGATGTTTTTCTTTAAATCATAAAAGTATCCAGAAGCAAAGGAATGTAAGAAACAAAATGATAATTTGGAGATACTAACTCAAATGATTACAGAAACGCATTTCATATTTAAACTTGCATATAACCAAAAATTTTTTTTATAAGAAAAAGATCCAGAAGTAAAGTGTAAGAAACAAAATGAAAATTTGGAGATACTAATTCAAATGATTACAGAAACGCATTTCATATTTAAACTTGCATATAACCGACAGGATATTTTTTTAAATCATAAAAGCACCTAGAAACAAAGGAGTGTAAGAAAAATGAAAATTTGGAGATACTAATTCAAATGATCGGAGACACACATTTCATATTTAAACTTGCATATAACCGACAGGATGTTTGTTTTTTTAAAATCATAAAAGCATTCAGAAGGAATGGAGTGTAAGAAAAAAAATGAAAATTTGAAGATACTAATTCAAATGATCGGAGAAGCGCATTTCATATTTAAACTTGCATATAAAACTAGATTATTAAAACAATATGTATAGGAAAAATTTCTAGATTTTATATATTATCTGAATTTTAAAATTTTACTTTTTGCATCTTTTCTTACTGCTCAATTATTCTTAAGATTAAATAAAAATAATACTTCACTGCTATAAAACGTATATGGAAAGGTACTAAAAAAGTTTATATTAAAAATATTTGTATAAAAATATATAAAAAGGTATTTAAAATAAAAATATCAGGTTCGCAGTTAAGTACTTAAAATATCATTGACAGCCAACCTGTTAAAGGAAGGGAGAAAACCTTAAAATGAAAATGTCAATAAATGAAATTTTCTTACAAATAAAACTAAAATATGTGTAGCCACTTGTTAAGTATCGTAATAAATTGATTGAAGTCTAAAGTTAAATTATCCTTGAAATCCATGCACGATTTACGATGCCGTTCCAGTTAGTGATTCGCAATCAAAGGCAGGAAAATAGCGGTCTACTTTTTTTTAATCAGTTTTTTTCTTCCGTTAATGCTTGAAGGAATTTGAATATAAAACACCGTTAGATGCCTAATCGCTGTATAAATAATATAAGAAAGTACACACCCATTTATATGTAAAAGATATGATTTATTTATGAATGGTTATTTATATCTGGGAGTTTCACTATATTTAATAGTTTTACTAGCAATATATATACAAATACGAAAAAAGAACTCTTAAAAATATTTTACTCCATTTATATACTAGACATATACATTAGCTTTTGCAACTTGTGTTTTCTGTTTTATCTTAATTTATTTCAAATTAAATTCCTCCATCGTAACTTACACTACACGAATAGACATCATTATTTGGATATCATTACACTTCAAATATTTCCTTGTTTTATCAAATGAAATTTCTGATAATACACTCTTATAATAAAAAGTCTGAAATTAAAAAAAAAAAAAATTAGAAAATTTTCTAAATTGCTTAAAAAATTTTCATTTGAAATTATTATGAGTGATTTACACTGCAAAGTGATTTTAACTACGTAAGTAAAATAATAATTATTCACCTTAAATATTAATTATTCATTAAATATAAGTCTGTGTTTTAAAGAATAGGTGTAAATAAAAGGCAAATTAAATTCCTCCATCGTAACTTACACTACACGAATAGACATCGTTATTTGGATATCATTAAACTTCAAATATTTCCTTGTGCTTTATCAAATGAAATTTTTGATAATACACTCTTTTAATAAAAATTCTGAAATTTAAAAAAAAATTAGAAAAGTTTCCAAATTGCTTAAAAAATTTTCATTTGAAATTATTATGAGTGACTTACACTGCAAAGTGATTTTAAGTACGTAATTAAAATAATTATTATTCATCTTAAATATTAATTATTCATTAAATATAAGTCTGTGTTTTAAAGAATAGGTGTAAATAAAAGGCAAATTAAATTCCTCCATCGTAACTTACACTACACGAATAGACATCGTTATTTGGATATCATTAAACTTCAAATATTTCCTTGTGTTTTATCAAATGAAATTTCTGATAATACACTTTTATAATAAAAAGTCTGAAATTAAAAAAAAAAAAAATTAGAAAATTTTCTAAATTGCTTAAAAAATTTTCATTTGAAATTATTATGAGTGATTTACACTGCAAAGTGATTTTAACTACGTAATTAAAATAATTATTATTCATCTTAAATATTAATTATTCATTAAATATAAGACTGTGTTTTAAAGAATAGGTGTAAATAAAAGGCAAAATTAAAAAAAAAATGATGCAGCCACCCATCGTGGAGTCCGTCTTATTACACACACACACACACACACATATATATGTATATATATATATATATATATATATATATATATATATATATATATATATATATATATATATGTGTATGTGTGTGTGTGTGTGTGTGTAATAAGACGGACTCCAAGATGGGTGGCTGCATTCATGGCCTATAAAGATGATACCGTTTTAACTAAAGACCTTTATTCAGATAACGTTGGAGGACGGGTTCCCACTTCATCACATGAACAGGACAAACTGAGGAGACAGATAGCATGAAGTTATATGTAAAAGACCCTTAACACCTGGGTCAACATCTCAGTCAAAATCTGTGGGAAAATCTCTAGGAAAATCTGCCTCCAACAGCGTGCATCTCCTTTTTGTTTGGAAATTTTCTAAATTGTCCGCTAGGGCAATGTAGAGTTATAATTGGTTAGACCCCTTCTTTGAGGGCGTAAACTGTAGCCCCAGTGGTAAATTTAGGTTAGGGGTTAAAAAGGGGAAATCAAATTGATGCGGGAACTTTTGCCCTTGACTCAAAATTTGAAAACTCCTGAGAATTTTCTCGGGGGTGGGTTTCTTAGAGATTTTATATAAAATGCCTACATTAGTTTCCCGATCTAGCTTACTTTTCCTTACACACACACACACACACATATATATATATATGTGTGTGTGTGTGTGTGTGTCAGAGAGAGAGAGAGAGAGAGAGAGAGAGAGAGAGAGAGAAAACATATACTCATATACTGTTATTCATTTGCAAAACTTTACAGATGATTTTCGAAGTAATCTGCATACCTATAGAAATTTTTGAGAGAGTGCATTAAACATTAAGAGCAAAATTATACCATATCTCGTATTAAATTGGAGATAAAAATATACCTCCTTTTCTTGTATTCCTGTTACAATACCCGTTTCATGTCATGTACAGATCGAATGAAATATAAGAGGAATGACCGCGAGTCTACGAACACGTAGGAGAAGTTTAAGGATTATAATAAAATCTGTAATAAGAATAAAATTTTCTTTGTTATATAGTTACTGTAAAAAGAATATTTTTAAAAAGCTAGATATTTTTGGTGAAATTATTCAGTAAATTAATGCATATGATTTTTTTGACATGATAAATTGACAAATTTTTGATAAATAAAAATCATTAAGGAGACAAATTTAATATAAAAATCATTTTTTTTTTTTCTTTCTTTGATATATTTTATATATATATATATATATATATATATATATATATATATATATATATATATATATATATATATATATATATATATATATATATATATATATATATATATATATATATATATATATATAAGACAGTATTCGAACTTAAAAGGTAAGATTTTTGATAAACGTCTAACATTTAATATGAATATGAATTTTTATCAAAAACATTTCATATGAATAATAATAAATTAATTTCATTTGAAATTATTTATAATTATTTGACATGAAATTTTAAGCTATGAAAACGCAGGAAACTTTTCTTTTACATTAACTCATGAAGATTCATTTACAATAAGAATCGCCAAAAGTTAGAATAATTTGTAGGAATTCTCTACCTCGCTTAAAAATTCAAAGTCATTAAAAATTCGATTTACAAATTCAAAAAATATCTCGCATGACAATTTATCAAAGAACACGAAATTAGTAGTTTATACTTTGAATTTATTTCCCTTATTTACTCAAATTCTTTTTGTTTCAAATTTTAAAAAAATCACATTTGGCCATTTAATAAATAAAATTAACATAGCTTGTTGATAGTTTACTTTCTCTACTCCAAGCGCTTAAAGCAGATACCTTCTCTTTCAAATAAAATTCTCATTTTACCACCCGGTCAAAAAAGTCGAAATTGGCTGTTAATAGTTTAAATATATATATCATCTTACGGCAATTTATATATTAAAAAAAAAAAACAAAAAAAAAACGCAAAGTTAGCTGTTTATTGTTTACTCTTTCTACTTCAATCTTTAAGTAAATTATTATTTTTTAAATAAGTCGAAATTTTAAAGAAACTAAAAT
This sequence comes from Pardosa pseudoannulata, assembly GCA_032207245.1. NCBI lineage: Eukaryota > Metazoa > Arthropoda > Arachnida > Araneae > Lycosidae > Pardosa > Pardosa pseudoannulata. Next base: position 83,018,656 of record CM063503.1, on the reverse strand, counting down.
TGTTTGTTGAAAGATCATTCCTCTTACTCTAAACTTTTAAGTAAATACTTTCTCCTTCAAATAAAAAATTCGCAAATTCACAAAATTCACAAAATAAATAGCAATAAACAAATTAGTTACCATTTTTCTGCAGTTCTCAAATTTTATATGTTTCATCCCGAAATTTGGAGAAAATAGACTCTAAATTAGTGCTGGTGGAAACTTGAGAATGTTATTTTCAAAAATAGCATCAGACATAATCTGATATGCATCAGGTTAACTCGTCTCATAAGCAGCACTGAAAAAAAATATAATTTAAAATACCGATAAAAGTTATAAGACCAATAAATACTACTTCAATTATCAAAATGTTTTATTTATACTTTATTTTTACGATACTATTGAAAACATCAAAGTAAGAATTATAATTTTGTTACTATGGAATTGTATAAAGTTATTTCATTTGGAAGTTATGGCAAAGTTCGTACCGCGAGAAGAGGTCCTTGGCCATACAAAGTTTAAGGACTATTGATCTAAGTGAACTAAGTCCGAATCTTTTTCTGTTTTTTGGCCCGAATATTTTAGTAACTTATCACAGTTGTAGTATTTAACGATATTTTCTTAAAGAAATAATTAATTCAGTAAATTTAAATTTTAAAACCTATTTTTTTCTTGTCATGTATTCTGTAAGTTGTGAATCAAAACAGGATATGATCTTTGAAGGACTAAATGAGCATTATATATATCAATATAAAGCATTTGGAAAGAAAATTGGTCATTTCCTCCCTTCATTTTAAAGTTGCTCTGATCCTGAAGTCCGCATTCTATGTTTTGCAGGGATTTTAAGATAATTACTTTTTATGACTTATTACAGTTATAATATTACAAGATACTTTTCTTGATAAAATAATTAATGCAATAAATGTTTTATATTTAAAATAAAGGTAATCAATTACCATGCTCTTTTACAAAGATGATATTCATCCTAAAAAATTTAAAATAAATAAATAAATAAATAAAAATGTGAATCAAACCATGTCCTCCCCTCAAATACTATTTGGGCAGAGAATCACTTGATCATCTCTTTCCCTAATTTTCAAGTTGCTATGATCCTGAAATAAGGCTCTATTAGTTCTTCAGTGACTTATCACAGTTTAATATTTAACGATATTTTCTTTTAAAGGATTAATTAATAAAATAAATATATATGTTATCAAAATAGACTTAATATATTGCCATGCCGATTATACTGAGGAAATTCATCATAAAAGCAAAAAAAAAAGTGTGAAACTATTTTTTTTTCTCCTGAGACAGTGCCAAACGAATAACATTCTGGTAACAGCTATTAATTCTTGGTTTAGCGTTTTCATTTCATATTCTTACTGTGTAATCAAAGAATATGAAATTTTCTGTTGATAATTTAAATTCATTTCCATTACTACTTCAAGCTTTAAGAAAATACTTTCTATTTCACATAAAAAAATCTAGTGGATTTTTAATGAAAGAAATTGAAATTGCCTGTTGACAGTTTATTTTCTTTACTCTGAACTTTTAAGCAAATACCTTTATTTCATATAGAAAAAATCACTTTAGAGATTTTATTAAACTGGAAAGAACTCGAATTATTTACCTAATTTAAATTTGTTTTCTTTACTTCCAGCTTTGAAGCGAATCAACTATTTTTAATGGTATAAAAATCCTAGATGAAATAAGAATGGCGATTCCTGCATATTTAAATTCCGCTTTTCCCAGTTTGACAAGTGCGAGCGGTATCTTGGCGACACTCCCCCACCCAAAACACTGCCAACTTTCCTTTCCGCGGCAACCCTATGTTTCAACAACACGTGCAGAATATGCTGTGAAAGCCGGAGAGAAGCGTCGGTGCGGTTTGTTTGTATCGGTGACTTACAAAATGAAATTGCAAACTTGACATGGCAAGTAACGGATCGAAAAAGCCTTTGCCGGACATTGACAACAACCGGTTGTCAGTAGAATCTAAGGAATCATCTTACATGGGATTTGATAGAGGGATTGACTCTGACATAGAAATCGAACCGGGTTGCCGATCTGTCGACGCGCAAGCGAACTCCAGCGATCCCCTGACAGCGGGGAGATGCTCAAGTGAACCACACCTCAAAAGAAGGATTGTGTTGACGCCTAAACTTGCGAGGTAAGAGTTTTTTTTCAAAGGATCTAGTGCTGGAAACACGTAGCCTTATAATCAATATTATCCACTCTATGACATGTGCTTTTTGAGGCTTGAGATGCAGTTTGACAACCTGCTTCTAATAGCTAATAAGAGATCTTCATTTTCGTTTCGGTTTTTAGAATTTCAAAACATAGTTTGGCAACGGTAATATTATCGTGCTTGGTTCTGATTCTGGTTATATTTTAGTCCCAAAAAATGAAATTGTGTTAATATTGTCAACGGTAATTTATACCATTTTGAATACATTGAAACTCCGTATATGTCACGTAAAGCATAATAAAGTAAGATAATGTATTTTTTAAAAATTTAAATCTTTAAAAGACAACTTAATATTTAGCTGTCATTAGTATAGATGCTGTTAGTGTTTAATATATTGCACTTTTAAGCTAAATATAAAAGAAATTACCGTGTGCAAAAATCTTTAATTCTTCAGTGTCATATTTTATAAATATTTTTAGTAATAATAACATATTTCTAATAAAGCAGTATTCATTAAGAAAATTGCCAAGTCTATTTAGAAGAGTTTCATTAATAATTTCTTTCCCGAAGACAAATAGCGGAATGTATTTTAATGTATTAAAATGTGTCATACGAGAAACAACTAATATGCTTTAGTTTGTAAACTATTAAAAGTTGTCATATACCATTTCATATGAGTTTGGCAATAATTATTTAGTTTCTCAATCACTGAAAAGTATCATTGGAGAAGAAATAATTTTTAAAATTCTACAACGAATATTTTAAATTGAATAAAGGATGTAAAGAATATAAAAATTTGTATGGAAAAAAGTCTCATTTAATTTCTTTTTGAAAAGAATCTTAAAAAGAATTCGCAAAGAACGGACTGTTTGAATTCTTTTCAAAAGTACAAAAACTTTGAAAATAATTTAAAGTTCTAACATAAGGCTAAAACTAAATTAAAATTATAGGTTATAGGTCAAATTATTCAATACCTAACTGGTTAATTAGGGAGCTTTTTAAAATCCAGTTTTCTAAAAGAAATTATTACGTTTTTATTGAAAAATCATATTTTTAAATACACGAAATATTTTTAGTTTATTTAAATAATTTTGGAAAAGTCTGCAGAAAACGATATGTTGTTGTCAAATGAAAGAATTTAAATTATTGTTAAAGTATAAAATAATTAAAAGTATGTTGTTAAATTATGAAGATATTATTATCGAAATTAAGAAATTAAAAAGTTTTGGATGAAATTTCATTCTAAGGTAGTATGGTATAAGCAATATTAGTTAATATGTCCTGTTCTGTGATATACTCTGTTATATGAAGGGAAAATATGGTTCATAAATTGCTGATAAAGATAAAAACTTCTAGCTTTAAACAGTCAATCTACTAAAAACAGATTACAAATATATATGTATAAATAATTTATATTAATGTACGCATTCAAGCCAACGTTATTAATACAAATTTGATAAACAAACACAACAGAAATAGAAACAAAATTAATTAAACAGTTTGGATGAATTGAACAGTTATTGATTAATTGAACTGTTTAGTACAAATAATGAGTGTTTAATATTTTTTGCCCATTTAAATCAGCTACTCTGAAATGGAAGAAATCCAAGAAATGCTCAGTGCATAAAAACGTATTTTTTCAGAGGAGAAAATTAATTTTTTTACTTAATAAGTCAATTTTGAAAGAAAAAAAAGCATTTAATTACAGGTCTAACTTAAAAATACCTATTACATTTATAAAGAAACTGAAAATTCCATTGCACTGATGACGGAACTGCGTCTGCTGAATACTAAATGCTGAAATAAATGTTCCAAACTTTAATCCTTCTTTATCAATAATTAATTGCATTCATGGGCGTCAACGAAATATCTCATCAGAGTGATTATAACAGTTCTCAGTGAAAGAAGATATCTGTATCCTTCAAGATTTCCTCCACCTTAAATTATGAACGGAAGATAATTTTCCCCTATGCTGCAAAATGAAAAATAAAAAGGCGCTAATGAAAATCCAATCTTTAAAAGATGGTATGCCGCTAACGCTGTCTCTGTGAACCATCTTTAAGCAAGAAAAAAATACCTCATCTCTGAGAGGAATTTCACTTAAATTTAATTTATCAAAGAAAGAACTCAGTGATAGAATTCTGGTGGTACTCCCATAAGTGTTCTCAACCTTTAATGCCCAGCATTCCTTTTTAGGGACAGGTAAAAAATAGTTTGTAGGTTTTTTATGTTTTGGGGAATGAGTTTTCTTTTTCAGAGAAAGTAGATGACAATCCTATACACAATTTTCCAAAATTTTCATCATCTGCTATTGTTTATAATTTTGTCATTTGGATTGATTTTTAATGATTTTCCAGCTTTTCAAAAGCATTTAATCACAAAAATCCCTTTTTTTTTGCCAGGTACTTAGTCTCATTTGTATCTCGTATGAATTCCGCATAATTTTTACGTGTCTTATAAAAAAGGTTAGGAATCATTCGTCTTCTAAATTTGCCAGGTTTCATTATGTCTTCATTTAATGAGTTAATTTGCTGTCAGTCTCAATTCATAAAAGTCTCTTTTTTTAAATAAACAGTCTGGGAATAGTTCCAAAATTTGTTTTTCCAGTGACAACCATTTTGAAAGCCGTATCAGTGTGTTAGAATGATTTACCACATTTAGGAATATAATTTATTTTCTAATTCTTATATTTCAAAAAGTGAATTTTTTAAAGTATTTTTAATGAAACATATTTTGTAAAATCTTTTTGTGCAGGTAAAAATCTTAAAGTTATTAATTTGTTTTAATGATCATTTAACGATGTAAATGTTATGTACAATAAATATTTTTTATACACATTGGATAAACAAGCAGGGGCCATAAGTTTGAATTTTACAGAAAAACATAAATGTTTGCAGCCATTGTCTGTAAATAGTATGTCGCGGAATAATTATCTCTATTCAAGGAAAAACGGGACTATAATGCTTAAAATAAACTTACCACTAAGCAAATTTATAATATTATTTCACCCAGTAGTTATAATATATATGACCTGATAATCTACCATAGGCATAAATTAATATGTATGTCTCTCATTTCGATCCAGTAATTCACTGAACTGTCTCTGTTATGTAGCTAAATAGACGAGATTTCCAAATTGAAACATTAATTTTTTTTCAATTTGAGAGTTATACGATCTGTGTTTTTGATACACAGAAGCTACCGAGATCGTAACTGCATAAGACCGATTATGAAGGGCTACGAACACATATGTCAGAAATGATATTAAAATCTATAGAGTCAAACACACACAAATTTATTAGTTAGACAAATTATAACATTTAAATTTATAGATTAAATAGTCAGGTTTTCGTCACTTCTACCTCGCAGTTCATTTCGTGACAGTAATTCACTGATTGAACTGTCACTGTAATACAGCTAAATTGACGAGATTTCCAAATTGAATCATTCATTTTTTTTCGGTTATCAAAAACGTACATTGTACAACCGATGTAAAGTTTTGATACACAAAAGCTACCAAGACCAGGAGTAATTGTATAAGGCCGAATTTGAAGGGCTACGAACCCAAATGTCGGAAGTGAGATTCCAATCTACAGACTCAAACACACACAGATTTATCAGTTAGACAAATTATAACAAATTTATAGATAAAATAGTCAGGTTTTCGTTACTTCTACCTCGGAGGTTATTTCGATGATTTAACTGTCACTGATTTAATTCACTGATTTAACTTTCACTGTAATATAACTAACTTGACAAGATTTCCAAATTGAAATACTCATTTTTATTCCGTTTGAGAGTTATACGGTCAACGTTTTTGATACACAAAAGCTACTGAGACCGGGAATTACTGCATAAGGACGATTATGAAGGGCTATAAACGCAAATGAGATTCCAATCCACAGACTCAAACATACACAGATTTATCAGTTCATCAAATTATGAAATTTAAATTTATAAATAAGATAGTCAGGCTTTCGTCACTTTTACCTCAGGAGTTCTCAAAACATTCCGCCAAGACTTATCTACTCAAACGTTCCCCTTTAGCTCTACTGTCGCTCTTTCTTTTTTACAAAACAGTATCTCACATTTCTCCACTTCGCATCCGATTCAAAAGGGTTGAGTGGGGGTCGATTATTTGACAATCATACAAGTGAGAAAGACATCCATTTTATTTTGATGTAATTCTTTACAAATAGGAAAAGTCAGAAATATAATTTTTCTCGTTTAAATTTAAATGAAAGATCATATATAAAAACTAGACTGGATCTATGCATGGATATGTTATAATTTCTTATTTAATTTCTGGAGTTTCTACTTAGTCCAGATGGAAATAAATCTATAGATAATGAGAACAATTTCTGGAATATCTGCTAAATTTAAATGTGATAGTAATCCGTATTGTGAAAGAAGTCATGGCAGCTCCTTCATTGATCTATAAATACGTTAAATAAAAGAAAATTAAATTTCAATGCAACTTTTTAATGATGATGATAATAATAATTATTAGTTTTTATAGTCTGCAGCGCTAGCTAACTATTTACATATGTATGCTAAAGGCTTCCTAGAAAAGAAATTTAGTCGTAGCAAGTTTAGTTTAGCAAAAGTGTTATATATACCTTATTAGTTATGATATTTCTTTTTAATGAATGTAATGTAATATATAAAAATATATGAATATATGCAATATATAAAAAATATTTCAAGTAAAATATCTGTCAAAATTTTTCTTTTTACCCTTTCTCATTCTTTCATACCTAATTTCCCAGCTTTATAATCTCAGATTTAAAAGAGCGTTCACCGACTTAAATTCTTTTACTGTCTCCCAAAACTCACGTTAAAATAAATGTTAATTTTCTGTCCACTGGTCACATTTTCCAGCTGTCTCAAAATAAGATTACTCCTTCAATATCTAAAGTGCTGCATAACGCTGACTGAAGTGTTGGTCTCATGGGAAAAAATCCGCGCAATCACTCGCGACGGGGTAGAGGCTCAAGCCAGCCTAAGATCAGCGTGTTCATTAAGGGCGACTGGGGCACGTAAAATATATCCTTATTTAAGGATTTCTTTACAAAACTTATGCCACGGGATAAAACGGAAAATTCTCTAGGATTAAGCAAAACTAAAATTTAGAAAAAACGAGGAAATATATTTAATTTTAAATTATTTGAGAAAAATTGGACATGGTCCTCTCTGAACACAAATAAGGATATTTTAGCAATACAAATTTTTAAAAAATCGTGCATTACCCTGGGGAATTTTCGACTCTTTCAAGTGATAAAATTAGTTTAAGGATATCTCAAATTCAAACCACATAGAAGTAGAGCAATTATTTCCACAGGTTAACACGTAACCAGAGGAATGTAATATGACAAGTACTCAACCACTTTATTACTGTTATTACTTATTTCTGACATCAAGATAAGTAATTTCCAAAAAGTAGCCCCCCCCCCAAAGAGGATAAAACCAAATTAACACTACCAAACCAATATTAAGGACGACTTGTCTTCAAATTAGGAAAAAAAAAGAAGCAGATGCTGCATATATCCACCAATTAACAGAAGCAAGGAAAGCGTGTTAATTAAGCACAAATTTATTTTTATAATATCGTGTTAATTTTTTTTTACGAAAACGGGGATTTTTTTCTTGATTTTTCAAAATACTCTTGCATTGTGGTAAAAAAAAAACAAAACAGAAAACAATTAAAGATAGTATTCAAAACTTTAATCAGATTTCTGAAGTATTCTATAAGCTTTTGCAAGATATTGTGCCATCATAAAATATGCCTTGAACCAGAAACTTCTATGATCAAGCGCAAAATAAATAAAACTGGCACCCAACCACTATGGTCCTGTGGTGTAGTGGCTCACGCACCTGCTTTATAGGCAGAAGGTTCCGGTACAAAACCAGTGAATGCATATTTTGATTCGCACAAAATTTAGTTAAAAGACTTAAAGAATCTAACCACGACTCAGGTTTAGAGCGCTTCGATCTCCTATTTTACCTCACGATGAATATTGTTTAGCATATCTACCATTCAAGGAATATCTACCATTTAGGGAATATCTAGGTTGGAAACTACTGAAATTTTACTGTAAGATTAAAAGAATTAATTGAATATAACCTCCAATCAAAGAGATAGCAGAAAAGAAATAAAGAATCCCTTAAAAATAAAGTGCCTAATGAAGATGAGATTAATGTGAGATAAAATTAAGATAAAGAATCGGATGCAAGCAAACAAGTTTGCTGATTTGCTCACTCTTCTCTTAGTTCCAGTTCTCACCGTCCGTTCAAAGCCTCGCATCTCTTGTGTACGACGAGCTTTTCTGCAGCTCTTCTCTTAACGTAGTCATAAATTTGGTAGGAAAAAGTTGCTCTTTCTTTAAGCTGGAGCTTATCCAGTGCGTTGATGTTTTAGGTCAAGTGTCAGTGCTTAGCTGTGCCGACCCATCTCTTGCATTTTATCCCTTAGATTATGTGGATGATCAAAACTGTAAATCAGTGGTTGAAGTAGCGCCTGTTCGATTCACTGGGTAATGGAAAGATAGTCTATGATACTTGATACAGCTGGGAAGTAGAATTATTGCATGTTAAAATTTTTTGAGTGTTACATAACGCTTCTAGAATTTCTAGCATTATAAAAAGCAGACATACAATGAACTAACAATTCTTTTAATTTGTCTTAGTTATTGTCACTGTGCTATATCGAGTAGCAAGGTCCAAGACAATTATCTTAATAGAAGGATAGAAATGTATTGAGTATTTAAATCAACTCTAATTCATTTCCTTTGAATATTCCTCATTCTGTATCGTATATTAATTTACTTGAAGTGTTTGATAGTATGTCAATAGTGCATATAAGTAATCAAATTTTTGAAAGTGAGTGGTATTCATTCATTCACATTTTGCGGCACACCTTGAACAAACAATTTAGTTAATGCAGTACTCTTAAATAGTTAATGCTTAAAAAAACAGAGTATTTCTTGATATGTGCCCTTTTTCTGAAAAAAAAAGCAATTACCTTTAGAGGTTTTTGAGGCACGCCTAAACTCCTCTCATGGCGCAACATTATGCCAGGGCATAAGGGTAAACACCACATTGACCACCTTTATGTCTAAAGCCGTGTCGTAGAAAACTTGATTTCAGATTGGTTTCAAATGGTATAACTTAAATGCATAGGATCAGGAATTTCCAAATTTTCTCTGCATAAAATCTTAACAAAAGCTATTGAAATCTACCCTCATCTACAGACATAACATCTCGTTAGAAGAGGGTGGGCGTTTTCTTTTTCCTTGCAACAACTAGAATCCCTCCAATTTATTTTACTGTTGCGCAATGTTTCATATTCTCTTTCAAAGTATCACGACAGTCTTTAATATTCTTCTGAAATTTTGGATAGTTAGGATCGGAAGGTATGTTGATTACGTTTTTCAAAAGACTCTTAGAGCTTTTGGGTTTCATTTACCTTTCAGCAGAAAGCCATTTAATACACTTCTGGCTGTATTAATAGTTTTGATAGTTTTGATTGTGTTAATAGTTTCATAAAATCTGCATTTTCTCACAGTTCATAAGAACATTATCATAGATGAAAAGCTACTCTACAAACATCCTCGTTTGCATTCAATTCCTTTGATTATATGGCTAAGGTAGCTTTAAAATGTATGGTTTTCAAAGGAAAAGGTTCAAAAAGTAAATAAAAAAATATATATACCTATTAAGTTCACAGCTATCGCTCCTCGACTTCAGAAAACTACTGAAAATTTTATCTTTGACTGTTCAAGATCTGAATGGAGAATGGGAAAGAGCATTTCAAAGGATTTATATAATTTATGGAAGAAGAAGTAAACGGAGAACAAAAGTACCATTCTTTTCGAAAAGCATGGTCTGAAGTTACTGCCAGTTTCATGTAATTGAATGATTATATTACAGTAGGTGGTCTTCGATATACTTTTTTTTTTTAACAAACTTTATTGAACATGGGAATAAATAGTTTAACGTTTATCTCGGTATGAGGAAATTTGTCCCTTTTAAGAGAATCTGTGTAATATAGTATTTGGTCTTTTCCAGCAATTCTTGATAGACTTTACAGTAATATGAATGCAAAAATAGTTTAAATATTATCTATTTTTTGTACAATTATATAACAATACATGAAATCAAATGTGAATGGTTTCAAAAATGAAAAATGAGGAAATCTGTCCCTTTTAAATATTGAATATTATCTATTAAATATTATCTATTTTTTGTACAATTATATAACAATACATGAAATCAAATGTGAGTGGTTTCAAAAATGAAAAATGGGGAAATATGTCCCTTTTAAGAGAATCGGTGTAATATAGTATTTGGTCATTTCCAGCAATTCTTGGTAGACTTTACAGCAATATGAATGCAAAAATAGCTTAAATATTATCTATTTTTTGTACAATTATATAACAATACATGAAATCAAATGTGAGTGGTTTCAAAAATGAAAAATGAGGAAATATGTCTCTTTTAAGAGAATCGGTGTAATATAGTATTTGGTCATTTCCAGCAATTCTTGATAGATTTTACAGCAATATGAATGCAAAAATAGCTTAAATATTATCTATTTTTTGTACAACTATATAAAAATACATGAAATCAAATGTGTGGTTTCAAAAATGAAAAAGTCACTAATTTATTTACTGTAAAATGAAATGATGTTTCCAAATGGTACATTTTAGTGGAATGAATGGCAACATCCACAGTCCATGATACAGCATAGGAAGTTAGTATCACACTTTGAAATTTTAAACACCTCTAACAGACATTCGAAGCAGACCGAATAGGTAGGGTGTTGCCTTTGATACCGGAGTTTGTGAGTTCAAATCTCACTGCAGATATGGATGTTTGCAAACCTTTAGAAGTTGTCTTTCTGCAGTGGATTGGCGTTTGCTTAGGCCAGGTATTGCAAAAAATTGATCAAAGTGCCTGAAACTAAATCACTTTAATTGACTTGCAAACTATGATTTTGGCAAAGAGATTAAATAAAAGTTTAAATAACAAATATATTTCGTCTCTTGTATATACACTATAATGTTGAAGCATAACAACAACTATTAAGTACTAAAATCTTCTCTACCGTCTAACCAAGCTAACAGTATATTCTTTCTCTAACACAAGGATCACCAACTGCGTGTGCAAACGGAGTTATTTTTAAGGGCCCACTACAAGGTGTCGAAATAAATAAAAATCGCAAGAAAGTAGGGAAAATGAAAAGCGCTTTTAGCGTTCCAAATTTCGCTAGATCTAGTGAGGAATTTATAAATTAACAATACGGACACTGTTCATCATTATCTAACCTAATATAGTAATCAATCGATAAAACATCGCACGCACTTTTGTTTGTATATTGTACTTTTGTTTATTTGTTGCCACCATGCCTTTTAATAAACATTTTACCCCCAAAATAAGTATAAATATGAATTAATAAATATAATGTCTTAAAATAATTTAGTAATGATCACATATTTCTTGAAAATAATTATAAATAAATATAAAGAAACTTTTTAAAAAACGGTCTGTTATTTAAAAACGAAATAGGTAATCATCATAGCATATATTTTGCATCTTTCGTAATATAAATCAATAGAAAAGCATGTAAATGAAAAATTTTTCTTTCCTCCTCTTAATGATTTTCCGGCTGCTAGTGTGAAAGCCGGTCATTTTACCACCGTGCCCCCAAAGTATACCTAAAGAGGTAAAGAACCAATGGTAACAAAGATTTGAAAATTGATGTTTATTAACAGATATCTATAACAGTTTTAATTGTTCTAAAATTTTGTAATCGATTAAGAGAGATGCTTTTGTAATTTCATAACAATTGAAATGGGTCTTAAATATCACTGAAATTTTTGCAAAGTTTCAGTATTATTCAGAAATATATCATTGGTCAAAAAAGATAGCATTATACATCATTCATGAATATTACTTAAGAAGGTATTAAACCCCTTAAAGCCATATCATTCGGAAGCTATTTTTCTACAGTAGCGTACTTTGAGAAATCCTCTTATCTGGTTGATAGTTTATTCCTGCCGGCAAAGGTTCGGCGACAAAAAACACTCTTATCATCGAAAGCTATCTGTCTTCGGGATCACTAGTTACAGTCTTGTCAAACAACTAAGTGCTTTAAATTGTTCTCTGTCACTGAATTGGCTCTTTTTTCACAGTGATTTTGGTCAGGTTATACCTACAGGTTACTAAAATTAAATGCCCTGCACCACATTAAGTCCTTAACCCCTGCTCCATGTGAAAAAATCTGCCCTCACACCATTCGAAATCCATTTTCCGAAAGCAACGTACTCTGGAAGTTCTTTTATCTGGTTGATAGTTTATTCCTGCCGGCAAAGGTTCGGCGACAAAAAACACTCTTATCATCGAAAGCTATCTGTCTTCGGGATCACTAGTTACAGTCTTGTCAAACAACTAAGTGCTTTAAATTGTTCTCTGTCACTGAATTGGCTCTTTTTTCACAGTGATTTTGGTCAGGTTATACCTACAGGTTACTAAAATTAAATGCCCTGCACCACATTAAGTCCTTAACCCCTGCTCCATGTGAAAAAATCTGCCCTCACACCATTCGAAATCCATTTTCCGAAAGCAACGTACCTCTGGAAGTTCTTTTATCTGGTTGATAGTTTATTCCTGCCAGACGATAAACCAATTCCTTTATCTTCTAGAGCTATCTATCTTCCAGCTCACTACTTGCAGTCCTGTCAAACTGCTAAGAGCTTTAAACTGGTCTCTGTCACCGAATTGACTCTATTTTAGCTGTGATTTTGGATGAATTTATACTTATAGGTTACTAAAATTTTATTTCTACTTTTAAATAAATATCTGTACTGTTGGATAGTTGCTTAACATTAGAAATTAAAAATAAAGAAAATAAAAAAACTACTTTAGTTCTTAAAATCTCGCTAAATCTAGTGAATTACCCACTAAATTACCAACGCTAACCTCGGTTAACCCGACAAACTTACTATAGAAATAGATTTATAAGATGTTGCATATAGATTTGATTCTATAAATCAATAGGTGTCTCTGTTTTATAAATTGTCACTACTTTTCGTAGACATCTGATCTCGATACAAATGGCAATAAAAAATTAAATTAACAATTTAGTAATAATAATATTTATTTATTTATAATAAGTGTACGTACATAATATAATTTTTCAATTCTGACTTGCACTTACCATTTATTTTTTTCAACGGGGAATTCAACTAAGCCAAATTAAGGTTGAGAATCCCTGCTCTAAGTGAAAAGTCTCATTTGTAAGAGCCTTTATTATGAAGCTATTTTTCTCCAGTAGCGTTCAATCTCACTTCTGGAGTTCTCTTATCTAGTTGATAGTTTATTCCTTTCTGTAGTTCAATTATTAATCAATTATTTTATCATTGAAAGCTATCTATCATCGGACTCATTAGTTGGATTCCTGTCTAACAACTAAGTGGTTTAAATTCGTCTATGTCACCTGACTCCTTCCACCCGTGATTTTAGGTTAAATAACAGCTGTAAGAGAGCCCAGGTGCCTTAGTCGGTAAGGGCAACGATCTCGTAAGTTAGAGGTTGCGGGTTCGGAACCTGAGCCGGACCTAAGATCCGCCGTGTTCGTTGAAGATGACAGGGGCATGTAAAATTTGTTCGTGGTCACAATGTCCTCCAAGTTCTCAATTAATACCTGTGGGGGTGGCAGGCCAAGTCTATGGGTCTTCTGCTTGGTTCCTGCTTCAAAATTATGAGGACCCACTTGAGCGACGTCGTTCTTTCACCTTAATGGTGCTCATTAAAACGAAAAACGCACCCCTTCTCCTTAATACGAAATCCTGCGACTAAATCGTGTTTGGTTTGACTCAGTGGCATATGGCAACAGCAACAATATCTACACTTTATAAATAGGTTTTTTTTAAATAGCTATAGTGTTGCTAAATATAAAATTTCTGAAACTTAGCACTAGAACTAGATAGTTAATGATTGAATGTTGGGGTTCAGCTTTTTGTAATGGGTTCAAATCTCGTTGATGCAAGTTAATAGCTATTCGGAATTGACTTTAAAGAATAGGTCCCAGTCGCATTAGCAGTCTTGTGGTAAAAATAGTAGATCGTAGCACTCCAAACCGCATAACCCTTCCTTCTTTAAACTAGGTTTTAGCTGTCCCTAAAAATGAACTACGAACTATTAATAGAGTTTTGGTTGCTCTTCCAATAACAAATATAAGTAATAAATATTTTGTATTTTTGTCTATAAATATTTTCTCCAGCAGCATAAAATATTATTTCTCTATGAGTTAATAGCTTCAAAACACTTTTTAATTCCTCAGCTGAAATTTAGAAATGTAATATTTTTAGCCACCATTACTTTCGGAAAAGCTGAATTACTCCACTTACAGTTATTTTGAGGATAAAGAATTTGATGGGATAAGTGCTGTACAATTGTGACATTATAACCCCATTCACGTGAGCGTTTGGGTACCGGAAAAAGTCAGCATTTTGCGGGTTCCTTGGTTGCACGCAAGTACCATAATTACCTAATCTACATTCTTAGAAGCCTTAGAGGCCTCAGCCATGCCCTAACTGAAGCTGAGGTTTGTAGGTTTGATTTATATTCTGTATTATCGATGGTTTGAGTTCCATGCTTTCCGTGACCCGATTTTGGGCCATGGACTACTGATAAATTTTTAGGGCATTATCTGACAGTTTGAAAATTATTGCTTAATACTAATTGGTTTTGATAAATGTTATCTTTCTGGTATATCCATGAAGGAATTGTGATTACACAATATTTAGAATGGATTTATGTATTGTAAAAATCCTCTCTGAGTTGTTAGGAGAAAAGGAAAAGTAATTCAAACAGTAAAATACTGCGTTCAGAATTTTCTTTGGTAATGTATAGAATATGTATAGTTATCTTCTAATTCAAAATATCTGCTTTAATACAGTTTGGTTAGAAATGCTAAACTTAAAGTTTCGTTACTCGAAGACTAATTAGACATACCTGTTGCCTAAAGTTAGTTACAGACTGTTTAGCCTAATCAAACCAAATCAATTACAAACTGCCATAAACGCTCAAACTAATATCAGGACTAAACTTTAGACGTTCTGATTCCTTTCACTACAAAAGAACTTTAAGTATTAGAACATTCTTCATTGATAAACAATAAAATTTTAATGTATAAAAATAAATGCATACATTTTTGTAAAAGATAAGCCATTGTTGAAAAAACTATGTCCGCATAACGCCAGGTTAGAACCTCCTTTTCAAAGCATTAATATAAAGTTTGGTAGACATGGGCCTCTACCAAACAGTTTCATAAGGTCACATGACACTAGATTATTTATCTTATTCTTGGAGTTTTACAATTAGCTTAATATATTTTGGGGGAGATGGTACTCGGAAGACCAGTGGCGTTGTGAAAGCGCTTCGCGCTTCCATAAGGCCACTGGGTTCGATCCACGCGATGTTTCGAACCCCGGACTGGGCAAGGTTGACTCAGCCTTTCATCCCTTCAGTGAGTAGACAAACTGAGGATCAAGCATGCTTGAGAACTAAATACTGGGGGTTCTGCGTAAGGTTGACCACCTAACCGGAACATATGCTTCGCACCCCAGGGCCCTTTTTCCTCGGCAATGAAGATTGGCACCTTTGGCCCTGGCCCCTAGGGGCTGTTTAGCCATGGAGTTTAGTTTTAGAGATGGTACTAGACTTAGAAAAAACAATGCTGTAAGACTATCTAACACTAGATTTGGTACCTCCTTCCTGCAGTTTTACAATTAGCTTAATATCGTTAGGTAGTGATGGGCCTTGACAGAGAAAAATAATGCTACAAGAGCAAACAAAACTAGATTTGGTACCTCCTTCATGAAAGTTTAAAAATAGTTTATATATTTTGGTATAGATATCTGAGACAAGCAGTAAGACGAAATAACACTGGATTAGATACCGCTTAGTAAATGTTTAGTAATAGTTTAGTCAGAGATGAGCCTCCATTGAGAAAAACAATGTCACAAGACCAGATAACATTGGATTAGGTATTCTCCAAATTATTCTGGATTTTCCACGCTTGAAATTCAACCAGAGTGTTGTAAAGGGATACCGAGTTTCCTGTGTTAGTAGAAGTAACCATAATTACCTAATCTACATTCTTAGAAGCCTTAGAGGCCTCAGCCATGCTCTAACTGAAGCTGAGGTTTGTAGGTTTGATTTATATTCTGTATTATCGATGGTCTGAGTTCCCTGCTTTCCATGACCCGATTTTGGGCCATGGACTACTGATAAATTTTTAGGGCATTATCTGACAGTTTGAAAATTATTGCTTAATACTAATTGGTTTTGATAAATGTTATCTTTCTGGTATATCCATGAAGGAATTGTGATTACACAATATTTAGAATGGATTTATGTATTGTAAAAATCCTCTCTGAGTTGTTAGGAGAAAAGGAAAAGTAATTCAAACAGTAAAATACTGCGTTCAGAATTTTCTTTGGTAATGTATAGAATATGTATAGTTATCTTGGTTTGGTTTGGTTTGGTTGTGGAGTGCTACGGTCTACTTTTTGCACACGAGGGCTAATGAGACCGGGACCTACTGCTTAAAGCCGATTCCGAACGGCTACGAACACCCATGCCATAGTGGGATTCGAACCCACGAACTCCGGTTCCGAAGGCCAGCACCCTAACCATTCGGCCATCGTTCGGCCGCATAGTTATCTTGACAGAGAAAAATAATGCTACAAGAGCAAACAAAACTAGATTTGGTACCTCCTTCATGAAAGTTTAAAAATAGTTTATATATTTTGGTATAGATATCTGAGACAAGCAGTAAGACGAAATAACACTGGATTAGATACCGCTTAGTAAATGTTTAGTAATAGTTTAGTCAGAGATGAGCCTCCATTGAGAAAAACAATGTCACAAGACCAGATAACATTGGATTAGGTATTCTCCAAATTATTCTGGATTTTCCACGCTTGAAATTCAACCAGAGTGTTGTAAAGGGATACCGAGTTTCCTGTGTTAGTAGAGGTAAGTCATGGATAAGTGAGGGATCTATGGCAAACATCATTCTCTTCCTTGTCTTCTTATCAGTATGCACAAGACTCATGAAAAATGGATCCTTTCCAGTTAACTTTAGAATAATAGATTGCCTGTTTTAGTTACTGCTTGATAAATATACAAATTGAAAAGTCAAAGTCACATGAATGGAGAATTTTTTTTTATTTTGAATTTAAAAGACTGATGTTAGTGGAGATATAAAGTCTAGACTCGAAGATTATTTTAAAATTTAATTGATTTGCTTTTTATTATTTTGAAATAGAAAGAATGTATCTTCAAGTTTAAAAAATGGATATTTTCCCCTTCCTTAAATATTAATTTCTTTAAATTAACAGTTTCTTCCTTCCCTTTCAAAGTTTTATATCACCCCTGATTACTTGTTAGGGAGCATTATGGTCAATTTTCACAATATAAGGACCACTTAAACTGAGACTTACTGCTTAAAACCAATTGCAAGAAAAAATTAACATTCATATTAACTGTAAGATTCATACTTGCGAACTAAAAGGTTGAACCAGGCTTGCAATTCCGTCACTTTTCTCACCTTTAGTCACTTTTTTTATAATTGATCACTTTTAGTCACTTTTTTAAGTAAACAGTCACTTTTTTCATGGTGTATCACAGCAAAAGACTTTTGTTGAAAAAAGAAAATCTGAATTGAAGGAAAATTAATAACAAAATATTTTAATAAAAGACCAAAAATATGTTGCTCTAATCTTAATTAGTCATATGGTTTCTAGAATTTAGTGATTTTGAAAAGTCGTAAAGAAGTTCCTGAAATCTACATATGTACTGAAATGTACATTTAATACATTAAAGTAATTTACGTCAAAGCACACATTTCTCTTTTTCTTTTTCTTCCCAATTTTTGTTTAGATACTCTAATCTAACTATGTACATATTTCAAAATATCATTAACATATGCAGAAAATTGTGATTATAAAATTAATGTATTGTATGTATTCAAATCTAATTTATAGATTTTTTTTTAATAAAAAGCAATGTTGAGTTGTGTTAAACAAAATTTTTAACCTTTTTTTTTTGTATTTGACGCTAAACTCATGTCTTTATGTATGAATCATTTGATTTAGAGTTAAAAGAAATAGAAAAATCTTAATAATAGCATCTGTAATCAAGAGGAGAAAAAAATCGCTTTTTTTTTCAATGTTTAGTCACTTATTCTGTATTATTTGTCACTTTTCTCACCTTTTTGAAAGTACCTCAGCAGATGCAGGCCTGTTCAACGTACCCAGAAATTATTTTACCGGTGCATTCATCGCCATTATCGTGAAAAAAGCAACGTCTTTAGTTTAGAGTTACTATTTGGTAATATTTGAAGAATACGGTTTATTAATCTTATTTCTCCTATTTAAAATTGTTCAAGGATTGGTATAATTTTTCATCACGTTATAAATACAATTGCTAAAATAAAGATCATTTAAGAAAAATAATAATTTTACCAGAGAACAAATATTCCTACTTAATAGGATCGCTAAAATTCAACATCACTAAAAAATTGATTAAAATCATTTAATAATTGAAAAAGTGCTTGGCGGAAAAGAATGCCTCCGGTAATTCGTTGACAGAAAAATGTTGGAGAGAGGAGAAGGGAACGTATTATAAAGGGATGCACCCCACCTCTTAGTCAATAAAAACTGACCCGGAGGCAGTCACAATCTCTTCTATTCGTTCCCTAGGTATTCGTTTAGATGGAATCATTTTATCGCTTCATGATGAAAAAGAAAGTTTAAGCTGTTGAGAAAAAAAGTTCAATTTTATAAAAATGTCAATACAACTATAATAGTAAAATACAAAAATTAACGGGAATTATTTCAATCTCGAGAAAAAGTCTTAGGAATGAGGATACATATGTACTTTTGCACCCCCTCTAAATTCACCACTGGAGTCTTACCTCTCTAGCCTCATTTGGCTTTTGTTTAGTATGACATATGTATCTCTCAAACAAAAAAGAGAATTGTCCATAGTTGTCAAGTTAGATTTAAGCTATTGAAAAAAGGTACTTTAGCAACATAACTCCGGTAAATTACTGGAAGCGAAGATATAGCATTGATGAATATACTATACAGACGGTCGTTCGCACTTTATGAAACGATTTTGATAATTAAGTTTTATGTATAAATGAAGTATTTAATGCTGCGATTTGATTCTAACTGATAGCCATGATTCTTGACAATAGCTCTATATTGAATTTTCCATGAAAGTAAACCCTTTTTATACTACTGGCATGGAAATTTTATCCCATTCCTCTTGGACTGTTTTTCAAAGTCTGTCCAGTGTTCTTGGATGCAGTTTTTTTAAGAATCGTTTTAGTAAACCGAAAGCGCAAAATCCCATTGGAGAAGTGTCAGGGGATTTTACAGGTATTTTATTAAATGGGATACGCTTTATTCCTATTTCTAATTCTTTATTTTCTAAATAAGTGGCAATTGATTTAGACTTATGACTAGAGGATTGTCAGTATGAAGTTCAATTTTACCAATGCCCTTTCCATATAAGGCTGGTATTTCATCTTCAAAAATTGGTTTAAAATATTCTGCTAATAGTAGAATGAAATAATTTTGGATTTACTTGAGACTTTTGATTTTTAATTTGCCGTTGTAACAAAATACTGCTGTTATCATGAGTCTCTTTGGGCACTTTTGTGTGCACTGACGAAACTATTTCGTATAGTCATTCCCGTTAGTTGAGTAATAAAAAATTCATCTTTTTCAATTACAGCTAATAATAGAGTTCCTGAGCCGCAGTAGCTCAGTCCGCAAAGGCAATGATCTCGTAACTGAGAGGTTGCGGGCTTAAGATCCGCCGTGCTCATTAAAGGTGACTGGGGCACGTAAATTATGTTCGTGGTCACAATGTTTTCGCTCTCAATAAATACCTCTGGGGTGGGAGGCCAAGTCTATGGGCCTTCTGTTTGATCCCTGCTTCAAAATTATGAGGGTCCACTTGAGCAAAGTCATTCTTTCACCTTAACGGTACTCATTAAAACGAAAGGCGCACCCTTTTGCCTTAATAAGAGTAGCGTGTGGCTCAATTGTGCTTAGTTTGTCCAAGTGGCATCAGAAACAAGAGTACGGGTTCTGCTAATATTAGCGTGAAATGATTTTGGATTTACTTGAGACTCTTTGGATTTTTAATTTGTCGCTGTAACAAAATACTGCTAGTATCATGAATCACTTTGGAAAGTTTTGTGTACATTGACGAGGTTATTTCAAAGTGTCATTTCTGTCAGTTGAGCAATAGAAAATTGATCTTTTTCGATTACATTCACTTAACCCCTTCCGGTACGATTTAATAATGAAAAACTGTGCGTGAAGTAACTATTTATTTTTTATTTAAAAAACTTGTTTTATTTTACAATTCTTACATATTCTTAATTAAAATCCACTTTTTACATAGTGTTAAGTATCAGAAACGGTAAAATTAAGATAATAGTCTTCAAGCTAGTGGTACTTTTCAAAACAAAGTGCAAAAGAATTCTGAATTGTTTACATCGCCAGGGAGTCTTACTTCTAATTTGATTCTTGTAACACACACGGCATTTCTTAGTAGGTTTTCTTTTATTCTGACTCATCAATTTGGGTGTGACTTGTACCAAGAAACTTTAAATAAACAATATGTAATAGTGACCTGGGATTTCCACAAGTAACAAAAGTGTTGCTAAATTCAGTACACTAGAAATTTTAAACTAAATTAATTATCATATTTATCAGTAACTTTAGTCGCATGACGAGTGTAGCTCGTCATTGTGCGGTATGGAATGAAAAACCAATGACTAACTAGACTCGTCATTTTACCAGAAGGGGTTAAATATACCTCATTGAATGTTACCAAAAATTTCCACATTTTATCAGCTAGGTGTTTTTCATAAAATTTTCTACAATTTGTTTCTCTTCCAACAATATGCTTTGACAAAAGCATATGAACTTTAGGTTTAAACATCTTTTTTAACTTTACATCTTGATGAATTATTTTATTTACAGCACCAGAAGACATTCCTAGTTTCGATGCAATGGGTCTTTAAGTAGGAGGAATTTCTTTTAGGATCAGAGACTTCACTTTCTTGATATTTAACTGCTCTCGAACAGTTTTAGGTAGAGGTTTTGCGGTCATGTTTCCATTTTACTTTGGGGTAGCTTTTCTTTCGAATTTAATATTTAATAAATATCTTTATTTAAATACAATAACCGTGATTTTTACACCGTTTTATGATTTGTTGATACGAATATTTTTTCTCGGAAAGTGCAGTTATTATACTTCGAGTCATCATTCGTAGCTATTTTAAAAATAAATGTTTTTTTTAAAACATTCCAATGAAAAGATAACAGTAGCAGCGGATTATTCCGAAGTTACTAGATTCTTATCTCAAAATTTCAATGAGAAAATAAATTACAAAATTGTTTCCATAAAATGTGGCCGAACGATGGCCGATTGGTTAGGGTGGTGCCCTTCGGTACCGGAGTTCGTAGGTTCGAATCCCGCTGTGGCGTGGACGTTTGTAGCCGTTCGGAATCAACTTTAAGCTGTAGGTCTCGGTCTCATTAGCTCTCGTGTTACAAAAAGTAGACCGTAGCACTCCAAACCAAACCATAAAGTGCGAGCAGCCTTCTGTATTTAAAAGCACGGGTTTCACCTCGTCTTCGTATCGTCATAGTAGACTAACCCATAAACATTTACTACTGCTTGAGCCTACTCCAAAATGTTCCTTTTGTCATACTCATCTCACTGTTCATCATATTTTAACTTCATGTACTTCTTTAAAACGTTTTTATTATATATATTTTAAAACTTTCCACCCTAATTTGAACGAACTTTCAGGCGAAACTCCTCATCTGAATTTATTTGATTTTCTCATTCGCATTGCCGTTTTAAACCTCATTTATTTTTTTTTTATAAATTGTTTTAATGCGACTCTTCACCACGTTTTTACTTTCCACCCTAATTTGAACGAACTTTTAGGAGAAATTCCTCGTCTGAATTTATATGATTTTCTCATACTCATTGGCGTTTTAAACCTCATTTAATTTTTTTATAAATTGTTTTAATGCCATTCTTCACCACGTTTTTACTTTCCACCCTAATTTGAACGAACTTCTAGGCGAAACTCCTCATCTGAATTTATTTGATTTTCTCATTCGCATTGGCGTTTTAAACCTCATTAAATTTTTTTTATAAATTGTTTTAATGCGACTCTTCACCACGTTTTTACTTTCCACCCTAATTTGAACAAACTTTCAGGCGAAACTCCTCATCTGAATTTATTTGATTTTCTCATTCGCATTGGCGTTTTAAACCTCATTTAATTTTTTTAAAAATTGTTTTAATGCGACTCTTCACCACGTTTTTACTTTCCACCCTAATTTGAACGAACTTTTAGGTGAAATTCCTTCTCTGAATTTATTTGATTTTCTCATTCGCATTGGCGTTTTAAACCTCATTTAATTTTTTTTATAAATTGTTTTAATGTGACTCTTCACCATATTTTTACTTGTTTTTTTCTCTTAAATTTTGACTATTTTCTTATACCTATTTTCTTATGCTCTTTTCATTATCGCATCATATCCAAACTTGGATTTTGCGCCAATAAACCTCAACCAACCAACCTAAAAGCACGGGTTCAGAATGGGGCTCAATCGGTTCATAACCGGCCCTGTCCAGTATAAATAAGTCCACTCTAATCACAGCGTTCAAAATGGACATGGATAGTTGGCATATAAAGTAGCTCAAGGCTACTTTATATCCCGCATGTAAGAAATAATTCATCCAGCTTCATTCGGGTGGAAAAAATGCTTTCAAATAGATCAAGCGGAAAAATTGTTTTCAAATTTATACGTTTAACGAAAAAGTGCTATGTGCAGATTACAACATACCATCTTCGTGTATACTTGTTTCGTAAATTGCTGTATTTATTGATAAATAACTATACTGCTTAAAGGCAATCATTCAATTCTGCGCATGTTCCACTCAAAGTTTAATGATGTTTTTTAAACAATCTCATACCTTTTAAAGAAGTCAGTGCATGTTGAAAGCACATCTTGTTAGAATAACTGTAAACCTTTAAATATTTAATAAAATTTTACAAAAATTTGTAGAAAACTTAAGGTAATTTTTTAACTCTTATAATATCTTATATTAATTCTTCTTTATTTATTATGATGATAAATGCAGAATAAATAATATCTTAGAATTATGAAAAAAATATAATTTGGGGTAGCCCCCATTCGAAATTATGGAATTTAATGTACTGTATTTAAAAATTGACATTTAACAAAATACTTTTTCAATTATAATTTTGTTAAAACTGCATACATAATCAAAATTTAATTTTTAGATAAAAATTTCAGTTTTCAAAGTTGCTCTATACATTCGATGAAGTATTTAACAAAAGACAAGGTTTGGACTGTATATATATGTGTGTGTGTGTGTTTATATATATATATATATATATATATATATATGCACATATATTTGTGTGCATATATATACATATATATACATTCATAGTATTAAATTTTATATAATTTTTAATGCTGTTATTCATATAATATATTAAAATTTACCTTTATATAAATGTTTAATAAATTCTATCATTGTTATAGTTAAAATATAGTGAAGTATATAATTGGTTAATTTTAGTTTGAGCCCCACCCCACCTTATCCCGAAACTAAATCCTGGTAACGACCATACCTTAAAAGATACTGCTTCAGGTTTTTTTTTTAATTTATGGTAATTTTCTGAAATAGGCATTTAATTTTTATTTTTATTTTGCACACATATTACTTGAATACTGGTTTTAAAAGGAAGCAATATTTGACGGTAAAATATTTCTTTAAAATGACTTAGATAATTGCTTTGCGTTTGAAATCTTTAGTCATGAAAATCGGGAATTGGTTTTTGATCGTAAGACTAGTAAAACTGGCGATTTTATCTACCTGCGAATCGAGCCTTATAGAAAGAAAGCTGACTCTTCCAAAGGATAATAACAAACCATCTATCAAAATTAGAATCTGTTTGGAAAGCCTGATATGAGATTTTTAGAAGATCTGCAAGTAGTAATTGTTAACTCTCATATCTAATCAAAATGAGTCTTTGTTCGGAGCAGTATATATCCCCCTCCATTTTTTTTATTTGCAGGGAAAGCCTTGACGGCAAACCATGAATCATGCTTCCTCTGAGTTGGGTCATGTATGTTTTCTTATTTCCAATCACAAACCGATCCATAATGTTCTCTTTGGGGAAATTCATCCTTTGAAAAGATGAGAGAGAAAGCTGGAAAGCAAGCAGTGATAAGGCTGTTGACCTATTCTTTCTCTCCTTTCAGTGATGAGTTTTCGCAGAATTCCCTTCTTATTTGCTTTCAGTCTGGTTTTGAATTTCATGGCCTCTGCCACAAGCCTAGAAGACCCTGTTCTGGCCTGACTGATTGGTTGAGAGAAGAGCCGAGTCAAGCACTTTTTTTCCTCACGTATATTCCATTTTTTTATACAGTCCGAAACTGTGAGCTAAATGTTCCACTTGTTTATTTAAGATTTTCAGTGGTCATCCATAAAAAAGAATTTATATCAGTTTTCACCAGTTTTTACAGAGTAGAAAATTAGCGTCGTATGTGTTACAATATTCATTCATCAGCTTTGTGCCGAAACGAAAGGGATTGTGGAGTTTTTATATATTTAGAAACGTTTTAGTAGAATATTAAAAAGAAGAAAGAGTAGTTTTTTATTAAATAAAGATTAAAATCTTAATAAAATGAAAGTAAAAAAGATGGAAAAATTTTACTGCTGAGTGTTCATTGTGTATTCACACGTTTTTAATATATTGTTATTGACTTCAAATACTTTACAGAGGAGATAACTGTTTTAGTAAACATTTGAGTAATCATAATTTAAATTTATCTTGAAATTATCAAGTGGTTACTTGGGTCTGAACTCTGCAAAAGAGTTTTCTGCAGAAGGATCTGTTAGACCAAAATTTACTACATAAGGTTGATTCTGAACAACGACGAACAGTGGAATTCCAATGCACTTATTTTGGTACAAAAATGCATTTTTGGATCATGGTCGAACAGGTAGGGTGATGCCTTTTGGTACCATAGTCCAATGCTCAAATTTTATTCTTTATCTTAATCTTCGTAGCCGTTCGTAATCTGCTTTAACCACTAGGTACCATTCTGGAATAAAGATGGCCCATTGTCAGTGTGTAGGGCTAAGATCCTAGGACAATTCGAATCTGGCAGGCAAGTTAAACATTTTCCTGTATGCCAAGAGACCCTGCAAGGTAAATATATGAGTCTAGATGTCTTTTCGATAAGACGTTGGCAGGTAGGAGAGAAATATTTAGTTAAGAGCAAAACCCCCTTCCTGAAGATGATAAAAACTGAGGGAGTTATCCAACGTTGCATCACAAATGCCTTATAGACCTCTCAGGATAAGTGACTCGTTGCGAGGTATCACAGGCAGGGTTGTAATTTTAACTAGTCAAAACTGATTTTTATGAGGACACTAGATAAAAGTGGTTTTAACCGCCTAAAACTGGTCAAAAGTTGTTGTCTTGTGCCATTTGGTCAAACCAATCTCGATATGAGCCGGAGGTTATTGGATTTAAGGCAAAGGGGTGCGGCTTTCGTTTCAACGAGCACCTCCAGGGTGAAAGCAAGACTTCTGCTCGAGTTGGTCTTCATAACTTTGAAGCAGGGACCAAGCAGAAGACCCATAGACTCGGACTTCCACCCCCAGAGGTATTGATTGAGAACATGGAGGACATGGATGTGACTACGAACATATTTTAAGTGCCCCAGTCACATTTAGCGAACACGGAATTTAGGCCGGTGTCCGAATAAATAGGTAAAAATACCATTTTTTTCACTAGCTTTATGACGTCATTTCTTTAACCATCTCATTTAATCATTTCTTATTTTAAATTATTTAAATATCGTCTGCATTATTTTCATGCATTTTATCACTGAACTTAGATGTTACATAAATAATTTTCTTTTATATTTAGCTTAAATAATAGATTAGGTACATATGTGATAATTTTAAATTTAATCATCGTTTATATTTTGTTGCAATGAAAATTTTATTACCGGTATTAACAACAAATTCTTTTCATTAAAGTCTGGGGGCCGGTCTCACCAAAGTCGTTTAAGGGCTAACCGCGATTAATCTCTGTTTAAACGGAGAATTGCTTCCAGCCATTGGTTGGCGCCATGGGTTAATCACGGATAGCTGTTAAATGACTTTGGTAAGACCGGTTCTAGGTATATCAAGAAAGAATCAGTTTAATTTTCTATTAATACATTTTTTCACTTCCCATAGGGTACTTTATAATTCTGGAAAATTAAAAATTTTACTGATCCTGTCATATGACGGACTATACGCTAGTTGATAATAAAGCTCTAGATCCTAATTCATTAGAGAATCTCCCCTCTCTTTCTGTTATGTTCCTTATAAACAGAAAAGTCTTCCATAATATGCATTCTTCTCAATTTGTTTACTTACTGTTGAACAAAATTAGAAAAGCGGTATTCTGCAAACATAAAATGAGTTATTAAAAAAATGACTCAGATGCAAATGCTTTAACTCCCGGAGATATGAGAATTTATTTAAATAAATATTTTCTATTTTACAAATATTCTATTAATACATTTTTTCACCTGCCTCATAGGGTACTTTATAATTCTGGAAAATTAAAAATTTTACTGATCCCGTCATTTGACGGACTATACGCTAGTTGATAATAAAGCTCTAGATTCTAATTCATTACAGAGATCTTCCCTCTCTTTCTGTTATGTTCCTTATGAACAGAAAAGTCCTCCATAATATGCATTCTTCTCAATTTTTTTACCTGAACAAAATTAGAGAAGCGGTATTCTTCAAACATAAAGTGAGTTATTAAAAAAATGACTCAGATGCAAATGCTTTAACTCCCGGAGATATGAGAATTTATTTAAATAAATATTTTCTACTATACAAATATTTTATTAATACATTTTTTTCACCTCCTCATAGGGTACTTTATAATTCTGGAAAATTAAAAAATTTACTGATCCCGTCATTTGACGGACTATACGCTAGTCGGTAATAAAGCTCTAGATTCTAATTTATTACAGAGATCTTCCCTCTCTTTCTGTTATGTTCCTTATGAACAGAAAAGTCCTCCATAATATGCATTCTTCTCAATTTTTTTTACCTGAACAAAATTAGAAAAGCGGTATTCTTCAAACATAAAGTGTGTTATTAAAAGAATGATGACTCAGATGCAAATGCTTTAACTCCCGGAGATATGAGACTATATTTTCACTAGGTGCAATATCCAGCCTGTGGATTTTTACTAAGAATGCATAATAAAACTCTAGATCCCAATTCATTACAGATATTGCCCCTTTATTTCTGTTGTGTTCCTGACAAACAGAAGTCTTCCATAATACACATTCTTTTCATTTTTTTTACCAATGACAAAATTAGAAAAGCGGTAAACATCTAACATAAAACGAATTATTTAAAAAAATTCGCTGATGTAAATGCTTTGACTTCCGGAGAGATGAGATTATATATTTCACTTAGTGGAATACTCAGTCTCAGCTCTGTTCACAGGTTATTTAATTCCGTTGTACTACCCCTGATGCTATAAATCAGCAACTCCTACCCCACATTCGCCCACAAATCAAAGAGCGAATGAGAAGCATTGCAGTACGTTACAGAATTATACCGCGGTGCTTGTTAGGAACTAATGAGGACCCACAGTGCCATCTTAGAATGACATAAAACATTTAATAAGAAGGCCTTTGCAATTACGAGAATCTATTACTTCGATGGAAGAAACTGAAGGAGACGTTACGCAACATTTAAGAGGAGGGGGAAAAGACGTTTAAAGAAGATTCATTAGCTTCATAAGTAGCAAATGTTTATGGGATATATGTACAGCAAAACCTGTCTATAACGATACTGTTGGGACCTAGAAAAATATTGTTCTGAATATCTACTATTATAGATAGTTTGATTAATTGGAAATTCAGTTTTTACGTATGTAGTGTTCATATATCGTGGATGAACACTACATACCTAAAAATTGAATGTGTAAAGTTCATATATCGCTGAAATTGTAGTGTTCATATATCGTGGATAGATTAATAGTGAAATTAGAGAAATTAGAAATCTAATTTAATTTTATATAAATGTTTTAAAATGAAAATTGGTTATAACATAATTATTACCCTCTTGTTTTACCTGAACAAAATTAGAGAAGCGGTATTCTTCAAACATAAAGTGAGTTATTAAAAAAATGACTCAGATGCAAATGCTTTAACTCCCGGAGATATGAGAATTTATTTAAATAAATATTTTCTACTATACAAATATTTTATTAATACATTTTTTTCACCTCCTCATAGGGTACTTTATAATTCTGGAAAATTAAAAAATTTACTGATCCCGTCATTTGACGGACTATACGCTAGTCGGTAATAAAGCTCTAGATTTTAATTCATTACAGAGATCTTCCCTCTCTTTCTGTTATGTTCCTTATGAACAGAAAAGTCCTCCATAATATGCATTCTTCTCAATTTTTTTTACCTGAACAAAATTAGAAAAGCGGTATTCTTCAAACATAAAGTGAGTTATTAAAAAATGACTCAGATGCAAATGCTTTAACTCCCGGAGATATGAGAATTTATTTAAATAAATATTTTCTATTATACAAATATTTTATTAATACATTTTTTCACCTGCCTCATAGGGTACTTTATAATTCTGGAAAATTAAAAAATTTACTGATCCCGTCATTTGACGGACTATACGCTAGTCGGTAATAAAGCTCTAGATTCTAATTCATTACAGAGATCTTCCCTCTCTTTCTGTTATGTTCCTTATGAACAGAAAAGTCCTCCATAATATGCATTCTTCTCAATTTTTTTTACCTGAACAAAATTAGAAAAGCGGTATTCTTCAAACATAAAGTGTGCTCAGCTCTGTTCACAGGTTATTTAATTCCGTTGTACTACCCCTGATGCTATAAATCAGCAACTCCTACCCCACACTTGCCCACAAATCAAAGAGCGAATGAGAAGCATTGCAGTACGTTACAGAATTATACCGCGGTGCTTGTTAGGAACTAATGAGGACCCACAGTGCCATCTTAGAATGACATAAAACATTTAATAAGAAGGCCTTTGCAATTACGAGAATCTATTACTTCGATGGAAGAAACTGAAGGAGACGTTACGCAACATTTAAGAGGAGGGGGAAAAAGACGTTTTAAAGAAGATTCATTAGTCTCATAAGTAGCAAATGTTTATGGGATATATGTACAGCAAAACCTGCCTATAACGATACTGTTGGGACTTAGATAAATATTGTTCTGAATATCTACCATTATAGATAGTTTGATTATTTGCAAATTCAATTTTTACATATGCAGTGTTTTATATATCGTGGATGAACAAACACTAAATACGTAAACATTGTATGTGTAAAGTTCATATATCGTTGAAATCGTAGTGTTCATATATCGTGGATAGATTAATAGTTAAATTAGAGAAATTAATAATCTAATTTAATTTTATTTAAACGCTTTAAATGAAAAATGGTTATAACATAATTATTACCCTCTTGGTGATTTTGCATTCAATAAATAAGGAATCCATTGAGTAAATACGAAATTTCGATCAAAAAAATATCATACTAATAGTCAGAAGATGGAGGGAGGGGTGTTAATTTGGCTACATCCCCCAAAAATTACGGGGTATACTATATTGCTTTTTAACATTTCCAAATATAATTTTATTTTAAAATTGCATACTTAATAAAATTTAATTTTAAATAAAAATTTTAGTTTTTGAAGTTTTTACTTTCAATTTCACTGTTAATATTTTTGTTTCAATCTGTTTTATGCATTTACCGAAACATATTACTTAAGATTATGCAAGGACTTTTAAAACTTAAATTAAGATTTTTAAGATTAAATTAAAATTATTAATAGTGCTTTTCAGTTTAATACGAAATTCCGACTAAAGAAATTTCTTTAGAGACAGGGCTGTAGCCATAAGATGAGGAGAGGGGTGTTAAACGGGCTTCAGCAAATTTCCCCCCAAAATTATGGGATATACTGTATTGATTTTTAACATTTCTACATACATTTTAAAATTGCGTGCTTAATTAAAATTGAATTTTTTAAAAAAAATTTTAATTTATGAAGTTTTTATTCTTTTAAAGTTAATATTTTTGTTCCCAATTGTTATATACATTTGTTGAAACATGTTACTTTAGATTGGTTTTTTGGTTTTGTGTGGAGTGCTACGGTCTACTTTTTTGCAACACGAGGGCTAATGAGACCGGGACCTACTGCTTAAAGCAGATTCCGAACGGCTACGAACATCCATGCCATAATGGGATTCGAACCCACGAACTACAGTACCCAAGGCCAGCACCCTAACCAATCTTACTTTAGATTGTACATAGACATTTAAAATTAAATTAAGATTTTTTAAAATTAAAGTTATTAATAGTATTTCTTAGATTTGGTGCATTTTTGTGTATTTCAATCATATGAGTGCAATGTAAAAAGGATTAAAATATGATTAATTAAAATGGAATATAGAACTTAGTACATTTTCGATTTCATATATTGAAGTGTGACATATTGAGATTTGTGAAACGATTACACTTGCTTGTTTTGCTCCTCTGAAGACAATACCCGGGAGGCTCACCTGCATATATCCAGCTATCTATCTATCTATCTATCTATCTATCTCTATATGTATATCATACACACAGACTGGAGTGTGAAACTTGACAGCATTTCTGGTTTTACCCACGCAGAAATTCCAAAAAATTCAACTGGACACATTAAATTTTGAAGAGTGTGTTAGACATCATCTATTTGAACGAACGTTTCGTTCCGAACTCAAATAGGTGACCAGAAATAATTTTTAAAAAATGAAAGAAAGAAAAAGGATGGCTCTGAAATAAACGGGTACTTTTGCTTGTTGAGCTCATCCCAAGACAAAATCCGGGATGAGCACCTGCATATATGATACGTATGTATGTATATTTTATATATATATATATATATATATATATATATATATATATATATATATATATAAATATATATATATATATATATATATATACATATATATATATATATATACACACACACACACACACACACACACACACACACACACACATATATATATATATATATATATATATATATATATGTGTGTGTGTGTGTGTGTGTGTGTGTGTGTGTGTGTGTGTGTGTATCATACACACACGCACTGAATCTCAAAAATTTAGCAACTTTTCTGATTTTGCCGCTATTCCAAAAAAATTCAACTGGGACATATTAAATTTTGAAGAATATGCTAGTTGCCATATACTGGAACGAAGGTTTTATCCTGAATGCAAATACTTGACCAGAAATAAATCTAAAAAATAATATTAAAAAATTTTAAAAAATATATTTGGGATGGCTCTGCAATAGATAATATGCTGAAGGACGAGGTAGATCTAGCATGTGATGAGGGTCAGTACTAGGAGTTTTGATAAAAATGTAAAATGACGCCCCTTTCTTCCTACTATGTATATTGTTGATAGTTGTGGATTGATGTTGATAGTCATTGTTGATTAATAAAATAGACTGTTAAAGAAGATACTTTGTTGATAGATGGAAGTTTAGTTAAGAGAAACTCCTCTCCCTTCTTGCTACAGGTATTGGAAAGGAAAAAAATCAAAATTCTTAAAGCATTGGCAAAATCTAGAGATCACATTAGTTCTTAGTCTTCAATTAGGCTTTTCTTCTTGTTCTAATAAGGCCGAAACTGATACTCTTTCATCTGCTGCTTCATTATATTCTTTGCTTCTCTATCAGTCAACATTACTTCCACATTTTTAGAGTATTTAATTAATACTTTTTTAAGGGTATCTGTTAAATCACATGTTGTAAAAAAATAAATAAAAATAAAAATAATTGCTGTAGCTGCTCATTAAGTCAGACTTACATTCCAAGACACCAATCGATTATTCCTTTAGTGTAAAAAATGAAATACTTGTGCTGATTAAGACTTCAAATAAATTAATAAAATATACAAAAAAAAGTATATTCCAGTCATCCAAGCTAAAGACTTGTATTTTGTAAAATATTTTATAGAATTTTTTTCTAAAAGTAAAGTATTTAACAAATTTGAGTCAACTAAAATTTTCCTTTTAGACAGAGGTTCAGTTTATCTGAGTCTAATGATTATGAAGCTACTATTGCCTAGTGTTATTTTCTGTGAAAACCGTATATAATGGAGATGTAAAGACTTCATTGAAAATATCGAAATGTTGTTTAAAGTTCTTTGTTTATAACATGCAGGTCTTTCTACTCAATCTAATGACATTTTGAAAAACTGCAATCAAGGCAACGGCCTGCAAACAGATTATAAAATTATTAACTCTTTGTTAATAAGAATTTTAACTAAATGACTTATAAGTGTCCATGTGTGAATAATATTATTTTTATATTTGCATAATTTGATAGCCTAAGGTAAATTATATAAAGATATCAGTTGAACATATTTTTATTTTACAATTTTTTAAGTTCTCATTTATAAAGTTTATATTAGATTTTTCTTACGGTTTGCAGTTAATAAAATGTTTTTGTCGATGCGCTTTGTTTCATTTATATTATAAAAATAATGTTTCCATTTACAGTTGTAAATAAAAATACCAGTAAATCATTGTTGCTATTATGTACAACGTGACGCCGTGCTTGATGTGACAATGTTAAATTCGGATTAGTTAGTGATCAATTTTGGAGGGTTTGCATAGATTGTTTTCCGGCTAAGATATGCTGACTTTATAAAATCCTTTATTATTATTATTATTATTATTATTATGGGGAAAAATATACTTTGGTACGCAAATACGATGAAGTCCAAATATAAGATGAAAAGAGGAAAACTGTTTTGAAAGCGTTGAGGGAACCAGAAAAATTTAGTCCTCAAAATACAACTTCTAGTGCTAATGATTGTACGAATTCAAATTTTATTTCTGCAATGAAATTGGACAATGAGATAGGATATAAACAAAAGTACATGTTCGCTGAAGTAGTATCTTAGGAGCACTGTGGTCAATATACCGCTGGCTGAACGAATTAATGCCATTTACACGATTGTTGAATGCGCGAAATGGGAAAAAATTCTCATTTGGTGCGGTTTAGCCGCAGTACAGAAGGAAAAAGAGGGAGGGGGGGGGAACCGATGGGAATTTACGATAACGTATTTCATTAGAATTTCAGTCAAACAAGTTTTATTACTGATAACAGGAGACAACGTTTGTAGAATTAATCACAGAATGATTTGTAAAAACTGTAAGACTGTATTTTGACATTTTTATGTAACATGAATGCATTGAAAAGCGCCTAAACCTCTCAAAGAAAGACAGTGATTATTTACAAAGGCTCTAGACGTAGAATGTGTAGTTGGCAACGAAAATATTGCACATGGTTGAACATCATCGAAAATAAATTTTTTTTTCAAACAATTCAGTGAGTTAGAAATCTTGAATTTTCAGTCAAATAACAGTAAACTGAAAGCCCGGAGATAACTTAAAGAATAAAAAAAATTTTGAGTAAAATTTGCTGTCCCACAAATGGGACAAGTTTGGAGAAAATTTTTTGTTGTTGCGCCAGTGGGAATCACGCAAATGGGAAGACTCAATTCCGACCGACTGCAAAGACTCATTCCCATTGTGGGATAATTGAATCGATTTGATATCTGAAACCAGTGGACCCAAACAGCCGTCAATGGATTAATGGGATTTTCATTGAACCTCAATTTCGTTGCTAGAAACATCTCCAGAGAATATAGTTAAAACTACTACATTCTCAAAGAGTGAAATTAGTATTACTCTTTTGTTAGGTCAGTACACAATTTTTAATAGAGTTACAGATTTTTGGAGGAGGTTCTTGTGAAGGTTTATGTGTTGTTGACGGATGCATTACTTCCAAGCAATAAATGAACCAACCACAATTTAAAACTTCTAGATTATATTTAAGGAAATATAAGATAGAACAGACTTTTCCAATTGGCAACCCGCGAAACTTTCTTTGAAAAATATATAAAAAAAGGAAGAAAATATTTCGTAGCTATGTTTATTCTTCAATAAAATTCACAAAAAGTCAGTACAGAACTAGATTTGTAAATTCGTGCTTGCTATATCTTCTGAGATTAGCCTTAAGAATAGCTAGACTTCCGTTTATTGGTTCGACAACATGTTAACACTCTTAATATTCTCACTAAATAATCCTTTTTAAACTATCATTTTAAATGTTTTTAATTCTAGTTTGTCTTTAGGTTATTTCTTCTGGCTATTTGTCGAATAAATTGACACTGTTGAGTGATCATCGTTAAAATTGAGTTATTTTATATTGGGTATGATAGTTTTTGTTTATTTTTGTACCAAAAATGATGTTATAAAAACTTTTATTATTTTTCTTAAACTTTAAAAGAGTTATTTTTCTCCCTTGATTTTCAATTTTCTCAAGTTCATCTTTTTGTTTAAATTGCACAAATAGTCATAAGGCCCTAGAAATGTATTTTATAAAACATGATTTCCAAATGTTTCAGTCAAATGAAATGACCAATCCTTTGTTTTAATTAAACTATGCATATTATTTCATGCTGGTACCTCTGTACTACTTGCGGAGTTTTACTAAAACTGGACGATCAAGACAAATCTTCGGTCCACAATCAAGCATAAAGTTCCCCAGGTGGTTCTCGAACCTTTTCAAATTGGAAATCCCTAAGATAGAATCTTCCAGACTTTCGTTAGCTGCACTTCCTATCCTCCATGTCTCGTCTCTCTTCCCACAAAATCAAACGCCCCTTTTCGTCTTTTTTTAATTCTTGCAGAGGAATCTTAGAGATACTTAGCAGAGGGTTGAGTGTCCAACACGGATATGTTCTCGAACTCCAATTCAGTTCTAGGAATAGAAGAATATACATACATTCGACTAACAACCGGTTCCAAATATTTCTCAAAAATGATGGTCTTCACTTCCGTGTAATGACCAAAAAGAGTCAAAGGTAGAATGAATAGATGGGATATGCTGAAATTGGCGGAAAGCAGTTTTCTTTTAAGAGTGCATGTTTAAAATCCGTGTAACGCTATAATATTTCTTTTGGCAATTTAACGAAATTCGGTGTAAAAAAAATTCTGAAATAATGAAGAAAAGGATTGAAATATTCAATAGCAGTTAAAATTAATGAAATTTCTCATTTTCCATAGATGTCCTGACTCGTTATTAAAGGATTGCAGCTACTGCAGCCTGACTCTGCATTAAAATCTGAGGGCTTTTTATAAAAAGAGTGAACAGGATATGACCATCAAATCTGTTTGTGAAATGATGACAACTCTACAGAACCTTAAAGATTCTTTTTTTTAACTAGGTAAAATTCTTATTTTGGGTTTCAGTCAGCAATTCCGATATACAATAGAATTCTCACTCTGCTCTCTACTATCATGACAGGGTATCATTCACAGCAAGCTATTGTTTGTCCACATCTGTTTTCCGACAGTGCGCTTGGCTATGGGGAACAAACACGATATTATACAGCCACCTTGAACTGCATGTGCCCTACGAATAGATAAGGAAACCGGTCTCTGAGCAATGTATTTCAAATGTGGCTCCAACAATATGCTCCACCAAAAAGGGAGTTTTAAACCCTCCTAACAAAAAGGGACATTTAAACTTCCCTTCTTATTTTTCTTTTTTTCCTAGTAACCTATTTGTCCTAGAGATTGGAGTAAATCTTTCTCTCACGTTTCTGGTCATGAAAAACATAATAAATCCTGGGGGCTCAGATGATTGGGCTCGGTTAATAGAGCTGGAGAACATTTTTCCTCTCATTTATGCTTACAATGAAAGAAATAGTATTTTAAATTATATTAATTATTTCCACAAATATTTCTTTTAAAAACAGAGGTTAGTTATTGTTACTTTAATCACATGCATTTTATTTATTTATTTTAAAATTTCTTACAGCCTAAAATAGTAATTGCAAAACTATGTTAAATACTTATAATTTAGAAAGAGGCTACTTCCTTATTTCTCTCCTGATAACCTATTTGTCCTAGAGATTAGAAAAAGCTTCCTTTCACATTGTTGGTTATGAAAAACAGAAGAAATCCTGTGAATAGTTTGGATTGGTTTGGAGCTCTACTGCCTGCTTAGCAGTATTTTAAATTATATTAATTAGATTTACAAATGTTGTACTTAAAAGCAAGGTCTGGCTATTGTTACTTCAATCCCAAACTTTCAATTTCTTTACATATATTTAAAAAAAATCTAAAGTATTAATTGCAAAAAAAGTTAAATACTTATGTCTTAAAAACAGATGGATTAAAACACAATAGCACTTTATTTAGAGTTATGAAAATTTTATAATTAGATATATTAAAATATTACCAACCATCTCTTGTCAACGATATGTTCAAATCAGCAAAATTTTGGTAACTAAAATAAATTGCAAAATTTTTTAATTCCATTTTATTAAGCTTCTATTTGAAATCTGTCTCATTTGCTGTATTTCCTCTCTGTACAATCATTTCTATTGTTAATAATGTTAAATTACAATGTGTTGAAGAACTCATATAGTGGAATACTTTCTACAAATAAAAGAGTTTACATCGAAATTTCCAGCACGAACAACTAGTTCACAATATTTTCCATGCTTTGAAGAGAGAAGAATTTTTTTCATAGACATATTACCCCTCATCAGTTGTCAACGGAGTGTTCAAAAAGACAAAATTCACAATAGGGTGAAAGTAACTAAAATTATATATAAACTGTTTATTTACTATTTTAAGTTTCCATGTAAATATCGCATTTAGTTGTCTTATCGTCTCCCTATGTAGAGTGATTTTTATTGTTAATCGTGTTAAATGACTATGTATTGAGAACTCAAGTAGTGATGTATGCACTGGCAAAGAAAAGCTTACATTAAAATCTCTATCATGAATGACTAGCTGTTAACAATAATTTCCAGATATTTGAAAGAGTTTGAGAACCTATAAGTCATAACAGTAATAACGCTTTTTCCGAGAAATAACTTGATACCCTGTATTGCTATGTTTAGTGATAATTTTTCCGAATGCACTTACCGTTTTTCAGTATTCGCCCGTATAGCATCATATTGTCAATCATTTTATTATCAGAGCACCATAGAGATGGCCAAAGTTATTCCCTATGAGAGGACATTAACCCGATCGAGAACAACGTCTCGTGGACGCGACGCAGAGATTCCACTCTTATCAGCCCAGCGTCACCTCCACGCGAAGAGCTCCGGTTGATATTGAGAGACCAGCGTTGCGTATGCTTAACCGGATATAGGAACGTTTCATTTGAATTTTTAAAAGCTAGATTTAATTACTAGATGGCGTTAAACGGCAACGGTTTTCACAACAGTCTACTCGTATAGCAGTTACGTGCTAGTCCTCATGAGGCTAAATCAATAAGGTACACCCATGCCGTACTCGGGAATCGAACCCAAACAAAACAGTCGGAATCTTTAAGCGATAACCCTTATACCAGTGCTGCCCAAACTTTTTTCGTCTCGGCACCTTTGTCGAGCTATACAAAATTCTTGGTATAAATAGTCTTAAAGCAATTTACATGTGAAGGAACACGAAAAAATAGTGCAAATTTAATGGCATTTGTATTTATTATGATGAATGAAACTGTTTGGACCAACTTTTCATCATTTTTGATTACATACGTTCAAGGCACCAAGTTTGAAAATTCCGGTACTATACAATGCTAGCGACAAACGGTCATAATATAAACTGCAATGCAATTAAAATTCATTTTTCATATTTCATACAAGGAATAAATTCAAAAGAATTCAAGGAATAAATTCAAAATTTAAAAATGAAATTACAATAACAACATTAATATCGAACCATTAGGAATAGTTTGTGAGATACCGTAAAGAGTTTAAAAAAAAAAAAACGTAAAATCTGAGAAAAACATTCCAAAGATGAAATTGTGTATGGAAGTGGCAGATGGAGCAAATAATTTATTTCACTATAACTTTCGTTCCATTTCAGATATGACGAAAGGGATGTTATTAATATGTATAGAAAAGTTAACAGTATACTATGTCAAAAATTTTTAAAAATAGAAAAATTTAAAGTTTTAGTAGTTGTCTTGACACGCCTAGCAAACGCAAATGTTAAAAGGCGAAATCTTCTGTTAGTAGTTTCACTTCAAGTATGTTGGTGAAAGATTATAATGCAAATGTTGTCTAAATTATGTAAGTTCTATTAAGGTTCTTTACTTCTACTCTGGAAGCTCTTCCCAGCTTCAGTACACTTGGTTAAACTTAAATAAGTTTTAAGCGTCATGGATTGCGGAATATTTTCTTATCTGAAAGTGCAAAATCTTTATTACCTGTTCATGCAAGATGAACACTTTCAAAAGAATTTCATGCGACTCCTTTTTATTTTATATTGAAGTGTTTTAAAACGGCTGAAATAAGGACTATTGAAATAAGCAATACTTTTAAAATTTCTTGTTATTGTACCATGAAATTTTAGTAAGCCTACTTTTTAATAATGTGAAAAAATAATGTGTTTGATTAAACACATTATTTTTTTAATTTAACTTTTTCTGTGTCATAGATGACGCATGGTAAACTCTTTAATGAGGCTTTTTCTCCGCAACCATTTGTCATACACTTCCAGTTACAAAAATGTTTTAACACTAGATTTACGGACCAAGCCAATTTGACTCATTAAAAATTTGATCACTATATATATATAAAACTTTATCAGTTTTCAAATACATATGTTGGTTTTTAGTTAAGTAATAAAATATATGTAAACTTTCATTCTTCTTTCCCGCAGACCCCTTCATTTCGCATTATCAAATGTGGTATACCTCATTTAACGGTTGTGAGCCAATTTGACTCATAGAATCTGTATAAATAGACATAGTTCTGTATAAATAGACATAGTTCTCATAGTTCTGTATAAAGAGATGAATCAAGTAAATATTTCACTAAAAGATTTTATTTTCCAATTGGCTGAAGAGCTAAGAATTAAATATAGAGAAGTCGAAAACACTTCCATTCCAATGACAGAAATTCATGCTACTGACGCACGGAAGAATTGTCAAATTCAACAATCCTGCAAAAAAAATCAGATGTAGAAACCATTGTGCTAAATGTAATAGAAATGTTTGCAGAAACAGTGTTTTAAAAAAAGAATTTATATGTAAAAATGTTTTCCATGAATTTTTTTATTATAAACATTTCATTTAAATTAACTTGGAACTATTTTCTTTGCAAAAAACTTCAATTTTTTTGTATGAGTCAAATTGGCTCGCTTCAGTAAAAATAGGTATATGATCAACATCCATAATTCTAGTCATTTATAAATTATTTAAATAAGATAAGCGGTTAATCATTTGGTTAAGAACACAGTGGTGTAAGAAATGATATTGAAAAAGAATTGATGATTGATTTACTTTGTAGTCGTAGAAATTGAT
The DNA here is from genome assembly GCA_032207245.1 of Pardosa pseudoannulata. Classification (NCBI taxonomy): domain Eukaryota; kingdom Metazoa; phylum Arthropoda; class Arachnida; order Araneae; family Lycosidae; genus Pardosa; species Pardosa pseudoannulata. Next base: position 82,978,859 of record CM063503.1, on the reverse strand, counting down.
TTACAGCCTGAAAAGTCACTTCCATGTCAAATTTATGGGGCTCGCTATAAACTAGATAGAAAATTTACAAATTTTCCTTGTAAAAAACAGGGTCCATGGTATAGACATGTACGTTACACAGGAGTGTTACAATTCTTTAAAAAATATCTTAAAGTAGGGGCTGAATGATGGCCGAATGGATAGGGCATTGCTCAACGGTACTGGAATTCAAGGGTTCGAATCCCATTGTTGGCTTGGATGTTCGTAGTCATTCGGAATTTGCTTTAAGCAGTAGGTTCCGGTCTCATTAGCTCCATTGTAGCAAAATAGTAGACCGTGACTTTCCAAACCTACCAATCTCTTAATGTAGACCCGCTTTCTATGTAAGTTGCCTTGATGACGTACATATATCGATTACGCTATTTTTATCAATATATAATCGAATATTATCGATTATCACTGTTTGATTCATGTATGAGGCAGTAGGTACCAGGAAGAAGAAACAAAGCGTTGATTTCCGGGTATAGATTCTGAAGACGTTTTGGATATCCTGGAGTACTGTCTAAGGCTAATAACATTTTAATTAAGCATTGACCAAAATTTAATAAGGCTAATAATGCTTATTCTTGCTTTAAAATAAAAGTGAACAATTTTTGCAATATTGACGAAAATGTTTAAAATATTGAACGTTTAAAAATGGGCAAAATAATGAATTATGCGAAAGTCGGATGCTACCTGTACTATAAGATATGGGTGGAAACATTTATAAATTATTTTTAGCCTTTCCTGATACATATATGATTCAAATAGCGTTAGGAGATAGCATATTTTAAATGTTAAAAATTTTAAAACTAGTTGTATTTAATTCAAATTCTTTAACTCTCCGTGCGAACTGTCCTAATCGAAACAAGGTCAACTGCCGTAGGAGGATGTTCTCAAATTTGTAAGCGCTTAATAGATTACATAAGCGATTACACTATCTCCTGGATTTTATGATTCACTGATTTTGTGTATAAACAAATCGGATAAACTGAATCTTGTATGTATTTTGTGGAAATACATATTCTGAACTTTATATAAATCGGTTGATAAAGAATACTCAATCCTTTTTTTCTGGTTTATATTTTGCAACTTTTTTAATCCCTTTTCATGGTAAAGAACTTCGTCTCTTCCATCAGATTTAGCCTTTCACTGACCTTGTATGAGCTTCGAAGTTCCCACTTGTATGCTAATGTTCTGCTTATTTTCTGTTTTGCTACATTTGTGGGATTTTTTTAACAGATATAGATCAAGACATGGAAGAAGGATTGGTTAGCCAATTCTACCAACTTGTCTGTAGATTATAATGCATTTAATGTTCTGTTCTTAAGTAGGTGAAGTTAATTCCAATATGAAGTAAAGATAAAAATGTTATTGCATAAGAGTAGCAAACTGTATTCTGGTTATTGCTACAAGAAAAATTATTCAAAATCAGAATCAAATAACTCGGACATCTTTTCTGAGGTAAATTTAGTTGATAATCACCAGCTTCTTGTTTTTGAGTCTTATTTCTAAGAATGTTCTACATAAATCTGTAAAATAACTAAGGCCAGTATTTTGCTACTGATGTGATAATGGTTCTGAAACGACTGCTTAAAATCAATCCTAAATGGTTAAAATATCCGTGTCAACAGTGGCATTTGAACTTACAGTTTTAGTTTACTACAATGCCGTTCACCTTATCTAGGTTTGATCATTCAGCAATACTGAAAGGGAAAATTATGATTATAATAGTTACATGTGCAATGCAATTCAAAACGAACTGAGTATATCAATATAAATATTTTAGCTAACCGAATTCTGAATAAAAAATATTTAATACCGTAGAAATAATTAACCCCCCCCCCCTTCAAGTTTAAAACTAGATAGCAATTCATTTGAGTGTTCGATTCACAGTATCTAGAAATATATGAGTTCGTTCAGTGTGTGTCAAATTATGTACGTCGATCCTTGAAGATTGGCGAATCGTTAGGACTCCAATTATTATTATCGGAGTCCGACGGTTTGAATCCTCCTGTGGATGATTCTCGTTGATGTTCTTAACCTTTTGGAATCGTTTTCATGTTGTAGATCATGGTCTAATTAATTCTTGTGTAGCAAAATTGATTTAAACCGTATACCAAATCAAAAAACGTCGCCTTGAAAAGTTGATACATGAGGGTGCTGTAAGGTAGTCTGCACAATTTTATTTACATTTTGAATTCAATTTCGTAAGTTGCTAAGCTAATTTTAACTAGTAGAATCAGTTCGTACATGTCATTTGTTAGCAGCACGAGCTCCACCAAAGGACTTGTGTTTTACTCATGTATATGAAAAGTTTAGAACTGCACGGTCAATTTACAGCAGCAAGCGAGATAATAAAACCTGAACTTACATCTTAATACCGAATCTGAGGAGTTAGAAAGATTCACACCAGATAACCGTCATATTAGGCCCTCTTCCGTATATAAATTGACTTCGGTTTGGTGTGATTTTAGTCTGGGATTACAAGCCCCTTATTAAACTTTATAGAACTCAGAAGAACATCAGCAATAAAGTAACATTTGATGAAGTAAAATTTCAGAAATATATTTCTCCCATAATTAAAAATAAAAAAGATTGCATTTTTCTAAAAATTAATAAACGCTGTCAGAATGAAAATCTTACTGATTATTATACAAATATAGTAATTAGTAGAATTTTCACTCAACCTGTGACTTGTGTTTTAGTTAGTATTACCTTATCAATACAATAATTATTCGTGTGAATTAAGTTGTTGATTCCCAGGCTGCAATATTAGCTTTATGTGCTCCTAACCGCACTTCATCACACCGTGTTCATGTTACTCGAGACTTACTTAGGGTATTCACTTTGGTTGGACCCTTGTTTTCTAATAGAAACCTAGTTATTTTGGTATCTATGGCAATGAAAAAGCTGATACCCTTGCTAAGAGGGGTTGCGATCTCCAACAACCTACTCCCCCTGTGTCTTCTTCCTCTGCATGCAAAACTATTGCATAACGCATTAAGAATTGTATTATACAAACTCATATTTGTAATGCTGGAGGAAAGAAGTCGAGTCAACTGTTAGACTATCTTGTGCCAATAGAGCTGCCTCACTTACTACCAACTTCAAGATAATTCCATCTCACGACTTTTTATACTCTCACCTAAACCATATTGGTTTGGTAGACTCACCTAATTGTCCCCTTTGTTCATCTGGGAAAAAATGGATTATAACCATCTCTTGACACGTATCTTTTTGAAGGACTATCACATTAACTCTGACAACTGGATTAACAGAGTAAATTTGTATTGGGCTGCACTTGGCAGGGCCGTAACTAGGGCGTGGCAAAGGTGGCATTTGCCACGGGCGCATCAGTCTTGGGGGCTCCGTACCATGAGAAAAATGGGGTCCGAAAGAGGGTGATTCGTCCCAAGTAGAAATAGGAAAAACTTCAAAAAACTTTATTATAAAATCCAATGTGTTAAAAAATTATTTTTTATGAATTTTCTTATTTTTGTAAAAGGCTTCTGGAGACTAAACCTCTTAGATTCTTACAAAATGTTTACCAAAAAACTCGTAATATGCCTTACTATAATTCAGGCTATTCGTTTTAAATTTTGGACTTAATCAAGTTATTAAAACTAAATTCATATTTAGAAATTTGCAGTTTATGAAAATTCAACGTCTAAATAAAAGTATCTCCTCAAATAAACTATCCAGTTTATAAGCAAAATAATACCCCCATATTATTTAAAAATATTTTTAAGTATTAATAAGTAAAAATAGAAATAGTTAAAATGCTAGGAACATTAAGAATTAAACAAAATATTTTGCAAGTTCCTTCTGTATGTATGTATGTATGTATATATATATATATATATATATATATATATATATATATATATATATATATATATATATATATATATATATATATATATATATATATATATGTGTGTGTGTGTGTGTGTGTGTGTGTGTGTGTGTGTGTGTCTGTGTGTGTGTAATATGGGCGAAACTCATTCTAAATCACAGCACAGTTTATTTCTTGTAAGAAACATGAACTCCGTACAACAGGCAAACACCTTTACGACTTCGTGCACACAGACAATGTGATTCCGCACATACACTTTTCAAGTAGGGATTCCTAAGGTAAAAAGACTACGAATAATCTCTAAGCACTTTTGATCACGTGATAAAAGTACCCATGTTTAAAGAGAACGCGCTAAATATTGGCTAAAGTAGTGCACGCAATGATTTTGCAGAGAAACTGGAAAGTCTCCAATAAATATATATTCATTTTATGTGTTTTATCACCTGAAAGAAATTAATATTCCATTACTGTAATGGAATTCTCAAAAGGATTTATTGTTACGTAATCCTTTCAAGAAATAGGATTTTGCACTAGGAATAATTCGTAGGCATAAAAACTGTGACCATAAGGCTATACTTATTTTGTCAAGCAGACTGATTTAAACAAAATGAATTAGCGTTATAAGTCCAATGTCACTTCCAGCACTGCGTGTTTTTTTGTTTTTTTTTTTTGTACCTGGCTTAAAATTCAATGTTGTTTTCCCTCTGTTTCAAGCAAATGACTTATTTAAAAAAAACTAATTTATCAAAGTTCAGTCAGGAAAGAACATTAAAGATATTACAATAAACCTATGTATTTTCCTCACGTTATGATAATATCTTTATTGATAAACTCTTTGCATTTTAGAATTAAGGGTTTTCTGGTCTATTAACGAATCAAAAAATGAACAGCAGTGAGATTTTTGAGAATTTTTGAACATTTATTTTAAGATTCCTTGTCAACTCGTACTTTCTCTATTTTTAATATATATATTATATATATATATATTATATATATTATATATTTATATATCTGTAATTATATCAAAATTATTTAACTTTAATATTTCTTCAAAAAATAATTATTTTAATTCATCTAAATATTTTATCAGCCTGTAAATGATTTACAAAGTATTTTCACTTAACATTCCTTTCTGTCATAAAGCTGTAAAGTTTCTGTCTATACAGCAGTTTCCCATGTTTAACATTTTTCGCGTTTTGCTGATATTGCAGTAATTATAATGTTTTTTAATAATTCTTGTTGTCAGGTTCTTGGGTGTATTGTGTCAGAGAAATGAACTTGTATTTTGATTTGTATTGTAAATTACTTTTCGTCATTAAAGTTTTATTAGACTTCTGAGTTTTTAATATGACACACACACACACATTACTTATACTGTAACTTTCTCCTTATAAGGAGTTTTATATAATATATTACATATATATATATATATATATATATATATATATATATATAATTCATTATTTGAAAAAAAAAATGCCTTAATATTTTTAAGATTTTTCTCCTGTAATAGAATGCAAAGTTAGCAAGTGTCATGCATGCAAGATATATAGAAATACGTTATATTCACAATTCAACTTATTCCAGAAGCTTATTAATTACTCTTTACAGTATACATCATTTAAAACCACACAAAAATTATTTATATGTAAATCTTGTAGGAGATTTAAAAATATATAAAAGTAAACTAATTTTCATTATAAAAATTATAAAATATAATAAAAATAACTTTGTAAAAATTATTTGGTGTATAAGTCACAGAATTGATATAACTCTTTGTAATAGTTTGTAAAGTATGTGTACAAACTAAAAATACGAAAAAAATAATTTAAAGTTTAAATAAGAGCTTAATATTTGAATAAACAATTTAATTCCCTATAATATTCGTTTCATATCAGATGATACTAATGTAATGGATGGAATAAAAATGTGCCGAAAAGTTTGAATTTCAAGGTTATGAAATCGAAAATTTTTGATAATTTAAGATCTCTTAAGCGGAGACTTTTAGTGTTCCTTTAGTTTTTAACTATTTGGGAAATCATTTTTTTAACGATAATATTTATATTTGATAGGCTGAAATAAAAAATCGACACTAGTAGATGACGAAGTAGTTTCCGTGTAACCTTAAATGAAGACTGTTTTACTGTCCAACACTATTGATGTCTCAAAGCTTTACATAACAACTAACTCCATAATAGACTGAATAGGGAATTATTTTTATTTTGTTTGCAAATGTATATCTTTTTTTGCATCTGCAATGCACGCAGTGCACAATACGAGAACATGACTTGTACGCCAATCAAATTGCACACGTTTGTTTTTTAACACTGCAGTTAAACTTATTTGAACTTGACATTCTCTAATTCTTTAATAAAGTGAATAGTTACATGGTTCCTAAATTATTCAATTTTAATAACAAAAAAAAAGTAATTATACAATTAATAATACAAAAAAGAGCAGAACTGATGTACTGCCCTAGTAGCGTTAATATATGTTATACTGAGATTTTTGCTTTATAGCGTGTGTTTTAACAATTTAAAAGATATGTACAAAACTGGATGTTACGGCAGTCCATTGCAAACCACATAACTACAACCTAAACTCTTACAATTTCCAGATCTGTCAACTTCTACGAAAAATCATAGTTTCTACGAAATAATTACGATCCTACGAAAATCGGTAAAAAAAATACGATTTTTCGTCAAAAAATATATACAAGAATAAAAAATTACATCGCATCCGGAAAATAAAAATGAGTGGATATATTTTCGTAAGCGATATAAGGAAATCCTTAAAAAATTTTTCGACCAATTTTCGTGTAACTACGGTGCGATACCATACTCTCTCGAAGGTAGAAATTTTTGGATTAAAAATTAGATTTTTTTGTCTGATAATATTGGTTATAATGTAATAGTATATTTCTGTGTTCTTTCCTCAGTATATTTCTGAAATTTTTTAAAAATTATCATTTCTTACTTTAAAAATGTTAAAGTGTGAAATAACATTTAAATACAACTAAAATAAATCTAAATAAAACACTTCATCTAACTTTTCATGGGGGGGGGGTTCAGTTCAGAAATGTATATAAATGTATATGATATTTTGAAAATAAAATATTGTCTATTTGAAATTTTATGTAAAATTTTAGATACTTTCACAAAACTTTTTTATTTTTTTTATTTTTTTTTTAAGCGGTGAACATACACACAATTATGTAGTATGTTGTGTGTAGTGTAATTATGTGTAATGCAATCATGTAATTACGTTATGGCACTCGTGCGATTGTCCAGGATTAATCGTGGCAAAACTTGCCATCCAACCTACCTCGCAAATTAATGTGCTACTATTTTTGATTTCAAAAACTGTCAAGTGCTACTATTTTCAATATTCAAAAGTTGGCGGTTCTGACAATTTCATATAAATAACAACGAAGAGAACTAATGCGTTTTCACGGAATTATTATAAAAGGACTAAAAATAGTCGTTAAATAAACTTAACGAAATTTGTAATAAACTTTCACGCTTTCATATATTTTTGTCTCTTTTCTGATTTTTTTTCTTGTAAATAAAATTCTTTTAAGCTAAAAAAGTAATATATATATATCAATACATGATAAAATTGTAGAGTAATTTTGACAATTGAATATTTCAGTTAAAATGTTTATATGTAAAAAAAAAAAAGATGTAAGATAAAAAAGTCCACTGACGTTAGGGTAGTTCTCCCAAGACACAGGTCCGAGATTTGGTTCTTGGGCTGGGGAAAGTTGACTCAGCCTTTCAACCCGTCAGTGGGTAGACAAACTGAGGACTAAGCATACTTGGTAACTAAGCACTGGGGGGGGGGCAAGCAAGGTTGACCACTTAACCGGGACATATGCTTTGTACCCCACGGCCCTTGGTCTCAAAAACGGAGATTGGTACCGTAAGCCAAGACCCCACGTCATCTGTAACTCTGAGGAGTTTAGTAAATGGTAAAATGTTTATAAAGTTTGTATGTATTTCTGTACTATGCTACTGATATGTTTGTTTATTTTTATGTTTCTGTAGTTTGAATTGCTCTTTGATAAAGTATTATGGATGTAATTTGTCTCTTGTCCTTGGCTACTAAAACCTTATAGTTGGCTGCGAGTGTGGGTTACTTCAGTCCAAAATACATACTGTTAACATTCTATGGCTAATCACTCTTAGGCGAGGTACATACATACGTAGAGACGTCATTCGAAAACTAGCCACAATTGATTCAGGGGTGGTCAAAATGAATAGTTCCGTTGAAATATTAAACCAATTTTTTTGGAGATTACAACACTTCTTTGTGTACTTAGTATAACGAAGCTAAAAAAGAGCAATTAATATTACTGTAAGAAATCAGAACAGCGCCTAAATCCATACTGAAAGTGGTAAACTAACATTCCTTTGAGGGAACCTCTAGATCGTGGGTTCTAAAGCAGTGGTTCTCAAACTTTTAAGTTGCTGCACACTTGTCGGGCTTAAAAAATATAAAAAAAGAAGTGAAGCACAACTACCTTAAAGCGGCTAGAATAGGAAGAAAAAGTCTGCATACATTTAATGTTCTTTTTTTTTTGCCATTTTCAAATTGTTTGGATGAGTTTTTCATTATTGTGTATATTTCACTTAGGCATACGTTTGTGGCACCCAGTTTGAGAACCGAGGACCCAGAGTATCGTTATTGACATGTGTTATGGTATTACTAATCTTCAAATGTGTAACGAGTTCGGACACAACGGGCCTGTGAGATCAATATGCCCATAACTGCAATCTGCGAGTCAGCTGAGTAGGAAGGGGAGGGAAACATCATGTAAACACAGCAGACTACTATACAGGAGGGAAACACACTCCTACTATGTATACGAGGGGAGAGGGGGAACGAAAACATCGCAGCTGTGCCTGTCAGGCCCATTGCCCCCCGACGGTGGGTTAAATGGTCTGATACGTTTTAACTGTTACAAATTCAACCTTATTTTACTCTTTTTATAATAGAAATTTTCAAAATGGTGGTCCGTGATGCCAATTTTGCGGCTCACGAAAGTAAAATACTTCACAACTCTATGATATTTTTTCTGCGCTAAAATTCATCAATCTTCATAAGACTTGCTGTTTATTCTTGCATTATCTTTTGAGATTAGCATTACAAGATCTGTTGGTGGATATCTTGCATTAGTAGATGCAGGTGACCATTCATTGTGTTCTCACTAATTTATCCTCTTTTAAGGTTAATTTTGGTTGTATTATTAATTCTTTGTTTTTAGGATTTTTTTTCTACTTGCTATTTGTCAATATTCATAAAAAAACTGGCATTATTGTGTGGTCGTATTCAAAATACAATTGTTTGGGTTATAATAGGTTTTTATTTATTTTCAGTTTCCCATTTTTATTCCATTCTAAAGTAATTAGTATTATTAGAGCTTTGATTATTTTGTATAAACTTTCAAAATCCTATTTTTCTATTTTAATTGCTCACTTTTCCATGTGTTAAAGTGTACCGATAGTCATGAGTCCACAGAAACACTTGTTTTATAACACAGAAATTCCCGACTTTTTAGCACTTAACATAACATAACCGATCAAATGACCTGTAGTGTATACGTAAAAAATGCGATGGTTAATGAATTAAAATAGAAAAAAAGAGACAGGTATGTATTAATTGTTGGTATGTTTAGTGTTAAGCAGCTGAAAGGACTCAATCTTTGTTTTGATTAAACTATGCATATTATTTCATAAGAGTACTTTTGTATCTCTCCTACTTATAACCTCTGTCCTATTATATAAATGCGGCCCTCAATTATGCATAAGGTTTTCAATGTGGCTAACCCGTACCAGTTGGAAACCTCTCTTCTGTGACGTTAAACAGTATATATATTTTGGAAAATAATATTTTAACTTACTAATAAGCAAATTTCCTTCGTTGAATATCTTTTTTCTTTGAATAAAATTTTATAAATTTTACAGAGAATTAAAAAAAAAATTAACTTAATGATTGCTATTTTTACAGTTATCTGATTACGCATAATGTCGAATATTTATTTTTATGAATATGCAAATTGTTTAATCTAAGAGTGGGAAACTATCAGCCGGCGATGGAACTTTTTGTGGCCCTCAAACTTGCGAAAATGTGAAGAATATACATTTTGGCTCTATTCTTATAAAGGCAAAACGTAGGGCTCGAGATGACCTAGTGGTCAAAGTACTAGGAGAGATACCTTGGGTGCCAAGTTCGATCCTGGCAGATGTCTATTAAAAATTTCCCAGAATGTAGTGTTTCTGTGAGTCTAGATGCCCTCTCGCAAGTGGGATAGAGGTAAGGAAACAGGAGCAAAAATCTACCTCTTGGGAATGATCAAAATTGAGGAGAATCTCCAGTTGAGCATCACGAACGCCTTACACCCATCAGGGTAGGCTAACTATTTCGTTGTATCAAAGGTATAACATATATTTCCAAATCATTTTTTGCTTTGTATAGATCAGGGGTGGCCAACCCGCAGCTCTCGAGCCACATGCGGCTCTTTAAAGGATTATTTGTGGCTCTCGATAAATGTACCCGCGTTCCTTTATCATTTTTGTGTTATTATATTTAAAAAAATATTACCACTGATGGAGCTCCGGCAATGCTGGGTAAAAAATTCGGTCTTATAGGGCTTTTAAGAGATGATTCTCAAATTCCACAATTCATACCGATTCACTGCATAATTCACCGAGAACATCTCGTTGCAAAATATTTAAAACATCCTGATGTTATGAAAACAGTGAAATACATTGTAAATTACATTCGCACCAATGCAAAAAATCATCGACAATAAAAAAATTTCAACGAAAAATTAAAGGACGAAGAACTTCTAAATAGCATTCATTAAAAATAATTTCTGTAAAAAAAATTTTAATACCTTTTTTGCATACCTTTTAAATACGTATTTAACTGCGGCTCGAGAAAAATTTCAAATTTTGAAAAATAGCCTAGACTATCAAGAAACTTGGCCACCCCTAGTATAGATCATTAACTGTGCTAAGGTTATAATTTAGTCACAACATAAGTTTTCTAAATGCAGAATTAAGAACAGACACATAATTAAATATACCTTGTTTTTCGATATTAGACTATTATAAAGAACAAAGGTAATCGACTAAATTTGAAAGATGTCATACATTATTGGTTATTTATTCGGGAAAAAGATATTAAAAGATATAATGTCATATTGCTTTAGATATTTATGTTCATGAACAGTTAAAATATGTAAATTTAATTTTTATACCTTATGGATCGAAAACATTTACGTATATGAAGTGAAATAAATGCAGCCTATGTGGTATCACAGGAAGTGGACTTATGTGATTGAAAGATTACTCCCTCCTGATTTAACGTAGGCTTACTCCAGTTTCCAATGTACCGAAAACTGGAATAATCCAAGGCTTGTCAGGAATACTATGGTCAATGTTTTCCAGTCTAAGATTTAGAGAATAAGATACTGCTTAAATTCGATGAGGATATATTAGCTAAGCCATATAGCAAGCATCTACGTATAAGAAGAGTATTTGAAATTCGGGAATTTCGGGTTCTAGTCCAAATATTAACATGGTTGTTTGTACCCGTACCATTATAGATAGGTAAGGTATACATCTGACAGTAATAAGTAGGATTTTCTACCTTCATACGATATAGCCAACATTATAAGTGTTTGTTATGAACTTATTAAATCATTTTCAAAAGAAAATAACTGAATAGTGTAGAAAAATGACTCTACATCTTACAGCGCTCAGTGTGTTCATGAATAATTCTTCAAATTGTCGTTTAGTATGCATTTCCTTTTCTATGCATGCAGCGAGCCCAGTTCTTATATCCGTTCTTTTCATATTTTATGCTAGTGCTCGTAACATTCACAGCACGATCTTAGCCGAATAGAATAATATTCAAATAACTTCCCTGCACATATTTTAGCTCTTTATTTAACAGTTTAACGACCTTCCTTTTGAGCAAATAGTTACCGATTTCAGGATTTTGTTTGAGGGGGAGTTAAACTTGTCTTCACGGTTTGTATACAGTTCTAATGCTGATTTTAGTTCGAGTTAAATAAACACTAAACTGGCTTTCTAAAACATTCCGTTCCGTTCTTTTCTTTATGAGTACATCCTAAATGCGTTGGTTTTCCCACGTAGATTTAGAGCAATGCTGTTAATGTGCGCTGCTTCATAACTGTTTCTTTTGCCAAAGAGATATTAAAAGGAGATTAATTCAGAGAGAAATACAGCTGGAATATGAAATATGTCACTTCAACAAACGTTTGTTTTGCATAAACAAAACTGTTGTAAATGGCAGGAAATTATTTTAGCATAATCCTGTAACGTAGAATTTTCTAAAACAAAAAAAGAACCCTCGCTTCTGCACGACGGTGCAGAAAATTGGTTTTCAGCAATTTTAACATCACCTCTGGGAACTGGAAGCTAGGCTGCGGATGGTTGGCTAAAGCTGTCCGATAATGGAAAGATGAGTGTTTTTTGGGAAAAGCAGATCAGACTAGTGTTGTCAGTGAAGTAAGAAAGAGTCGTGCGTTTTACTGTAACGAATCTTTGTTCTCAAAACATTCAAGCGACGGTGGTTCATCGAGGAGTAAGTAGAAATCTGAACACATATTTATATCAGAATATGTTTATCACCTTTTCTGATTTATTTATTAAGTTTATTTATATCTATTTCCGATATATAATATTTTTAAAATTCTTAAATACATAATTTATTTTAATTGGAATAGAAATGTTTGTTTTAACCAATATTGTATGTATATATATATATATATATATATATATATATATATATATATATATATATATATATATATATATATATATATATATATATATATATATATATATATATATATATATATATATATATATATAATATATATATATATATATATATATATAAAGGTATTTAGATTAGAAAATGTTTGACGCTATTTTTTGGTGCTTCTATTAGTTTTATTTATAAAGAATGCAGATATGAGATTGATACATTTTTAAAATACTTCATAAAATAGTCTTATTTTAATTCCAACAAAAACGTTTGTTTTTACCTACATTATAAGTAGGAAATTCTATATTTACTAGGAAATATTTCACACTATTTTCTGATGTATCTAGTAATATTATTTATTATTTTTAAGATATATATTTAAAATTTTTAAATATTTCTTAAAAATAGTCAGTTATTTTAACTCAAATAGAAATGATTGTTTTAATCAGTATTACATGACACACACACATGTATAAGGATATTTATACCGGAAAATGTTTCACATTATTTTCTAACGTATCTAGTTATTTGATTTATATATTGCAGATATATGTTTAATAAATTTTAATTACATAACTTCTAGAATACATTATTATGGTGCATTTTATAAATTTGAGTTTTTCATTAGAAAATAATTTTTAAAGAATAATTAAAGGATATTTTATTATTTTTTTCTGGAAAAATTTGAAATATCTAACATATCCAATGAAAAAAATACCTGTTTCTTTTTAAGATTTTTCATAGGCCCATAATATAGTAATACTTAAATAATTCAACGAATTTAGTGAGAATATAATACCTCGAGTAACAGATTAGAAAAGTCTGTTACTGGACAAGTCTAGTGTAGTGTATATACCTTTAATTTTCAAAATATTAGCAGAGTTAAAGGAAAAAAATATTGATTGAGGATTGTTCGGTATAAGTAGAGACTGCTAAAATGTTTGATTAAAAAATCTGTGTAATACTAAGAATGTCAGGTTGTAATTATGCTTGAAATTCGAAGAAAGAGAGGGAAAAGAATAAACTTCAGAAACATAAAATTTCATCCTTTTTGTTTGGAAGTCTGTAACATCAGAGAAGACATATTTTATTACTTATTCAAACTTCAAAATTATGTTACAGTTGTAGTCATAATGTAGTTATTTTTCAATGAAATGTTATTGAACTCGTGCTTTAGAGAATATGTTTATGCGCATTAAGATTTACTATCACGTTTAATACTAAAATCTTATTTTAAGAGAATTCTTTTATTCTATTACTGATGCATTTTACTGCTTGCTAGTATAGAACATGAGACGATTACAAATTGTAATAAACTTTACAACCAATTTTTGTTTAATTTTGAAGCTGGTTTGAAAATTATTTTTAATTTAGGGATTTTCGTGAAACACTCTTTGCTTTGTTAGATTTATCTTTGTTCATAATTAATGCTATTTCCCCAATTTCAAAGTTATTTAATTTATTTAAGCAATATAAATTTGCTTCAACTGTGTACATTTTAATCAATAATGAACCTAGGTACAAACTTTGATCTTTTTCCTATTCTACAACAGTAAGTTTAACCTATATTACGCTAACTCTTCTGTAGAATGTTTGCGATATAATGAAGTCTTATAAATGGAACGATTAAAATCAGTTAAAAAAATCTGAATGGTACTCTTTAGTGTCATTAATAAGAAAATAACTTCTGTAACTTGACGTAACTATACAGAGATGATATAAACGGAGCGATAGTGTAGCTAGTGTATATCTAAAAAAAAAATAAAATGACCAGTGTGTATCTAAACAGAGATGTTGAGAATTAAATGATTTTCAAGTGAAATAAAGTGTTGCTGCCCAGATGTAAAATAAAAACTCCGCTGTTAGCCACAGGAGGGCAACAGTTAAACTGACTGTAATCGCTCGTGTCGGAATAAAGATTTTTTGTTACTTGGAGCAAATGTTGATGTTCCTTGACTCTGGGGGAATTCTTAAAACTTTTTTACAAGAGATACTCTAACCAGTGTATATCGAATCAAAGGTAATATAACTAGTGGCCATCTAAACAAAGATAATATAACCAGTGTATATTTAAACAGAGATATTAAACCAGTGCATAGCTAAATAGAGATATTATAACCAGCATATGTTTATACAGAAATATATATAGGTCATATATATAAGGTTTGGTCTTAGTTTAGATTGGAGAATTGTGATCTACCATTTTATTACACGAGAACTAATGATACCAGAACCTATTGCTGAAAGTCGATCCCGAAAAGGTATTTTTTAACCCTTTCGAAGGCCGTGGGAAGATTACTTCCCACCTACAAGATCTTACAAAATGCACCTGTGGAAAGCGTAATACCCATTATATTATATTGGCCTTGCTACTATAACGTTGGGAAGACTTATTCCAGCTTCAGTTTTGCACTGTCATCTATTGTTTGATCAACTGAATATAATTAGCACTTCTGTTTTGAAAGTTTGAAAACGTTTTGGAAGAAATAAATGGCCCACGAAAGGGTGAATAAGAGGAGTGTATTTTAAGTACCATATTACAATTAAAGCACACAAATGTACTTTTGTAATCAGTTTTATTTCAACAGGAAAGCCTTTACTTTAATCTGCTTTTTAACATCATTCGCTCTAATATCAATGAACTTGTATCGTATAACTACCTTTTGAATTCGAGCCCCATATAAATCTGCTACCTGACATTGCGCTGTCGAAGCCTTTGGTTTTTTGCGACCCCAGTCAACATTTTCGGTTCCTAGCATGAGATAAACTTACGATAATTTAAGTGCTGTGTCACAATTCCGTAAAAATTACATCGTAAAACTTCGGAATACGTTGGAGAGCAAAAATGTTGACTGAGAGACACAAAACTAAACGTTTAGTCCGTTCGTAGCCAGGCGTCCGACTCTTATGAGGATTGAATCCAAAAGCTGGTTTTACGATACAAGTGCCTTGATAATGGTGGAAATTGTTTTAAAAAGTCGACAATACAATAAGATTTCATGTAAAAATAAAACTGATCAAAAAATACACGTGTACATCTTTAATTCGTAAACGGTACTTAAAAACACTCATCCTATACTGCTTGAAATGACAAAACTAAATAATTTTTCAAAAGTACTGCCTTATTAAATAAAAGATTTTTTTAAATGAACAGTACTACTTTTATGGTGAATCAAAATGAAGACTTTCGGAAGTAAGATTTATTGTATTGAAAGGAACTATAACCCTTAAAAATCCAAGTAATTTCCCCTAAATGTTTATTAATCTCTTGCCATCGTAAACCGGAAGAAAAATCATAAATCAAACCAGATATAAGCTAAAATATGCTTCTATACCATTATGTTCTGTTAAACCATTTATTGTCATATTAATTTATTTAATATAGTTACATAAAAAAGGGATTCTCTATTCTTTAGATTTTTCGAATAAAAATATTTAGCATTTTTAAAAACTCCTAACATTTAATACAACTATATACAGATATGTATCACATTCATTTAACAGTTTATATTATTAAGTAGTTTAACTGAAACATTAACATTTATTTAGAAATAAATGTAAAGCATTAATGGGGATCTGGAAAATGGAATTGCTGGACATCCCGTGTTTAGATTTATTTTCCAGAGTCGTTGCATTCTCAAGTATAACTTTTTTGTTATCAGAACGGATGTTAGAGTTTAGAAGTATAATACAATTTTAAGTGATGATATAGAAAAAAATAATAAATAAATTTTAAATTAAAAAGAGAAGTTAATACATTCAGAGCAAAGTATGAAATTCGAAACTTCAAAATCAGTTTTTAAGTTTGAAATAAAATACCGTTAAGATTGTTTTTTGTTTTATTTTTAATTTATATTTCATACGTTGTTAATTTTTTTGAAATTATCGATTTTATTGTTTTGAAATACATTTTAAACAAAAGCAAAAATAGAAAATCTATTGCTACGAATGAAAATTGTTGACCCTGGCAATTTGGAGAGCTATGGTTTATTGTTTTGTAACTTGAGGCCTAGTGAGACTGGGGTCTATTGCTTAAAGTTGATTTCATTTCGAATAGCTAGCGACATCCATGCGTTCAGTGGGATTCGAACGCATGAACTCTGGTATCGAAAAGCAGCTTAGTAATCATTCATCCTCGTCTTGCCCCTTGCACGTATTAATTCAAAAGCTATTATTAAGAAATATTCAATTCAGATGCAAAATGCATGACGAATGTATGTACAGGGTGTTACCGAATCCGACTAGAGAGAGGATAGTAGGAAACAAGAAGATGAAAAATTTCCACATAACTTGAGGTCCCAAACCACGCTTAGTTGGTGAAAGTCACCAAAAATAGTCATGTAGAGTATGACGTCGAGTAGAGCAAAAAACGTCAATAAGAAGTGGTAAGCATTCATTTCAAGTAAAGCAAGATTACAATACAGCCAGTGCATTCAAGTTAAACATCAGGAATGGGACGACGAGAGAGTTTTATAGGAATTTTACGAAGTTTGAAAGCGTCCGAAAATACTTTGTTCTTCAGTGGCATAATCTCCGCGGCTGCAATTTGTATAAAACTTTCTCGTCATCTTATTTCTGACATTCAGCTGTAATGCTTGCATGTACTGTAATCCTGCTTTATAAACTTTTCTCAATTATTTTTATTGCCCCTTTTTGTTCCATATGACGCCATACCCTTGAAAACTATATTTGCAATATTCCCTGATTAAATGTGGTTTAAGATTCCAAGTTCAATTGTAATTTTACATCCCTTTGCTGTATATTTTCACAAATAATTTATCGGTCGAATTTCGCAACCTTCTGCGTATCATTAACCGTTTGAGTGTTGAAGAGTTTTCTTATATATATGCTAATAGTGCGGAAGGAAATGCGTAGTAATTTTTTGGAGAACAATAAAAATGGTTAAAATTAACACTATTATGTAACAAGTAATTTTTACCAACAAAAATATTCTTTATTCTCACTTATTACAAGAATGTTTTGCTGCACAAATTCCATGAATTCCTTTTTTACATATAGCACAAATTAAGTTGGATCGTTTAATTCCATTACCATTTTATTTACTCCATACATCACATTGTTCCAAGTTTCCCCAGGCAATTTTTCTAAAGAAACCTTTGTACTTATTGGTAGTCTTTCTGTGACAGTTTTGCTTTCTAACCATTCCTCCTCTATAGCATCAATAATTATTAGTATAACACTTGTTGAGAAAGTGAAAACAGTTTCTAATTTCTATACAACAACGAAAAGTTTTTTTTTACTACAAATAAATAAATAAATAAAACACGTTCATTTTGTCTACCGTACTACAATCCACGGCTCTACTGCATTACTACTTACCACTGTATTTTATTTTAATTCTTATATTATTAAAAATCACAATTAAGTAAAATGAATACAAACTGCGATTGATATGAATTCAACTGCTCTCAATAGATGCGAAAATTATACTAACCAACAGCAGCGTCTTCGCATTTTTGGTACAAAACAAGAGAAGCGCGATAGCGCTTCGCCGCACTCTAACGGTTAAAACAACCGAGTAAATATTTAAGATTGTTTTTGCAGTTTTAACGATGCTTTGTATGAATTCATCGTTTTTATACGTTTATTTTTATTTTTATAATTATTTTTTTATTCTAAGTGAAACAACCACAAACAAAAGTTAATTCAGCGAAGAGAGGAATTCGAGTTGAAAACACTCACAGTCTATTTCGTGTGTTTACGAAAGAAGCCAATGGTTAAGACAGATGAATCCAATTTTAATGATGTGAGAACAATATGTTAGTCTTTAATTAGGAACTCGTATTAAGAAGGACTCAATTCCGACGAAAAATTTTTGCCGATGAATGTAAATATTTAGAAAACAGAACATATAACCAAGATGTTTATATTTTTAATAGCTTTTGGAATGGTATGTCAATTCAAACTTCATTGGTATATCATTGGTATGTCATATTTATTGTGTAACTTCATTGGTAGGTCAGATGGTATTTTGAAATCGATTTTAAAGTACCTTACTGACTAGCTAGAAACCTGAAATTTTGGCATTAGTTCAATTCCAGTGAAAATACAATATTCAATCTTAAAAAATTAGATCGGAGAAAAATAAAATAAAATCAGTTTGGTAAATGAAAAAAGTCTTTAGCGTACTTGGAGTCCCAGCTGCAGAGAATTTAAACTTGTATCGCCCTCTAGCTGCAAAAATAAAAACTCAAACAAAATTTCTAGTTTTTCTTAAAACAAAAGAATTTTTTTTAATACTTTTTTAAATATTTTTCTTGATTATTTTGTAGTTTTAATAAATTTTGGTTTGAATTTATCGTTTCAATAATTTTTATTTTTTATTCTTATTTTTATTTTAAATCTAAAGAAAGACAGAGAAGCTCTTACGGTAAAGAGATGAATCCGAGTTGTATACCCTTGTAGTTTTATTAAATTACAGTGGAACTTAGATCTATTTCTTTCTACAGGAACGGAAATGGTAAACGATATATGCGAGAAAACAATGAAAGCGGGATGGAGTCGATACTTTCTTTATCCTTTGACTGCAAAGAATGAGCGTTATAATCGTTTTACCTCATGAAGTACACTATCACTTTCAAAATATGCGTATGTAAATGACTTCAATTTTGACTTCGTGTGCTTTAGAAAAACTTTGGTAACAATTCTGGTAGTCTTCACCTTTTTCTCAGGACGTTCGTGCCTCTAGTCTAGTGTACCTTAAATTCGCACTTAAGTCGTCAATGTCAATAAAAAATTCCACCCATCGACATTGAAATGTTTTAACCAATACAAAAAATTCTATTCACCACTTCTGATAAATTCCTCAAGAACGATACTTCTGGAAAGACAAAGCAACGGAACCTAACCTTTTCCCCGATATATGCTAGAAAACGAAGAATCCGGAAAAAATAATATTATCTCGAAACGGCTAAATTCGGGACCAAAGGAATCGAACGATCAATGCGGGAAAACGAATGATGCGTGAATGATAGCTCCACTGTGTGCCTTCGAAAGAAGAGAATGGTTGAAACTGTGTTTCTCTGCACAGCTCACGTCAATATAAATGATAGGTGAAATTGATACGTGATTATTGAATCAGAAACTCTTTCCGAAAGGATTCAATCCCGAATGCAAAATGCTTGACGAATGAATATATATCACTAAGTCAACATGACATGTAGTTGAAATTTTTTTCTTCTATTTTTATGTTGTAGCTTTATTAATTTCTTATTTTAATTTATCGTTTTAATTATAATTAACCAATCGTTTTAATTAATTAACCAATTAGCGATCTCTACAAGTCACGTGGATAACGTAACTTACGTGTCAGAACTCTATTTTTAGATATTGAACTGGAAGGATTTTACTAGGGAACATTCCAGAAAATAGTTACCGGAAAATCAGAATCGGAACCGAAAGTGATAAAAATATCATGGCACACACTGACACACACACACACACACACACACACACACACACACACATATATATATATATATATATATATATATATATATATATATTATATAATATATATGTATAATATATATATATATATATATATATTATAATGTATCATTAAGACAACAGAGCATACAATTAAGATTGTTTTTAATTTTAAAATTTAATAATTTTTGTTATTTTTTAATGAAATCAAAAGCAAAAGCAAAATTTCTACAATGGCAAAAAGAGGAATCTGAGTAGTACACCCGTATTCTGTACATCTCCGAAAGGAGCGAATGGTTAAAAACGTTTTTTTGTACAAGTCAGATCAACTTTAATGATAATTGAGGTAAATACGGGATTATTGAATCAGAAACTTTTTTCGGAAAGATTTAATCCCAAATGCAAAATGCATAACAAATGAATGTATATAATTAAGACAACAGATCAGTTCTGGAAAAGATTAAAGTTGGGATTTATAAGGTTTAGTTTTTATTTCCTATTTTTATTTTATAGCTTTATTGAATTCTTATATTAAAATTATTGTTTTTATAGTTGTAATTATAATTATGATTGTAAATGAAAGCAAACAGCGAAAAAATCCTAAAAACAAGAGGGGAATAAGAGTTGTATAATTTTATAGGCTATTGATAGTTTTATGTGTGTTTCTCGAAGAAATGAATGGTTAACTTTGTGCTATTTTTGTGCAGTTCAGGTCAATTTTAATTACAAAAGAAATAAATATGTGATTGCTGAATCAGAAACTTTTGTTGGCAGAAATTCAATTACAAAGCAAAATGCTTGATGAATGAATATATATCATTAAGACAACAGAATACATTGTTAAGATTTTTTTTTATTTGAAGCGTTTAGTAATATTTTTCATTAAATTTATTGTTTTCTCAATTATTATTAATATTGGTGAAAGCAAAAATAAGAGCTCATTTAAGGCGAAGAGAAAAATCCGAGTTGTATACATTTATTATTTTGTGCATCTCCGAAAAGAGCGAATGGTTAAACCATGTATCTACGCTCAGGACAACTTTAATGATATATGATATATATATATATATATATATATATATATATATATATATATATATATATATATATATATATATATATATATATGATTATTGAATCAGAAGCTCTTATTAGGAAGGATTCAATTCCGAACTCAAAGCGCTTGACGAATGAATACATATCATTAAGACAACAGAACATATTGTTAAGATTTTTTTATTTGAAGCTTTTAGTAATATTTTTATTAAATTTTTTATTTTTCCAATTATTATTATTATTGGTGAAAGCAGAAACAAGAGTTCTTTTAAAGCGAAGAGAAAAATCCGAGTTGTATACCCATATTATTTTGTGCATCTCTGAAAAAAGCGTATGGTTAAACCGTATA
>CM063503.1:82719826-82949826 GCA_032207245.1 Pardosa pseudoannulata | reverse complement strand
AGGGATTCAAGAGCGCTATGATCTACTGTTTTATTACTCGAGGATTAATTTATTGAGTGAGACTTCAAAATTAATATGTTGATTCCTTACTTGCCTGACAGTGAGTACTAAGATCAATGTTTTGCTACTTTATGTTCCATATTATGTCCTACCATTATCTTGACGCCGATTTTGTTTGATTACGAACAAAATTCCAAATGGTTTTGAGAAGTTACGAACACCAGCGTTCGGGATATTTCGATTGAATAAGCGGGGATATAATATAATGGGGTTTAAAGAAATCTGATTCGTTTATCCTAAAGAAATATGGTAAATATTTTGCATACTGAGATCTACTCATATAGGAAATTGCTGGTTAAAGACAATTTTGAATAGCAACGGACATCCTTTCAGCAATAGGATTCGAACCTATTAACTTCATATAGTGAGCCAAACGATGACTAAATGGGTAAAGCGTTGCTCTTCGGTACCATATTTCGAGGGTTCAAATACCATTGTTAAAACGAATGCTCTTAGTCGTTCGGAATTAGCGAAGATTCTGGTCTCATTAATCCTTGTGTAACAAAACAGTAGATTGTATCACTACAAACCAATCAAACAACTCCAACTCCGATATTGAGAGGCAGAGCTCTACCTGTTCAGCCATCTTTCGGACAAACGAGATTGGACAATTTTTCTTTGGAATTAGAAGGAACCTCTAAATTTCCGATTTATTTCATTTACTGTAACTATACAATTTAAAACATCCCACTTGATTTAAAAAGGTAAAAATGTTTTTTATTAGTTTAGTTTAACTTAAAGTAATTATGTATTTCAATTCAGATCTAGACACAATGAATTCCTTTAGAACTTCCAGACTACACCCCATTACTAAAGATTTTATGAGACATAACTGTCTTTCTGGGATATCAGTTTTTTCCTTTTAGGTCTGTTGTAGACAAGAACGTAGCTTCAGAAAATTCAAGTTCTTACGGTTAATTCATTATTTCTGATGAATGTACATTTTCCGTTGGCTATCAAATATAAGATTAGGAGGAAAAGATTTGTAATATAAATCGATTCGACATAAAATCAAATGTCATGCTTTTAAATAAGCTACTGAAATACGTCATCACTCAATTCCATGGTACCGCAAGATTATAACTTTTTGCTCCTTTGTTTGATAACCTATTTCTAGTGTTTAAATGAAAATAACAACTGAAAACATCATAAATCTCAATTTCTCATGCTATGAGTTTGATTTTTAAGAGGGATAAAGACTTTCAAGTAACTTTAGAAGAAAGAGAAAAACTTTTTGTTTTTAGTTTTTCGACTTAAACATCTTTTTATAATTTAGATCAAAAATACTTGAAAAATTTAGTATTTGTTCTCTATACCTATTTAAGTATTTTCTTAGTTTGATTTTGAAAAAATGTTTTTTTTTTCATAAACACTAAAGCTTGTTTTAAAAATTTCATAATTTTGCTGACTCACTGTGCACAGACTTAAACAATACAAACTGTGTTTCATTCATAATTTTTGTACTTTTGTAAGCAGTAAATAAGTATCGTTCATTACCTATTTAAATTTTATAAGGTACCAAAAATTTTACACCAGAAGGATGAATTTTCATAAAGGTTAAAATGATATTTAAAAATTACATTTAAAATAGTATAAATGAAAAATAGATAAATGGAAAATATGATAAAAAGTAGGTATAGTATTTTTATGGTAAATGCACTTAAAATTTTAAATAAGTTTTTACAATAATTTTTTTTTATTTAGAGTGCGCACAAGCTTAAACTTGTGCTAAACTTTCAAACACCATTTGGAGTCAAACGCATTTAAACTCAAAACTTTTTATATTTTCATCATACTTTCGTTAAAAATATTAAGTGTTTTATATGTTATAATAAGAATGTTTAACTCAGTTTGTTTTAAAAAAATTAAGAAATGTTTGAATATTTTAAAAATGTAAAAATAAATAAATAAACAAATAAATAATTGATTTTTTGAAGGTTTAAAAATTATGTATTTTCTTAACATCATATCCACCACGAATTTGTCTTTACCTATTTGGACCAATAGATGTATTTTGACACCTTTGTGTTGAAATGCAAATAATTGCCAAATCGTCGGGATTTCAAATTGTCAGTTGAATGTAGCTAATTTGAGGAATATATATGTATTGAAGCATACATTGGTACACAGTTATTAGAGATTTAATCAGGTTGTAAATCTTACCATAATTCATTAAACTATAGAATATGAATGTATATAGATGTAATCAAGCATGTTATATTTCAATAGGAACAATAAAAAATATTATCATCTTTTTTACATTTATTAGAAAAACAAAGAAGCGAAGTAATATTGCATTTTGACACCTTTATGTTGAAAAGCAAATAATTGTCAAATCTGTCGAGATTTCAAATTGTCAGTTGAATGTAGCTAATTTGAGGAATATATATATGTATATATATATATATATATATATATATATATATATATATATATATATATATATATATGTATTGAAACATACATTGGTGCACAGTTATTAGAGATTTAATCAGGCTGTAAATCTTGCCTTAATTCATCAAACTATAAAATATGAATGTATATAAATGTAATCAAGCATTTTATACTTCAATAGGAACAATAAAAATATTATCCTCTTTTTTACCTTTATTAGAAAAACAAAGAAACGAAGTAATATTATCAAGGTAACAATAATCCTTTTATTCAAGTTAACAATAATCTATTAGATTTTATACGTAATCTCTTGTCGGTATAGGAGACGAAACGCTGAAAAAGGTTGCAACAAGGCTAAAAACAAGCGAATATCAAAGTTATTGAATTTTTAACTCCTGTATTTTTTGATATAACTGAAATCAAAATTCTGTAATATGATTATAATTTATATGATTCAGGGAAATGGTGTTGATATTTACTTGTAAAATGGTTTAAAATTAAATGCTGTTATAAAATCCCAAATGTGTCAAAAAACCTTCATAGTAGAAATAGTATACCATATTTTTTATATACAAGATGAGCTGGAGGAAAATGATATCACTGAATTGATTTGACAACTATTGTACGAAAACTCGAAATGTTAGTGTGATGCTAGGATGACGTCACTACACCACTTGACTGAGGAAGAGGGGGGTGAACCCCACCGGAACGAAAAAAAAAAAATGCATGTAGAAGTGTGTTCTGAGGGGTGGTGCACTAGGTTGACCGTCGATTGGTTTCGATTTTAAAATTACATCTTTAAGCGTAAGTTAGATGTTGGATATATTGTAGTGTATGCGACATATTTATCCAAGAACTTTGCAGTGATTTGTGTGGTGAATTAATTCTACGTTTAGTGTATTACATGATAGAGTATTTATTTCCAAAATATACGTTTCATTGAGGAAACATAGGGTGGATTCAAAAAGGGAAGCTATATCACAGTTAGTCGTAGAGAAATAATTAATCTTAGAGAATAATTCGGAGTTAAAATTTGAAAATTGTCTCCTGACACTACTTGGTAGAAATAGTGTTAAATTGTTTCTAGATCAGTGGTTTCAGGCTGGCGGCCTGTGGGCCGCATGTGGACCACGAAAACCTTTTTGAAAAAAAAAAAAATTCATAGCTTTGTAATTTTCCTTGATGAATTTCATTGAAATTTAGTACAGAGACTGAATTACAAATTCGACTTTGCTTTATCTACTGAGATTAACTTTAGCAGAGCTGGTAGTGAACATCGGTTCTTTGGTTAATGAAAGTGATCATCCATAGTACTGCCTTTAAATTATCCTTTAAATTTTTTTTATTACATTATTATTCCTTTGCACTTGAGGGCTCCGCTATGAAGACAATGCAAAATAATTAGTTATTACGATTTGATTTTGTTCTTATGTAAAAACTGAAAATTATTTGCATTGTCTCCGTAGCGGAGCCCTAGAGTTTGAAGACCAATTTTAAATGGCTTCCGCTCCGGAACCCTCCGGAGTGCAAAGGGTTAATTTGAGTTTGACTTTATTCAATTTTCTCCTGCTAGTTGTCAAAATTAATTCAAATAAATTTACACTGTTGAGTGATCGTCTTCAAAAAATTCAATTGTTCAATAACAGCTTTTTGTTTATTTTTAATCTTATTCTTTTATGCAATTATCAAATAATTATTTTTATACGAGCCTTAATTATTTTTCTTTGCCTTTCAAAAAGCCTATTTTTTTATTTTGATTTCTCCCTTTTTCATGTTTATTCTTACATTCAAAATATGCAAATAGTGATGATCCCCAGAAACGTTCACAAGGGTCTCCAACTGTTTTAATCGGCTAATATGATTAAACATTTTTTTGGGTTGTTGCTGTTGCTAATGCCACTTGGGCGAGCCAATTACATGGGCCAGAGGCCACACAAATTAAGGCATGTGATGCTCCTTTCGTTTTGACGGGCAGAGCCGTAACTAGGTAATTTAGCGCCCGTGGCAAAAAACTGGTCTGCGTCCCTGTCACTAAATATAGTGAGAAAATACATAAACATGTTATATATATATATATATATATATATATATATATATATATATATATATATATATATATATATATATTGTTAATTCTTAAAATGTTCCTAGCATATTAATTTTAAATTGTTTTTCTATTTTTCCTTATTGATACTTAAAAATATTTTTGAATAGTTTGGGGATATTATTTTGCTGATAAACTGAATAGTTTATTTATAGGGGATTATTTTTTATTTAGACATTGAATTTTCATGAAAAAATGGCAAATTTCAAAATATAAATTTATTTTTAATAACTTTATTAAATTCAAAATTTAATACGAATCCTCGGATTTAAATCATCGATTATTTTTGTTGCAATGAAAATTTTATCGTAGGTATTAACAACAAATTCTATCTACCTCCAGTGTGTAGTAGAATGACAGTTTCATTCCTTTACTTCCATTAGTTAATGTGGAAAAAAAATTGGGAAGAATTTAACAATAATTTCGACGTAGTTAAGAAAACTTTGAATTACCTTTCTAACTGAATTCAACGTGATTATAAACTGCATTCACAGTATCGGTAGACTTTAGAGGAGTATGAAGGTAGACAAATTATTGAGCTTGTACCAAATAATTAAAAAAAAATAGGATACTTTACAATTTTGGAAAATTAACAATTTTACTGATCCATCACATGACGGGCTATTAGTATATAAGGTGTCCAATGTAGCCCTTACAGGTTGGGAACCGCTGTTCTATCTGACGACATTGCCATAATTGTTGCTGGTTTATCCGGCATGTATCTATAGACAAATTATTGAGCGTGTACCAGATAATTCTCAGCCAAAAAACAAACCATTTTTTTTATCTGCCTTATAGGATACTTTACAATTTTGGAAAATTAACAATTTTACTGATCCATCACATGACGGGCTATTAGTATATAAGGTGTCCAATGTAGCCCTTACAGGTTGGGAACCGCTGTTCTATCTGACAGCATTGCCATAATTGTTGCTGGTTTATCTGGCATGTATCTATCACAACTTATTTACTACTTTTAAAGCGTCTTGCTCATGTGGAGGTGACCTTTACAGTTCGTCGCTTTTCTTTACCTTGTTAGAATCATCTCTTTTCAGTTGACAGCCTATAAATCTACCTACTGCTAGACATATTGATGATAAATATTATCTCTGTGCTAGAACTTTTGTCAAAATATTGGGTAAAATAAAAGCAATTGATTAAATCTTAAGTCTCCCTGTGAAAATCTTTTAGATAAATTGTAACAAAACTAAAAAGTGTATGATGTAAAAAGATATGTACTTCTGAATCACTAATACTGCGAACGTAAATAACACTCAGATTTAAAAGCTTGTCTCCTTACTAAGTAAGGATATCCTCGAGTAAAAATGTATTGAATTATTAAATACAGTTATTCCTGTTACAGTTTTAGAGTTATACAGTCCCAGTTACATCAGGCTCATCAACAGACAAGCATAATGCTGGATATATCCAATGCCGCGATATATCTGGGGGTAGTAGTCATATGGTAAATATTTTACTTTTATTACTATATGCTATTAAAATGTAGTAATAAAATATATAGTATAGACATGGTAATGAAAGTAATGATTTGAATAATAAAGGTAGGAAACATTCCGTTTACCATTCTAACTTTATGCAGAAATATAAATGGGCATTAACACTTTCAATCAAGCGCGATACATCCCAATGCGTAATATATCGAGACTGCATAAAACTAGGGACTACTATATGATATTTATAAAGGAAAAACCACATTAAATGTCGTGTAAAAAATGAAAAATGAAGTATAGTATACTTTTAAAAGATTTGGTATTCGGTTGTAGATTTTTAAAGTAATAATGACGAGTTTAACCCCTTAACGTGCGTGCTCGAGTTAACTCGATCGCGCTATACTGGACAAACTGTACACACTCGAGATAATTCGAGCGGCGTTGTACTTTATGTTGCTATAATTTTTCACACTCGAATGTATTCGAGAACTGAAAATAACAATGTGAAAGAAAGAAAAAAAATCGTTTTATTGATATTTATCATTTACATGGTAAGCTATATTCGACTATTTTCTGCAATGTTATCAAAATCCAAAATTGCAATAAAAATTTTGATTATTTTTGTATTTTTGTAATTTTCTTGACAAGACAACGTTCTAAATTGTGTTTTTTACATTAAAAAATAGATTTTTTTGGCCCTTTAAAAAAAATTGTGCATTAAGGGGTTAAATTTTCATTGTAAAGTATAAGAGGTTGGTTTGGTTTGGTTTTCGCTTGGAACGCTACGGTCAACTGTTTTGCTACACGTGGGTTAATGAGACTGGGACTTACTGCTTAAAGCTGATTCTGAACGGCTACGAATATCCGTGCCATCTGTGAGATTCGAACACGTGAACCCCGGTACAGAAAAGCAGCACCCTACCTATTCGATCATCGTTCGGCCTATAAGAGGCTGCATGGAAGTTCACAGGAATTTCTCTTTATATAAATGAGTTTTAAAGTATTAACCAGGAGAGTTTGGGAAGAAATTTAAGTGTAAAATATCTTTAGTTTGGATCAAAAATTCCTATGTTATAAAATTCTAATTATTTAAATAGTAAGCTTTTGCTTCATTTAAATCGGATCTTGTATTTGATTTAGGTTCTGAAAGAAAATGGTATTTCATCCAAATTTTTTGACTAATATGTAAGTATTTGAAAAGAATGAGAATAAAAGCGTAAAATTTAATTTTCAAGACTACCTTCTTTTTTTAAGATATTAACCGTAATTTGATTTAAAACACTTTTTAAAAAAATTCTTTTTTTAAGAAACATATTTATACCAATTTATTTTAGAATCGGATCGATAGTTTAGGAGAAGATTAACTTTACTCGCTTTGAATTTTGCTAAGCTTAACTCATCAAGAATCCAATATGGATGCCTCTATCCATTCCAACCGCTTCATAAATTCGAGGACAGACGAACAAATAACTTGGTCTATTATTATATAGGGGATAATCGGTAATTTTCATTTCTATTAGCTGCATGATATATGATTTACATTCGAGAAGATCTAAGTCTTATTCATTAACGTCTTTAGAATACAAATGAACACCCCGTAAAATAAACTCTTTTGAAGTAGAAAAACTATTCTAAAAAAATTTGCTCCCTTCATATAACTGAATAAAATTTACCTTTTAAAATTTATGTAACTTATCAAAAATACCTTGCCTTAAGTGAATGTTTAGTATAACTGAATAAAATTTACGTAAGGGATCGAAAATACCTAGTCATAAATGAATGTATAGTATAACTGAATAACATTTATATCCGAAAATTTACTTAAGGGATTTGAAAATACCTTGTCATAAATAAATGGTAAGTATAACTGAATAACATTTACATCCTTAAATTTACGTAAGGGATTGAAAATACCTTGTCATAAATAAATGTTAAGTGTAACTGAATAACATTTAC
The DNA here is from genome assembly GCA_032207245.1 of Pardosa pseudoannulata. Classification (NCBI taxonomy): domain Eukaryota; kingdom Metazoa; phylum Arthropoda; class Arachnida; order Araneae; family Lycosidae; genus Pardosa; species Pardosa pseudoannulata. Next base: position 82,941,861 of record CM063503.1, on the reverse strand, counting down.
ATCCATAAATTTACGTAAGGGATCGAAAATACCTTGTCATAAATAAATGTTAAGTGTAACTGAATAACATTTACATCCATAAATTTACGTAAGGGATCGAAAATACCTTGTCATAAAAGAATGTTTAGTATAACTGAATAAAACTTACTCAAGGGTTTGAAAAACCTTGTCATAAGTGAATGTTTAGTATAATCGGTTATTCGTATAAATGGATAATTTATTACATGTATTTTATAAGAGTTTCTACGGATAACTAGCAGAACTACGTATAACTGAATATTTCGTATAAGAGATTTTAGCATAAATGAATTTCCACTGCATAGCATGTCATATTTAGCCAACTTACAAAACTTTATAAGACTTAAATACACACTTTGAAACGAATAGATCATACTGAAAGCGGAATAGAAATTTTTTACGGTTTGCTAATCAATTCCCGAGGGGCCGAATTAAGGGTCAAAGAAATTAGTCCAACTGTAACGTCTGTTGCAGGAACAGTGGGGGTTTGACCTCCTGGAGAGCGAAACCCCGCAGTGACCTCAGAGGGGAATCACTAGTGCACACTTTATTAACGCTCTAAACAATATAATGAATCTATTGAAAGTCATTCATTTTCAGCCAGTGACATTCACTGATAATCTGGGGATTCGATTCAGAACGTTGTCAGCTGTACTGTTTCTCGCTAAGGATTATTGGGTTTAGTTTTTGTAATTAAAAGATAAAAAAAGACCGGGGGGATTTATAGGGTAAATTTTACCAGTCCATTCATTCTTATATAATAAATCATATAATCAGAATGATAGATACAATACTCCATTCAACATTAATTTTCCGGGAATTTGTTAGGGAAGTTAAGGCCCATGGTTTTCTATCCTACAGCAGACCAGTAGTACTTGATTAGATTCAAGGCTACAACCAGAAAATTTTTTCTGAGAGGGGCCAGCGAGGGTTATGGCGATGTGAAAAACTGTTAAATTTACATATACAGTTATTTATGACTATGTACTCCACTAAGAATGATGCCGAATTGGTTAGGGTGCTGACCGTCGGTACCGAAGTAGGTGGGTTCGAATTCCACTATGGCATGGATGTTCGTAGCCTTTCGGAATTGGCTTTAAGCTGTAGGTCCCGGTCTCATTAGCCCCCGTGTTGCAAAAAGTAGACCGTAGCACTCCAAACCAAACCACTAAGAAGGATTTTCAAACGATTATTTTTTCTATATTAAACTAGCATATAGCCCGTCATATGACGGGCTCAGTAAAATTTTTAATTTTCTAGAATTGTAAAGTACCCTATAAGGCAGGTAAAAAAATGGTTTGTTTTTTTGGCTGAGAATTATCTGGTACACTCTCAATAATTTGTTTATCTTTACTGACCACATGTTAGTTGCCAACTTTAATTTATCTTGTCATATTACGTGATAGAATGGAGAGCAGAGGTTTTAATATTGACAGTGATTATTTGGCGGTATATATGAATGATGTCCAAAATTTAGCGAATCGATTACAAACCGTGTGGTTATGTATAAAAAAACAAACAGCTGCCATATGAGGGCTGATATGATCCCGTCATATGACGGGAATCAGTAAAATTTTTAATTTTCCAAAACTGTAAAGTACCCTATGAAGCAGGTAAAAAAAATGGTTTGTTTTTTGGCTGAGAATTATCTGGTACACGTTCAATAATTTGTTTATCTTCATACTTCTCTAAAGTCTCCCGATACTGTGAATGCAGTTTAGAATCACGTTGAATTCATTTAGTCAAACCATGTGGTTATGTATAAAAAACGAACGAACTTCTTAATTTTCAAAGATATATAACTTAACAGCTAGATATTTGTCAGTCTGTGAAATAGACTCCTAGACTTTTATGAAAAGAATTTGTTGTTAAAAGTTTCATTGCAACAAAAAATAATCGATGATTAAATTTAAAATTAGCACATATGTACCTAATCTATTATTTAATACAAATATAAAAGAAAATTATTTACATAATATCTAAGTTCAGTGATAAAACGTATGAAAATAATGCAGACGATATTTAAATAATTTAAAATAAGAAATGATTAAAGGAGATGGTTAAAGGAATGACGTCATAATGTTAGAAAAAAATGTTACTTTTACCTATTTATTATGTGATAAATTGATAAATTTAATGTTCTGCTCTTAACCGGGGACAACAGAGCTTGAAATAATAACATTAAACACTCGAAAAGGGGGGAAGGGGTGGATTTCGAACGTTTTCGAAATCGCTTTGAATTTTGCTAACCCTAACTCATCAAAAATACAATATGGATGCCTCTATCCATTCCAGGCACAACCGCTTTATAAATTCGCGGCAGTACGGACAGATAGACAGACAACTTCGGCTATTATTATATAGGGGATGATTAACTTAATATTTCAAAAGGAAAAATAAATTTTTTCCTAGAGTTTTTACTATTGCATATATGATTAGATACACACACATACATATATCTACGTGTGTGTGTAATATGTTAAAAACTTAACCTATATGCAACAAAATTTATTTTCAATAGTTTTAATTCGAATTCGTGATGAAGCAAAGAGCGTCAATCCAAGACCGTAATTGATTTCGCTTTCTCATGAGTAAATTCTATCTTGCATAATATGTTGTTTCATTTCCTGTGATTCTCATGGAATGTGTATGATTCACTCGAACCTTGAGCACTGACATTAGATTAGATTAGATTTAGGGTAGGGCGGCTCACAAGGGCACCAGCACTGCGGCCCAAGGCCTATTGTACTGAAAAGCCCCCATTCGCAGGAGCAAGAAGCTCCAGCACAAGGCTAAGAGACAATAACCATTAGATCTCAGAGAGACCAATAGCTGAGATAAATTTCAGCAGCAATTTAACCGGGAAGTTAATCAGCTCCCATGGCTCGATGAAATGATACCCAAGGAATTCAAATATCTTGGCGCAGTAGTACTCACATTCACATAAAATATGTGATGAACTTTCCTCCGCCATATGGCACCCCCTACATACTGGGCTATCTATAATGCCAATAATGTTGAGGTGCCTCTTAAGGCAACAATGGCCAGTCAACAGGCCAATGGCCACCCTTAGCTCTTTTCTACTGAGCCTAAGTAACTCCTTGGCCCTCAACCAGGGATAACCCTGGTTAAGCTCCTTGGACTGCCTTTGATTATTAGAGTCAAGCCAGTCCTTATAAGTCTCCCCCATTAGGAGGTCCCTAACGGTCCTTCTCACTATGATATGAGGAAGACCAAGTACAGGTTCTGGCCCAATGAAGGGCAACTCAGAACCGTACTTAGCGAGATCATCGGCAACCTCGTTGCCAAATATACCGCAATGACCAGGAACCCATATTAGGGTTACCTTATTGACCATAGCCAACTGGTTAATGGTCTTATAGCAATCCCACACAATTTTGGATGAGAAGCAGTACTTGTGCAAGGCCATAAGTGCAGCCTGACTATCTGAGAAGATTTTTAACCTTCTCTTGGCAACCCCTCTTGCAATGCAGTTATTTGCACAAGCAAGAATGGCAGCAACCTCAGCCTGGAAAACAGAAGCTAGTTTACCCAGGGAGAAAGAAATCCTGATGTTCCTGGTAACACAGAAAGCACCGGAGCCGGTCCCAGATGGCGTTTTAGAGCCATCTGTAAACCAAACCTCATTAGCACGTATGAGAAGCTTACAGGGTTCTTCCCACTCACGCCTAGAGGGAAAAACAATATTGAAGTTGTCAGTAAAAGTAAACTTCTTGAACATCCAATCTGAAATCATCGTAAGAGAATAATGTCCAGTGATCCCATTATTAAATTTACACATGGATCTTTCAGAAGAAGTTTTCCATAGTCCAAGAAACTTCAACCTATGGGAGCAAAGAATTGCTTCCAGCTCAACCTGCTTATGAAGGGGCAAAAGGCCCAGGAGCAGGTCCAAAGAGAGCACTGACATAGTAAATATGGTAACCGTCTAGCCTCATTGTAGACCACAGAAATGCTGAATTTAACCCCTTAACGTGCACGCTCGAGTCGAGTTAGCTCGAGTTAACTCGAGCGCACTAAACTGGCCAAACTGTGCACACTCGAGATAATTCGAGCGGCGTTGTACTTTATGTTGCTATAATTTTTCACACTCGATTGCAATCGAGAATTGAAAATAACAATGTAAAAGCAAAAAAAAAAAATCATTTTATTGATATTTATCATTTACATGGGATTGTAAGCTATAACACTTACTTATTCAAGTATAAAATATATATATATTTTTTAAATTCAATGTTCTAAATTGTGTTTTTTACATTAAAAAATAGATTTTTTTGGCCGGCCTTAAAAAAAAAAAAAAAAAAACTGTGCAGACACAAGATATAATAATTCACCAGGAACAATTAAGGTTCACAATTAAGGACATAATAATTCACCAGGAAGAATCACACCTGTCTCGCTGAGGGGAAATGAATTTCTATAAGATTGCTAACAATTATCTCTTTAGGTGGATGTGTATGAATGCAGTCCAAGTTTCAAAGTTTTGGCGTAATAAAATGAAAGTTAAACAATTCTATATCGGCTATTTGTTTTTAAACATTGAAGGGAAAGAAAGGCGCACTGAGACAACATATTGACTTTGCCGAGTCTAGTCTCAGGAAGAACAAATTTCGGCTAATTTTCTTAATATTAACTTAGGTGATCGCAAAAGAAGTTCGAAAGATTGAAGCTACAGGTTACCCGCCATCATTCGTTGCTGAATCGCATCCTTTACGTGTGTTTTTATAAAGAGTTTTATAAAGATAAGTATTTGTCATCAAAGCCATAACTAGGGCGTGGCATAGGTGGCATTTGCCATCAGTGAAAGGGACTCCGCACTGTGAGGAAAATGGGGTCGGAGAGAAGACGATTCGCCCCAAGTAAACATAAGGAAAAGTTGAAAAATATTTTTTTTCTTATAGAATCAGATTTTATTTTTAGAATCCAATATGTTTAAAAATTACTGTTTTATGAATTTTCTTATTTTTTTAAATGCTCCTAGAGACTAAATTTGTTATACATTCTTACAAAACGTTTACGAAATACTTCTAATATGCCTTTACATAAATTATATTTAAATTTTGAATATAATAAAGTTATTAAAAGTAAATTTTAATTTAGAAAATCATAATTTTTTTATGAAAATTCAACGTACAAATAAAAAAATATTCCCCTCAAATAAACTATCCAATTTATCAGCAAAATAATACTTCTAGAGTGTTCGAAAATATTTTTAAGTACTAATAAAATAAATATAGAAGAAAAAATTAAAAATTAATATACTAGGAACATTTTAAAAATTAACAAAATATTTTGAGTTAATTCTATATATGATATAGAAAAAACATTTATATATTTTCTCACTTTTAATATACATTTATATAAATATGGGTATTCGATTTAAACTTTGAATGTATTAAAGTTATTAAAACTAAACTTTAATTTAGAAAATTCTAATTTTTTTAAGAAAATTCAAAGTAGAAATAAAAAAAATATTCCCCTCAAATAAACTATCCAATTTCGCAGCAAAATAATACTTCTAGAGTGTTCGAAAATATTTTTAAGTATTAATAAAATAAATATAGAAGAAAAAATTAAAAATTAATGTATTAGGAACATTTTAAGAATTAACAAAATATTTTGAGTTCATTCTATATATGATATAGAAAAAAACATTTATATATTTTCTCACTATATTGGGTGGTAGGGGCATAGATCATTTTTTTATTTTGCCATAGGTGCTGAGGGACCTATTTAAGATCCCTGTTTGTCATCGATGGTCTATGGTAACATTAATAGATTAAAAGCAGAGGGTTTAACAAAGCATCTTTTCTTCAGAAGAGACAAAATTATGAGATGCTTTCATCTGTAAATATGTTTTCATCATAGGCTAACACTGGCCCGAAGAAATCTAATACAGCTGGTACTCAGCCATTTTAAGCTTGAAAACTGAAACAATTTATGTCTGATATACCAAAAAAATAATATCTTCTTCACTAAACATAGAATTTGTAATAAAAAATTTTGTTCATAGAAAAATAGCTTACTTTGCGTATTTTTTTTTATCTGAAACGTTTTATGTTTGAGTATGAAAAAATTCGTTGAATTTGTGTTACATATCCTTTTATTTATTTTCAGTGACTCTTTGATGAACATGCTGAGTGGAATATATGCCAAGTTGCTAATTGTAATGGGAATTTGTTTCCCAGTTGCTGAGGTGATGTCAAAAAAGATTCCAACTTCATATTATGAGGTATTTTAAAATATTTTGTTTTGTGAAAAAGGATTTATATAATAGTGTCAAAATATACATATTTCTTTCTCTCATATTCTTTCTCTCTCTCTCTCTCTCTCTCTCCTATTCTCTCTGAATTCATCTAACTATTCTGAATTATAATCAACTACGTAAACATTCCTATACTAAAATATAGGAAATGGAACTATAACAAATTGTAGGAATTGTTCCAAACTGAAATAAAAGAAACTGAACTGTAGTGAACTTTAGAAATATTCCTATACTGAAATGTAGGAAACTAAACTATAGATAACAAATGATAATAATTCAATGTATATTTCTTAGAGTTAATGAGAATGACTTATAAAAGAGAGAATGACTTCTCCAATGCTTCTGAGAATGACATATAAAAGAAATGTTATTATATAAAATCCTATGCATAACTTCCAGAGTGAACTGGTTCTCAGAACCATTCCTGTCATCCTTCTGAATTTTTGATTGGTATAGAAGACCAATGTAATCTGTTGTAGGCTCATTTGAAGGCTTGAATGAGGTTCTGATAAACTTAACTGATTGAAACAGATAGCTTTTCGCGGATGGGCTGTTGTAGATTTTGGTGACAATTTAATTTCGAACTTCGTCAATGTTTCAGAGCAGCTCTCCACCAAGTCCAGAAGATGTCACTTTACAAAATTATTTCTGTAGAATCAGAGATGGGCTAGTGATTAGCATGTGGTATTAGATTCTCAGGATGCCAGTTTTGTGCACTAAACATACTGCTGTGCATTCAGATAGTGTAGTACAAATATGTAAGTTTGGATGCCCTCTCACATTAAGGTTAGATGGAAGGGGTATATAAAAGGAGGGGGGTACAAAATTCTACCTTGAGGATGATTAAAATGTGAGGAGGTTTTCCAGCGTAGCATCCCGAACTCCTGGCCGGTTGCGAGGTATTAAAGAAATTTTTCTAGTCTTAAAAGTTTATAATGTTACCAGAGAAACACTTCTCAATCATTGCTGTTATCATCTACTATTTTATCGATATAGAATAGCGATACAGTTTAATGTAGACTCGTTTGAAAGCATGTAATATGAACGTAGCCACATGGATTTTTGGTTAATCATCGGTTATAAATTTTGGCAAAGATTCAATTTAGTACTTCTCTAATGCTCCAGAGCAGCTGTTCATTAAATCGAGATATTGTTATGAAAATAATGTTACCTCACAGGATTTTTTCTGCTCAAAAAAGCTTCTTCAGAAGAAACGCATTTATCGCTGTCCTCATCTACAATTTTTATGGGTATAGATGACCGATACATTTTATGGCTGTCCTACTTGAAAGTTGTAAAAAAATGAGCAAGTTTTTGATAAATTTGACTGATTGGGGAAAGAAGAGTTTTTGCGAAATCGGCTGGATATAGATTTTGGCGACAATTCAAATTAACACTTCTCTAATGCTTCTGAGATCCTCTTCATTAAGTCCAGATATTCTTATGAAAATAGTTTTACACTACAGATTTTTTTTTTCTGGTTTCAAATATGTTCCTTTTTGTCAGTTTTTTGGAAACCTTACAATTTTGAGTTTTATTACGTGGAATTATATTTGACTTATTTTCTCTTCCCCCCTCTAACTCGTAAAATGTTAGAGATAAGAGGAGTTTGCTTGGGTTTTTTAAGTTCCGAATGAGCTGTAATGTTTCTCGCTTTAGAATTTTATACAGTTAACATATTTTCCAAATGGTGAATTCCTTTCTATATTTAATTATTTACTCCAACTTACCTTTTACTAACTGTATGTTTTATTTACATTTAAAATTAGTGCTGTAAGAAAAATAAGAGCACATTCCTATTCAACTAATGTACAATTAACATATGATTACGCAGCGATAAATATGATTTATTAATCCAAATCACTCAACTGTGAATGCAGTATTTCAAAACATTAAATCTATTTTTTTAATATTTTCTAGGTTTATGTGTCAGCTTCATTTAATTTGAATGAACAGTAAAGGTATAGTTGATTAAGCAATTCATTCCGTGAAATTACAACCTTTAAAATTCTAAAGCAGTTTAAATGAAAATGATAATTGTAAGAGGATTAGTCTTTGATGATTACTGTTAGCTCAGGACACATAATAATATTTATATAGAACGTCCTCATATATATAAATTATATAACCACTCATGGGAAGAAATTGATGAACAGGTATATTTAGTACGTTTTCATATATGATATAAGCAAGTTGTTTAACAAGCAAAAAGACTTATTTTATAGCCAAGAAATTATTCTTCACAATAACAAAGTTTGTGAAATGAAAGAAGTGTTGTGTCCACTACCACTACTGTTTTTCCCAAGACCATAGCCAACAATAAAGGCTTTTAGCTGCTGAAGCAGAAATGGCCTGAAAAAATCTCTTATCAACCGTAGTACTGAAACCACAACCAAGACCGCATACAAGGTAAAAGCAGCCTGAGAAAGAAAACCCCAAACTCTATTGAAAATCATATCAAATTTTAGGATGGTAGATCACTGCAACAGTGCAAAAACACAGTATACAGAAGTGTGAATTGTAATCATAAATTATAAAACTGTCAGTAAACATAAAAAATCAAATTCAAATTATTGATCGCAATAAATGATACCACTTTTTACTCATTGAAGCCAGCGTGTTTTCTGTGGCAAACAATAGAAGTCACAAAAATCTTATTAGCGTAATGGTATTTTTCATGAAAACTTTTAAACCGTTATAACGAAATCCAATTGAAAACTAGGACTTTGTCAAACCGATTACTGTAGGCTCAGGATAAATAAAGTTGGTAAGGAAAATTGTTAATTCTAAAAGTGCTGTAGTCACTCATGGGAAATAATTCATCAAAAGATACGTGTTGTGCATTTCCAGGAACAATTTATTACGTGTACAAACAGGAGAATCTACAAAAATCCCACTAGCTTAATGGTATTTTCAGAGAATTAATAATTTCATTAATTAAGGTGAGTGGGGAAGTTAGTGATGAATGATGCTTTACCACTATTTCTCTGCAAAAAAAGAAAGAAAAAAAATCTTCCAAAACTTGTTGAACTTAGGTAGTTTTTCCCCCTTACCAACGAGGAAATGCTTTGTGTTTCAAGAGGCGTAAACCAAAATAAAAAGTCATTATTGTCATCTGTTATATTCATATATATGCACAAATATATAAACGGCAATGTAAAAGGCGTTTAATTCATAAACTTGTCTGACTTTAGAATTTTATTTCACATTTGACGAGACAGTTGTTTAACATTTTTTGATTGCTTCGTACCTATACAGTTTATTTCCGATTCAAACTATTATTTTTTTTTTATCAAAGTGTACTTCAGGAAAAATACAGCAGTATTACAAAGTATTATCACTGATGATTGAACGAACATTACAAACTGATGTTAGAATGCAATTTTGATTTCTGTAGAAGTTAATAATTCCACTCCTGCTTGACAAAAAAATATGATTTTTTCTCTCAGATTTTTAAATAAGATTTTAAGAAAAGTGTTATATATATATATATATATATATATATATATATATATATTAGGTCATAAAATTTTAAAATATATAAAAATATAATAAGCGATAACAAGAAAAATATAAAAAGGTATAATGAGACCAGGACCTACTACTTAAAGCCTATTCCGAACATCCATGCCAGTAGCAGGATTCGAATCAGTGAACCCCGGTACCGAAGATTAATACTCTAACTTTCGGCCATTGTTCGGCTCGGAGATCACTGTATTTTGCGAGGAAAATTCAAAGTGGACTAGAGATTCATCAGTTGTTGGTTTGGTGTGCTACGGTCTACTTTTTGCAACTTAAAGCCGACACCGAACGGCTACTAACATCCATGCCACTGTGGGATCCGAATCCACGAACTCCGGTACCGAAGGCCAGCACCCTAACCAATCGGCCATCGTTCGGCTCATCAGGTGTTGGGAAGTTCAAACAAGAAGAATTGGTTTTGTTTTGTTTGGTACACAACGGTCAAATTTTCTTATCCCGAAGACTAACGAGACCGAAACTTTATGCGTAAAGAAACTTTATGCTTATAGTGTATGGCGTATACTTCAGGGAGGCTCATCGATCTGAAATTGCGATACATAAATGCAGGCATTCATTCTGCATACATTAAACTAAAAGAAGAGATAATTTATTATTAGGAATCTTTGTGGTTTGAAAGATTTTTGAAGGGTTTCGGGAAAAATTGCTATAAATAATTTCAGTGGCATTTATAAGGAGGGAGAGCTTCAGGGATTCAACCCTATCAGAGACAAAATGACTGAAAAAAATTCTATAAATTTAAAATTGTTAAAATAAAGACTACGCCTCGGCTGATGAACCAATTTTATACTTGTATTTTGCCAAATTATAATAAAATTCGTTCTTTCATATTATGATTTGACAAAATGGAAGGGGCATCAAATACAAATATTTGTCTTCGGTATATTACTCCTCCCCTCCCCACTTCTTTAAGAAGTCCGAATCATTTTACTTTGAACTGTAAAATGATCTCTAAGTCCGCACAGCGCAGCACTGGAAGAAGCTCACTGGATAATTTTTGCTGAGCCACTGATTTGTCAGTCCAAGAGTTCAGCCTAATCCAGATTAAGAACTAAGAAGTTAAAGTATAATTACGTGACAGATAATTTAATAATTTAGATAAAGAATACGAGAAAATAATGAAAAGTTTCTGACAAAAATCCTTAAACTCACCTCTAAATATATATATATTTAAAACATTAATTTAAATGTATGATGTTTATATAGCAATTTTAAAAATACACAGATAAAATTTGATTAAATTCTGAAAATTATGATAACAGTTCTGATCTTTATGGTATAGTGATACAAGAGAAAATACAGTTTTTGAAAAATTAAATTTCAAGTTTTTAATACATGAATTAGTACCTTTATAAAATAAGAGTCACCCGAATTTCCATTCTTTGTAGCATTTGATTTTATTCTGCTAAGTAACGTTTTTTTTTTTTTTTTAAATTCTTCCAGAGATGCTTAAGTTTTGTTTATGATTATGTTAAATTGTGATATGAATGGGGTTGGTTATTTTAAGTTCAAACTTATGAAGCTTTGTTTATTTTTTTTTTACTATGCCTAAACATATTTTTATATTCTTTATAGGGATTTTATTTGTATTTATATGGACTAAGTATTGGATACCTCTTCTTCATGTACTGTTTCATCTTGAGGTCAGAAAAACAACACAAACCAGTCTCTTGCAAGGAAAAATTTCTCCTGTGTTTTAGGTCTGTCAATAAACATGATAACTCAATTGAACAGTCTGATGATTGTAGTAGCAGTCATCACAGTAGTTCAAGAAGCATTAACCAATCCAATAAGTTAAATAGACTTTATGAATCCTATGAGTATACATATTGCTATCTGAGATTAGGAGTTGTAGGTAAGAATGTGATCTTTATATATGTTTATATCTTTGAATTTGATCATACTAAGTTCTTTTTGCCAAGTGTTATAACTTTTATTATTTTTTATTACATGATATATAATCATTTCGACTGTAAAAACGCTGAAGATACATGTTATCAACCAGATAAAGGTGCAAACATATCGCACAAAGGGATATAAGCCAAAAATATGTATTCAGGGACTGATGTACCAAGAAGGGAGCCTAGGCACAAAGGAAAATCGGGGCCACCACTGTTCTTATAATGGCATTGTAACAATACTTTTTGAAGATTCGTATAAATTTGTAACATTTAGATGTCTAGTCGAAGTTGTCCACATTTGAAAATATTTAATGACAGGAAAATTTCTAAGAATCGATATATTATCTAAATTTGAGCAAGATAGCAATATATTTGCTTTAAAGTGGTTAATACAGACATACAATTCCAACGTAATGGCACAGAAGAAATAACTTACTCTCTAAAATAATAAACTTAATCAGCATAATATAAAAAAGCCATATCACTTTCCTACATTTTTAAAGCATAAAATATCCTAAATATCATTTAAGTCTGATCTTTGTGTTATAGAAGCTTTATGCTTTATTGACATTAATATATTCGTAACAGTTATTAATAGCAATAAAGCATATACTGAAAATTGTGATTGACTTATAGGGGTTCATAACGCATATTTATTGTTTTAATAAAGAGATGAATCTTCTTCCGGTGTAGTTAGATATTGAAAACATTAAAAATCCTTTAATGCTGTTTCAACATTAGGAAATATTCACCTTTTTTATGGTTAATCTCACTCGAAAAAATGTAATTTCAGATTGGATAGAAAAGTCGGCCCTTTCAAAATGGAAGCACGGGCACGTGCGACGAATTTACCGAAGCAATTCAGGCGTTGCCTGTATTGAATTACCAGAGTAAAATTTATTATAGTCGAAACATCGGTATAAAGGATATTTATCGATATTTATGATAAAACATGAAAAGTTTGCCAAATCAGTTTCAAATTCCACTCTCCAGAGCGCACCAGTGTCTTTTACAACTTTTAATCAGTTTTTTTTTTACATGAAATCTTGTAATTTACTACATTTTTAACATAACTTCAGCGAAGGTTTTTGTTGAATCGTACAATCAGCTTTTACATTCGATCCTCATAGAAATCTGCCTTCTGGCTTCACACTAGCTAAACGTGGGGTTTTCTGCGTCTCCCCAGTCAATATTTTCTATCTTCAGCGTATCTTCAATCTTCAAGATATGTTTTTTTTACGGAATTGCTGTATAAATGTATCGCAAGTGTGTCTCAAACAGTAGCTGAAAATGCTGACTAGGCACAAATCCAAACGTTTAGCTAGTGTGTAGCCAGACGGAAGATTTATATGAGGATAGAATTTAAAAACTGGTTTTACGATACGTCTAGGGACCTGATATTGATGATAATTAAAGAGTAGATTAAATTAAAAGTTGTCGTGTAAACGCACTGCTGTCCAACCAACAAGCAACACCAAGAAGGACAAGATACATCAAAATGCAAATTATTACAACGATTACAGATAGTATAAGTGATAATTGATTAGAAATGCAGATTTCTTTAAAGTGAGGTAGACGAGAAAATCAGCAATGACTTACTGTAGTTGCCACGGCTGTCAATCCCTTTTATACCACGTTGCTACATTAACTGAAATAGGCTTTGGATGTGGTGTTGGATTGCTCGATGGGCGACAGATCTGTAGTACATACAAGCAGAGTAACAATGCAATCTTTTAGTCTGAGGAGAAATATTCAACAATGAGTGCAATGTGTAGTCGCGCACTTGCAAGCCCTGAAGGTAAAGAAAGAAAACTGCATGCAAATCCTCAGATATAGTGGTGGCTGGAAAGTGTATCGGTAATGTGTATTAGAGGCTTGCGGGAGTGCGATCCAATAGTGCCTCATACCGTAATACCGTGTGCGTGACCAGTATAATGATGTATTTCACAATAGTTGATCTGCCTCTCTCCCCGGGGACTCCAAAGTCAGATGCGATCATCGTGGTGTTGCAGGCAAATAGTGATTTGTCCGGAGACACAGTGTCATTCCATTTCGGAATTCCACCTCCACCACTCAGTGTACCATTGCAAGCGGAATCACCTGTGATTTAGAACTAAAGGTTTTTTTTCAACGCAGCAGGCGATACAGACATTATCCTAACACCTTAACAAGGCTGTGAAGCTGTTACTCCTTTAGCACCAATGGAGGAGCACGTGTAGCTTAAGGTATGCTGCGGCCGCGAGTAACATTACACCCGCTGGGTCCTCGTAATTTAGAAGCAGAGACCAAGCAGAAGTCCCCAGGCTTGGTCTGCCACCCCCAGAGGTATCGTTTGTGAACTTGGACTTTGTGACCACGAACATATTTTACGTGCTCCAGTCACCTTTAGAGAACACGGCGAATCTCAGGCCGGCTACAGCCCCGAACACGCAACCTTTCAGTTACGAGAACGCTGCTTTTGCCGACTGGCATGGTAGGTAAAGGTAAGCGTTGCAATAGACACTTAGCCTACAGTCCACCATGATGTCGTTGTGTTATTTATTCATCGACACCAGTGATCGGTATACATATTATTCAGGTTTCATGCTATTTGTTTGATACCGTCTTGGTATTGGATTTTGGATGGCCAGTAGTATATATTTCAGTACTCAAATATGCATCCAAATCTTACTACAAATATCAACAGTCATTATCTTTTTATTATCTGAGGCCAGCGGAAAGAAAATCAAACCGGAAAACTTATCGGATCTAGCTTTTCTTATTGGAAGCGGCAATTATTTCTTCTATTGAGAAAGGTGTCATCGGTCGAAATGATTGGAAAATGTACAAATGATTTTCTTCAAGTATAGCACAAATGAAGACATAGTAACTCTACTAGTCCTCCAAGCAACATTTCCGTTAATTGTTGCAAAGAAAACTTACCTTTTATAGAATACCCAAGGCAATGTAAAGAAAGCAGAACACAATGCTGGATCTTCCTCGAGAAGGATATAAGCCATTTCACTTCCAATGTATAATATTTAATATGGTTACCTTTCCTTATGTGTGACCACATATTTCATATTCTTTGAACTGAAAAGCTTCTTTATGGTGCACAGTATCAATACTAAAATGTTGGTTGCATATGAGCATTTCTTTGATATTTGTGTCTTGCATTGAGAATAAAAATATGTTTTAACATTGTGAAAATTGTAAATTAAAGTTACATTCAAATTGATTACAATTTGATAGAACTTTTATTTTCATTTAGCCTTTGGAATAGCAAGTATGATATACTCTGGCTTGGAATTTGGACAGTTCTTTGAATTGCAACCTGGATCATCTTGTTATAATGTGCTTTTTGGAATAAGTCCCATCGCCAGGATGTCATTTACATTCATTCAAATGTATTTCATCTTTTTAAACTCACAGGTATTATCTCTTTTAGTTTTCTTTTTGACTATTATATATAGCATATGTTTAACTATGGTATACATTTCATAAGTTTTTATGCATCCAGAAGCATAGCAAAAAATTTTTCATGAAAGGGGGGGGTACTCTCCCTTTGACTCATAGATTGAAATTAATTCAGAGTCCTTGATTATATATAATATATACAGCAATCCTCATGGGGAAGTGACAGTCCCCATATTTCACCTTCACTCTCCACTGTATATCATCCAATAATATTACATTATTTGCTTCACTGCTTTTAAAAATAGTGAAAAATTTTTATATATTTAAATTGTAGTACAAGTGTAATTTGGGACATATCAGATTGCATAAATTTCCCTGCTTTTTGCTTATTGAGTATGTAAAGATAACCAATATAATTTTCCCCATGTACAACCTACATCATATTACTAATTTGATCTAAACATTTATTTCATTGTAACTAGTGTTCACATTTTGCAGTTTTTGAAGGGGGCCATGCCTTGCCCTTTTTATATTTAACGTTCACGTACCCTGCCCTTTTTTTTCCTTTTCAAATTTATATAAATTCTGAAATCAATTAAAAACTGAGAAAGTGCCTTTTTATTAAAAACATGCCTTTTAATTTTAAAAAGTGTCCTATTTTGTGACAAGTCTACCTGCCTCTCTTTAAAACACTATGTGAACACTAAGCGTAACCATGATAAGCTTTTTTGCATATGGTAATATTTAAATTTTCATCCATTACAACCAAGCAGGGATGTTAGGCTTTCATCTCTTCATATTGTTTTTAATTGATCATCCAACCATTTAACATGCTTTTGCTTTTGTAATTTATTTTTGCAGTATTGTATACTCAGATGATTTTTTCTGGAAATTTATCTTTCATCTTAATATTTGATAGTTCATTTCCCTCAGTATTCTCAGATGAACATTTCAAGGCCTTTAGGTGATATTATATTGTTAATTTAATAATTTTAACAATTTAATAATATAATATTAAAA
Source organism: Pardosa pseudoannulata (assembly GCA_032207245.1). Classification (NCBI taxonomy): domain Eukaryota; kingdom Metazoa; phylum Arthropoda; class Arachnida; order Araneae; family Lycosidae; genus Pardosa; species Pardosa pseudoannulata. The sequence goes on along the minus strand of CM063503.1, from coordinate 82,925,700 downwards.
TTAAATTTCTGTGCTATAGATAATTTTCACTTTAACACTTCAGTTAAAATTGTCTCAATTTTCTCATTTTCTTAATCAGAAAAGGTTCTACCTCCTTACTGTTGTCTACTTATAGAGCTTCTTTATGTTTGATGAATGATACTTAAAATTGACAGGTTACTGAGACACATTAAAGTTATTGTACTTTTGAAATAATGCTTTATAAGTTTTAACCTGAAGAAACTTCTTTTATTTGCTGAAAATTTGTATGTCTTATATTGCTGCTAGTGCTCACAGCTCTTCTCTTATAGTGATAAGGTTTAATTAGCACATATTTTGTTAATTTTCATGAATTTTACTTTTTGCACACAAATTTTTTAAAAATACTACTAGTCTTCAAATATGTTTTATTTATGCTATTTATTATATACAGAAAAATATTGCAAAATTAACTCTTTTAAACCAGAAAGATGAATTAGAATCATCCAAATTCCAGAGGTACTACCAGTTTCAAATTCTGAGAGCAAGCTCTACTTTTCATGATTAGTTACAAGTTTTGTAATTCTTGAATTAAACTCTGATCACCTGCCAACTTCTCATTACTTAAATGAGATAATATTTTATCTAGTATCTATATGAATTCTGTTTAAAACTGTGTTAAATGCTTTAATAGTTTATAAAATATTTGTATTTGATGGTAATATATGATACAGTATAAGTATAGTAAACAAAATTCTAAAAACTCCCATGAATGTTGAAAATATTGTTAACAGTAATTTAATTCAGATAAAATTATTCGAATATTTAAAAAATTTAAAAATTCGGACATTTTTGTTACAGTGTTATATGAATAGAGATATAGTTTTAGTAATATAAAACTGCATATCTAACTAATTTTATTTTTATGAATTTAAATCTGAATTAAATGTTCTTATATTTTTTACAGTAAATATTTGTATCATTAGATATCTACTGTAAATGCAAAAATGTATAAAAATTTACTTATGTTTGTCTAATTGATCCAGTAAATATGCTTTCATATATTATCTTGATTAACTGAAGAAAATAATATTCTAAATAGAACTTTATTCACTTTAAAATTGAAAACGTATTTTAGCAATATTTCAAAATTATTTTGAAATTTTCTTTTATAGATTTGCATTAAAAGATATAAAATCGTGGCAAGATTTGGACTCATGCATTTGATAGCAACAAATATCTGCATTTGGTTACATGTTCTAGTTCAAGAAACAAAGCATGGCATTCTAAACTTAATGAATGTTAATTTCACTTTACCAGTAGCTTCTTCTATTCCCCTGAATGTACTAGCAGGAGGTATAAACCCTTTTCTTTTCCTTTATGTTAGCTTTTATAGTGAAATTTATTTTTTTAACACTTTGTATTTTTATCTGATTAAATATTTATCTTACTAATTATTTCAGTGACAAATGATATCAACTTTACAGAATTGATATTTGAAGTTCCTGTAAATCTTTCAAGAGTTGACCGCTCAATTCCTGACCAAGTGCCACAAACAATTCTTGAATGTCGAAGATCAAATATCATGGGAGAGCTTGTTCAAGAAGCAAGTCATTTCTTATTTCCTTGCACCATTCAATACAGCCTTATTTGTGCAGCTATATTATACATTATGTGGAAAAATATAGGCAAATTTGGTCAGATAAAATTGTCTAATGATGTTGCAACCAACAATACATCTTTCAGTACAATTCAAAGACAGTATAGTGATGTTGATTGTACTAAAGCAAACAAAGGTTTATTTACAGGTATATTGGTTCTTGTTTTATCTATCATAAGTATCATACTATTTTATGTTCTTATCAGCAAACCTAATTATAGAGGTTTAGCTATCACAGAAGCGAGAGTAACTGAATTAGGTTTATACCTTTTGACATCAGTAGCTGTTTCAGTTGCTTTAATACAAGTTCGTGAGTTAAAATACAGTTCAAGCAAAGATACTGAACTTGATCAAATTCTTCTTATTGTTGCACAAAGTGGTCTTTATCTCTTTACTATGTTTAGTATAATTGGAGGTCACTTTACTTCTGATCGAAATACATTGCTAGTGCTTTTGACATCTTCTGCATGCATCATACAGGCTACCCTTCAAACCATTTTTATACTTGATGCATCAAATTGCTATGCAAGCACAGCTGATCAGTTGAGAAGGAAACCTGGGAGAGAGTTGGTAACATTTCTTCTGGTTTGCAATTTTGCTATGTGGGTTATGAATACTTTACAAACCCAGAGGCCAGATTCAAATCCAATTCAGCTAGAATTTTATGGATTATGGACTTGGACAGTGATAACTCATATAACTACACCCCTTGCAATTTACTTCCGATTCCATTCAACAGTTTGTTTATGTGCCATATGGAAGAAAACTTATAAGTTAAAAAGTGATTTTGTTTAGTATTGTTTAATTACTTAAAAAATCTTTTGTCACTTACTAAGAGGTTTACTAAATTTGATTCAAGTAAACTCCCAATATGATCTTAGACATCTCATTTTCAAAGAGGCAGGAAGTAAATTAGAATATAAAATTTTAAGTTTTATTTAACAAAAAAATTGTGAGAAATCCTTAGAGGTCATATTTAATATAAATCCCAGATTGTTATAATTTGTTTACAAGGCTTTATAAAATAAACTGTATGTACAGAGGAAGATCATAAGTCTAGTATATTATTACAGTGTGAATCTTCTTCATAAGTATTTATCTAAAATATTTTATAGTGAGATATGAACCATAAAGTACAAAATGGATATAACTCAGTGATTTGTAATTTTTTAAAACAATTTTTAATATTCACAAATGTATTTGCTATCACAGGAAGCTGTTTCTGTTTGCTTGGTAATTCATAATAATTTTTATTAATTATTTGAAAGTTAAAAACTATTCCTGACTGGAGTGTTATATGATGCTTTTGGTGTTTATATGAAATTTAGTCCTTTTTAAATTTTAGTAAATAATTTAAATTTTCATATTGCATGCACTGTTAGTTTTTCTGCATCTCATAAGAAATGTTCTTTTATTTTTAATATATTTGCATTTTGCCTATTAATTATGATCTGAATCTTTTGTAGAATAACTTGCTATTATAGCAGAAAGAATTGAAAATTACAATTTTTTTTTCTTTTTTAAACACTCATTAGGTGACTATTTTATTTTGCACAAATTGTCACTGTAGTACTTCACTTGTAAATACATTTATTTCAGTCATTTGTTTGTATATAGACTTCTTCCACCTTGTTTGTATGGCTTTAATTTTTATCAAAAATGATCAAAATTTAATCATTAAATTTATTTATCTTTCCATTTTAAGACATTTTTCATCATCTTTTTGTATTCTGTATTTTTAAGCACATTTCATTTATAAATTATACTGTGTAAATATGTAAATATTAACCATGTATTTCAGTTGCTAATAAATCAATAGTACTTAAAAGGTTTTAAAATTTCATTATCAAATAATTTAATATGTTTATACTTGTTACAACTGTTCAAAATCTATTTTATGATACTACTTGTATTGTTTTACTTTTTAACCATCTCCAGTATGTAGTTATGTTTCATCTACATACTAGATATCAACATGAAAATGCTTCGAAATTTTTTTTCTTTATGCACATTGTAACAATCCTAAGCTTTTAAACTATTATATTTTGAAAAAATACATTTAAACTTTTATGTGCATTTATGATGAACTTTAAGTGTTTAAACTATGCATAATGCATAAATTTAATTGCTTGACAAACTTCAGTGGTATCATTTTATCACATATGAAATGCAGCCACATCTTTCATAGCTATACAAACATGAGTGCCTGATAATTTTTTCCCTTTGTCAAGAAAAGTTTTTTAAGTCTTCCTTTGGAGATGCATCTTTAATTATGATCTTGATTATTTAGACTAAATATATAAGCAAAATTTTTGCTTTTACCCATGAGATTTATAAAGCCATTTAACTTCACTACTTATGACAGTTTCACAGTATATTTAAAGTATGTATTACTCTTTCTGCAGACATGATTCTAAATATTCCTGTACAATATTATTACATTCAAATTAATTAAAAAAAACAGATTTTCAATCACTGAGAAGTAAAATTTTAATAAAATTTTAATAAAATGGAATACTTTTCATGTAGTTAATATATAATCATAGAGCAAGAGCTAGTTATAGAAATGCTATTAAATCCTATTGTTTGTTCATAATTTTTAAAATACCATTGACTGATATACACATTAAGTGGTACTTGCATTTTCTTTCCTATGTAATATAATGTTTTATAAACTATTACAAATAAGAGAAAAATGAACTTCTAGTTGTTATACTTTATCTTATATTTTATATTACATCTTTTATATTTTAGCAATTTTGCTTGAATGCTAAATTGTTTTTTATGCATTTTCATTTACAAAATCATTCATGTTAAAGCATTTGTGTGTTGATGTGCTATTTAATTTAAAAATGTTCTGCGTTTTTTCATCATCTCATTTTATGTAAAGGTGATTGTTGGCTTTAATAATGGACTGAAAACCAATTTACCTGTATTATATGAATTTGAGTGTTTTACCTTAGTATTGTGGTGTATTTCCTGTGGTAGAAGATTTTTAACATTTTATACATTATTTTGATAAGGGAAACAGCAAATGGGAAAACTGTAACTTCTTTAATATACATTTTATTTCTTTGTTTATTACATATGTATGCTGGCATGCAATCTGAATTTTGTACTCTTTTAGACTGCAATGTTTCCCTGCTATGTATGCTGTTTCTAGAATTTGAATTTGTAGGTGGTAAGGTAAATAAAACAGTTTTGAATCTTTAATGAATTTTTCTTCTTTTCTGAGCAGTGAGAAAAGAAATTACAGATCCAGCTAATCACTGTCAAGAAAAATACTTGATAGCAAAATAATTCCAAAGACTTAGAAGTATTGTTCATCTAATACCTTTGTATTATTTTATAGAAAATGGAACACAATTCTAAGATTCATATTTTCTAGCTATTAACTTTTTGCGATTTTTCCACTACTACTTAGAGCTCTTGTAAGCACTACTATGACTATTTTAATGATTACTATAATAGCAAAATTATATGAAAACCTTCCTTTAACTATACTTTAAACACCTTCCTTTATTTAATAATTATCAGTATATACTTTAAATTATTTTCCTCTACGAAAGGGAAACACACACACACACACACACACACACAAAAAAAAAAAAAAAAAGTTTAAATAATTGGAAAAAAAGGAAAAGTATAATTTTTAAGACAAAAACTATTTAAAAGCATTTGCAACCAGAATAAATCTACAGTTTCATAGGGTATGTCTGTAAACATTTAATTTGATAAATACCATTACATGTATTCTAGTCATTTCTTTCATTTTTTATTAGAATATTAATTATGTTTCTAAAAACATACATATTCAAAAGTATTTAGTAATATGCATTTGCATATTTATGCAGCATATTTCAAAGAACAAAAGTCAACTATTAGACATATGTTTTTATTATGTATAATTAAAAGATGGCCATTTAATTACAAGTAGTCTTTGAAAAAATGTTTCATCTTTTCCTAAGAAATATGAAGAAAAATTAAAAGTATTTTTTCACAGTATTTATAACTATGGATATACACCAGTCTAATATACAAAACAAAATTTTGTATGTTACTATGAATTTACTCATGGATTTATATAGACATGAATAATATGAAATCCATTAATGAAAAGTAAACCAGAATTATAGAATGTTTTAAAATTCCCCGGAAAGGAAAGTTGTCCATAGTTCTTTGATTACAACAATGGGAATAACCTCTTAGAATAAAGTTTAGGAAAATAAACAAAAAGTTATCAAATAATATTTTAGTTTAAAGGTGACTTTGTTGTTCATTTGCATATCAATTTATCACAGGTACTATGACTGGTAATAGCTAAGTAAAGATAAAAGTATAAAGGGTATATACACTGAAGAGCCAAAAAAAAAAAAAAAAAAACTTATAGCCATGCGAATGCAAATAAAGAGGTAAGGAGCTAATCAGAATACGGTGCTGAGGTCGGCAATGCCTAGTTAAGATAACAGGCACAGTTGCTAGATCGGCTATTGCTGCTTCAAGGGCAGGTTATCAAGATTTAAATGAGTTTGAATGTGGTGCTATAGTCGGCTCACGAGAGATAGGACATAGCATTTCCGAAGTAGCGATGGAATTTGGATTTTCTCGTACGACCATTTCACGAATGTACCGGGAATATCGGAATGTAGGGATGTTATACCGGGAATATCGGGAGTCCGGTAAAACATCAAATCTCCGACATCGCTGCGGCCGTAAAAAGATCGTGCAAAAACGGGACCAACGACGACTGGAGAGAAACATTAAACGTGACAGAAGTGCAACTCTTCCACAAATTGCAGCAGATTTCAATTCTGGGACAACATCAAGTGTCAGCTTGCGAACCATTCAACGAAACATTATCGATGTGGGCTTTCGCAGCCGAAGACCCACTCGTGTATCCCTGATGACTGCACGATACAAAGCTTTACGCCTTGCCTGGGCCCGTAAACACCCACAATGGACTGCTTGACTGAAAAACACGTTGCCTGGTCTGACGAGTTTCGTTTCAAATTGTATTGAGCTAATGGACGTGTATGGGCATGGAGAAAACCTCTTGAATCCATGGACCCTGCATGTCAACAGGGGACTGGTATGATGTATGCAGCGCGTGCAGTTGGAGTGATATGGTACCCCTGATACGGCTAGATATGACTTTGACAGGTCACACGTACGTAAGCATCTTGTCTGATCACCTGCACCCATTGATGTCCATTGTGCATACCAGCGGATTGAAGGATTTTAGCAGGACAATGCGACACCCCTACATGCCCAGAATTGCTACAGAGTGGCTTCAGGAACGCTCTTCTGGCTTTAAACACTTCTGCTGGCTACCAAAATCCCCAGACATGAACATTATTGAGCATATCTTGGATGCTTTGCAACGTGCTGTTCAGAAGATACCTTCACCACCTCGTACTGTTAGGGATTTATGGACAGCCCTGCAGGATTCAGGGTGTCAATTACCTCCGCCACTATATTAGGCATTAGTCGAGTCCATTCCGTGTCCTGTTGTGGCATTTCTCCTTGCTCTCGGAGGTCCTACACCATATTAGGCAGGTGTGCCAGATTTTTTTGGTTCTTCAGTGTATTTGCACCATTGAAAATCAGTGCATAGAAAAAGTTTTTATGTGATGGAATTTTGAATGAAGAATTATAAACATTTTATTGTGCAGGGAACATTTCAGGACCGAGGAATTTATCTACTATTCAAAAGCATTCTATATTCAAAGGTTTTACAGAGGTTTATTGTATTTTTAGACCAAAACACTTTGAAATTGCTATAATGGAGTCTGACTGTACATTCACAAAACTTCCAAAATGAACATTCATTGTCAAAAATTGAGAAATCTCTTTGAGAGCTCTCACTGTGTAACATAAATAAAATATGAAGACTGTAAAATTTTTTTTCTTAGTTCATTTTTCCATAAATAATCAATCAAATATACTCTTACATACATGAGAGTAAACATATTTTGCACCAAGGGAAAGGAAAATATCCACTATCATGACCTATGAATGTAGAACAGTATTATATATAATATTTAGCAATCAAGGCTGGTTTAACCCTTAAGTAAAACCAGCTCTAGCTGAGAGCATTGAGGGAAGGATTCACTATGAAATATTTCATAGCTGCATTTATTACGGACTGTTGGCTATATGTTGTAATACAAGTGGTGTGTCTCAACCAGGATATGCAAAGAGGCCCCCTTATTAATTAAAAAAAGTTAAGCAAAATAAGAGCCAAAACATTCAAGGAGTGCAAACTTAGTCCAACTCAGCTTCAGACACACAGTTCAGGATTCACTTTCTTACTTGAATCGTATTATAAACCCCATAAAATCAACTTGTTGACTAAGGCACTAAGGCAGGATGTATGTTTTATCACTATTAAACAGCAGCTCCCGGGGTGTAAGAAAAATAATTATCTTAGCGCTTTAATCTAAGCCACTAAGGCTTTTAACCCGGCCTTGTTAGCAAACCTACGTTTTGATTTGATTTGCTAACCCAGGGATGTCAAATAGGCTTTTATCAAAGTTCCAATTCAAACTCAATTGAAATGTAAATTTTTGAGAGCGTCAGTGTCATATATATGTATATAGGGTACCTGTATAATTCTTTTATCTGTAATATATAATAAACAAATCATAGAGATAAATTACAATATTTTTCACAAAAATGCCGAAAAATGAACAAATTATAATAACTATAATAGGTATATCGGCAACTAATACTAATTTCATAATTGGGAATGCTGACGCGTTTGTTTAGACTTATATAACAAAGCAGCATAACATCATTTTATGACTTAAAAAGCAACTTTTACAGTTATATTGTTTATCATTATTTATTTTTATTCCTATTTGAAATTATTTTGGCTGCCAAACTTGGCAAACAGGCCAAGGTGTACTGTATTCTTAGACTTGCTATTTGTATATCTGCATCCCTGTACTAACTAAAAACTTCCCGTTTCTACCGATTGCACAAATAATTTTCAGCACGACACACACACACACACACACACACACACACACACACACATATATATATATATATATATATATATATATATATATATAATGAATATCCTCATCTTCCAAGTATCATAAAAGGTTATCAGAATATGCTAATTTAATTTTAGATTAATCGTTTAATACATTAAATGTATTCCATTACAATAGTCATTAGCAGTATTTATAAATAGCAGTTTTAATAGTTTTACTTGATTATTCTTCCTAAATAACAATATAACCATAGCTGGTCGGTTCTGAAAAATTGTTTTAGCTTCGGTTTTGTATTAAACATTTGCTTGTTTACTCTAATTTGAAAGGTGTTTCATAAAATTCTGTAAAATATTAACTCTTAAATGAATGCTGGAAATACTCTGAAATTTTTTTTTGAAAATCTAAAGCATTTTGAGGTTTAGTTTTAATATTAACAGAGGCTCATACACATCTGAATTCTGAAAATATACATCGAAAATTTTACAAAATGAGAAAAAGATTAGAGTTGAGAATGGCTGAAGACTTCCTAGAGTCATAAAGCTTAGTGCTGCCCTCTATGTTCAACAAAGACAAACTTTTTGTGAATAAATCTAAATATAAATGCCTAAATTTAAACTTTTCTTCTCTTTAATTGCTCGTCAAGCCACAATTTGCTATCTAGATTCGGCATTATTTAAATTATTAAATAGTTTACAAATATTTAAATTGGTTGTTTTCGTGTTTTTTAAGTTATTCGTATTATTTAATGTATTCTCATAGTTTTCATAACGGGGAGCTGAATCATGTAAAATATTGAAAATATTGTGAGATTGGTCATGGAAAAAATCAATGTTAATTTTACTTTTAATTACTAGTAGTAAAAGTTTTAAAGTCTCTTGCCGTTTTACATTGTAAAATGTTTATATTCTAATGAAAATAACAAAAGTAAAATGTAGAATTTTCTTGAATGTTTATATTTGCTTTGTGATGTATGCTCATAATAAAATACAAAATATCTGTCAAAAAATTTTCAATATCATTTTAAATGTTCAAAATTTCCCTTTTAAAAAAGTAATTTCCATGATATGAGATTAGTATAAAGTCAGTTTTAACTTCAAATACAGCTATTCGCATGAACAAATTCTACTTATATTTATAAAATCAATTTATCCTATACATGTTAATATTGTAAGTAGTAATTTTACTATGAGTATTAAAAAAAAAAAAAAAAAAATTACTTCAGCTATAAAGTAGTTTTAATTTTATTAAAAAATTTTGTTTTAAATTAGTTATATGGTAAACAAAAACTTCACTATTTACTATAAGAATATTCGATTAAATTTTACTAGAAGATAAATAGGTTAAAAATTAGTCAGAAAAAAAGTATTATAGTATTGAAATTTTTGTCACATATAGAAGTTAACTCCTATATAACTAATGTTATTTTAAACCCTTATAGTCTCATAAGAAAATGGAAACAAATTTTTACTTTCACTAGCACTTCTTATACACCCAGGTCTCATATAGGATTACAAATTTATTTAAGTTCTCGATAACAATCAAAGTTGGTAGCAGAAAATTAAAAGTTGATGATTGAAATTGTCTTGAAGAAGTAAATACAGAAACTAAACATTTTATTTGTGGTGGATTTTTGTTTATTTGCGGATAATATTTTACAAAATACCATTTATAACAACATAAAATGCTAATATTAGTATAAAATGTACCATCTAAATGCACCATCTGTTTTGTTTATTTTTTCTAAATATACATGCATTTGCAGATCCTCGCTTCTTAAAGCATTCAGTCTTTAATGAGACTCCACGAATTTTATCAAATTAGGATCATGTTGAAATTTTTTTCTACATAATTTAGAATGCCATCTTAAATATAAGGATTAACAAAAGGATTTTTTTTCTTTGATTTTCATATAGTAAATAAGTGAGAAATTGTCTTGAAGAAGTAAATACAGAAACTAAACATTTTATTTGTGGTGGATTTTTGTTTATTTGCGGATAATATTTTACAAAATACCATTTATAACAACATAAAATGCTAATATTAGTATAAAATGTACCATCTAAATGCACCATCTGTTTTGTTTATTTTTTCTAAATATACATGCATTTGCAGATCCTCGCTTCTTAAAGCATTCAGTCTTTAATGAGACTCCACGAATTTTATCAAATTAGGATCATGTTGAAATTTTTTTCTACATAATTTAGAATGCCATCTTAAATATAAGGATTAACAAAAGGATTTTTTTTCTTTGATTTTCATATAGTAAATAAGTGAGAAATTGTCTTGAAGAAGTAAATACAGAAACTAGACATTTTATTTGTGGTGGGTTTTTATCTATTTGCGGATAATATTTTACAAAATACTATTTATGACAACATAAAATGATAATATTAGTATAAAATGTACCATCTGTTTTGTTTATTTTTTCTAAATGTACATACATTTGCAGATCCTCGCTTCTTAAAGCATTCAGTCTTTAATGAGACTCCGCTAATTTTATCAAATCAGGATCATGCTGAAATTTTTTTCTACATAATCTAGAATACCATCTTCAGTATAAGGATTAACAAAAGGATTTTTTCTTTGATTTTCATATAGTAAATAAGTGAGAAATTTGGGGTTTAGGGGGTCACTTTTTAGAAAAAATAGTGGAATATAAGAATTTAAAACGAATAAAAGATAAAATATTTTTAATGGCTTATAATTTTGAATTAAGTGCCTCATTTCTAAATTGAGGTTTAATATGACTCACGTCAATTGACTCTACTACGATGTCAACAATAAATTATAAAATGCTGACATGACATGAATTATTCATTCTCCTATACAGGATTTTGACATGTGACAAAAGCAGAGAAAGTTCTGAAAAGAGACTTCCACATTTATAGACTCAGAAAGAAAATGGAAAGTATAATAACCATCTGTTTAGAATGCATTTTGTGTAACAGGAAACGAGAAAAAGGGAAGGGTTTCTGAATCCAAAATTGAGGGAAGAGGTACCCTTAGGTACATACCACATGGCAATTTGGAATAACAGCAGACATTTTAAAAGAGGAATACGGTAATAAATTCATAATGGATATAGAGAAGCTTAGAGCAAAAGAAAATATTATGAAAATTTAAAGGGAAAATGTGAATTCATAATGGAAAATTAATACACACAAGAAAAAAAAAGGAAGAAAAAAAGAAAGAAAAGAGCTCATACAAGTATAAGATAGGAGAATTAATAACAGTTCAATTGTCTTAATTTGTAACATAGCTTAAATTAGTACCCGAATACTTTAGTCATTATTAGATGACCAAATCTAACGACGGTTGGGTGTTGAAAAGGCAGAAGTGCCGAAGGTATCAATTCAACCTCAAAAGTAGCTGATAGCAGGGTCTGATTAAAGCACTGGCTGACTGGGCCTAGGTCCTGGGCCCCCTAATGTTAGGGCCCCCCTAAAATTTGGTACTTAATCATTAAATTTTAAATAATTTAATTAACAAAATTTGAGAATGTTTTTTGTTAATTCTTCAAGTAATATTTCATGAAACCTTATTCAAAAATTAAATAAAAACTGTTAAAATGTTGACAATTTCATCTAAAACATCCAGTCACTTTTTTTTACTCATTACTTACTCCATGGTTATGAGAAGTGTACAGTTTACATCCTTGAGGATATACAGATTTTTGGTATTCGACTGTACTACAAAGGTATGTAAATATAAGAAAATTAATATAAACTTTCCTCCAAAAATATTCGTCTGTATCCTCTTTTATAAAATATTTTTTTTTGCCTTAAAAGGAGGGTAGGGGGGCCGAAAGACTACCAGGCCCTGGGCCCAACTTTGCCTTAATCGGGCCCTGGCTGATAGAACGAAGTTTAATGAAGAAATGGAGCAGGTATAACAAAATTGAAGATGATATTCTTCATCACCTCATGTTTGTATTACGATACACAAGTAAATAATATCACCCACCCTTTATTAGTGACTGTCCCCAATTTCTCACTTTAGGTTTTAGGTTATGATTGTAAAACTATCTCAATGTTTCAAACTGCTATTCTTAAATTTGGAAGATGCTTTCCTATTTTCCTTTCAAATTTCAAATATGATACATAATCATTTATAAGACACATATATGACATATAAGAATTTTTAATAACTTGTACCTTATTGAGAACAGAGTTTTAATTAGTTTAGAATTAAAATGATCGATGATTCGATAAGGCAAGAAAATGAAATCATTTTCTTGTAAATTTCTTGAAATATCGTCATGAATGAGGTTAGGCAAAACTAGTTGAAGGAAATTAATTAATTTTATATTGAGAAAATTTGTGAAATATTTTTTGTTAATTATTTCTGACAAGTTTATAAAGAATAATCTAAATTATGTAAGAACTGTTTATTTAACTAGCTTATGCATTACTAGAATATGTTTAATCGATTTCTGTGGGTATTAAATAAAAAAAAATAAGTCTTAATTGACTGCTGGAAAAGAAGTAACTAAAAGTTTATTCCATTGGATTTTAAAGATGTTGGGCTGGTTTCGAAATAAAATGTAGTAGATATTTTCTAAAATCTTTGCTATTTTCTGAAAAAGATCTTAATACAAGAATCTGTTATTGGCAGCCATCTCCGTAATGTGCAGATCCGTGATTTGCTAATTGCCATGAATCAGTGTTATGGACGGTATCTATTTGTTTAAAGAATCTACATAGCAATTTTGATTCTTTCCTGGGGAAATGCTTTCGTACCTTTGTTGACTACATAGCGAGATGACATTCAGGTATACAGATTCGAACTGCATGTAATACGCAGATGCTATGATGACGTTATGGTGACTATGATGAATGCTATGATGGTAAGCATCAGGCTTTTGTATTGTTTGAATTTTATATAATCCCTTATATCCACTGTGCTTGATTTTATTTACAAACCACAATACTTTTGCCAACTTTTTATGCACAGATTTTATGTTTACTGGTCTTCATAATTTCTCTAAGATATGCCTTGATGTATAATTTCATCACGGCTTTTCCAGACTATATATTAGCCTTCTCTCAACATAGAGTCTATTCCACAAAAGTTTTAAACGTTTGAGTTAAAAGCGGGATTAATTCCATGTAGTACTTAAGGTGTTAATTCTAATTATTTATCATAACTACTAGGGTTGATAAATTTACACGTTTTTTCGTAAATGAAAATTTGAATGATGGTGAGCCGGTAATATTGCTTCAGCAACACAAAATGTAGGTAATAGGTACTAAACACATGTAATAGTTTTTAATTTGTGTGTGTTTATGTACCATGATTAATAATCAATTAGTAACCAATACAAAAACAATTATTGTGAAATGTAAACATTTAAATATGAAAAGAACATTTAATAATAAATTTAAATAATTTATTAAAAATCAGTTTATAAAATATTAGTGAAAAATATAATATTACTACTATAAAAATCTAAGCTTAAAACTATTTTTTGTTTTATATGCTACAAAACAACTAGTCGATTATTAAAATAGGGAAAGAACTTTGGAAAATCGCATGGAGAGGACCAAAACATTTCTTACTAGTTTCAATGCTTATCATCAAATAGATTTCGGGAAGTTTCGTTACCATCGTATTTTACGCTCAGTAACCTGTGCTACAAAAAAGTCTTATGAATACAATTTTAACAGGGGCGTAGCGAAGGCTTGAGCCCTCTGGTCCAGAAGTCAAATTTACCACCTCTTCCCCTACAAAATGAGATATTGTTATTTAGATAAAACTTTCTAGAGCTAGAAAGCATTAAGCTGAAAAGATATGTTTTTTCCCAAATTTAAAGTTTTTAAGAACTAGAATAATATATTTAATTCCCATACCATGTTTAGAATTCTAATTTTTAAATTCCATCTGATGTAATGCTCAGTAACCTGTGCTACAAAAAAAGTCGTATATATACAATTTTAACAGTGGTATAGTGAAGGCTTTAGCCACCCAGTCCAGAGGTCAAATTTACCACTTCCTCCCCTGCAAAATGCGATATTGTTATAAAGATAAATCTTTCTAGAGCTAGAAAGCATTAAGCTGAAACGATATGTTTTTTCCCAAATTTAAAGTTTTTACCAACTAGAATAATATAGTTAATTCCGATGTTTAGAATTCTAATTTTTAAATTCTAATGTTTTAAATTCTAAAGTTTTGAATTATAATGCTATGCAAAGCAGCATTATTTCTATAAAAATGTTTTTGTTAACCGAAAATAATAATTCTAAAAACAGGAATTTTGCGGCTCCAAAATGCGGTTAAAGGCATCCTTTTACTCGCTGAAGAAAACCATGAGGCATCCTTCCTTAAAACTGAATCTAATTAGTCAACAAGTTTGTTGCGGTAAGAAATGCGGCATGCGACACATGCCTTTTCTTGCTTGCAGAAAGCAGAGAGATCGCGACAAAGGTAAGGATATTTACTGGATGCACGTGTGTCTGAAACTTGCAATAAATAAACAGTATTAGAAAAATAATAGCTAAAGATGTGTCTTATCTAGCTTTTAAAAATCATATAAATCAAATAAGAGACGAAGAACATTCAGAATTGGACTATAATTGTTTTCCCCAAAAAGACAAACTGAGAGTACACTTGCATAATCATGGATGCTTCTGGTGCACACTACTTCTTTAATATCTTCAAGGCAGATCTTCTATAAAAGTATCAAAAGAAAGAAAATTTCCCAGTGTTAATATGAATTACACTCTCAGTCTATAAATACTAATGGTTTATTTAAAAAATTAAATTATATTTATAAATATTTCTTGTCATTCTCCTCATGTACACTACTTCTTTAATACCTTCTTGGCAGATCTTCTATGAAAGTAATAGTAACAAATGGGGTATCAAAAGAAAGAAAATTCCTCATTGTTATTACGAATTCTATAATGGTTCAAAAAAAAATTATTAATTATTTAAAATATTTGTTGTCATTCTTCTCATGTACACTACTTCTTTAATATCTTCAAGGCAGATCTTCTATAAAATTATCAAAAGAAAGAAAATTTCCCAGTGTTATTACGAATTACACTATTAGCCTATAAATCTTAATGGTTTATTTAAAAAATCAAAATATTTTTATAAATATTTGTTGTCATTCTCCTCATGTACACTACTTCTTTAATACCTTCTTGGCAGATCTTCTATGAAAGTAATAGTAACAAATGGGGTATCAAAAGAAAGAAAATTCCTCATTGTTATTACGAATTACACTATTAGCCTATAAATCTTAATGGTTTATTTAAAAAATCAAAATATTTTTATAAATATTTGTTGCCATTCTTCTCATGTATACTACTTCTTTAATATCTTCTTTGTAGATCTTCTATAAAAATAATAGTAACAAATGTGGTATCAAAAGACAGAAAATTCCCAGTGTTATTACGAATTACCCTATTAGTCTATAAATCTTAATGGTTCATTTAAAAAATTAAATTTTTTGATAAATATTTGTTGCCATTCTTCTCATGTATACTACTTCTTTAATATCTTCTTTGTAGATCTTCTATAAAAATAATAGTAACAAATGTGGTATCAAAAGACAGAAAATTCCCAGTGTTATTACGAATTACCCTATTAGTCTATAAATCTTAATGGTTCATTTAAAAAATTAAATTTTTTGATAAATGTTTGTTGTCATTCTTCTCATGTATACTACTTCTTTAATATCTTCTTGGCAGATTATCTATGAAAGTAATAGTAACAAATGTGGTATCAAAATAAATAAAAATTCCCCATTGTTATTACGAATTACACTATTAGCCTATAAATCTTAATGGTTTATTTAAAAAATTGAAATATTTTTATAAATATTTGTTATAATTCTTATGTACACTACTTCTTTAATATCTTCTTGGTAGATTTTCTATAAAAGCAAAAGTAACAAACGTGGTATCAAACGAAAGAACATTTCCTAGAGTTGTTACCTTCGTCTATAAATCTTAATGATTTTTTTTTAAAATTACAATATATTTAGAACCAATCGTTGTCATTTTTCTTTACAGTTAAACTCCTCGGAGCTACAGGTGAACTTGGGGCCGTGGCCAATGGAGCTAAATTCTGTTTTCGAACACCAAGTGCCCTGGTACACGAAGCATACGTAACGGTTAAGTGGTCAACCTTACGCTTGGTTTATCCTTTCACCCATCCGACGGATGTAGGGAACAATTGGTTTAGGGTTTCCTCTGCGAAAGTTCTAAGAAGAGTGCGCTAATTTGCTTTCTCGAGACAGCTTAATTTGTTAACTACAGAATTAAGATTGTAGATTATTTTAATTAACTGATTAGTCAGTTAAATTTATTTATTTTCCCTTTCTTTTCTTATAAACTCTTTAAAACCACCCACTTCATTGAAACTCGGTGTAATTACAAATGGGAGATTTCTTCTACCTCAGATTTCATTTTTTATTTACTTCCTTCTGCTGAAAAATCTCTCCACGTGATTCATCCGGTATGGAGGAAATCTCCCAAGCTTTGTTAATACTTCCCACTTTTCTTCTTCAGACGCTTCATGTTGTCAGCAAAAGCTTACTAGGAAGCACTCATAAAACGTATGTCTAACTGTCAAAGACCAACAAAGTTTTCAGGATTTCAATCTTGTTTTTCAAGCTTTGATTCTAGATTCAACTTTTTATTATAGTCTAATTACAGTAATTTTGTATAACACCTACGAAATTTCTGAAGTATCTGAAAAATTCAAGCATTGTCCTTATTTGTTTGAAATGGTAAAATAGTATGTTTTATCATTTTTGGAGGTATTCAGAACGTAAAATACAAAAAACTATGAACTTTAAGAAGGTCATTTCTGTGATAATATATGTTTGGCTGAATAAGTTGTTATTCCTGGAAAATTTTTGACACAATTTTCTTTTAATTAGTTTGAGGATACAATGACTGATTGCTTACGAACTGCTTGACTTTAAAAAGTGACTTCTGCAGTCTGTCAAACAATAATTTTTCATCTACAGTTCGTTGGATGTAGACAATGTAATTATTTTTCGCCCAATTCAGCTATGCAGAAGCTCATCGATGAACTTACATATTCCAATTAGGTGACTTATTAAACAGAATAAAACTTATTGAGTTTGAGGTTATTTTCATGTATCGCTGATATTTGTACTGTACTTGCAATACTTTTGACTAATATTTAATTAATCGTTTATTTTTTCCTACATATACGAATAAGAAGCTAAAAAACTGCATGCAATTTTTTTATGTAGATTTTAGCTTTTTATACTTTGCTGAAATACTTTTAACTAAAACCATATACAGAATTTGTCACATACGCATTCAGAAATGTAGGTTATGTTTATTTAGTCATGCGTTGAACTAAAGAATTCTAGTATTCTAAAGTAAAGGTAATTATAAACAGGTTTCAAGTCGCATATAAGGACTAGATGGATATAAGGTGTCATTAAAGAAAAAAGTTTATTGACAAACTTTTTCTTATAACTTAGAATAGGAGCTTTATATGAAGTTCAGACGAACAAAAGTTTGAGATTGAGTTGTCAATAGCATTCACTTATATTATTAATATAAAAAAATAGTAATAATAACAATACACAATTTAGCTGTATAAAATTATACATTTTATATAATTTATGTTTTGCATAGTTCTTTTAAGAGAAAAATTCCCCAATTACGTGTTTTGACACATATTAATTCTAAATAAAATGTTTTTTATGGAATGTAAAGTTTGTAAAGTTTCAAAAGAATTTAGGGTAAGAAAGGGTAATTTAGGGCAGAATAGGAGCCTTATATGAAGTTCAGGTGAACAAAAGTTTGAAATTGAGTTATCAATAGCATTCACTTACATTATTAATATTAAAAAAATAGTAATAATAACAATACACATTTTAGCTGCGCAAAATGTATATTATGTGTTGTATAATTATTTTAAGAACAGAATTCACCAATTACGAGTTTCGACTCATATTAATTCTAAATAAAATGTATTTTATGGACTGAAAAGTTTGTAATGTTTCAAACGAATTTAGAGTAAGAAAGGCTCATACAATATTTGAAATGTTCCAAAATAGAAAAAAAAAGTTTGGAAAAACCTCTAAAGTGATTTTTAGTAATAATTGTATCCAATGCTGTGGTAATAATTACATCCATTATAGTATAATAGATAATAATAAAATGTGTATTACATGTTATTTTTAGCTGTATTTTATAATTTAGGAGATAAAAACATGAAATTTTCAGCCAAACTATGATCAACCGAGATTTTACTGTAGCCTTAATTCAATAAATAAATGAAAAGGTTTCAGTATAAGTTTGGCATGATTGGATGTATAGGGAAATATCCAGTATCATTTATTATTTTTTTAAATTCTAATATTGCAGCTGATATATTAACATTAGAACAGTGTGATGGATCATTTCGACCCAAAACTATTTCATGTCTAATTTTCTCAAAAAATTACTAACGAATTTGAAATAAATTTCTTGACTTTTCCTAATTTTATTCCCAATTTTATATTCATAAAAAATGTATGGAAATATAATACCGGTCACTTATAATTTTTGACATTTTGTTGAATATCTAGAAAAACACACAAGGAATTATCCTGAAACGTCAGGCGTGTAAACAGGATTGTCGACGTCATATATTTCAGCAAATAATTTTTCCTAAAACCCCATAGGGACCCGTTAACAAATTGATGAAAAACGAATATGTTTTGGATAACCCTGCAAAAAGTAATGTATGAAAAGAGTTGAAAATTTAGCACATGATTAGGATGCTTCTTGTAATAATCTGTGTTCATTGTTATGAGGATAACACGTATACTCGTGGAGAAATTAAGGTTTTTATAAAAACAATCCCAAAATTTTTCCAAGTCTTTTGCTAATAATTTGCAGAGCTCTCAATATCAAATAATGCTATTTTCCGGACACATGTCAAACAACATTGGACACAATACCCTGCAATTGAAATTAAAAAATAATAAATATTGGATGAAAGATGAGCCGGTGTACTAAATAATGTTTCACTGCGAATGCGCGAATGCAATCAAATATAATGTGCATAATGTATTAGCTATATGTATAGAGCAACTTTTGTGAAAGTCCCCAAAATACTGCTTGAAAATTCTGAAAATGATCGTCGATAGAATAAGCTCGAAATCCATTGTTCCTAAAAGGTTGCAAAAAGATGAGGGGTTGTATCCAAAATATCATATGTTATTAAAAATCTCAGTGGCAAGTAAATGGGCAAATACGCAATATTTCTTTCACTGCATGATATTTTAAAGTTGAGGCTGTCATAAAAGATGCAGAAGATGTTCTGGCTGCAGAAGAAACATTGATACTGCTGTTCTCAATATACTGTATATATATTTTGTATTTATACAAAATACTATATTTGGATTTCCGGAAGCTTCCATGGTTCTAGTGTTAAGGATCTTATTGTTTAAATCAGTTCAATTGATGGTGATTTTGAATATAAGAACTTTTTTTTTGAAACGTCTGAAAATTTATCTAAATGTTAATACAATCCCTAATATTTTTGATAAAAGAGAAAAAAAAATGTTATGATGATACAGCTGTAAGCGAAACGCGAAGTATACTATTATAGCTTAAGTGTCACTTTCTTAATCTGAGCATTTGAGGAAAATGTTGCACGTGTTTTCCCCACGTGTTGCAGAAAAGGATGTCGGATCGGAATAATTACAGTTGGTCACTTATAACTTGTATTTATGCGATTTTTAGTTTCATATTGTCAGTAATCTTAATTGCTACATGCTTGAATAACCATAGAAAGTGTTACAGCCAAGAATTAAAACGTTCGGATTTAATGTCTAAATAAAACGTCTAAAAAATGCTTAAAAATGTCCCTTTTCATCTGTAGGTTTAAATCAGTTTATCACAGAGAAAAACCAGTTTCTTCTTATTGTTGCTCAGTTTTGTTTATTCTACTAATCCTGTTTTGATCTGGGTAATGCGGGTTTAACGTAGACGTTATCAGTACTTTTGTTAATAAGCTGTACTGATTTAATCTATCCTGATAACAAAATTGTAGTTAATAATATTACAGATTCACTAGATAGAAGAAAAATTCATATTGCTGGATTTTTAAGACATCTCCAACAGTTGCAAACATTACAGTAGAATTATTTTCTCCTAAACCATTCTCAGGGTTATAAAATGTATCTAGACTAGATTCTCAATCACTTTTAAGTCTACGTTTTGGGTTATTTTGTTATTGGAAAGCTCTTAAATAATAATAAGCACTTTAGTTGCTGAAAATATTCACACTTCCTAGAAAATCCAGTTTAGCTTAGACCTGTTATATGTACCGTAGTTTATAAACAATGCTGATTTAATCTATTCTGATAACAAAATTTAACAAACATTAAGCATTAGTCAGCCGTTTTAAATTATTTGGTAATGGAAGAGTTTTTAGGTGATAGTTAGCATTTTGTTTATTATAAACATTCCTATTTCATGGATGATGCAATTTTATTTAGACATTTTAAAAATAACCTTGTTTATAATTAATTACCCAGATTAAATTGCAGTAAACATTACTGTAGAATTATTACTAGAGGAAAAATTCCCAAGTCTGGAATATAAAATATTTCTAGTCAAGATTTTCAATTGCTTTTAAAGTCAATGTTTTGGTGTTTTTTTCTTGTTTGTGAATGGAGAAATTTTAAATAATGCTGAGCATTTTATTTCATTGAAACATTCACACTGCGTAGAAAATTCAGTTTAACTTAGACCTGCAGGGCTGTAATAAGGTCCTGTAGTGCCCGTGGCAAATAACTGGTCTGTGCCTCTTCAACAAATGTAGTAAAAAAATATATAAACATATTTTTTTGCTATATCATATATTTAGGATGAACTTAAGATATTTTGTTAATTCTTAAAATGTTCCTAATATATTATTTTTTTAAATTTTTCTTTTATTTTTACCTTATTAATATCTAAAATATATTTTTGAACTCTTTGGTTTTATTATTCTGCCGTTAAACCGAATAGTTTATTTGAGGGAAATATTTTATTAGGAGACTGAATTTTCATGAAAAAGTAGCAAATTTCTAAATTTAAATTCAGTTTTAATAACTTTAATAAATTCAACATTGAAAA
The DNA here is from genome assembly GCA_032207245.1 of Pardosa pseudoannulata. Taxonomy (NCBI): domain Eukaryota; kingdom Metazoa; phylum Arthropoda; class Arachnida; order Araneae; family Lycosidae; genus Pardosa; species Pardosa pseudoannulata. Next base: position 82,903,975 of record CM063503.1, on the reverse strand, counting down.
TGAATATCCGGATTCATATTAAAGTATATTCGGGGTGTTTGGTAAATATTTTGTAAAAATCTGTAACAAGTTTAGTCTCAAGAAACATTATAAAAAATGAGAAAATTCATAAAAAAATAATTTTAAAACGAATTGGATTTTATAATAAAAATAAATTATTTTTCACCTTTTAATTATTTTTACTTGGGGCGAATCGTCCTCTTTCGGAAGCTGTTTTCCTCACGGTGCGCAGCCCCTAGAATGATGCGCCTGTGGCACATGCCACCTTTGCCACGCCCTAGTTATGTCCCTGTAGACCTGTTATATACACCGTAGTTTATAGGCAATACTAATTTAATCTATTTTGTTAACAAAATTTAGGAAACTTTTTTGTAGAATTACCAAATTTCCAGGGAAAAATTCTTATGGGTACATATAAAATATATTTATAAAGTTTAGGATCACTTTTTAGAGGACGTTACTTAAAATTTGTCAAAAAATTTAAGTGTTACAGTAAGCATTGCAGTGGTTTTGTATCTTACAAACCAATTTAAAGCTTATTAAAGAAAATAAGGTCTGTATGAACAGTTAGTCTAATTAGTTAGAAATTTAAATTAAAAATTGAAAATGTTTTTAAATCTTTATTTTTCAAATATTAATACTTTTGCTTCAAATGTTGGTCTTAAGTTTATTACCTTCTACGCAAGAGTATGGATTTTCAGATATCTCTAAAATTTTATTTTTTAAATAATATTTTACTTACGCTTCTGGTTGAAAACAAGAATATGTGATAGATTTTTGCAAATATTTGTGTAAAATAAAAGAATTAAATGACTTATTGCTAAACCCCTGCACTATTTTATTCCATACATTATTAAAAAACATCTGTAGTAGCCTGTAAAAAGTCTTAGCATTTTTAATGTGTGGAATTCAAGGTAAAACAAATGTAGAGAAAAAGTAATTTAAGGTTTCGAGTTGTTGAAGAACGCTCCCATATAAGAAATCACACAGAAAGATAAATTTTGAATTACTGATGAGACAAGTTTGAAATTTTGTATGCATATGTAGGAATGTTAGAAAGATAATTTGAGCCAATGTGAAAATTTTGATATTTTGACCATATTTGGGGTACCATGTCCTTTTAAGTCAACTTGACTGGGGAACTATGATTGCATTTTATATAGTAGGAACATCCATATTTCAATGAAAGTTACAAAACAAACATTTTTCTTTGCTTACCAAGGACTACTGCAAAAGATAAATTAATTTTCAATACGCTATATATTCAAAAGTAATCCACGTACAAATATGAGTAATATATGAAAATAACCAAAAACTCATTAAGTTTCCTTCTCACTCTATTAATAGTCTACGCTCCTCGTTCATCATGTTCTATGTTCGGCAGTACCTGAACGATGAACTTCCGTATCACTGGGTTGGGCACGTAGGTGAGAATGATCCCCTTTGTTCTCTTAATCCCTACAGGTAAGGCGATCTTATTCCTAAACAGTAATTTGGGGACAAACAGCGTGGTGTTCCCGAATCCAACGAAAACTTGGGAATACTAAACAATATTTTTAGGAACTTATTTGGGGACCTAACACAATAACATGCACACACATACTTTAAAACCTTACTGATTTCATTTTCTTGGGCACCACAGCCTTAAACAGGCCAAGGTCGTCCCTATAAGTTTTTGCCGCCTTGACCTGTTCTGCGCCACGGCTCTCCAGTTTGTCTCACCAATTGTCTTCAAGTCCCTCTCAACTGCACCTAGTCGGTGGTCAACCCTTTTTCCCCATTCCTTCTGGTTTAAAGAATGATAATTTTTTTTTTCAGGATTTTCGTCTTCAGATCGATAAAGGTATCGGAACCACTGAATGCGAATGGCTTTAATAACATTAACTGTGTTTGGTTGTTTAAATTTTCGATATAACTCAGGATTACATAGGGTACGCCATTTATTGTTTTCACAAATCTCTCCAAAGATTCTTCTAAGTATCTTTCTGAATTTACTGATTTACTGTACTTTAAAATAGATTCAAATAGTTTTTTTATTTCAATATTGTGAAAATTGGAATATTTATCGAAACTCAATACATTCAATTATTTTAAATGTACAAAAGAAAAACCTCTTTATTTTTACTCTTATTATTACATACTCAAATTTGAATTTAATATGATAAAAATTAAAATTGCTGATTTATTATACTTTTTACTAATAATGTATGATCAAAATCTGCTTAAATATAATTTCTTTGTGAATAAAAATTGTTTTCATTCAAAATATATTTTACTAGTTGTATGACAAAATAACATCAACATAATTTGCATTTCTACAGTTTCCTTCGAGTTACTCATTGTATAAAAATTCTTTCTCAAAATTATACTGTAAACAAAATTAAAATGCATCCTATCAAGCCAGCAATTATCAAGATTTCAAGACGGTACTGGATACTTAGTATATCGATTCACTAATAATCACTGGATCATAACTTCATCTGAATGGTTTACTAAGACAAATCTTTAAATTTGGCGACTTTTCACTTCCCTAAGTAGTCAAAGTATTTTTGGGGACAAAATGAAAGAATGGTCTAAATTTGGGGACTGTCCCCAAGGACTTACGGTCGCCTGACTTACAGGTCACTTGATTTAACACATTGTGACTTCTTCCTATAGGTACACATTTAGGACCGACTACAAAAAGCATTAGAAGAACTCAAGGAATAGTTCAATGCTGCCGTGATAACCATTAACAAGACGATGATACGTGGAGGGAACGTGTTCAAGTACCACATCGACTATGTCGTGTTACACATGAGGCACACATAGAACATTTGTAAAATGTGTAGATTACTTGGTGAATCTGTGGTTATTATGATACATCATCCAAATTAGTGTATGAAATACTTTTAAATTTATTTATAATTTTGAAAACGTTGGAGCCTTTCATAGTAGTTCTGTATCCAGGAATTTCATTTCTTTCTTTGTTTTTATACATCATTCTATTCCCATATTTTACGCACACTTATTAAAAAATCATTTTTAGCCTTAAAATGTGCAAGAAATATTTGGGTAGGATTTCTTAAAATAAAAGATTAACACAAAATATTCAATGTTATAACAATGCTATAAATTTTTAATTCAATGCTAAAAATTTTGGTTTTGAGCACTGCGGTGAATTTAATAAAACAAAAGTTCTAGTTCCTCAAGGTTACTGTTAAAAGGTGATTCTCAGAGGGTATAAATATATATACCAGAAGTGGATTTGAACCCACTGACTCCGATATCGAAAAGCTGTGCCTTATTTTTCGTTTCTATATCTTGTATATGTATATTTACAGTTAGTATTGGTGCATTTAAACTATATTGATTTTAAAAATTTTAGAGTTACAGTAAATAGGACTTTACCAGAACTGAATAAATTGTCCTATTTCAGTAGTACTCGACAAATAGTTGAAAGCAGAGTACTCTGAAAATCATGGTTGAAAAGTCTTATTGTATAGTACTCTACAAATAAAACACATATTTGGAAAGATTAAAGATCCTAAATATGTGCATTAATTATATGCTTCAATTCTGTAAAATATAATAAATAATTGACTTAATTGAAAGAAACAATTATTTTCTCAAATAAACGTAAAACAATTGTTTCAGAAAGATATAAAATTCTATGTAATAAATCAAAGTAAAATGAACCCTAACTTTTATAAAATGAAATACAGTTACCTTCTCCTAAAAGGAAACCCACAGTTATCTATATGTTATTGATTTTAATGAGGAAACTAAAGTTTAACTTGATTTCATTTCTGTTTAGAATCAATTCATTAAGCAGTTTCTTTCATTATAAATTGCAATGACCTATTATATATCAGATTATCTTAAATCTGAATTTTAATAACTTTCCTATTGCATCGTAATAAGATACTTGAAGAGATTCATAATTCACAGAGTTTTAGGAAGTGATCTGTAAAGATCACCAACAAATCTGCTTAATTCTGAAATGAAAATAATGCTTAATAATATTTCAACAAATATGCGGTAGAACTTATCAAGTGATGGATTACTTTTTGATATTAATCACCAGACAATGTTAGAGGTTAAATCAGAATACGTAGATAAATAGCTAGAGGTAAGAATCTTAAGTCAGATAGGTTTGTATTTTACTATCAAAATTTCTTTATAATCATTATAATTTAAGACAACCATGGTAAAATACTATATAAATATGCAACCATATCATATACATCTATAAGACATTGTATCAATATATATCTTTACCAATTCCTGCACCAATATATTTATAAAATACCTGTAATTATTATAATTTTTAACATATTTGAAAATCAAGTTTTAATGTTCATTGCCTAATGATTCTAATATCTCAAAAATTAATTTTATTTGCGTCCTTAATATGAGCATAAATAACTCTATGAATAAAATAAATATGATAGTTAAATTTACAACAAAAGAGTTTTATATTAAAATAGAATATTTTACATAAAATTTTAATATTCGGATAGCATTCTGTAAAAACACCCTAGTTTATTGCGTATTAAAGCATTACCTTATTTTTTTTTGCTATATGTTTACATTTATATTTAAACATAAGTGGGTGTTGGATTTAACTTACGTTAAGTACAACTTATATAAAATATTTATTGAATTTGTATAATGTTCTAACAGAGTTTTTTGTTTCACTCTATGTCATTTATCTTTTAAACAATATAATAAATCTTTGTTGTTATCTTAACATTCATGGTAAATATAAAGAGAAAAGAAATAATAATGTTAAATATTAATAAGGTAATTGAGGATAAGGCGACGGTCGATTTTCATAACTAACTTTTATTGTTGTTAATCGATTATCTGGAAAACGTTATTAGAAATATTTTTATGCAAAAGTAGTTCATATTGAAAGTTAAAATACTGATTATTTATGAAGCTATTGTTCGTTAATTATTTATTGATAAAGCTCCATGCGTTTTCTTTCCAAGCATATGAGCATTTTTGTTTATAGGACATTGTTTAGACAGGATAAGGCTTAGTTTCTATAAGTATTTTTAGTAAACATAAAAAGGTAAAAAATAATAATGGGTAAAATATCCATTAAGGAGAAGATGGATTCAAAACTAACTTTTATTGCTTTTAATCGATTTACTTGAAGGTACAATATTACATTATGAATATATTTATGTAAAAGTACTTCAAATTGGATATTAAAATATTAATTATTAACGAAGCTATTACTTGTTATTACGTAAAAATTAGTTTTAATCATAAAGTTCCATGTGTATTACTTTCAAGTATGGCAGGAATATTTTTATTTTCAGGATCTAAATTCTATCTTTTAGACCTTAGAATAAATCTTGGTTGTTATCGTAAGCCTTTGTAGTAAATATAAAGAAAAAAGGTATTATGAGAAAAATATAAATATAAGCAAGAAATTTAAATATTTATAAACTACAAAATTTTTGTTCTGAAAAAAATTGAAATTATCATTAGTAATAATTTTATGTTTATTAGTAATTATTTTCTGTTTTATTAATAATAATTTTATATTTTGGGTTAATAGTTGAATTCATTATAGGATGATAGATATTATAAACACCCGTAAAAAAGATTTCAGAGATAAGAAAACAGACCACATACTAGTGTACAGAATGTCAGGTATCACTTTGTGTTGTCCCTTGTTTTAAAAACCATTAGACAAAAACTAATTAACTTTTTTCCATTTGCCGAGATAACTCGGGATAGTAAAGTAATATTAAAACTAAATGCTTTTACACCTGTAAAAAATTAAAAATTCAACTTAAAACCTACATATTTTGTTTTGTTTCATTTCCTCGTATTTAATAATAAAATAAAAAAATATTATGATTTTTGCAATTTTTTTTTCAAAAAATTTGTAAGGGAAGTAGTTAAGTATTAAAAAAAATAAATTGTAAACAAATTGAGCCATAAACTTTTATAAAGGGAATATGATTAATGTAACAGCATACAGAACTCAAACTCTACACTTCAAAGTTTGAATTTCTCATTAATGTCATATTTTTTTCTGATTTATTTTCCCCACAAAAAGACTGTTGAAAGGAAAAATGGAAATTCAACTTTTTAATCAACTTTTCAATCAAATTTTTAGCTTTCAATCAAAGCTAATCAACTTTTTTCCATTTGCCGAGATAACTCGGGATAGTAAAGTAATATTAAAACTAAATGCTTTTACACCTGTAAAAAATTAAAAATTCAATTTAAAACCTACATATTTTGTTTTGTTTCGTTTCTTCGTATTTAATAATAAAATAAAAAATGTGATGATTTTTTGTAATTTTTTAAAAAGAATTAGTAAGGGAAATGTTAAGTATTAATAAAATAAATTGTAAACAAACTGAGCCATAAACTTTTATAAAGGGAATATGATTAATGTAACAGCATACAGAACTCAAACTCTACACTTCAAAGTTTGAATTTCTCATTAATGTCATATTTTTTTCTGATTTATTTTCCCCACAAAAAGACTGTTGAAAGGAAAAATGGAAATTCAACTTTTTAATCAACTTTTCAATCAAATTTTTAGCTTTCAATCAAAGCTAATCAACTTTTTTCCATTTGCCGAGATAACTCGGGATAGTAGAGTAATAGCAAAACTAAATGCTTTTACACCTGTAAAAAATTAATAATTCAATTTAAAACCTACATATTTTGTTTTGTTTCGTTTCCTCGTATTTAATAATAAAATAAAAAAATTTGATGATTTTTTGCAATTTTTTTTAAAAAAAGAATTTGTAAGGGAAGCGGTTAAGTTTAAAAAAATAAATTGTAAAGAAACTGAGCCATGAACTTTTATAAAGGGAATATGATTAATGGAACAGCATAAAGAACTCAAACTGCACATTTCAAAGTTTGAATTTCTCATTAATGTTACATTTTTTCTGAGTTATTTTCCCCACAAAAAGATAGTTCAAAGGAAAAATGGAGATTCAAAGGAACACTTAAAGTATAAAATCTTTTGTTAAAGTCATGCATGGGTACACTCACAATTAAAACGTACGTTTTATTAACTGTGCATCGCAGCCATTTCTCAAAAATTAAGCATGTATCGATTACAAACAGATATTATAGGTGCAATAATCTGCTTCAATGACGATGTATTCAATTGAGCAGAAGTTCTAAAATCCTTGAAAATTAATCCAGACGTTAACAGCTGTGATGCTGTTAGAAAAATGAGTAGAATTCAGAATTCTAATGCTGAAATCGTGATTTACAAGGTCAGCAAAAACGCGAGAATTATTAAAAGGCGAAACAAAAGGAATTAAATTTTCAAGGTGTTGCAGCAAAACAGTCATTCAACTGCAAGATTCAGCGATTGAAAATTAAAAAAATTAAACTATGGTCAGGACAAAGAAATTTAATTAGTCAGTTTTATCTAAATGTGTTTTTTAGTAATTATTGCTGTGTTTTCCTGTAGTTTTCTTAATTATTCAGCTCTCCTGAATGAAATGAAGACTTTATGACTATAATCTCCTAGATTAATATTCGCCGAACGATGGCCGATTGGTTAGGGTGCTGGCCTTCGGTACCGGAGTTCGGGGGTTCGAATCCCACAGTGACATGGATGTTCGTAGCCGTTCGGAATCGGCTTTAAGCTGTAGATCCCTGTCTCATTAGCCCTCGTGTTTGCAAAAAAGTAGACCGTAGCACTCCAAACCAAACCAAACCAAACCAAACTAAACCTAGATTAACATTCGTGCGTCACTACGGTGATCCTGTATCTGTAATACTCTAACACTCGCGTCTAGCGTCACTAGCAGGTACATTATAGATCGATCTGTATAAGTGACATGCATTACATATACAATTACCTATAACTAGCTATCTTAAAAATAAAAACGAAGCTGCCCGATTTTTTTCATGATTTCTAGTATTCATCAAAACTTAAGGCTAAAACAAAGGAAATGAAAAAAACGTATGAATTTTTTGTTGTGGTTAGAAGTAATAGGGCAAACAGGGTATAATTACAATACACGATTTTCTCGAGTACGTAGTCCCCTCTCTTCACGTTACATTTCACAATTTAACATATTGCTTTCGGGTATGCAATATTCTTAGTTTGTGCGAAACATATATATACAAACTTAATTTTCAATTGAATAAAGCAAGCAATCCCTTATATATATATATATATATATATATATATATATATATATATATATATATATATATATATATATATATATATATATATAAGAAACTAGTAATTAATAAAAAAAATCGTTCATATACAATTTTATTTTATTAAACTCAAGCAATTTAGCAATATACGTACAAATTTCGAAAATTAGTGTCATGAATCATTTCATAAACTAAATAGAATATGTACATTTTCAACTAATTTTCAATTATTTTAACAATCCTCATAACAAATACTCTATTCCATCTCGCCTAGCTATTTTAATTTCTAGACATTACCCCAGTTCTAAAGCCAAAAGTACTTTTAAATCAATCAAGATATTAACGTATATTTTACGTTAATATCTGACCCCACTTCTATTTATAACTTTTATTTTTTTTATTGTATCACAACGGCAACAGAGGGTTAAATGTAAAATTAGTACAAATTATATAGTTAAGGAATGGGATATTATAAAATATTTCTATGATTCTCTTCAAGTACAATATATATTAAACGAAAGAAAAGAAAATTCAATAAAATTTCCGACATTTAAAAGCTATATAACTAATAATGAAGTCACATTATTTTTAGTTAAGTTATTCTATCATAAATTATCATCGACAAATTTATGGTCGTTTGAATAATGTTAAAAATAACAGCAAAATTGCTTCTGTATTTGAAAATAAAAATAGTTCGTTAACAAAATTTCGGCAAATAATTCGGGTTTAGGAATTTTTAAGTGTTGTAATCTACATCTTCTAAAAGAGAAGTTCCTTATGTTTGGTGGAAATTAGTCAAAAGTGTGAATATGTATTAAAAATAGGTATTCTTGTAGTAATTTGATAAATGTATAATATGAATGAATTAATAGTTTACAAGTCGGAATGGACGTATTGAAGTTGGGTATGTATCTGGTATATTGGATTCCTTTCGCTCAATGGGGAAAAGTCTATGATTATGATTAATTTTGCAGTCTCTTGAATTTTAATATAAAATGGGGGGACCTATGGGAGAAAATCTATAATTATCATTAATTTTACAGTCTCTTGAGTATAAATATAAAATGGGGGACCTATGGGAGGAAAATCTATGATTATGATTAATTTTACAGTCTCTTGAATATAAATATAAAATGGGGAATTTATGCGGGAAAATCTACGATTATGATTAATTTTACAGTCTCTTGAATATAAATATAAAATGTAAAAAAAAGACGATTAAGTGACAATTTTTAGAAGGTCTTTTTAAGTCATTTTGAATAGAAAAAGAAAATGTATAAAAGTATTAGTATTTTATAAAAAGTCTGATCAGTTAAATTTACTTTAGGGGATTTAAAACAATATAAAAATGCATGAAGAATATTAAAATAGCAGAAAGTCGTCCATACTTTTTAATATTTCGTTTGTGCCAGTTGTGCTACAAGGGTAAAATAGTTTTTTTGAAGCAGGATTATAGTTTTTGAAAAGATACATTTCGAAACAGAGTGCCCAGTAGACTTTCTTTTTTGTTTGTCTATTTACACATATGGATTTCATTGTATTCTAAACAATAGAGTTCCTAACATTGTGGAATGTTTCGCAAAATGTGTTGCACTAAAAGTGTAAAATTCCTGCACATATGCATTATTTAGTCATTTGGTTTGATGTTATGCAAAAAATACAATGTTTTTAAAAGCAAAAGAATGAGTAAAAAAGGATTTATTTCTATTTGGGAAAATAGTGTTTTAAGCCCATGTTTCTCACGTATTTCGGCATTTTCATTGAAATTCAAAATGTAGTTATCTTAGAAGTTGATAAGACCGTAAAAGTTTTACTTTTACTATAACTTTTTTTCTGTATAATCTAGAACAGGTGTTTCTAACGGGCAGTTCAGGAAAGCTTTTTAGAAAAAAAAAACCATAGCTCCGTAATTTTTTTCAATAAAATTTCTACAAAATCAAAATAGAACTTGTTTTTCAAATTCGTCATTTCTTTATCTCGAGATTAGCAAATCTGGTGTTGAACATCCATTCGCTTATTGATACATGTGACCATCCACAATATTTACTAAAATTATCTCCTTTTAAATTTTACTTTGATTTACATTATTAGTTTTAGTTCTACTTTAGGTAGTTTTGTTTCTTGTCATTTGTCAAGGTTGTCAAATAAACTGACAACCTTGAATGATAGTCTTCAAAAATCAATAGTTTGGGGTATAAGAGCTTTTTGTATTTTTTAATTTCTCTATTTGATGCAACTGTAAAATTATTAACATTATAAGAGTTTTAATATTTTTTAAAACTTTAACTAAGCTATTTTTCTATTTTGATTTATTACTTTCTCACGTTGAACTACGGTAGATCAGTTGGCAAAGGCGTCGATTTCTTAACTGGATAATTAAGAGTTCAATGCTCGAGCTGTGCGAAACCAGACATTATAGAACAAGCAGAATTTTCAAATAATTATATCGTTTATATTGAGTTGAATAATTTTACGTACTCCGATAGCTCATCTTCTTGGTCTTGCAAAATACAAGGACCTACTTTGAGCTAAAAATCGTTCTTTCACTCTGGTGGTGCTCTTAAAATGAAAGGCCCAACTTTTTTCTTTAAATCGAATAGCCTCCGGCTAACGAGCTTGGCTCATTCAAGTATATTACAAACAATATCAATCGACAATACAATCTTCCATGAAGTCATTTTTTATATAATTCAAAATAAAATAAAAATTTATCACGGTACCCTAAACAAAACAAAATTTAAATTATCATTTTTAAGAGGCCATTATTTTCTTCAGTGGTTACATAAAATCGGTTATTATTCATAGGTCTAATTGTGCCATTCTCTTAAAATGCAATGATTATTAAAGTTGCTTTTGTCGAGTTCAAATAAAAAAATATAGACCCAAGCATTCTCTTTCTATATTTTAAGGATTATACCCTGTGCAAAAACAACAACAACAATACAATTTTCCATGATGTTATTTTCTATATAATTCAAAATAAAATAAAAATTCTTCATGGTACTTTCTGTAAAATAAAAGGAAAATATTATTTTTAAGAGACCATTATTTCCTTCAATGGTTACATAAAATCAATTATTATTCATAGGTCTAATTGTGCCTTTCTCTTAAAATGCAATGATTATTAAAGTTGCTTTCGTTGAGTTTGAGTAAAAAAATATAGACCTAAGCATTCTCTTCCTATATTTTAAAGTGAAAAAACAACAACAATACAATTTTCCATGATGTCATTTTTTATATAATTCAAAATAAAATAAATATTCATCATGGTACCCTCTGTAAAACAAAAGAAAAATTACTATTTTTGAGAGACCATTATATTGTTCAAAGATTACATAAAATCAGTCATTACTCATAGGTCTAATTGTGCCGTTCTTAAATTGCAATGATTATTAACGTTCGTCGAGCTTGAATAATAAAATATAGACATAAGCATTCTCTTCCTATATTTTAAGGATTTTACCCTGTGCTAAAACAACACCACCAGTATAATTTTCCATGGTGCCATTTTTTTATATAGTTCAAAATAAAATAAAATCCAGTACGGTACCGTCTGCAAAACAAAAGAAATATTACTATTTTCTAGAGACCATTATTTTGTCCAACGGTTACATAAAATCAGTCATTACTCATAGGTCTAATTGGGTCGTTCTCTTAAAATGCAATGATTATTAAAGTTCATCAAGATTGAATTAAAAAACATAGACAAAAACATTCTCTTCCTATATTTTAAGAATTATAACCTGTGCAAAAACAAAAACAATATAATTTTACATGATGTCATAATTTTTAGATATAACTTAAAATAAAACAAAAATTCAGCACGGTTGCAGTCTATTAAAACAAAAGAAAAATTGTAATTTTTGAGAGACCATTATTTTCTTCAATGGTTGCATAAAATCAGTCATTATTCATAGGTCTAATTATGCCGTTCTCTGTAAAATGGAATGATTATTAACAATGCTTTCGAGTTTAAATCAAAAAAGGTAGACCCAAGCATTCTCTTCCTATATTTTAAAGATTATAACCTGTGCAAAAACGAAAACAGTATAATTCTCCATGATGTCATTTTTTTATATAAATCAAAATAAAATAAAATTCAGTAGGGTAGCTTCTGTAAAACAAAAAAATATTACTATTTTCTAGAGACCATTATTTTGTTCAATGGTTACATAAAATCAGTCATTACTCATAGGTCTAATTGTGCCGTTCTATAAAAATGCACTGATTATTAACGTTCGACGAACTTGAATTAAAATAAAATAGGCCCAAGCATTCTCTTCCAATAATTTAAGGACTATAACCTGTGCAAAAACAAAAACAATATAATTTTACATGATGTCATAATTTTTTGATATAACTTAAAATAAAATAAAAATTCAGCATGGTGCTGTGTATTAAAACAAAAGAAAAATTATAATTTTTGAGAGACCATTATTTTCTTCAATGGTTACATAAAATCCCTCATTATTCATAAGTCTAATTATGCCCTTCTCTGTAAAATGCAATGATTATTAACGTTGCTTTCGAGCTTAAATCAAAAAAGGTAGACCCAAGCATTCTTTTCCTATATTTTAAGGATTATTAGATGTGCAAAATCAACAACAACAATATAATTTTCCATGATGTTATTTTTTATATAATTCAAAATAAATTAAAATTCAGTGCGGTACCGTCTGTAAAGCAAAAGAAAAATTACTATTTTTGAGAGACCATGATTTTGTTCAATGGTTACATAAAGTTAGTCATTACTCATAGGTCTAATTGTGCCGTTCTTAAATTGCAATGATTATTAACGTTCGTCGAGCATGAATAACAAAATATAGACGCAAGCATTCTCTTCCTATATTTTAAGGACTAAAACCTGTGCAAAAACAGCAACAATATAATTTTCCATGATGCCATAATTTTTTATGATATAATTCAAAATAAAATAAAAATTCAGCATGGTACCGTCTATAAAACAACAGAAAAATTATATTTTTTGAGAGACCATTATTTTCTTCAATGGTTACATAAAATCAGTCATTATTCATAGGTCTAATTATGCCATTCTCTGAAAAATGCAATGATTATTAACGTTGTTTTCAAGCTTAAATCAAAAAAGGTAGACCCAAGCATTCTCTTCCTGTATTTAAGGACCATACCCTGAGCAAAATAATATTTCTGAAGATATCGTGCAGTGCTCAAAGAACACTACCCCGTCATTGAACAGCTTTCCGTGCGTCGAAACTTTCCTTATAGCAAGAAAAGTGTTCTCTGATTAAGAAATAAAATACTTCTTTGTCCTTTTTCTCAGTCATCACCACTCTTCACAGATTCACTGTGTTCACGGAACACAACAGTGCTAATTTCCATAATTTGCTCTTTTATTTATTCATATTTTACGTGCAAGGAAAGTGAGCTATGAAGGAGATAGGGTTGAAACACGTTAACATTTTATTCCTTTAACACAGTGTTGGAAGAGAGGAAAACAGTGTTTAATAAATATATTCCCTCTTCGTTTAGGATTTGTAAAACCGATGGGAATGCTTAAGAGGAATTTTGTGTTCAAAATATGTTCAGTCATGTATGATTTCACAGGAATGAAATAGCTGTATTATTTATAGACCTAGCGATCGTTATTAAATTTGACTTGTTTAGAGCAGTATAGAACTATAGTTATAATATGGATTGAGTCAAATATTTGTAAATAGACAGTTCAAAAGATGCACTGAAAGATTCTAAAAAACAATCTAGTACAGAATAGCTGTATTATTTATAGACCTAGCGATCGTTATTAAATTTGACTTGTTTAGAGCAGTATAGAACTATAGTTATAATATGGATTGAGTCAAATATTTGTAAATAGACAGTTCAAAAGATGCACTGAAAGATTATAAAAAACAATCTAGCACAGAATAGACCTAGCGATCGTTATTAAATTTGACTTGTTTAGAGCAGTATAGAACTATAGTTATAATATCGATTGAGTCAAATATTTGTAAATAGACAGTTCAAAAGATGCACTGAAAGATTCTAAAAAACAATCTAGTACTGAAACTTCAGCAAGGGCTTGGTGTTCCACCCTAATTGCTTGGAAAAACAAGAAATAATGCAATGTTTAAACTAATTCAAAAATAGAAAAAAAATTATATTTAAATTATTTATTTTTTCACTAAAAAGAAACGCTATTTCTCAGATTATCATTTGTTTTTTCACTCAAATAAACAACTTTATTTTTTTAAACAGAACGTCTGCTTCACCTAGCAGAAATAGTTTCAATCTTACGCAAGAGATTAAAAGTAAAGTATTATTTTTCCCATTTCGTTATGAGGCAGTGGATATATGTGTCAAAAATACATAAAACAGAGTGATATGTAATTTATGACACCAACAGCAGACATTGTCCATAATGAAAACATCGTATGGTTTCAATAAATTTAAAGTTGTTTAGATTCGTACACGGAATAAATTACACATTTTGATAGTAGCAACTTCTAATATTTATCGGTTCATACCTATGTATTTTTCATATTTTTCAGAAACAGTCTCATACAAAGCAACATTGCTCTAAGGAAGAATTTCTCAATCTGTGTAATGCGTATCATTGGTTGTACGCGAGTTGCTGGTTGGTTGTTCGCGAAAAATACCTATGTACTTTTCAGGAACAGACTCATACAAAGCAACATCGTTCTAAGGAAGAATTTTTCAATCTGCGTAATTCGTATCATTGGTTGTACGCTAGTTGCTGGTTGGTTGTTCGCGAAAAATACCTATGTATTTTTCAGAAACAGTCTCATACAAAGCAACATTGCTCTAAGGAAGAATTTCTCAATCTGTGTAATGCGTATCATTGGTTGTACGCGAGTTGCTGGTTGGTTGTTCGCGAAAAACAATCAAATAAAAAATTTAAAAATATCATAGAAGCGTTTTTTCTATAATTCACAAAAATTATTTTAATAATATTATGCAGTAAAGCTGTTAATATGTACAGTCGATGATGAAAAATTTTGCAATCTATATCGTTTTTTCGAGTGCACTTTTAAATTTAGCAGTAACTTGAGATGTCGTCCCCACTGTTGTGAAGACGTTGCATTTTCGTTGACTTCACCCCGCGGCTTACAAGTAATAGGTTATTGCTTGTGATTATATCGTTTATGTTTATTAACATACATTGATCACCTTATTGATTAACTTTTTTTGTAAATAAGCCATGGATCAGTGGTTTAGAATAGATACGTTCCAAAATCTGAAGTAAAACAGGAACAGTGATGTTTGCCGAGTTCTACAAATGACAGCTCCAAAAATTTGGTGCCAATCGTTGAAATCGCGCAATCTTCAGTTCTTCAAAGAAGCATTCAAGAGAAAATATTGTGATTAATATGTAAAATATGGTCATTATGTACCATGTAGCATGATGTACAAGTAGTATGTGAGCTAGAAAAGGTTGAGAACCGCTGGTCTAAGGTTCATTCCTTTTCTTTACAGAGTTTGTCTGTATATTTTTTCAAAAAGTTGAGAGAATTTTTAATTCATGTTTCCTATTTCATTTAACATTTAATATTTTAGTTTTAAAGTGCTTTACAAAAAAAATAAGAAAAAACTTCATTATATACAATTATGTATATCTTTGATGAATACAAAAACTTGTTACTTTTAATGAAATCGAAAAAAAATAGTTTTGTTATAATATTTTACAGATATTAATTAAAATATCATTTTTACATTTAAACTACATTTATTAAAAAATAAATCTCAGAAAAACAGCACAATAGTGTATTGTTGTTTTCATAGGTGGAAATGACTAATATTCAGATGTACGAAGTTTTCATTTATATTAAGAATTATCCCTTCCTCCTGGTGTTCGTATAAGTAAATTTCCACTGCATATATATATACATGTAATAAGATGGACTTCACGATGGGTATTTACAGTCATGGTCCATAAAAATGACACCGTTTTAGCTAAAGACGTTTATTAACATAACGCTGGAAGACGGGTTCTCACTTCATTATATGGACAGGACAAACTGAGGGGTTGGATAACATGAAGTTATAAGTAACAGGCACTTAACACCTGGGTCAACATCTCAGTCAAAATCTGTGGGAAAATCTCTAGGCAAATCTGCCTCCGATAGCGGGCATCTTCTTTTTGTTTGGAAATTTCCTAAATTGTCTGCTAGGGCATTGTAAAGTTATAATTGGTTAAAACCCCTTCTCCGAGGGCATAAACTGTAGCCCCAGTGGTCAATTTAGGTTAGGGGATAAAAAGAGGAAAGCTATAAGATGCGGGAATTTTGCCCTTGACTCAAGATTTCAAAACCCCCGAGAATTTTCTCGGGGTGTCTTAGGGGTTTTAAATAAAATGCGTACATTAGTTTCCCCGATCTAGTTTACTTTTCCTTACATACATACATACATACACACATATATATACATATGCATACACATATATGTATATATTTGTGTGTGTATGTATATATTTTATGAATTTCTTTGTCCAATACTATAAATTTTTTTTCTACTGTTTGTGTAGATAAAAGCTTACGTTAACGTATTTGGAAATGAAAATCTAGACAAAAGACTGTTGTTTCAACTGCGGAAAACTTTTAGGAGAAAATAAAAAAAAATATTCAGTGGATGACTGAAAACGTTTGTTAAATCTGTTTTATAAGATTTTGAGAGCTCGCCAATAAAAGAAAACTACCATTAAATATACAAAAACGGCGGGACAAAAACTTCCCTTATATCCGGGAGTGCGTTTTATGCCGGATTCGCCATAATGGGGTTCGACTGTATTAGTATGTAATATTTAATTTCCTTTTCTATAGTCTAGTACAATCTATTATTTTTCTCAAAAATACTGAAACGCTAGACTATACTTCTTAGGAGCATAAAGGATGCTTGCAGCATCGTGTGTATTATATTGTGATATTGCGAGATTCGCAATCATATGCTTCAGCGCACTATATAATGAGATTCTAGCGATTAGCGCTGTGGCACTCTCTGCCGAGCATTTCCACTGTTGCTTATATGCAGATTGCGGCAGCAGTAACGAGTTCGTTAATGAACTCACGGATACTCTCTCCGTTCTTTTATTTATCATTAATTTGTCAAGCCATTTATATATAGTATATTTGTATTGTTCTTAAGTAAAGAACTACACTTCTCGAGTCACGAGTTTTTGGTGGATGACTCTTCTTCGAGATTATAGTGAGTCAAATGTTCATGCGTCATTTTCCATAGAAATCGTTATCGTATTTATATCTTTATTTGAATGGAAGGCGTCATCGACCTGCATGAATATTAAATGACTGATGAATTTATTAAAATTTATAATGGAATGGAGAAATTGGAGTAGTAGACAGTTTGGTCTGGGAGTTTTTGGACTATGGATTTTCTTTAAAATTCCTCTACGTAAAATATTTAGGTTATTTTACATAGCAGCGCGTATGATATTTTAAAGATTTCCTATATGCTTATATGCTTATATTTTTGTTTTCTAGCTTATATGCTAGCATGCACACACATTGAAAGTTGTTAGTTCCTTAAAATCTATAACCAGATAACTTCACAGAATTTCATGTGGATGATTATTTTTCAAGATTACCGCTAGTAAAATACTTGTACGGACTTCAACTGTAAGGAGAGTGAAAAAATAATTTTTTTTTATAATCACTCATGCCTCTGTTTTTCCTAAGAAAAAAAATGAACTACAAATAAAACAATTTTATATCTAAATGTTACCATAGTTTGTATAGGATGTTAATCCCTCAAAGGGCTTAAAAAGGAATGCCATATATATATATACATACATATAAGCACACAGTTACACACATACATACACACACACACACACACACATATATATATATATATATATATATATATATATATATATATATATATATATATATATATATATATATATATATATATATGTGTGTGTGTGTGTGTGTGTGTGTGTGTGTGTAATATATCAAAATTATTTCACTTTAATATTTCCTTAAAAATCTCCTCTCTCCCATTCTAATTCCTTAAAATCTTTTTCCCAGCCTCTAAATATCTTAATAAAAGGATTGTCTTCAACTTAAAATTCTTTCTATCCTATAGATGAAAATTTTCTGTCTATTCATTTTCCAGCTGTCGCGAGCAAGTGGCTAGGTGTTTTTTCCTGATCTTAACACTTAATTCGCTGATTAAGTTTCTTGTCCCTTAGGAAGATTTTTCTGTCTTCGCTCTTGGATGAACCTCTGTTTGAGCAGAGTGATTTTTGTGTCTTTTACTTCTCTCTCGTTGCCTAGTAAAGATGTCGGTTTTAGCAGCTCTGAAATAAAGTTTTAATTATTAATAAATAAAGTTTAATTTTTCTTCAATGTGGCCAGACTGCATTGTTTGTTATTATTGTTAGCTGGATTTAAGCTTCTCCTTGCCCAGTAGTCCGGACAAGTAAAAAGAATAGGGCTACATAATTATTGTGACTAGAGGAAATAATATATATATATATATATATATATATATATATATATATATATATATATATATATATATATATATATATATATATATATATATATATATTATATATATATATATATATATATATATATATACGCACACAGACACACACGCCCAATGCTTTTACTAGCTTACTTTGCGTACGACTAGTATTTTCTGGAAATTATATGTGTTGTACCCCGAAGTACATGTTTTCTTGGCATCTGTAGTCTAACCCCTAATATTTCAACCACGAGTCACTACCGGGTCTCGGGCACAAGATGAAGTTTTTACAGAACATGATAAGGTATACACAATACACAAAAGACAGAAAAGAATGACAACGATTCCATTCTTACTCCAGTAGTGATTAGCCTAGTAACCAGTTCAAGTGAGCATTAGATACTGTCTAATTCCTCGACAGTTCCAAAATGACTTTATAACTGTAGAATGATAGTGTTAGGATGAATAATATTCTAAATTTAACAGATTATATGTTTACGTACTGTTTAAATACATTTGCATTTTCCACACATAGATGGTAGATACTATTACGTGATTTGTGCATCCCTTTTTACAGAATGATTGCTTTACTCCTATCGGTATAAGCGTATCACGGCTTTGTTTCCTCAACTGTATTTAAAACATATCTTGATCCAGTCTGGAAGGAAATTTAAGTGTATCTATATTTTTACGATCAGTCGTAATGCTTCTCAGTACATATTGCTTGAGGTATATTTAGTCTAGAAGAGAAGACAAAGTTGTATTAAATGGTCTATAGTGGGATTTTAAACAGGATTAATCATTAATTTAGAAAATGCCCTCTTGTAATGTACTTAAAACATTAACACCAGTGTTCGTTTACAAAGGGGAAACACAGTAAAAATATGATACCTTATATTTAGATTAAGACATTTATTCTGTACACTAATTACAAACTGATATCCTTGAATACCATATAATATAACCAGCAATTATTTATGTGTTATATTCATATTTACACCATAATTATTACAATTCTCTTTAGTTATGCGTTATTCCTTAATCATAATATTGAGTTACTAACAGAGGCATAAATGAGCGCCATGAATATGTTAAATCTGTTTTACCTCCAGTAAAGGCATAGGGGAGCAGGCAGAGGCTTTTCTCATGCGGTGTGTCGGTCCGGGCGCTCGGGCGCACGGGACGGCTGTGCTGGCGAGCAGGGCTTGAGATTTCGATGTCCAGCTACTCTTGAATCCCGACTTCGACTGTTTTTTGAACTTTTTTTCCCAACTCCTCACCTCTGTTTTAACGACCCTTTTTCTTCTTTGCCAATCGCTTGTTTGGGGAAATTTTTACACATCTGCACCCCCTTCGGGAGTGCAGGTGGGCTCATTAAAATAGCCCTTTTGTGAAAGCTGACATTATTTTTAGCCCCTGCCCCCAGAACTCACGGTTACATCTCTGTGCGAGCTTGACCGCCACGCTTGTGCCATGTCAACAATCGAAATCCTAAATTCTTCTTGGAAATTTCTCCCACAACTGAGCATGCAAGTGCTGACTATCGTGGGAAAGTTCCTCGGTACATGCCCGTTGTAAATTTATCAAGTAATTCTGTTATTTAATTTACATATCATTTAATTATCTATTGTACATAATGTTAGCTTACTTTGGACCTCTTATCCTCAGCATATCGAAGCTTTGTCTACTCATTTGTATTTAACATATTTTTTTCCTCCAACCTGGAAAGTACTTTACGGTTTAGAGCCATGGTTATCAAACTGAGTGCCAGAGGTACTGTGGCAATTATGAAAAATAATACAATATCCAGACAGTATCATTCATCACATTAAAGACAAATGAATGTTAAATTTAAACTTTTTCTTCTTTTCCTTCATATTCAAACAGCTTTAAGGGTAGATGGACCACGAAACATTTTTATCCTGACAAAGTTGTGCCGATGAAAAAAGTTTGATTACCACTGGTTTACAGTATCTGTAGTAAAAAACTTATTACTAAATTGTTTATATCTTTGGTATCTTTAGAGATTTTCAAAAGAAATTTTAACGAAAGTTAGCTTGTATATTGGGCTATAAAATAATTGTAATATTAATATTATATGAATTGAACCTAAGCTGTTAAACATTATTTAGTCAAAATGTTCATATTTCATCAAATATTTAATGTTATCTTATAATTGATGGGTGTTCTCTTTATTGCATTTTTCCAAATTTCATAAAACTGGCATTGCATTACATAGCCAAACATAAATTTTTAAAGAAACTTTTATATCTCCATAAATATGTGGGATATTTTTACATAAAATAACACAGATAATTAAAAGGTAATATGCAGGAACTACATCGTATTTTAAGCACTATTCCTTTATATTTTTATCCTAAACGTTATTTTTAGCAGCTTGTTTAATAAGAACACACATAAAAATTTCTATAAGCATTTGCATATTTTATACTTGAAACCAGAAAAAATGCTTAACAATTAATTCCATATTTAACATCAGTATTAAAATCTTACATATTTAATCTTCATCACTTGCAAAAAAACAAGTCTATTAAAACAAGAAACAATAGCGTGCAAGTTGAGCACCGCAAACCTAGATACCTCAAAATCACGTCATTTTCACGCTTGAGCGGTATTCATCGAACGATTATTGGCAAGCGATTCGGAAATTATTTTTTTTCTCCTGTATTCCAATCTTTCTCTGTATCAGACGCTTGATTTGTAATTATTTATTAGTCTGGTCCAGTGAACTTGAGTCTTAAGAGCTGATCTTTAAACAGTTGTTGGTTTTGCAATGAGATATAGAATTACATCGTTGATGGGATTCAAATAATTCAAGAACCGGTATCCTAAAAAATGCGTTGGGATATTTTTAGAGAAACAAGGGCAAAATAGTATAATGTAAAATAATATTAATTTACTTCATCATTCATTTACTTATTCCTATTTCTGTAAATATATATCAGATGCTTGGTTTGTAAGTATTTGATATTCTGGTCCATTGAACTTGAGTCCTAAACTGCCATCTTTAAACAGTTGGTAGTTTTGTAGTGAGATATAGTACATAATACATATAGTGAGATAAATTACATAAGTGATAGGATAGAATTTAAATCACTTGTAAGCTGGCACGTTTAATTTTTTTCAGTATTTTTTGGCATTTTTGTAAAAAAGAAAATATTAATAACATGTTAATATTAATAACATGCGATTGTTAGTTGATTGTAAAATATTCATTTCAGAAATAAATATATTTTTACAAATATTTCTTAGAAGTTTAAACGCAATTATTTGTTAGTCACATCCATTGAACTGAGTTCCAACCTCTTTTAATTAAACAGTGATAGTTTTGCATGGCGATTTTGAAAAATATCCTCAGTGATATAATTAAAATAATCCAAAGACCGATCTGCTAATTATTTCCAGATTTTTTTTAAAGAAAAGACATATAGATGAAAAAACTCTTCATTTATTTCAATATTAAATTAATTATTCATATTTTTGTGAATTATATTATATGTTAACATAAGAAAACATAAATAGGAGAGAGAAATATAAATTACAAAATTCCGCTATTATATTACTTGTTTCAGATATGTTTCAGTTTTTCATTAGCTTTATTCACTTCTTAGGTTTTCACTCCAGTGTTTTGCAGTGTAATTGTTACTTTTTAACAATTATGTAACCAATAAATTCAAGTTAAAATATTTTTAGATGTAATCCAATCAAAGTGACAGTCCTTATGTTTGAAATGTTCAGTACTGTGAGCCTGATTTTTTGTGTTAATAGAATTAATACGACTAAAGCTTCTTTCAGCTTCAGAATAAAACGCAGTATTTGTTTTTAAAATATATTTAGCTTTGAGAATTCCTTTATGGAAAATGAAAGTTATAAAAGTTTAGCAAAACATAGCAACGTTCTTTAATTAACACATTCGTAAATGCTGACATGAATTCACGTTAGTTGTAATCTCTTATTGTTACTGAAGGGAGTTGATTGCGGCAACATTATTACATGTATATGTTAACACAAGAAAACATAAATAGTAAAGAGAAATATAAATTACAAAATTCCGTTATTATATTACTTGAACTTGTTACAATTAAACATTTATTTTTGCCTTTAAAATAGAAGTTTGCCGAAACCCACTTCAGAAAATTCATTTATTTCTCTGATACTCTGTATTAGAAATGCAAAAAAATTGCCAGTCGCGAATGTGCCAAAAATAATTAACAAGTCATCACAAAATTCAAACAAAAATTTCAATAAAACTGAGACATCAACTTTTCGAAATTTTACTACCAACTACTATCGAGACTAAATATCCTATATGATTTCAAATTTAAAGTCGCATATAAGGACTAGATATATAAAAATGTCACTCAGTGTAAAAGTTTTTTGAACAATTATTTTAAATTATATTTTATTTCTTGTATTGGGAGACTCATATGAAGTTTAGGTGAGAGAGAGGGTCAAAGAAAGATAGAAATTCTCTCTTTTTTTAGGCAACATATAACATTGCAAAAAAGTAGTAAAAAAGTTTAGTTAAAAATATAAATATAAATAAAATATATTTCCTTTTAGTATAGAAATAGACCCAGGATATTTATATATTAACCAAGAAATATATTACATTTTCCACTGAAAGTGCAATTTAGAATAATTTAATGTAATTTTGTATGATTTTGACCATGTTTGATTTTATAGATCAGTTCGATACACTTTTCTAAAAATCAATTAATCTTTTGCGATTGTTAGTTGATTTAATAGGGAAAAAAATAAGCAAACAAAAATAACGAATTTCTTTCAATTAGTATGTTTTTCAGGTATGTTAATTTTATTTTTTACTTGTACTATTTAAATAAATAGACACTATTTACCAGTTTGAAACTTTGTTTATAAAATTTTATTGTTGTGTCACATCCATAATTATATCCATAATTTAAATATTTTGAACTGAAATTATATCACCCCTCGATATAACATTATATTTAAAAAGATAATTTTATTGGGTCCCTTAAATCCTTATACCGAGCTTTTACTGTATCTACAATACATGATGATTCTCAAAAATAGGTATTGCTTTGTCTTTATGTTACAATTCAAAATTTATTTTATTGTTATAAAGTATGCAATATTGTGAATTTGTCTTAACACATATACAAACTTCAGTTTAGAAGTATAAAAACGTATTCCCTTATATATATATATATATATATATATATATATATATATAAAGTATTAATTTAACAAATAATTAGATATAAAAACATATTAGAAATCACATATTAGAAAGTATAAATTTATAAAAAATGTCAGCTCTAAGCAGTTTTAATAAAACTTTTTTCAAGAATAAAGCATTTTAACAGAATTAGCAAAAGAAAATTTTAAAATGTTTGTAATAAATTGCTTCATATTGGCCTTTTCACTTTAATCTGAGCTATAAAATTCAATTCAAAATTATTAAAAGTTATATATAAAATAGTATATTGATTCCTGGCAAATAAACGTCTAAATACTGTTTTTTAAAGATTTTTTAAAGATTAGCTTTCGTGGGGATCTATCAATGTTCAGAATTGAGTGTAGGCATTTTCTTTCTATGCGGAAATCTATGAACGTTTTGGTAGTATGTAAAGGAAATGTAGACATAGTATCAACGAGTACCACTACGCAATAATTTTAATAACGTTTTTGGGTACTACCCCCCCAAATTTACGTGTAACTTTGAAGATCAAGCTCAAAGATCTTAAGTCACATATCTTCCAGTACAAAAGGAAGACACACCTCTCCATGATTCCTCACTGATAATAAATTAGGTATACATGAGAAAGAGAGAATTGGAGAAATTAAGGCGAGTTGGACATACAGAGATGAGGACATGCCTGGAGTAATGATCTTTTCATTCTCACATATCCAGCGATGTACTCTGCTCTTTCTCGTTAATTAAAAAATGGTGTGGGTCCATCTCTACATACCACTTTTTTTATACACGATTACTAACTAACATTCCTCTCCACAAATTTACTCTGCGAGCTGTTAATCAGTTAAAACTTTTAATTTTTAAAAGTAATATATAATACCGTTTGAACCATATAGTATTTGTTCGTAAAACTAATATTTTTAGAAAAGATTATATTAATTAAAAATAAAGAAATTAGGATAGTATTTTATTGCCTTCAATTATCACATTCCCACATTCATTAAAGAACGCAATTCTATTATACGATTACTGGATAGTTGGAGTATAAAACCTGTTGCCAACAGAACAGTGTCTTTTATTTATATATGTCTGTCACTTTTATTTATTTATAAAAGTTTGAGGCAATGAAACTTTAGGCAAAATAACCAAACAAGGCTATTTAATGTTAATATTGCTTCATAAGTGTAATGATACCTATTGACTAAACTTGATAACACAACTAATAAAAATAAAAGCTCTTACAGATACCACATCTGCTTCCAGCCATACAACTCTTTTCACTTTCATTTCAGTAATGAAGTTGCGACATGATAACCACTTCTTGAAACTTGATTGTGAGGAGAAGTTAAATAAAAAATTTCTCAAAGATAAATTTTGCATCTAGCATTTGATATTAATTAGACTAAAATATATGAGTAGTGATATTAATGATCAAAACTGATCTATGCCATTTTCATAATAATAATTTTTTTTCTCTACATATGGACGCTTTTGTGTTTGTATGTATGTGCTTGCGTATCCTTTCTTTTAACAATTTTAGGAACTTTATGGATTTAAGGTTACTTATTACCCCTTACACAATTTTCTTAATTTAGGGTTATTAACTTTAGGTATTAAATTTTAAACTAAGTGATTAGTTCTTAAAAAAATAAATAGTCAATGTGTAAAAAATGATAAGGAAGTTTCTTTATATTTTAAATTTTATAAAAACTTTTATATGCAATTTTATATAAAATACATCTTCAGTTCTCTTAGATGGACAGATTTAAATATGTATAAAAAAATCAAGTCTTTTATTTTTATTTATTTGAGTTTTAGCCTTTTAAAAAGAGTTATAAAAACAATAAACACAAACTGAGATAAATCAATTAAGTGATTTCTAATAGATATCAATATTAAAGAGATAATTGACGTGCCAAATAACATTTCACGCAAAAAGTTGAATAAAAATTGAAATTTGCAAACATTGCAAAAAATTGAATTTTTTTGCCAAAACAAGGGTGCCATTTGTTTTTGGTAATTAAATCGGTTTAGTTTATGTTTTTTTGCCTTTAGTTAAATCCTAGTTTTTTACCATTTTTGTTTTAAATTTCCCATACTTGAAATGAAACATCTCTTAATTAAAATACTTAAGTTTGAAATTTCTCTTTAAAGTAAACCTTTTAACAACTAACTTTTTAAAATTAGTTGTTAACACATTGTGTGCGGGTACATTTCGCAGCGGAATTGTACTAGGAGCGGGCGTTTTGTGCGTAAATTTAGTTATTCAGTTAAATCTCAATAAATCGAAAATTATTTAATTTTACACCAGTTGCATCGAATGATGTAAAAACTAGTTTTTATTTGTGTAAATTTTTCCAGAATCTATGTAGTAGACAAGAACATTCTGCTTCGTTTTCCTGTATATACCGTTATTTTTGTACCCACAAACAAACCATGTTGTTACACTAACCCGTACTAGTACGTGTCCCTTGCTCAAGTATCAATCATCAGAAAACGTATTAGTACGTGACCCGCGCTCAAGTATCAATCGTAAGAAAACGTACTAGTACGCGTCCCGCATACAATGTGTTAAAAGTGGTCATTTTTTGGTTACAAGTATTAATTTTTTTTATCTGTCATTACAACTTACTTACATTTTGATTTTCATTTTGTTGGAATTAAGGTAATTTATGAAATATAAAATTCTGAATTTCTTAATATTTTCATATAGTTAAACAACATTTTATGCTACAGTATTTCTCTTACTTTGCATAACGCAAAACTATAAATTAAACATTAAGAACTTTTAATATATTCGTTAGATTTTGATGCTGTCAATTACTATGATATACCACGTCTCTTCAGACCAGGACGTACTGCTTAAAGTGAATTCCGGACAGCTAAGAAATTCTATGTCTGTTCCGGAATTTAAACCCATGTATAACGGTTCCTGATTTCTTAGCTGACAGACCACTGTTAACTTAACTGCTCTAATTTTACTTAAATAACATTTTCTTCCAAGCCAAGAATTGATTTTATTTTTCAATTCTATAAAAAGCTCTTTTATTTATTATAGTTAAACAAACAAATTATTTTTATTGATCACCAATTAATTATTTTTAACAGATCATCATATTCAAAGTTTAAATAATTATCAGTAATTCTGTTGTTTGTTTTGGTAATAACTATATTCTCTATGGGGTACGTGATTCACACCAAAAACTTGTTTTATTTTTCACTCATAAATATTCTCCACAACTCAATGAGATAGAAATATCTAATTTTCAGTCAAATTTCTCCTAGCTGAATTTTCACTGTCATCGTAACTATTCTAATTTTCTCAAAATAACATATTCTGCCATGCAGAAAATTACTTTCCAAAGTATTTTTCTGATTCGATAAAGAGCTCATAAATTTATTATATTTAAGCGATCATATTCACTGTCTTATTACCATATCTTTTTTTTTTGACACGAATAAATCTTTCTATAAAAAAAGTTAGTTATATAATTCTGAAGCTATCGTTTTCTTTTCTATTTCGCAACGCTGAAATTTGCTCGGAGAAAATGAAAAAATATGTCGAAGAAAGAGAAAAATAATCAACCCCGGCTCAGTAGTTTTTGAGATTACATGGGCAAAAAAATTTCAGACGAATGAAGCAGTGTATGAATATCTGCCAAAATTACAACTTGTGTTCTTATTTTGATAATTACACCATGTGTTTAGGCTCAAGTTATGCATTGCTGGATATGAGAAAAATTAAAACATTAAAGCAAAATCTGGAAAAAGTTGCTATTGGTATTTTTACAAATACTGTGCTCCAGATATTTGTTTAGTGTCATGTCGTTCGAGGAGTTTTTTGTGTGTCCAGCAACAAAAAACAAATGTATGACCTGGTCCAGAAGACACAAAATTGCAGAATATCATTGAACTTGTAGTTTCAAGGCTGTCGAGGAAACTGGCGTTATTGGTATGTAATGTAATTAAATACATCGGTTGAATTACCAAACACGTTCCACAAGTTAGAAGGAAAACGAGAAAAATTTTATTCAAGAGAATTTTATAGAGCAACAATTCTCACACTTTCCCTCTTTCAGGCACTCTTGCTGAATTCAAGACGCCTTAAGGTGGGTCTCTATTTACCATATTGAATTCCTCTTGCTTAATATTGACCCATGGGAAAGATAAAATTCCTTTTAGCCGGCTAGCGTTTTTAGAATTCTCTAAGACTGTTGAATAAAAATTATTGACCTGGTCCAGAAGACACAAAATTACAGAATATCATTGAACTTGTAGTTTCAAGGCTGTCGATTAAACTGTAGTTATTGGTATGTAATGTAATTGAATAAAGATTGCATCGGTTTAATTACCAAACACGTTCCAGAAGTTAGAAGGAAAACGAAAAAATATTATTTAAAAGAATTTTATAGAGCAACAATTCCCACACTTTCCCTCTTTTAGACACTCTTGCTGAATTCAAGACGCTTTAAGGTGGGTCTCTATCTACCATATTGGATTCCTTTTGCTAAATATTAACCTATGAAAAAAAAATAAAATTTCTTTTATCCGGCTAGCGTTTTAAGAATTCTCTAAGACTGTTGAATGAAAATTATTTGGCAGGTGATAAATGGAAATATATAGTTACAATTGACGAGGTTTATATTTAGTTATCTTATTGCAATAGGAATATATCAGTTTACGACCGAAAAAGAGGAAAAATTGTTAAAAAAATAAGGAAAGGTTTGCTGAATATTTTATGGTTGTATCTGGATTCTCTTATAACGGAAAACTTAAAATAAGGAAAGTAGAAAAATTGTCAAAATTAATTCGGATTCCAATCAGAAATTTGTTTGAACACATGCACATAGGTTAAAACACATTTCTGATATAGAAATATGTTTTAACACATATTTACGAAGAATATATTTCATTCATTTACCCACACAAAGTTCACCGCGTTACGTTTCATCAAGAAGAGGCTATAAGTCGTACTTCTAAATCTGTTTAATTTTCTAAAAAATAAAGTTTGAAATAAAACCAGAATTGAAGCTATTCCTTTAAATGCATCCCACTCAAGTACCCAATCGTGTCTCCTATGTGTTACTGCGCATTTGGACTTAAGCTTTTTAGATGCGGCATTCCAATGTATAGACTCTGGAAGATTGCGAAGGAGCAAAAGAACAAATTAACCATGCTGTTTTATGAAATATGTTCTGTTATTTAGTAAATCAAGATATATAATGATAGTGCATCAAAAGGGCTGAACATATTAGAATAAAAAGTTATTATATTTATTTGCATCTATCTATCTGTATGTCTATCTATCTATCTATGTATCTATCTATCTATCTGTATATATATATATATATATATATATATATATATATATATATATATATCTTTATATATAAAATTCTTATTTCCTTGTGTTTGTAATAGAACTCCTCCTAATTTTGATGAAAATTTGACTGATTTTGATGAAATTTTGTGTATATAATTAAGTTGATTTGCGAATGGTTTAGATTCACAATTTGATCCAATAGAAAATGTTTTTTTTATTAAAGTTACAGAATTGCGCGATTATTGAGATTATTATAATGTCGCTTGAACTTTCACTGCCAGCGTATTTGTGGCGCAGTGTCAGAGCAACGGGCTTCAGTGCGAAAAGTCTCAGGATCGAATCCCCGTACAGGCGATGTGGGAATTTTAATTTAATCTAATTACGTTTGTGATGACTGTACGCGTGGTGACGTCAAGTATTTTTAAAATAATTTTTTCCTTACTTTTCCATCAAAACGGTCCAATTTATAATTTATTTAAAAACATTTTACAATTTTTGGATTTATAGCGTTAAAACAGGACAACGTCTGTCGGGTCGTCTAGTATATATGTATATATATATATATATATATATATATATATATATATATATATATATATACATATATTTAAAAAATCGTTACAAAAATGTGTGAACACCCTCTGTAACTGAAAAAGTTCTGTTTGTTTAGAATAAAATGCTTTCGACTTTGTTAATAAGACTTTAGCTGTAAAAGTTTCTTTTTTAGTTTTCAAATAAGGAATTAAAAAAAGTTTATTTGAATTTTGTTTATATTATACGTTATTAAAACACTTTTTTGCTTAATAAGACTTTTATATATTTTTAAAATAGGTGAAATAGAAAAGAAAATGAACCAATTTATCTAAACAATTAACATTATTTATATAGCAACAAATAAAAATTTTATATTTTTTGCATATATATAACACGGCATAAATGAATCCAACGGCCACATCAAATTAAGGATGTATTGCATTTACTTTCAAGGCTATCTGGGCAAGGACAAGCTTAGACAACTAGACTATTTAAGTAAAATGCAGTCAGGCCACACTGAAGAGAACGGCATAATTCCGAGTCGAAATTAACCTTTAGCGAAGATCTGCTAAAAAGACATGTTTAACAGTCATAGACAGACGAGGGAATGACCACGAAAAACATTTTGCTTTTAAAGGTGTCAACTCCAAAGCGAGAATTCGGGACGAAATCTTCCCAAGAGATATGAGCTTTTTCAGCGTTATTAACAATCAGACAGGGACATAGATCTTTGTAGAAGTGAGCTACTTTATTGAGACAGCTAGAAAATATAGAGAATGGGGAAAAATTACAGTTATTGCAGAGAAATCTTTGGGAAATGGGTTGAAAGAATTTAAGTGGCGGATACTCCTTCAGACCAGTTATTTTTGGCTTTGAAAATAGATTTGAAGAAATGAGAATGGGAAAGAGAAGAATTTTTAAGAGATAGTTTAAGTATAATAATTTTGATATATTACATATATATATATATATATATATACATATACATATATATATATATATATATATATATATATATATATATATATATATATATATATATATATATATATATATACATATATATATACATATATATATATATACATATATATATATATATACATATATATATACATATATATATATATACATATATATATATATATACATATATATATATACATATATACATATATATATATATATATATATATATATATATATATATATATATATATATACATATATATATATACATATATATATATACATATATATATATACATATATATATACATATATATATATACATATACATATATATATATTATATACATATATATATACATATACATATATACATATATATATATATATATATATACATATATATATATATATATATATATATTTATATATATATATATATATATATATATATATATATATATATATATATATATATATATATATATATATATATATATATATATATATATATATATATATATATATATATATATATATATATATATATATATATATATATATATATATATATATATATATATATATATATAATATATATATATATATATATATATATATATATATATATATATATATATATATATATATATGAAAAATGTTACAAGAAGGCATGAACATCCACTGTAAAAAAAGTTCTGTTTGCTGTAGAATAATCTTTTTACAATTTTACTAATAATACTCTCACTTTTAGAAAATGTTTTAGTTTTTATAAGTGATAAATTTAAAAAAAAACATTTATTTAAATTTTGTTGATGCTATATGTTATTAAGATACATTTTTTTGCAATTAAATAGTAAGATTTTATAATATTTTTAAAACTCACTGCAATAGGTTAAATAGAGTAGAAAATAAAGCAATTTATCTAACCAATTACGTTATCTTTTTTTAAACAAATATATGCAAAAAGGTAATTTAATACATACAATTAATTAAGCTTTAAGTGCCATATAGATACAATGCATTTTGTCAAACAGAAAATAGCAAATTTAAAGCATTTCAAATAACTCCTTTTTGATTGGATTATAATAACCAAAAAACTAGTGTTTATGAAAACACACTTAATTTCGAAAAGAAAATAAGAAAATTTCTAACTATAAATTTTATATTTTTTTATCTTATAAATCAAGTTTGACATGAAAAACCAATTAGAATAGATTTTCTAGCTGTTTATTCTTTTTTTAAAGATACTTTTTTATCTGTAAGTGAGTAGTCTAATTTGCTCACTGTGCGTTAACCATAACTTTACTTAATAGTTCTAATTATATGAACTACTCTATGTCTTTATACAAATGTAACTTAAATGCATGAAAATTAAATATAGTAACAAAAAGTGACATTAAAAGTATAGTCATCAGTGGTTATACAGTGTGAGACATTAAATATAGTAACAAAAAGTGACATTAAAAGTATAGTCATCAGTGGTTATACAGTGTGAGACATAAAACTCAGCATCATGTTAATTAAAAGAAATTTTATTAAAGTATTTAAATGAAATAAAGACAAAAAACTCTAGTAGAAGTGAACAGTTAAGAAACACACGAACACACAACTAAACACTAGCACCTCTGGCTCAGTTTCTATCCACATTCTCAATCAAATAGCTTTCTGATAGACATACACAAGAAAATATCAGCTCGGAACTTCTCTTCTAGATGAGGCAAAAAGTCTCATGTCATATACAAAAAATGGCACACATATACAAAGATCACTGATTAAACACTATTTACATTTCGATATATATAAAGAAATAAGTAGTTCAATGTTTATATATATATGTAATATATCAAAAGTATTACACTTTAATATCTCTTAAAAATTCTCCCTTTTCCCATTATTATTCCTTCAAATCTACTTCCCCTGCCACAAAATGTCTCAATTAAAGGAGTACCCTCGACTTAAAATTTTTCCCATTTCCCAAAGCTTACTCTGCAATAGATGCAAATTTTCTGTCCACTTACCACAGTTTCCAGCTGTAGCTGGCAAATGGCTCAGTTTCCTCCCCCGATCTGAGTTACTTTTATTGTTAAATTCGCTGACTAAGTTTCTGTTTCTCTGGAAAAGATTTTCCTCTTTGAGTCTCGCTCTGATGTCCAGCCCTGTTTCAGCACATGTGTTCATGGTCATTTCCTCGTCTGCCATTAACTGTCTTTTTTAGCAACTCTGAAATAAAATTTAAGTTCTACTCGGAATTGCTTTTCTCTGTCATGGTACCACGACTAGAAGATTAATTAAGCGTAACCTTGCCCAGCAAGCCCGAGCAATTAAATACAATAGGGGTTTAATTCGATGTGACAGGTGGATTATATTTTCGCTGTGTTACATGTATACTTTAATTTTTTAGTTTAATTTTTCTTGTTATAATTTCTTTTATTTTAATGTCTCAATCTTTTGATGCACAGGAATCCTTAGAGGAATCCTGGTTTGAAAACCGGTTATGGTACCTCTCTATAAGAATAAAATATAGTTTTTTTGTCACAGTAATTAATTAAATATTAACAATTTTAATCTGTTGATGGATATTAAGCATAATTACTGTTATAGAATGATTACGAACGCAAGCATCAGTATGTAAGGGAAAAATAGCAGAATTTCTGTTAGTGAGCAGAAAGAATTGTAAATGGTGAAGCAGAGTGAAATTTGTAATCTGTTTTGCTCTATACCACTGGAACTTAGTACAATAGAAGAGATTGAGAGACAAATAAATGTAGACAAAAAGGAATGAAAAATAAGGTAATATTAAGAGATTAGAGAAATAACGGTACTTGAAATTTTAAGAATTGCACATTTATCTAAACACCATATATAGAAATCACACACAAGCCGCAGATTGAAATGAAGTATTTATGAAAAACTTCTCCCTGTTTTAACTTTTCTCATTTCAGTTGGACTGTTCCAACTGTTATCTGTACTAGTTTATGTTTAGTTAGTTTCGAAATTCCCGAACCCTTCAGTGTTAATCAGTGATTTGTCACCGATGGTGATTCATAATTTTTTGATTACAACGTATTATTTTGTAACGTCTCATGAAACTTAAAGAACAACTCAGGAAAATTTTCATTGTAACTCTTTAATTGGGGCATTAAAAATGGATTTCAGAGAATTTCTCCTTTTTCAGCTTGAGGTTGGTTTGAAGAGCTATGGCTTTATTGTTAAAGTTTGAAAACGCTTAGAATGTAGAATAACAGTTAATCCCATGCTTTTATTGATGTTGATAACATATTTAACCGTAGAACAAAATACATTTGAATGCCATGTTACAGGCGTTTTCCATATTAAACTGTAGGAATTTTCGCAGGTAACATTTGAATGAAGTATTCAGTGGGACATTAAGAGAATTTTTGCTTTTTTTTTTAGTTTGGTGGTTTGTTAGGTTGGTTTGAAGTGCTACGATCTGATTTTTTGCTTCATGAAGTTTAAGTTTAAAATGCAGAATAATAGTTAGTGCTTTGCCGTCATCGATGTAGATAACATGTTTAATTATAGAACCTAATAAAATTGGAATCCGAATTACTGGTTAGGATTTCACAAACGGTAATTGGAGTTTTTCTAAAATCTCCCGGAAAATTTCAGTAAATAAACTAGAATACTTATTTCCAAAGAATATAATGATATAGATATCTATAGTGGAAAAAATAGCAAGGAGAAAGTTGAGGACTTAGTATGTAATATTTTTTTCACTGATTGTGTCTAAGAAGCTGATCTAGGTCATTCTGCCCCGGAGGCTGGGTATTACTTCCGCCATTCCTACACTTGGACTGCTTTTGCTCATTTATTTTAACTGTGCTCTTTTGCGCGGATACGCTTGGCTAACTTCTTTATCTTTTAGAACTTAAGTTGGTACGTTTCTCTAACCACACACACACAAACACAACTTGGAAGATGGTTCCACCCATAAACCGTATCATGATATTGTTAGGATTTCTTCATTTTTCTCAATTAATAGCAAAATAGTATTAAGGTGTAAGTAGTGAGAAAAAAAATCAATTTCCAAGCAAATTAATTAAAGAGTAATTTTAAGAATGAGATTATTCCATGATGACTAACGTAATATTTAGACTAAAAGAACACAATAATTAAAAATTATTAATTTCAAAGCTACATGTTTAAAGTTCTGTTATGTGTTATAATATTATATTAGGAACAGAAATTATAGAAAATCTTTAACATTACTTTTGTAATTAATAGTTTTTCAATCAAATTAAGAAGCATGACTAATGTAACATTTTTTTTTTCAATTTCACGGAAAGCCTGCCTAATTTGTTAAAATATTTCATCTAAAACTTATAGACTGACAAAATTACTTTTATGTATTTTTGAACTATAAAATCAGGGGTTAAATTTTAATAATAGCAATAGACGCTAACTTCTTATATAGTAAATGACCCAAAATATTTGTTAAAACTAATGTGATTTACGTTATGTGACTAACGTAACATGCAAGTATAAAAATAATACACTCATATGATAATATAATTTATTAAAACTTAATTTAAAAAAAATTTTGTACATTGTGGCAATTTAATCTTTGTCATTAATACTTATATGAAACTCAAGGGATTTCTTGCAAAACTTTACTTTTACTAATGTTTCGTTTTCTCATTATATGTGATAACATAACCTATATTAAAAGTAGAATAATACTTTACAATTATAGTTTATATGAACTTTATATTTTGCTTCTCAAGTTTGCATTTCCATAGAATGATAATATAATGAATATTATATAGGTTTGATTTTGGTTTCGAGTGTTACGGTCAACTGTTTTGCACACGAAGACAAATGAGACCGGGGCCTACCGTTTAAGGCCGATTCTGGAACGCTACAAACATCCATGCCAGTAGCGGGATTCAAACCCGCTATTTCTGATTCCCAAGGACAGCAGCTTAACATTCGGCATTGTTAGGAGAATATTATATCCGTAATATAACGAATATCATATTATAATAACGAAATAAACATTAAGTCTATACCTTGAGACCGAGGAACGCTCAAAAGAGTAATGAAAACATTTGAGAACTACTTAAGAATGGTATAATTTAGCTATGTTATGTCTGAATTACTTATTCTTACTTTGCATTTAACATCAAATTATTTTATCATAAGACAGTTTATTTTATATAAGAAATTCTTTTTATCCCTTACTCAAACGGTTTGTAATGTAATTATAATAAAATATAAAAGAGTAAAATAATTCATGGAAAATTATCATGAGCTTCATTAATACTTAAATTCATTAAATCAATAAATACATGTAAATATTTACAATTATGATACAATGATTTAAGTAACGCAATTAGTTTTTATAATTTATCAAGAATAATTTTTTATATACAGAAATTTTCTAAAATGCAATTATATTTTTAGAAAATTAAATTTGTATTGAATTAACGGTATAACGTATGTAACAAATTTTTTATACTTATACTGATTCAAAGTTACTTAAAATTTTTTTTTTCTTTATAAAATGTTTTCCCTTGTTACGATACATTTTAAACAATTTTGTACTTTTTATGAATCTTTCATGAAAACTCCCCTATGTAGTTTTTCATCAGGAATGACTAATTCAAGTGTGTTGCTTTATAAGTATCTTAATAAGCATTGATTTAAAAATTATATATAAACACAGTAATTAGATAAATTAGACCATGAAGTTAGATACTTTATGATCTAATTATTAACTATTATTTATGACTAAATAATAGTTAAATATTATTTAGTCTTTGAAATAAAATAATTAATTGTTTAAATTAAACTTCATTTCTTATTTTTTTGAAAATCGTAACCATTTATGCATTATTTTTTTACTATTAAATAACTGAATTAGACTCAAAAAAGTTTATCAAGAAAAACTTAGTAACATTAATAAACTCTAGTTTTTAATGTTGTAAACCTTTCATGAAAACTCCCCTATGTAGTTTTTCATCAGGAATGACTAATTCAAGTGTGTTGCTTTATAAGTATCTTAATAAGCATTGATTTAAAAATTATATATAAACACAGTAATTAGATAAATTAGACCATGAAGTTAGATAAATATTATTTAGTCTTTGAAATAAAATAATTAATTGTTTAAATTAAACTTCATTTCTTATTTTTTTGAAAATCGTAACCATTTATGCATTATTTTTTTACTATTAAATAACTGAATTAGACTCAAAAAAGTTTATCAAGAAAAACTTAGTAACATTAATAAACTCTAGTTTTTAATGTTGTAAACCTTTCATGAAAACTCCCCTATGTAGTTTTTCATCAGGAATGACTAATTCAAGTGTGTTGCTTTATAAGTATCTTAATAAGCATTGATTTAAAAATTATATATAAACACAGTAATTAGATAAATTAGACCATGAAGTTAGATAAATATTATTTAGTCTTTGAAATAAAATAATTAATTGTTTAAATTAAACTTCATTTCTTATTTTTTTGAAAATCGTAACCATTTATGCATTATTTTTTTACTATTAAATAACTGAATTAGACTCAAAAAAGTTTATCAAGAAAAACTTAGTAACATTAATAAACTCTAGTTTTTAATGTTGTAAATCATTTTGTAAGTTCACAAAAATGTTCAAAAAAGCTTAGAAAAACATCTTAAATTAGAACAATATAGTAAAATTTACTACAAAAAATTAAACAGAAAAACCAAACCTAGAAATTTATTGTTGATTTCATCTATTTAAGGTTCTGTAGCTAAACAATAAGATGAAGAGGGAAAGCAAATATCTCTATCGACAATAAGTAGGCTTTGTTTCATGAACTAGATCAAGATTATGTTGAGATTGAGGAAAGGTTTGTGACTATGACAATACCATAGAGGAAGTCTTTAATTGATTTCTTTAAGAGTTAAAATCTGTTGACGTTCTTCCACTGTTCATTTATTTGTTTCTGTTCGTTACTTAATTTAGTGCATTAAGTCACTACGTAAACTGAAAGAAAACTGGAAGATACGTTACGTATCTTCCAGTAGCTGATATTATTTGGAATTTTGGTTATGGTTTATAGGTTTTATAAGACACTGACCTTCTGAATTAGCACAGTATTGCTTAATTAACCACACCATGCTTTGAGGGAGGGAAATAGAGAGGAAAGCAAAATGTGGCTTGGACGATACCAGCTAACATGTGTTTGATATTTATTTTTGATTTTACGGTCTGAATTTTTCATTTAATTAAAACTGAAGAGCTGAAGATATTTAAAATTAGCAGTCTCGGTTCATTAATAAATTCCGTTCTGACCTACTTCTGATATGTGAAGTCTTTACAACTAGAGTTAATCAAGTCTATTTTTACTTTCTTGAAGAAAGTAATGGGAATATTGTAATGGATATAAATTTCAGTGTTTAAATTTCAACGAAAATGTTTATTTTCACTATTTTAAGTGTTGCATCTATAGTATTTAAAAGGAAACATTTGCCATTAGAAAAATTTGCCATTTGTAGTGAGACCAGTACCTCGTATTGACGATTTACCAGTACCATATCTTCCGACATATATAGTTGTAGACGATGAATGTAAAACAAGAATTTATTATCAAAGTAAAATACAAAATGAAGAGAACGATGATTCTACCTTTGACAAGATATGGCAAGATTTTTGTTCCAAAGAAAGGAATTTAGTGCAATGTATCAATATTTAGGCTTTGAAGGATGTACTAGTCACTAGCTTAAAGCAACATAGAGGAGACTGTTCATAGACTCATTCAAAATTAGTTTGAAAACTGTTTTATTTCACAATGGGGACATTTATTTCCATTCCAGTAGCTTATGCAACTAATATGATGGAAACCTATGAAAATATGAAAAAACTGATCGAAAAAATTAAGCATAATATACATTGTTTTACCAAATGTAGTTATTTAAAAGTCATTGTAATCTTAATGGATATGCAACTTGGAAATTCAAATCCTATCAAAAAAGGATGGTCAAAGCAAAAATCATTTATAACTATAGAGAAAAAAATTATGCATCCTACATTAGTCAACTTTCTCAACAATATTGTGACTCTCCTTCATATAAAGTTGGAACTTTTCTTAAACTTTGGTAAAGCAGTTAATAAAAATAAGGCTGGATTTTTTTTTTATTTGAAGGAAAATTTCACCCATGTCATGATGAAATAATGGGGAATCAAGGAAGAAATTATCGTAAGCTCTCTAATAAGATCTGGGATTAGAGATGCAAAATTTCAAAATCTATTAAGCCGAACCAAAAAATCAGCAGGAAATGCATTGATAAGTGTTATTTAAAATATTTTAGTAAATCATAAAGCCCCCAAACAATCGTGAGATCGTAAATCAACTGCTAGTTTCATACAGAAATATGGGTTGTAATGTGTTCTTTCAGATACATTTTGTGGACTCAATTCTGTTTTTCTTCACTGACAATCTTGGTGCTTTCAGCGACGAACAGGGTAAACATTTTCACCAAGACATTTCAGCTACGGTAAAGAGGTATCAAGAACAAGGGTGCAAGAATGCTAGCCGACTTCTGTCCGAAACTAGAGAGTTAAGAGTTGAAAATAATCACCAACTTTAACATTTTAAAAGTAAGTCGATTTATTTTCTATTATCTCATTTCTATTTATAAATATAAATGGCACAGAAAACTAGGAGTGATGGAGAAAAACTTTTATGTATTAGAATTCGAGATGAAATATTCTA
The DNA here is from genome assembly GCA_032207245.1 of Pardosa pseudoannulata. Taxonomy (NCBI): domain Eukaryota; kingdom Metazoa; phylum Arthropoda; class Arachnida; order Araneae; family Lycosidae; genus Pardosa; species Pardosa pseudoannulata. The sequence goes on along the minus strand of CM063503.1, from coordinate 82,864,598 downwards.
TTATCTCATTCTATTCATAAATATAAATGGCACAGAAAACTGGGAGTGATGGAGAAAACTCTTATGTATTAGAATTCAAGATGAAATATCCTATTAGAACCAGACATTTTATTTCTTGCACGAAAATAAAAGTTTAATTTTGTTCCCCAGATTTACTTTTGTTCAAAAAATGTAACAGACATGTGATAATATACTCCAATGGAATCATCTATTAGAAATTAGTGGCTTATTTATTTTTTAATGTCTTTCTATCCCTTTTTTTGATTAAATAGTTCCAATCAATTTTATATTACTAAATTATCGTATTCCTGTGTTACAATTCATATTTACTTTAGCTGGTAGTTTTTACAGTAAAACTTTTGTGAGATGAATAACAAAATTTAGTTCTAGGAAAAATTTTAAAAGGATTTTTGCCTCCAATAGTTTCAATAGAAGAAAATTTGATCAGTAAAAACCATAAAATTTTTTTAATGTACTCAATTCTGTCTAGTATATTATGGTCAGACTGATTATAACACTTCTGCTATGTTTTAAGCTAGTTATCCAAGAATTAGGTTATATTTTCTTATTTCAATTTTACTTCTAAAATATACTGTGGCAGTTAATATTATTTATTGGCATTTATTACCTTTTTTACTTGTTCCTCATATTCACAAAAATTTTTTAATAACTTTGATATTTTAAAGAGTTTAGAAATTTTTAGTTTAGAACTAGAAAACCCGTTTTCAAAAAATTCTACCAAATAAAACTCAAAATTGCCTATCATAAGGAAAATAGTACTATTTTTGAGTATATGACTCCACACCTCCAAAACGCAGTTTCTTTGAACATTAACATTAATTGTATAAAATCTACCTATTTTTCACACACTAGGGCAAAGCAAAGATTTGTTCTGTATATTGTAAGGGTATGTTTCTTCAAATTAGCTTTAGCTGAGCGCTAACTCCAGTTATTCGTTATGGTGTTTATAAGGTATTCCTTATGGTGTTTAGAAATAGTATTTAAAACTTATTAGTAAAAAGACAACATTTAAAGAGAAACACATTGTTTTCTTTCTATTAATTCTTTCATCAACAAATCTGACGCATCAACTATTCAATTTTGTCAAATCTATTCAAATCTATTAGTTCTTGATAACAGTTACCAGCTGATATTAAGTACTAAATCAAACTTGTAGTCATATATGACTATTTAACCCCTTAATGCACAGTTTTTTTGAAAAAGGCCGGCCAAAAAAAATCAATCTTTTTATTGTAAAAAACATAATTTAGAACGTTGTCTTGCCAAGAAAATTACAAAAATACAAAAATAATCAAAATTTTTATTCCAATTTTGGATTTTGATAACATTGTAGAAAATAGTCGAATATTGTAATATGACACGCACATCGACTTTTTTTTAGTCTTTCTTTTCGAATTCCCATTTCAGAATAAAAATTATTAGTAAAAATACTTATTTATATTTTTAAAACATAAATAATAACAATACTAGTATTTATAAAATTAATCAAAATTTTCGTTTTTGTGATATATTTTGAAACAAGGTGCAGCCCATAGCCCAACATTGCAACTATTACACATGTAACGACTCTCTTTTCTTTTCCTTTTTCCTTTGCTATCTTTTTTAGCACAACACACAGCGTAATATCTACGAAAGTACAAAGCCGCTGGAATTATCTCGAGTGTGCACAGTTTGGTCAGTTTAGCGCGCTCGAGTTAACTCGAGTGTGTATGTCAAGGGGTTCATGTATAAGAGGCGTCAATGAATATAAATTTTTGTTGAAAGATTATCTTAATCTAGTTTTTAATATTTAAATTAGAAACCTCATATGAGGTTTTGTTGAAACAGAGGCTTACATTTTTTGTAAAGACTGGGAAGGTATTTATGAATTTTTAAGCGGTCAGTACCCTTTTAGATAAACAAAATAGGACTAATAGCCTTCTTATTAACCTTACGTGTCTTTTTGAAACTAAAAATTATTTACATTTCCTTAATTAATAGCTTCAGTGGATCTTCTGGTACGGAGAAATGGGTGCAAGGACAGTCATTCTCATTATTCTTAAACCACAACATTCTCCTACGACACTATTAGAGACACGCCGATCAGTTTACCAGCACTGGGTGAAATAAGGTATTTATATGAATATTCATTACATTTCGCATCCTTTGCAAACTTCTGTTCATAAATCGGTCCTTGTCAGTTGAAACGAAGAGTGTTTAGGGGTTACTGAACTGAAGTAGCATTCATTAAAGAAAGATATCCCACCTCTAATCAATTTCACCAATTTGTAAATGGCCTCAAGCTGTGATTGAATGTCCTTGTTCTCTTAGAAAAGTGGATTATTTACTCTGTACCACGTAGTAATTGTTTTGTGATTGAAAGTTTAAAGAAATAACAAAGAAATATAAACATTCAATGAAAAGTCAAGCTATGTCTAGAAAAGTCATTGTATGAGAATGTAAATTGACTCATTATATTCCCTGTTTTAAACACATTGGATTAAATAAATATTAAAGAATAAAATGTAGTAAAAAGTTGCAGTTAACTAAATTTTGAGAAAAAAATAAATCATTTTTGTCAGCTAGCTATGGATGTGCGTCTGTCTTTGTAGCTACAATACAATTTAGTAATAGCAAAGTAAAACCATGTGAGTTAAAATAATATTATATGTATATAAAAAGGCTGCAAAGTAAAAGGTTTAAGGGAACATAATACCTTTCGAGTATAAAAGTATTCATTATAATAGATAATTTTTTTATTCAATAGAAAATAATACATTGTGCTATGTTTAGAGTAATTTTTTTACAGATTCTTAATAAGGTTCTTATTTTACAAAAATTATTTAATTATTTTTATAGGAAACAATTCATTTAAATATGTACACCAATTGACAAAAGTAGAAATCCACTTACTCTCAAAATAAGTTTTGAAGCTTGTATCTTAGAAATAATATATTATGCTCTGTTTAAATTAATTTATTTTTATAGATTCTTAATAAGGTTCTTATTTTGCAAAAAATTATGCAGTTATTTTTATAGGAAACAATACATTTAAATATGTGCACCAATTGACAAAAGTAGAAATCCACTTACTCGAAAAATAAGTTTTGAAGCTTGTATGTTAGAAATAATATATTATGCTATGTTTAGAATAATTTATTTTTATAGATTCTTAATAAGGTTCTTATTTTACAAAAAATATGTAGTTATTTTTTATAGGAAACAATACATTTAAATATGCACACCAATTGATAAAAGTAGAAATACACTTACTCGCGAAATAAGCTTTGAAACTTGTAAGTTAGAAACTAATTTTTCTTATATCAAATAGAAGTTAATTACGTTTTTTATTTTGTGAATCTCAATTATATTAATACGAGTAATAAATTTTATTTTATATCATAGAATAATTTTAAAAAGTTTCCAATTTCTCAAAATTTTTTAATTATTTTTAATTTTAAACACATCAAATACATTTAAAATTTTAGATTTAGTAAACAAAATAGATATTTTACTACAATTTAATATAAAATATTATATATTAAATATTATTGCAATAAGCATATCACAAAAATTATCTCACGGGTATATGAATCTTACCTTTTCTTCATTTGGTGCTTATTTTCTGTTATTCAAAAAAATTCCACTTGAAATGACAAAACTAAATAATTTTTTCAAAGCTAAATCATTTTTTTTTAAATTATAGCATTTTCATTTTAAAATGGGAATAGTACTTTATTTTATGATGAATAAAAAAAAAGCTATTTTGATTATGATTTTAAGTTTCGAAAAGTACTAAGTCCGCTTAAGTAAGAAAATTTAGATGTATCTCTCGTTATATTACAGCGATAGTAATAGTTTTTCATCACATAAATGCTCTTTGACACATTTGTTTTGTACCTTCTAACATAAGTGGTTAATTTACTTCAATAATGGAAAAAAGAAAAGTGGCATTTTATAAAAATCAATCCAATGTTTTACTAAGAAAGTAATTTGAAAATAAATGAATTGAAAAATAAAAAATGTTCGCGAAACAAATTAATTTGCTTTAACATATTTCCCTAATGACACAGAATGAGTTAACAGCCTCAACTTTATACACCATTAATTTTCTTGTAAAAAATTTTTCTTTGAGTAGCGTAATTAGAAAAAAATTGTATAAAAAACATAAAGATATAAATGATTTTCCAATTTAAGGTAATGGAGGGAGTCAGAACGTTTTTGAATAGAAACAGCAAAAGAAAGAAAAATATGAGTCCGTGGATCAATTGTTCTCTTTAAAAATGGATACTTTGCTTCCGGTATGACTTTGGATTAATTTTTTTTTGAGTTAAGGGTAAAATCCCAGTTTCGGGGGCCATGTTTTTGGCTCTATTTTTGTACAAGTGATCACCAAATTGTCGTCAAGTGATGTTAAAAATATTGCTTCGTTTTATATTAAGTTTATACCCAATTTCAAAGCCTATTTTGAACAAAAAAAGATTTGAAATTTTGTTAAGATGAATAAAAAAAAAAAAAAAAAAGCAAGGTTTGCCAGAAAACTGGGTTCTAGAATTTGGCGACATCGCCCACGTTTGGCGTGCTCACTGAACTTGGTTCGGTGGGCCCCCTGTACTGGGTTCGCGTTTAGCCGAGTTTTGGGAACAAGAGATGATGAAGTTTAATTTTCAAAATTCTCCATCTTTAACGGTATTTTTACAATGATAATATATAATATTGTTATATGAAACAAGGCAAAAATGTATATCAGAAAAGCATTTTTGATTAAATAAGAGATTATTTGGCAAATGTTGAGTCTTCGAAATATATTCCTTAAAAAAGCTCCCAGTATTGTTAGTTCTGATGTCACTTGGACAATCTAAGCACGGTTTGAGCCATCTACTACTCGTATTAAGGCAAACGGGGTGACTTTCGTTTTAACAAGAACCGCTAGGGGTAAAGAAAGACTTTGTTAGTCCTAGTAATTTAGAAGCAGGGACCAAGCAGAAGACCATAGGCTTGGCCTGCCATCCCCAGAGATATTGCTTGAGAACTTGGAGGACATTGTGACCACGAATATATTTTACATATTTTAGATTCTCCAATCACCTTTAGCGAACACGGTGAATCTCCAGCTTCGAATCCGCAACTTTCCATTTACGAGAGCATTGTCTTTGCTGACTGATCCTTTGCCGCGGCTAGTTCTTAGTGTACTGCACACTAACCGACCGCTTTAATTCCCCCTTTTGTTGTTAGAATTTACAGAGAAACGAAACTGGGTATTGATTTTTACTTACGTTAAATGATATTTATATAAGCCAATTATGTAAAACATACAATGTTTTAAAATCTGTTTTTGCAGTTTTACGGGATTCATTCCTCTATAACTTGGCAAAATACTTTGTTATTATACCCCGTATAATGACAAACATATTAATAGAGAATCTCCAGAAATTTGAGAAAGAAATGCATAAAAGGAAAGCACCAAGAACAATTCGAAGTTACGAATTCCGTACAAAAATCGTCAAACTGGAAACTATAATTTTTAAACGTTTAAAAAAAATGTTTAACAAAAAACAAGTTTCAATGAAGCAATATAATCATGTAATTTTAAAAAATGTATTTGAATAGTGAAGCAGTCTACTTAACTTTATGTTTTCTGAACCAAAAAAAAAATTTCATATTTTTGGTGATAATATAGCATCTTCTTCAGGTACAGTCAAAGCTTGATTTAGAGTTACCTCAATATAGCATCAATCCGGTTATATCACTATTTATGTGTGTGAATAAATCTTTCCTATACGATTGATAATGTTAAAAATCTGTTAAAGTTCCAATTATTTCTAGTTAAGAGTGGTAACTGAGTGACTATCATTTTCTGATAGTTTTTTTCTCTCTCTTTCATTTTACTTATCACAGCAGGAGTATATTTTGTATCAGTAGTGTATACTACTTTTTTTCCTATATACCTTTAAGGTGTATCTGCAATATTGAATTTCCCTCGTTCAATGTTAACTACTGGGAAAAATGAAATTCACTCTGGTCGTTTCACATTTACAGAATTCCTTAGTAAAATTATACTACATGATAGAACAGTAAAGATTTAAAGGATACAACCTTTAATCTTTTAAAAATATCGAGAAAACTGTATTTAATTTTAAATCATTTGTGATAAATTTTGACATTCTTTTCTTCAAACGGAAATAAGAATATTTTACAGACATATAAAAACCATAGATAAAATATCCTTTTAGAAATTTGCTGTTCTATTACGTGATATATATTAAAAAAATTCTTTAAATGCGAGATAGCCAGAGGGAATTTTATTTTTCGAATATGTTAATATTGAGCGAGAGAAATTCAATATGGCAGATAGACACCAACTTTAAGTTATATTGTATTCGATGTTACATAATGTTCAAATTAATGTAAATAACGGTTTGCGGTTAGATAATTGCATTTTAGAACTTTTTGCTTTTCTAACCGATTACGAAAATGTAATACCATCTACAAATACTATGTCGTCTTTCCTAATGTTTAGGGAAGTTTAAGTTCCAATCAATTACTTCTTTTCTTCGTTTACTTAAGACATATTTTTAAATCTTCAGAATCCGTTATCAGGTGGCTTTAAGCAATTGTTTTAGATATACTATACGAATATGCAAAAGATAATTATTGAGACTTTCATCTGAAGACGAAATAGATATAAAATCGGAGAAAGTAAAGGTTTGAGTCCTGTCCCGTTCGCTTAGACACATTTGTGAACTTTGCATAATTATTATCAGGTGGCTTTAAGCAACTGTTTTCCATGTCGATATGAATATGTAAAAGATAATTATTAAGAGTTTCATCTGAAGATGAAATAGATATAAAATCAGAGAAAGGGAAGTTTGAGTCTTGTGCTGTTTGCTTAGACACATTTTGACATGCTGAATAATCGTTATCAGGTGGTTTTAAGCAACTGTTTGAGATGTGCAATACAAATATGCAAAAGATAATTATTGACAGTTTCATCTGTAAAAGAAATTGATATAAATCAGAGAAAGTGAAGGTTTGAGTCTTGTGCCATTCGCTTAGACACATTTGTAAATTCTAAATAATGGTTATCAGGTGCTTTAAGCAACTGTTTTAGATGCAAGATTCGAATATGCAAAAGATAATTATCGAGACTTTCATCTGTAGACGAAAAAGATATAAAATCAGAGAAAGTGAAGGTTTGAGTCTTCTGCTGTTCGCTTAGACACATTTGCAAATTCTGAATAATCGTTATCAGGCGACTCCTTGGAACTGTTTTGAATTTATGATACGAATATAAAAATAATAGTTATTAAGTGTTTCATTTGAAGACAAAATAGGAATAAAAACAGAGGAAGTGTTAGTTTAAGCTAGAAAACTAAGACCATTTATAAAAAAAATGGAAAAGATAAAAAAAATATTGAACAGATTCTTTGTAAGGTATAATTTTTAGTGATGTTAATAAAGATGTTAACAAGCAGTTATTTCCGAAAAAAATCACAAATATTTTAATATATTTCTATACAGAACAAGAAATTAGATTCCATTAAAATCTGACTATGTGTTTATGTAATGTATGCGTGTAGTTTTTCACAGTCTGCAATAAAAAGATGCAACTTTGTGCCTTCTTCCAATTTTAACAATATTTATTGAAGTACAATTCGATTTACTCAACTCTTCTTATATCATACAGTTAAGACTTTTTAGTCTTTGTAATAAAATTGAGGAGACATGATGCTCTTATAATACATTAAAATAAACAATGCGCTATAAAAAGCATAAATATATACACAAAAAAATGAATTTACTTACCCTCATTAGAGCTTTTGAAATTACATAACTAAAGAACTCTTTTTATGTGAAACTGAAGCTATTATTTTATTTGCTGATTTCAATTATATTAGTACGAGCAATTTTATTGCTGATAAATGTTAATTTTTGTAAAATTTTCAATTTCTTTAAAGCTTTTACATTTTTAATTTTAAAATATTACATACCTTTAAAGTTTCAGATAACAAAATCAAAAATTTATAAAACTTTATTTAGTAAGATTCAATTTAGTATAAAAATTAATTTATGAAATATTTAATTCTAAAACTTATCTAGTAAGTTAATTTCATATTTTTCATTGGTGCATATGTTTTATGTTTTTTTAAATACATTTCTTCAAGTGTTAAAACAAAAATATATTTATGCATTTAAAACTTCGTAATAATTTATTAAATTTTATTCTAAAACTAGCAGAATTTATTACTTTAAAGTGAATTAAAAAAAAAACTGTTTAGGCTACTAAATCCTTTTAGACATTAGATAACAAAGACTTCCTTAAAAATGTGAAAATTACAGACATACCAACTTATACATAACTGTCTTTAAAGTTCTTTGTTAGAAAAGAAAGAACTGAGTTTGAAAGAGAAATCTATAATTGCCTTCATAGATCAGCGATCTTAAGAAGAATCGCTCTCGTAATCGGTTCATAGATGATTTAGCATCTTTTAAGAAGCTATCATTATAAAAGTTTATATGAGGATTATGCAACAGTATTTTCAGAACTGAAAAGATTATCTGAAGTTATATTCACTGATCACATTGTCCACTAAGTTTCTTAAAAATTTACCTTTTCGGTACCAAGGGTTTTGAACCATTACTTTCTTAGGAAAACTTACTGTGCGAGTTTCTTTACCTTAGTTTGAGAACTATTTTTTGAAAGGTCATCTTTATGATCGGGACTGAATTATGAGTCTGTATCCAGATGAAAGCGTTAACTATTTTCATTGTCTTGGTGACGAGAATTCAAATTGAGCTAATGATACTCTCTACTGAATTTGTGGAAAGTTTTGACTTGCAATAGTATAGATATATATAGACATTTTACTCGTCAAAATTCCTCTAAAACAAACTAACATCAAAAGTATTCCGTACCTTGCACTGTGCAATTGTGTTTTAACCGAGTATCTATTTACGGAGTAAAGTGATAACCAGTTAAGTATTTTTCGCGTCACCATTTCTTTCATATATTTCTAAATTTTTATTTTGATGGTCGAAGCCCATTTAATATTTGTTCAGTCATGACAATAGAGGTTATAAACTAGGCCAAGTAAACAATTTTTAATGTGAGTATCATGAAAAATCAAAGCTTAAAATGAAATCCTGTAATAGCATCGCATGTCCATTTAATTGAAGTAAAAATAGGTCCAAAATCGATCACTTTTTCATTTCCAAAGCTGTTGAGTTTTTTCTTGGCATGATAAATAAAAAACAAGCCTTGGTTTAAGAATAAACTTAACAGAAACCCCGACTGGAGAAAATAAGGACTCATATTTGAAATTTGAAGGAAGTTCATGTCTACATATACAACATTCTCTTATCAACACTTATCTTTTCAACTCTTTCTACTTGTTGTCCAAAGTTAGATGATGTTCATTTCTTGGTATCGTGTAATAGAATACTATATACGATTCTCTACTCTAGACTAGAATTTCTAAAATATGACTTTGCAAAAATTTTTAATAGAAACAGGACAAGAGAAGGGTTGTGAGATGATTCATTAATATGAAACAAAATTTATAGTTAAGAATAACTGATCCATTTCCAAAAGACTTTTAGAGAATTCCTGGTACTGTAGATCTACGTTTTTGTATGAGTCTATACAACTACTCATATAATATATGCTGACATACATATTCTGACAACGCGTGAACTGTGTGCTTGACTAATAAAAATCGGGTACTCTTTGTTACATGTCAAGAATTTTTCTTGTATAGCACAAAGTAAATAAGTGCTTGCTTTTGGCCAGTTATAGGGAGTGTGATGTAGGCAAACACAAAATAATTTGCTAAAAGCATTATACAAATATAAATAATTGCTTTATGTAAATGTATTACATTATCATAAGAGTTATGCTTTGGTTTGAAGAGCAACGGTAATTTTTTGCAACACGATTGCTAAATTGATCGGGACCTACTACATATAGCCGAATCCGATTAGCTACGAACTTCCATATCATTTATGGAACTCGAAACCATGGACTTCCATACATAAATGCAGCTTCCTATATAATGCGATTCGATACCCGGTTATGTTTATGTATACATGGTAAACATGCAGTACATAAGTGACAAAAAATTGAATATATAATGCACTAGGGGGTATTTGAAAATAATGCTTACAGTCTACTTTAATACGAAAAAAATTTTTGAAGATGTTATGTACGATTTTTCATGTAGTTAAATCGTTAAAAGAAGAATATTTAAAAAACTGCTATTTATGGTTCCTTGCTCCCTAAGCCCTGTTCCCAAAAAATTTTAAAATATTAATGTTCTTAATCAAGTTATTTATACCTTTCAATTACTTTCCACAAATTAAATTGCAAATACATAAAGTGTATGTGACTAAAATTACTAAATATGCATCCTAATTTGAAATGTTTTACTTATAATTGATTCAACAATTCTGTCGCTGAACGATGGACGATTGGTTAGGGTGCTGGCCTTCGGTACCGGAGTTCGTGGGTTCGAATCCCACTGTGGAATTGATGTTCGTAGCCATTCGGAATCGGCTTTAAACTGTAGATCCCAGTCTCATTAGCCCTCGTGTTGCAAAAAGTAGACCTTAGCACTCCAAACCAAAACCATACCAATCAACAATTCTGTCAATGATTCCCCTCAGCACTGCTACGAATTTCGAGCCAGGAAGAAACCTGCACTCACGTACATCAAATTTATTAAAAATATAGCAGCCGCAATTACAGCTTTTGTCTGGGTTACATATCCAGTGATATCACGTGCATTTTAATGTTTTTGATTAGATGTAACAACGATATTCCAAGTCCCGGATCCAACACTAACTAAAATTCAATAGTTTACATAACCCGTAATATCACGTGCATTTTAATGTTTATTATTAAATGTAACAACGATATTTCATGTCCCGGATCCAACACTAACTAAAATTTAATAGTTTACATAACCCGTAATATCACGTGCATTTTAATATTTTGATTAGATGTAACGATATTTCATGTCTCGGATCCAACACTAATCCAACACCAAGTTGGGAAAACACTGTCCTAAAGCGTCTCATACTTTGTAAAGGAGTTTTGGTACTTTCTGAAAGCATATCTGTTTCGTCTGACCATATGTTATTAAATACAGAATTATGTAAAAATTCATGAGCCATCAAAGACTTGATTCAAATCTTATAAAATGATGTAATAATTCATCCTAATTGATTATAAATAATAATAAAATATAGAAGAATTAATGTAGGGGAGATTAAAAAAATATTCTATTACTATCTATAAGAGAACTTAGTTTAGAATATAGGTATTAACATGCAACTGAAATGAGTGCTATCACTCATTTGAGTTGCATACTATCAATTCTATATTATACAGAAATGATTTAAAATACAGAAGTCTTATTGATATAAAAATTTAAAAAACTCATGCATGTTTGGAGAAAGTATGAAAAGACTGAAATAAGCAATTGCCATTAAAAATAACTGTACGATATTAATTCCTTCTATCTGCATTGCAAATATATAGACTTGAATTAAGCTTATGTATTCGAATTTATTTTAAAACTTTACTCTCCGTTATATAAAATATTTAATTTCTGTATTAATTGTTCGCCACTTTATTGTAATTAATTAAGAGAGACAATTTCATAATTTTAAATGAGTTAAAAGAGGGTTTAAACTTTCCTCTCAATTTTGTACAATTTCACTAATTATCCAGAAACTTATCATTGGTTAATCATTTGTAAGTTTGCAATTCCTGAATTAAAAATATTTCCCAGAATATTAGAATGCATTAATTCAAGCATGTACAAATTAACCTTAAAAATTGAAAGATATAAATAAAAAGATTATGAACTTTTTGCTCATAATTTTGATCATAAATGTAGTTTATTTTCTACTATCAAAACATGCTTAATTCTTATAAATATTGTAAATTACTTTGCATAAAAATAATCTTTTCATAACGGATTTGAAATTATCTTTGATAGAAATCTAAGTTTGGCTTCTAAGTTTTTAAAAAGGTTAATGAATTTTATTTCAGTAATACTCATGTTCATATACCAGACAATAAATTAAATTTAATGTGAAAGCTATCGCTAGTTTATTAGAATGTTACGAACAAGGTGTGTTAATTGAATTGCTGCATGATAAGGACAAAAACCAAAACCATCTTCGAAAAACTCACTGTGTAAATGACACTAATTTTGGTATAAGTTGCAGATATGAAACAAGGTGATGTAGTACTTTCATTTGTAATTCAATGCACATTTCACATTTAAAAATATATAAATGCAAAATTCGTAAAATAAGTAGCTAACTACTTAAGCCTTTATAGTCTAGCTTAGGAACTCTTAAGCACTTAATGTCGCAATATTTGTGAAAAAGGAGTGTAAAGGGTAATTTAAGAATTTATGGTACTTTATAAAAGCAGAAGTTTTAAAACGAAAGTAATTTTAGATGTGAAATTCTTATGATATATATTAGTGTAATAATAACATGGTTTCTAAATCATAGTCAAGAAACGTGGATTTGAAAAAGAAAAGGAAATTAAAATTTTTCCTGTGAAAAATAATTAATGCTAAAATGATTTTAACTAAGCAATAGCCTTAACTTTATTTAAAACTCTTTAATTTTAACGTCAACAATAAATATATCTTACTTTCAGGATTAACTAAGATATACAAACATGCTTTATACTTAATGATATGATTTTAAGGTATTATATTTAAAATAAAGCTATAATTACATTTTTAATTTTAAATTAAACATCAGTTTGTAAGTGTAGATTTAAAATATATTTTAATATTATTAAAATTTGATTTCTAAATTCCAACTATAACGTAGGAAGTTTATTTTAGTATACTTTCAAATATATATTTTAAAGTTCATTGTGTAAATATTCATATATATATATTATATATATATACAATATACGCAATGTAAAATAATATATACATACATATATATATATATGATGTTTAATATATATTATATTATATATCTAATATATTTATACAAATATTTATATATGTAAATGAATATATGTTTCACTAGAAATATATATTTTATATATATGAATATATTTTTTATAATTGACTATCTAAAAAATTTATTGTGTAAACCATATTTAAGTTACAGAGCAATACGGTGAAGCAAAGAAAATAGACATACTTTATGCATGCAGAGTTTAAAAGCAAAATGATATTTCTGAATTTATAGAAATGCTTTTATAATATTATCTAACTGCTGACATTGATTAGTTAAATAAATGTGGAGAATAGGAATAGGAGTGATAAATCATTTATACTAATACATTTTTATATATTGAACTGCTAAAAAATTTCAATGAAATGGGTGATAAATCAATTAAACAATGCAATTTTATTTTAAACTAAAAATAGAGTGTGAATATTTTTAACTAAAACTGATACTAGAGTAAAACAAATAAATAAAAAAGAAAACTGTAGAGAAATCAGTAAAAAGAGTTTAAACTCGTATTTACTGTTTCTTTTTTAGCTGCTGATACTGTACCCATGCAGTTTTATCTATAGGTCAATTGAAGCATTAATATTTTTAACTTGCCAATCCATTAGTTGTAAAATGGAATGCCGATATTCAAAGAAACATTAATGTTGTTTTTCTTGAACTAATAAATTTTATTGGTTTATTCAAAAACAAGTTTTATTTGAGAACTCAAAATTAAGTTTTACTCTTTTCAATTTCATAAAGGAGTCAGGAGAGAGGATTGGAAAAAGGTTTTATTAAAAGCTATTATATAAATGCTTGGAAATTCTATATATTTGAATTCGGATTTAAACCGAAAAAAAATTAAATTATTTTCTAATAACATAATTTGGGTGTTGCATTATTTATCAACGCCAATTTAATTAATACGGTAAACAAATTTAAATTTTGTAAAGCCGATATTAAAAGAAATTTTAATGTTATTTTTCTTGAGCTAATAAATTTTATTGGTTGATCTAAATATTTGAAAACTCAGAATTAAGTTTTACTCTTTTCAATTTCATAAATTAATCAGGAGAAAGGATTAGAAAACGGCTGTATTGAAAGCTATTATATAAATGATTGGAAATTCTATATATTTGAATTCGGATTTAAACCGAAAAAAAAAATTAAATTATTTTCTAATAAGATCATTTGGGTGGTGAATTTATTTTTCATTGCCAATTTAATTAATACGGTAAACAAATTTAAATTTTGGAAAGCCGATATTCAAAGAAACATTAATGTTGATTTTCTTGAGCTAATAAATTTTATTGGTTGATTCAAAAACAAGTTTTATTTGAGAACTCAAAATTAAGTTTTACTCTTTTCAATTTCATAAAGGAGTCAGGAGAAAGGATTAGAAAACGGCTGTATTGAAAGCTATTATATAAATGATTGGAAATTTTATATATTTGAATTCGGATTTAAACCGAAAAACAAATTAAATTATTTTCTAATAAGATCATTTGGGTGGTGCATTTATTTTTCAATGCCAATTTAATTAATACGGTAAACAAATTTAAATTTTGGAAAGCCGATATTCAAAGAAACATTAATGTTGCTTTTCTTGAGCTAATACATTTTATTGGTTGATCTAAATATTTGAAAACTCAGAATTAAGTTTTACTCTTTTCAATTTCATAAATTAATCAGGAGAGAGGATTGGAAAACGGTTGTATTAAAAGCTATTATATAAATGATTGGAAATTTTATATATTTGAATTCGGATTTAAACCGAAAAACAAATTAAATTATTTTCTAATAAGATCATTTGGGTGGTGCATTTATTTTTCAATGCCAATTTAATTAATACGGTAAACAAATTTAAATTTTGGAAAGCCGATATTCAAAGAAACATTAATGTTGCTTTTCTTGAGCTAATACATTTTATTGGTTGATTCAAAAACATGTTTTATTTGAGAACTCAGAATTAAGTTTTACTCTTTTAAACTTCATAAAAGAATCAGGAGAGAGGAGTGGAAAACGGTTGTATTAAAAGCTATTTTAAAATTTCTTGGAAATTCTATAAATTTGAATTCGGATTTAAACCGAAAAAAATTAAATTATTTTCTAATAAGATCATTTGGGTGTTGCATTTATTTTTTAAAACCAATTTAATTAATACGGTAAACAAATTTAAATTTTGAAAAGCCGATATTCAAAGAAATCCTAATAATGTTTTTTTTTGGGCTAATAAATTTTATTGGTTGATCCAAAAATATTTGAAAACTCAGAATTAAGTTTTACTCCTTTCAATTTCATAAAGGAATCAGGAGAGAGGATTGGAAAACGGTTGTATTAAAAGCTATTTGAAAATGCTTGGAAATTTTATAAATTTGAATTCGGATTTAAACCGAAAAATATAAATAATTTCCTAATAAGGTTATTTGGGTGTTGCATTTATTTTTTAAAACCAATTTAATTAATACGGTAAACAAATTTAAATTTTGAAAAGCCGATATTCAAAGAAATCCTAATAATGTTTTTTTTTGGGCTAATAAATTTTATTGGTTGATCCAAAAATATTTGAAAACTCAGAATTAAGTTTTACTCCTTTCAATTTCATAAAGGAATCAGGAGAGAGGATTGGAAAACGGTTGTATTAAAAGCTATTTGAAAATGCTTGGAAATTTTATAAATTTGAATTCGGATTTAAACCGAAAAATATAAATAATTTCCTAATAAGGTTATTTGGGCGGTGAATTTATTTTCAATGCCAATTTAATTAATACGGTAAACAAATTTAAATTTTGATGAATAATTTATAAAAAAAACTTAACGTCATTTTAACTGTTTCAGTGCCAGCACAATACTCTCACCATGCCATTTCTCTAGAGGATAGTTAAAGTTTTAATATATTATTTGCCATTCCATTTACTGCAGTATGCAACACTGGCTGTCAGAAAAACGTTAAAGTTCTTTTCATTGAGCTAATGAAATTGATTGATTCATTAACAGGTTATATTGGAGAGTACAGAATTAAGTTATACACTGTTCATTTCTTTTAATGGAACCGGGAGAGAGGATTAAAATAGTTTCTATTAATAACTAATCTATAAAAGGAGATAAATTCTTATTTGAATATTTGAACTAGAGTTTAATATGTAGGCTATATTAATATGAGGATACGAATCTTTTACTTTACTCAAAGCAAAAAAGTTACAAAATATTGAATTATTCTCTAAAGAGATCATTTGTGTGTTTTACATTTATTTCTTAACACCAGTTTTATTGTGGTTAAATACAATTAAAATTAATTTTTGATGGTGAGATGAGGAAAATAGTTGTAGAATATGAAAGAAAAGTTAATACTTTATTTTCTAATACTACTTTTTACATGCTTAAAACCGATGATATGTGTCAGCATACTCATTATTTCTAACTCTGTATTTTATATTTATATAAGGAAAGAAATTTAGGTAAGGGGAAAATTTATTTGTAAAAAAGTCTTCATACAATTTAGATTCAAGATTCTTAAAAATATTCTCTAAATAGAATTTTCTTTATAAAATATTGCATATTAAAGAAATATTAAAGAAAATGCCTTTGAAAATTTCAGGTAGAGTTACTCTATTATATTTTATGTAAAATTTAAAACATCGAAAAATTATACTAATATGCATCATAAATTTATTCATTATATGCAATAAAAATAAAAATTTAAAAAATCCTATACACTGTATTACATACGTTTGTAACCACTGAAGCACCCATGTGCAATCACAAATTATATCGAATTTTGAAAAGAAAATAATAAAAAAAAAATTATAATTTTCTCCTAATTTTTTGGGAATCAAAGAAAAGTTAATGTTCATAAAATATCTTGCATCTGTGGAGATTAACGATGGCCGAACGCGTAAAAAGCTATTCTTCGGTGCAGGAGTCCGCAGGTTCAAATCACACTGTTGGCGTGAATGTTCGTAGCCGTTTGGAATTGGCTTTAAGCAGTAGGTCCCGGCATTATTAGCCGTCGTGTAGTAAAATATAGACCGTAATGCTCCAAACAAAAGGAAATCAGTGGCATGGTTCATGGGTTCGAATTCCACTATTGGCATAGATATCCGGAATTGAGTTTAGGTTGCGAACTAATTAGACCTAGGTAGCAAAACTGTACCGTAGCACTCCAAACCAACCAACAATTTGTCAAGGCAATATCGAACACAGTGTTTTCCCTGTCAAATGGTGTTGCCGAATAAAGCTTAAATAGTAGGGTGCTGCTCTTCGGTACCGGAGTTCACATGTTAGATTCCCATGCTGGAATGGATATTAGTAGCCATTTGGAATCGACTTTGAACAGTACGTCCCATAATTCCTCCTGTAGCAAAGCAGTAGACCGTAGTGTTCCAAACTAAAAACAAAACAAAACCCTCAAATGGTATCAAAGGCGTAAACAGATCACTAAATAGAAATTAGGTTAAATTATTTAACTGCATTAGTTTTTTATTAGGAAAGCATAGAAAGATATTCGAATGGGTAGGGAGCTGTAACGTAGTTCGTGGGTTCAAATACCACTACAGGCATGGGTGTTCGTAGCCGTTCGGAATCGGCTTTTAACAGTAGGTCCCGGTCACATAAACTCTCCTGTAGCAAATCAGTTTATAAAGTGCTTAGCGGGAATTGTCATTTATAATATCATAAATTAATGCACAGTAGAAAAAAATTGTTTATTATACACATGTCTGGCATTACATGAACGGATATTTGTAAAGAATACATAAATGAGAAATATCTTCAGAACTTTGGTTTGATTTGGAGCCCTATAGTCTACTTCATTACTACAAGAAGGATAATAAGGCCGGGACCTACTGCTTAAAGCCGATTTCTCAAACCTATGAATATCCATACTATGGTGGCGAAGACCAGCAATATTTTCAGAAAGAAATAAGTTTGACAATGACCTAATTTTCTGGCCAATTATTATTCACATACATGTATGAATACACACTTTTTAAAAATTTATTTTTGTCTAAATGATATACGTTCTAATGAACTTAGCTGTATTCTAATATTTTTCAATTAAAGAAAATTTCTATCTCCATTATTTCCGGTTGTGTATCGCATTCTTAAAAAAATAGTATTACAATAAAAGTGAGGTCAAGATAATCAAGGAAGTTCCAAAAAGATTCTATCCACACAGGTTTCTGTCAAGTTCTGATAGATAACCCATGATTGATTTCCATAATTTCTAAAAGATATCTAATTTGGCAACTAATTGCTCTATTAAAGTTAAAAGGTGAGAATTATGCACCACTTTTGAATGAGATGGCAATTAAAATGAGTTTGAATCGCATAATGAGTTAAAGGAGCTAGCAATTTGAAAAAGATAAAAATATTTAACATTGCCCGTTAGTATTATTCCTACCTAAAAGGTAGACATAGAAAGCCAGTATGCGTACAAATACTCCTTCTTATGAATGAAAGGCCAGTTGATTTCAGCTGAAAACTCTGCTTTCTTTTCGTGCAAGGCGGCTCCATCCTCCGTGCAACAATCAGATGAAAGATTAAATTTCGTTTTCATTTTATTTTTTGTTTCACCTTCCTACCGAAGGTAGAAAGGTTTGACACGGTTTCCAGTAGGACTAGTTAGTAAATCGGCAACACAGCAGAAGTCAATGGCCGGTTGGCTTTCCCAAACAAAACCCTCGTGTATGTCTGCTCGCCGCAGCGAATCAAGCTCGACAGTTCAGTCCGTAACTTCGCTCTAGCGTGGATCAACAAGCGAGTGTGGAGAGTTGGTGACAGACGCACGTGTTTTCCTATGACACTGTTTGGACTTCAATGTTTTGCGGAGACTGAGGAAAAATAATTAAGTTCGGCATTTTCGTGACAAAATTACTTTGTGGAAATATCATTGGAAATTGAAAGAAAAAACTTACTGAATATTTTAAAAATATATAAGGAAATTATTAAATCGATAGATATTTTGATTTTTTTGTGATACAGTTTTTGTTCTCTTGATACCAAACTACATCTGAAATTTTTATCACTGTGAACGCTAAGATTTCCCCTCAGAAATTTAGACATCTATCATAAAAGGTATGTCCAATGTTATATTAACGAAATTTAAATAAAAAAGAAAAAAATAATGATTTATAATAAGATTTTAAATTTTAACTTGTTGCTATTGAAAACGTATGGAAATTTTTTGTCATCTGTATAACTGTGAAGAAAGAACTTAAATTTTGATAGACTTCTATGTGATAAAGTTAAAATAGTTCATTGACATTTGATACAGCAGCATATTGACTTTATTTTATGAAAATAAGTGAGAAAGATCAAATCTCTTCTCATTTGTATGATGCCATATTACCCTGCCATATGTGATCTATGCTAAAAAGTGTCAAATTAATTTATTTAATCTAATAAATTAACTGTGATAGCTTCATTTTCGCCATTTATACTTTAGAACATTTGTGATATTGAAGAAATTAGTGTATATGAATTTTATTTTGAGTGAAATTGGTAATAGAAACTGGAAAATAGTAGAAAAAGTTTTTAGTTATAAAGAACCAAGCGTTAAGAAGTTGCAAGCCAAATCATAACCAAGAATTAAAATTTTGTGCAAGAAAATAAACAGTACTTTGATATTATTTATTAAAGAAGCTTCAACTCGATGGATTATGCATGTATATTTACAAAGAAGTTCGAATAAGTGACAACAAACTGAGTTCCTATTAAGGTAAGTAATTTTGATAAAATACTATTTATTTCTAGACAGTTATTATCTGTCAAATATATAAAAATATCTTTATAATCAGTCTAAGAAAAAGCCTTTTAAATGTCTACATACTTTTTTTAAATAATCAAAGTTTACTTTAATCTATAAAATTTTTGTTATACGTTTTTAGAAATGATTACTATTTAGTTTCGTTTTTAGAAACCGGATGTTTTATAATATCTTCAAACATACTATTTGACTTTGTTTCCTTCATAAAATTTGGGAATATTTATAGAAAATAATTAGAGAAAATCTCATAATTATCTTAATCCTTAATCTTTTAAGTTTACTTATTTCTTCTTCATTGCATCATACTATTAATAGATTTCCTTTTTCCATACTTTGTTTTACTTCGAAGCTTTGTCCTTTTTCACACCAAGATATATTTCTAGTAATCAAAAGAAATCTTCAAACTTTACAATTTAATTTACTATAGTAGGGAAGTAGATACATGTTTGTCATATAGCTTGTTTCTTTCAGAATATAGAACTGTGTGAAGAAATATTTTGTATTATACCTTTCACGCCAGTAAGAGTTATACATAAAAGTTATATCAATTTTAATTAATCAAAATTATAAGATATGATGATTATTAAAAGAATGCTGCAAGAGTTATATTAGAGAAGAAACTACCGAACAATTTTATGCCTTTAGTAGTTATCACTACTTTTAAAATTGCCTTTAAAACTATTTTTTAAAGACTAAACCTTTAAAACTGTTTTTTTGCATATTACTCTTTTGTATTCTTTTATTTTAAATATAATTCTTGTACTTGATCTCATATTTCTGAATGGCATTATATATTAAATTTTTAAATTTGTAACTTTGATTTTTTTCCGAGTTGATCAGTTTGTTAATGTAAAGAAACTACCATCTCTTATCAGGCAGAATTATGTTTAAATTACCGATTTTCTGGCCATAGGATATTAAGCTTTTATATCATTTTAACATATATTTAAAGCTTGTATTCCATGAAACAATTCTGAATATCCTTTATATACTCGATACTTAATTTTTATAGCTTTTATCTCCTTCTGCATATTTATCTGTTTGTTACGCCAAAGAAATCTTCTGTAATTAGGCAGTATGATGATAAAAATCCCAGTTTCTTAATTTCAGATAGTAATATTTACTATCATTTTAACATGAATTTTAAACTTATGTTCTATGAAACGTTATTACATTTTGAATATTTAAACTTTATAACAAGGATCCTCCTTTGTGTGTTGATTGGTTTGTTAATCAACATAAAACTCGCTTTTCTTATTATGTAGTACAATGATGAAATTACTAATTTCTTGGCTTTCATGATTAGAGCCTGCAAATTTGAATCCCAATTTTGAAACGGATATTAGTCACTGTTAGGAATCAGCTTATGTTCCATGAAATGTTATTATATTTTGAATATTTAAACTTTATAACCGTGATCCTCCTTTGCGTGTTGATCTGTTTGTTAATCAACATAAAACTCTTTTTTTTTATTAGGTAGTACAATGACAAAATTGCTAATTTCCTGGCTTTCATGATTAGAGTCTGCAAATTTGAGTCCTAATTTTGAAACGGATATTAGTCGCTGTTAGGAATCAGCTTTAACACTTCAGCACACTCACCGAGACATGTGACGTGAGCACATGCACAGGGTTGATTTGACCCTAATTTTTAAGTAAATTACACGTTAACATACCACATGCTGTAGAAACACTGTATCAGACTGTAGTTGAAAGATTTTATATGCAAGCTTAGTTTAAGGTATATATCCCTTTTTAAATGATGAAAAAGTTATTAACTTACCTTAGCTTAAATTTTGAGGTAAATGCTCTGTAACCTACCGCATGCTATAGTAAAATATATATCAATCTTTATGTTTGTAGAATGTTTTAATTTAAGGTATGTGTGCATTTAAATGATAATTTTCTGAACTTATCTTTATTTTCTAACATTTTTTTTAATATGATATCGTATTGATGCATTTCCTACATTAAATTTTTTATAGAGGAAAAACAAATAATTTTTCCATACATAAAAAATAAAATAATAATAAAATGCATATTTTTAGTAATGTTTACGTTGTATAATTTGAGTAGATGAAACTTGAACATCCACCATTGAATATTGATTTCAATTCCAAAATTTCATTAGTCAGATTAGATAGAAATATGTGATCATCTGGTTCTTATTTTTCAAATTGCTTTTAAAACAAATTACGCATATTTTTTAGACATTATGATTTGCTTATCATGGGAATACAAGCCTCTGAGATCAGGTTTGTACTCAGTAACGACCACAATGTAAAATAACTCTTAAAAAGGTAGCACACCCTTCAGGTTATTTTAACCCAAACACCCTACAATTACTGTTGACAAGTGTCTTATTTTATGCTTACATGTAGCCATTATAAATGTACATCATTAAGAAATACAACCTGTAAGTGTTCAAAGATTCCTAGAGATGTTATATAAAAGTAGAATAGCCAGGTCAAAATCTTGCGATGCGTTTCCTTACAGAGACAGTGAACTTTAAAATATGTTTAGAAAAGAAGTGGAAAATCACTAACTTAGAATTATTAAACTTTCTAAACATATACGTTGAAGTATAAGTAAATGAATGCGAAAAGGTAAAAATTTGTACTGAGACTGAAGTCTGGTTTCTTAGAGCCGGTCTCACCAAAGTTGTTTAACGGTTAGCCGTTAAACTACTTTGGTGAGACCGTCCCTAAAAGTCCACTGAGTTCTCTCGAATTGATAATACTGCTCGGTCGATGCAGTGAAACATCTGTATGCACATTTTATTTTTCTATTTGTACTTTACTTACGTTGGCTTTGCTTTTTATACTATAACCCCATTAATTTTTTTTTGTTGAAAATCAGATAGTATTGGAAAAATTCAATTACCAAAATATTTTGTTAGTTTCTGAACTGCTCAAGGCGGATTAATTTATTTTAATATTTTTATTTTTGTTTAAAAATATCTTTTGAACGAATATCAGTGCTATTTTGTCGACAGACTTATTACTTAATAAGAAATGTTTTTAAATTCTTGGTAGAATTTTCGAGAAGCATTCGGGCTTTTTTAACATTTAAATTTAATTTAATGATATAAATGATGTCGAAATTTAAAACGGACACTTAGACTTATTTGAATGAGTTCTCGAAATTTGTTCTTGGAGAGTTTGGAAAATATGTTGCAGGAATCTTTGAAATATTAAAAAGACCATTTTTTTAATTCATAAACATTAAGTTTTTTTAAAATGTTAATTGATTTTTAGAATGATTTTAATGTGATTAACTTACACTATTATACTTTAGTTTATTTATGTAAAAAGTTAATATTATTTAATATTATTGAAAACTGCTCTATTCGGGTTAAACAAAATATATAAGATCTCCAGGAACAATGTATTAACCATAGTGCTCCTACTTATCTAATCATACTTACCTAATTAATTTCTTTGATCAGAATATTTATGAAAGTAAAATATTTTACCGTTAAACTTTTTATCCATTGAAATAAAAGTATGGCCAAGTAAAACATATGTCATATTTTATGCAAAGCTTTTTTATTGAAGTCTCCAGAAATTTAAAACTTGATAAAAAACTAAAAATATTTACCTCGTTTATTTTGCATCCCCTAGTATTTTTTTTTTAAATTTCAATTTATCATAAAGTTGATGAAATACCGCTTAAAAATATGTAAATTGAAAGTAAAAAAACTGGTTGAAAATATGCAAAAATATAGAATAATTACATAATTCAACCATGTATTAGCAAAAATTGGAATTATATTTTTTTTCCTTTTTTTAAAGAAAAGGAAGTAAAGGAAATAAGGTCAAATAAATCTGCTAAAATCAGTACAATGAAATTATCAAATTAAAGAGAAGAAAAAAAAGCTTCACAGATTTTGCTTTTCCCCAAAGTTTTCCACGGCTTTCTCTTTTTAAAATCTAAGAAAAAGGAAACTTTTAAGAGAAATACACATTTTGATGGCCAGTTTTTGTAAGATAGTCTAAGAAAAAAAAAGACACTTCCTTGAGTTTTCAAATTGTGGTCAACTTTTTACAAGAAATTGCACCAAAAATTCAACAAAATACCTCAGGTAAAATACTGCTTGAATTTCCCCGTAGGGTGTGTACATCTTTCAAACCTAGAATGTCGCAACACATAGCTTTAGAAGGTCAATTTTAAGGATGGGTACTGCTAAGAAATTTTCCAGCCTTTAAAATGTTTATTTTACGGTGGTGTTCTTTTGATGACACCCAGTGTATGACCTGCGAAACAATAGATCAAAAATTTCTTTACAGCTCAGTGCATTTGTGAAGGTCAGATTGGGAAAACGTTTAATTCACAGCTTTTGTTCTGCACACTTTAAAAGGAAACTGTGATTAATCGTATCTACTAAAAGAAGTTTTCAAGAAGTTGAAAGGTAGTGTTTGAGAGCAGTGATGCACATCATTAAATTATAATCGAAAGTTAATTAATTGCGTTGATTGAAATTGAAAGTGCAGGAGTTGTATACTAAAAATCTTGCATAATTTCGTTGATTAAAGTCATTTCTCAAATATATTCTTCATGGAAAATGTCTGAAGAAACTTTGACGTTTTCTTTGAATAACTACCAATTGGGTTATCATTGTTTGAATTTCCTCAGTTTTCCACTATAATACTCAGTTTATCTCTTTAATATCTATCAATGTTTTATAAAGCCAATAAAATGTTTCTATTTAATATTTCAGCTTAAAACATTGTACTATATAAAAATGGGGTATCAAATTTAATACCTTTCAAACTGATTTTATTTTACATCTACTAAATTTTAAGTGCAATAATGACTTTAGTGCTTTAATAAATATAATTTTCATACAATTATTTAATCAAAGCTTGAAAAATAAAGATGTATTCTATATTTCTCCTTAATTTTGAAAATTGTTTTTATCTTGAAACATCTAAATATTGTTTACAATTTTTAAGTTTAACCTATAAAGTTTTTACTCAATGTTTCATTATACAGCATATTTAATATCTTAAAAAATTGCTCTTATTAGGTAAGAAACATCTAAATTTTTTTTTTGTGTCACATTATAATCAAACTGATCTGTAATCAAAAATAGTTGAATTGGTATCATTTGCCATTGTTTAGAAAAATATTATATAGAATTCGAAACCAAATTCAAACTGGTCTATTTGCATTCTCATGCGTTTCATTATAAAGCATATTTAATATCTTAAAAATTGCTCTTATTTGGTAAGAAACATCATTTTTATTGTCATATTATAATCAAACTAATGGGGAATTAAAAATAAATGGGTTGGTATCATTTGCCATCGTTTAGAAAAATATTATATAGAGCTCGAAACCAAACTCAAACCACTCTAATTAGAATTCTCATGCGCTGATACATAAAAATACTTTGATATATAGACTGAATAAAAAATTATAACTACATTACTAATAGACTATACTTCTGGAATTTCGATGTCAAAAAATGCGTCTGTTTCTACAAATAATAGAGAGAATTAAGTGTGTTTTAAGATAAGGTACAATCAATTTTCTCATAAGTTTCGAGTGTGTAATAATGAAATGTTAGATAAATTCTAGGCATTTTTAAAGTATACACTAGATGTAAATCAAATCTAATCGTTATCATCGTTTAACTTGAAGTTTTTGGTGCGTGAGTATTGATTTAATTAGACTCCCAAACTACAGCAGACTTCAAATCGTTTGATATGGTTTGTTTATAATTTGACAAACATTATTAGCTTAATTATCCCGTGTCTAAAATTTCTCACTAATCTCCTGAGAAATTTTGACACATCCTTAGAGAAAATCCCAGTTGAATCATGACAATTGTTAATTAAATTACTTTCCGTCTTTGAACACTGCAGGAAGCTTATATTCTGTGCTGCTTCAGTTCCAGTGAATACTTTTAAGATTAAAATCCTTTAGACTGGTTATATTATTCACGCATTTTTCAAGAAATCAGTTACCGTAGGATGTAAGAACAATATTCGGAAATATAATGTAGGTAAACATCGTGCCCAAGATATTTATCTATATTTATCTATCTCCTCCTCTCGTGTAGGAACGATTGCATATACACTGTAAGAATACTTTAGGGTATATAATTTATTAACATCTGAGCACAATGTTCCTCTGATTGGGCGTTGAGTATGCAACTTTACCACAAATCATTCCAACAATAAAGATGGCTTTATTCAGGAAGCTACTATATTTCTTTCTAAAGAGTCATCTAAAGTTTTTCTAAAGTTCTAAGTCTTTCTAAAGTTTTAAAATCATGAGATTAAAAACAAATTGGATCTTTACTCCAAGTTTAGCAGAAAGGTGGGAGGTATCTGCCAAGTCATTAGTATTCCGACTAACACGGTCTCACCTTTTGCCCTGTATTTATACAATTGCACCAGCATGTGCAACTGAGCAATTATGAGTAACATTTGAAACACCTGTCTTTTCAAACTTATGCAGATTTAAAATTACAATCAGAGTACTTTAAATTTATCCAAACACACTTAACTAAATTGTTTTTTAATAACCGCGAATTAAAAAAATATCCCTTTACGTCCTAGAATCCATTCTTTTAAAAATGTAAAATAACTATAAGAATAAGCATAAAATGAAATTTTATGGCAAAATATGTATTTTCTACTTACTAACATATTTCTTATAAATAAGTTAAAGTATTTTGCACAAAATTTATATTTATGCAAAGAGTTTGAAACTACCTTTAAGTAAAATCTACTTTTAGCATCTCCACATTTTTTAAAATTGGAGAAATCCAGAGTTTATTTAAGATGTAATCATGTACATCTGATTAAGTGATGAACGAATCTTTGATACGAAATTTAAGCTTAGTATTTCCGTCTGATAAGAATTCTAAGAGCAAATTGTGTTAATTACATTGTGCAGGTTAGCAACAATCTTCAAACCCATGTTTGAAAGGTCACTGCATAAAAGACATCAATTTTTAGGCAAGCTGCAGGTTTGCTATATGGTGATACAAAGGGTTCAAAATGCTAAATTTGTGGTACATTACAATACAAACTCCACTTATAATTCTTTTCGTTATATAGTAGAATTTTTCATCATTACAAAACGTATTTTTAATTGATAATTTTATTCAGAGCAAAAAGAGTTTTCAGAGTTTATTTAAGAAGTAATCATGTACATCTAATTAAATGATGAATGAATCTTTGATACGAAATTTAAATTTAGTATTTCCGCTTGATAAGAATTGCAGTTAAGATGCAGGTTAGCAACAATCTTCAAAACCATGTTTAAAAGCTCACTGCATAAACGACATCAATTTTTAGGCAAGCTTCAGATTTGCTAAATGGTGATACAAAGAGTTTGCTAAATTTGTGGTACCTTACACTAGCAACTAAACTTATAATTTTTATTAAATATAAGGTAGAATTTTTCATCGGAGTCATTATGAAACGCATTTTTAATCGATAATTTTATTAGAGCAAAAAGATCTAGAAATAAAAATTATAATCATTGAAAATAATTTCTATATATATCACCCCGTTAGCAACTGGACTTATATAAACTATAGGTTGGATGTTTACTACAATGAAGTTTCAAAATAGCTGTTTTTTTCTCTCTAGAATGATATCGTAACGAAAAACTAAGGCTCCATAAATATTGAAAATATCTTTGTAACGTACTGACTTGTGATGCCTCCATGATAGCTACTACGCTTATATTTTAAACTATAGATAAGACTTAATTTATTAAAGCTCCCACATAGTATATTCCACTCTATAATAATATTTTATATCCTATCAAAAAACTACAACTTTATCTTTTTGTTATAGTAAAGTTCATTTACATGTGCTCGTTTCTGGACTACCCGCATTGATCACTCTTGCGATAATGTGTAAACAATAACAAGATTCTGAAGGGTAATGTATTCCTAGGACTCATAATTTTCCTTTTTGGAAATCTATTCGAAACTATTAGAAAATGTTTGAAAATGGAGGAAAATGCGGCCAGTTTTCAGTATACTTTTAAAATGCGAAAGTTTTTACAAAAACTTAACACCACAGAAAGCAAAATTGAAAAAGAATAGAATTTTTCAGGTGAAATGAACATATGCAGGTATTGTTCTCCAAAATATTAATCGTTCAACGCTGACCTGTTTTTGAAGATTGTTGTTACTATTGTTACTACGCCTGCAAATAACTTTTTATAAACATATTTTAAAGCAAGGAAAGTGAAGTAACATATATACATTTCCTAGATTTCATTTAAAAACTCATTTATCGTGTATTAAAATTATTTTCAGGTTTTTAAAGTTTATTATTTTAATTACAAAAGTCTCAGAGATGAAAGGATAACTTTAAATTGCTTTCAGTCTTTCATTTACACGACGAAAAGTAATATATGTAAAATAAAAATGTTTATTACTTCCTTTTTTATAGAAATTCATACTTAAACACTTTTAAACATATCAAACAAATAAATCTTTGTAATATCTACTAAAATATCTGCATACATATCTAATTTTTGTAAAAGGAAATTTTAAACAGGATTCAAGAGATTTTGTTTTAGGGAGACTTTATAGCGTTTGTATCTATTAAAAGTACAAACATTAATGTTATCAACCAAAACAGCATTTGGTTTTAATTATCTAATATTTAATATATATGTGTAATCACGATCTGGTGGAATAATAAAATGGAAACAATTGAAAATTTGCTAAGTTCACGCATTTGGTTAACTTATTAAAAACAAAACTCAAGTAGATTTATTTGGTATAGTGTAGGATAATATCGTGCCTGAGATACTGATCGATATTGTATCCATACTCTCATGCACAAAAGGTTGAACATACACTGTAAGAACATTTTAGCATGTATCATTTATTAATATTTCGAAATAGTGGTGAAACTGCGAACAACTGCGCTAACATGAATATGCCTTTTGGCTGTGGGCATATCTGAAATTCATTTTAACGAAATGCTTAGTAAAAGGGACAGAGAAATGGTATTTTAATTGATTTTACCTGTTTATATATATATATATGTATATGTGTGTGTATATATATATTAATATATATTATTATATATTATATAATATAATATATATTATACATATATATATACACACACACACACAAATATACATACATACATATATACATACATATATACATACATATATATATATATATATATATATATATATATATATATATATATGGGAGAAAGCCACGTCGAGAAGAACTGTACAGAACGAAAAAGCTCCGGAAGTATACACAGAATTTTGCTTAGGTAGCAACACCAAAAGAGACAGTTCTGAGCGGGAACTCGGTTGATAACATCATCCACACTTGTGATAAATTATGAGAACAAAGGATATTTAAATGGCATAGCTATGGACAGAAGTATTACAATAAAGAAATTTATAAATGAAATGAAATGTCTTTCATGCTTTAAACTTGTCCATGTCATATCTATATATTTATATATAATATATATATAAAATATATATATATATATATATATATATCCCTTATATCCCACTTTAATCTCTTGTTGGTCGGTGTCACTTTCATCGTTTTTGTACTGTTTGGCATGCCATACATGGAAAGAAAAACAAATGCATTATTCAAACTGAATTTCTCAGAACTTACATGTATTTTATATTAGGCGATTGTTTTTATATTTCTAAACAGGTGACACTACTAGTTCTACAATTAGCTAAAAATATAATTCTGAGAGTATTTTTTAAAATTAAATTAAGTGCACTACAGGGAGAACTAGAGATCCTTAAGATATCATAAATTTCACCCCTAATAAGTGAAGCTAAAGTTGCTTACAAAAACATATTACATTTTCGAACTTAGGATGAAACATATATTGATTATAATCAATAAAAATTGCTCTTTCTAATCAAAAATACAAAATAATTCAATAAAAACTCAAGAAAGGTATTACTTTTTCTTAGAACCCAGGATGGCGGTAGATATTAAATTTTTTACGATTTTATCTCCCAGAAGGAGATGTTTGCACATCAAAAGTAACCGCCAGATATAGAATGTTATTTAATCACGACTTATAGTATCTAGAGTACATGATTATATAATGCAACTGTATGCTTTGTATGATCCTATTTTCATACAGGGACTCCATAGGCTAAGATATTGCACACGCTCATTAGCAACCGCTTTTCTTTTATGTACTATGAAACTTGGTTTCCATAATCTAAAAATCTTATCTGATTTTTAGCCAACCATTCCCCTGTAGTTACATGTATATACATACGTTACATGTATCTAGAGTATAAATTTTAGAGGACGTTGCATGTACATGCATGTATAATTAACATCTATAGACAAGGAGTTATCTAAAGATTCAATCATAGCATACTATAACAATGTGAAACCACCTTAGATTGGATTTTAACAAAATAATTAAATAGATTTCCTCCCGTCATTTTTTTTCTAGTGAAAAGCGACGACAAAAAGCTTCCACGAACATCTTCATTACCTATTCCGTAATTGATTTAAATGACGAATTGTATATTCTTAACAAAAATCGGAAGAAAATAAGTTTGGAAGGGCCAAGATAAATTTTCCTAAAATTTTAAAAACAATGTACAAGTACCTAACGGTTTAAATACGTTAATGAGATGAATGAAATTGCGATTTAATTTTTAAAGTTCATGATAATGAGGTTCGAAGTGAGATGTACTGATTTTAAATAACGTGCTAAATGCTGTCAGTCTACTTCAGAAATTATTCTTTCTAAGGTTCAAAGGTGAAAACACTTGTTCACATATAAGAAGCAAATATACCGCTGATCCTCTGGGCTGAGATAATAAATTTGGGATATAATATTTAAGCAAAGTAGAAAAGGAGATGGATATATAATGTATAAATATATATTTCTTTTAATTTGTCTCGGACCGGCAACTTAAAATTTTATCCGCGGGCCGGATAAAATCTTCCGGAGGGCCGGAGTTGCCCATTCCTGTTCTAGGTAATTCAGAAACAGTAATTTGGCCAGCATGATCCTAGTAAGGAACGTCGGGAGTTTTAGAAGTCCAAAACATCTAAATACAAATTTTATAGTGAATTATTTTTCTGAAATAAATTCTCAAAATACTAAAAAGAACTTCAGTGAAAAATTATCTCTCTGACTCCAGTTATAAATTGAATTACAATGTACATTATATATGTCACTTAGAGCTTGTTTAAGGGCTTTTCTCAAAACTATGGATTTCGCAACTATTCTTAATATTTTTTAAAAAATCTAATAAATAAATCTTTTTATAAACATGTAAATTTATCTGAATATGTTTTAATATTTTTAATATTTTAAAAATTAAAATTAAATTAAAAATTACATTTTTGTTTTATTATCAATTTCAATTTATTATTTAAAACATTGGTTGATATGTCAAATTAACCCATTCTTTAAACAACGGGCATATAATTGAAAATGGAAAATTTCAAATATATATATATATATATATATATATATATATATATATATATATATATATATATATATATATATATATATATATATATATATATATATATATTTAGATTTTATGGATAGTGATAAAAAATTCTATCCGCGGGCCGGATAAAACCTTCCGGAGGGCCGAAGTTGGCCCGCGGGCCGTAGTTTGCCCATATCTGATTTAGAATATCATAAATATTAAGTTTATTCATATTAAATTTACTTTTATCTATTCGCTAGACAAACACAAATTAAGACATGATTTTTAAGTTCAGTTAAATACTAAAGCTGTAGTATAAACGAAAAAGGAACAGTAAGATACTCTTTAAATAAATTAGATAA
The DNA here is from genome assembly GCA_032207245.1 of Pardosa pseudoannulata. Taxonomy (NCBI): domain Eukaryota; kingdom Metazoa; phylum Arthropoda; class Arachnida; order Araneae; family Lycosidae; genus Pardosa; species Pardosa pseudoannulata. The sequence continues at coordinate 82,833,033 of CM063503.1, read as the reverse complement.
ACTAACTCCAGATAAAAAAAAATTATTAAACAATTACAGGCATATAACACTACATGTTTAAGAAACAATTCAATAAAAGGATTTAGTAACGACAAGATATCGTTTCTTCAGTAATAAATAACTTTACGGTCTCTTGATACGAAGGTTTTCAATATAAGAAGGCAATTAAACACTCTTTCAAGATACGATAATTATTTGGGCAACAAACCAAAACAACCCTCCCAAAACATCAGAAAAATACTTGGTACAGAGAGTGCATAAACAAAGATTAGTGAATTCAGGCAATTTCTCTTATTACTTTATCCACCTGGTTACCCAACCATTTAGTTAGAGTTCACTTTTTGTTGATCAATCATACAGGTCACAAAAAGACATTTTAAATTAATTAAGAACAAGTTTATTTTGTTCATTCTGTTCCTAAAGTTCATTTAATGGGCATTCAAATTTTGTTGCAGTTATTAGAAACAAGCTATGAGTCACAATAGTAGCAGAGAAATTTATCAAAGTTACAATGCTTCTCAAAACTATTCTAGTGTTTTGCTATTTATTTTATATATTGTGACATACTGTGGCTTAATATTTATTAATATTTCTTTCTTAAATATTCAATACTTTACAGAATTTCACTTTTCTCTTTATATTCTTATCTTTATGTCAATAATTATTTTATTAAAAAAGTTATATTGAGAAATAATGTACTTTTTATTACTGTATTTCTTTGTAGCTTACATAAATTTTTTCTTTGAAATATAGTATGTCATTACTAACATACTGAAGTAATAATATTTGAAGTTGTATGGTAAAATATTAGTTATTTTAGGTTTGATGTTCTATGGTAGAGATATTAACATACTGATTAAAGCCGATTAAAAACAACATCTATTCCAAGAATGGAATTCAAACCCTTGGAGTCTGGTACTAAAAGACAGTTTTTGTTTCTTCAGTACTAATTGAACTAATTACAGAGCATTGCTAACGGTTTCAAGCTTTCATGCTTGCAGAGGATTTTAAACCTCTACTTTTTAGATATCATTTGGGATAGAAGATGTACAAACGTAGTTTCGATGTCATAAAATAAACAGTCACCAAATCAAAAATGTTTTTATCCAATGGGAAAAATTCAGATAGTATAATGCTTAATGAATGAATTGCTAAAATAATACTCCTTTTATAGTGCCTAGTATTTCAGAAAGCAAGTTTCTTTTAGCAACAGGATTGATCGAAAATGAAAAATAATGTAAAATGACATAAAATATCATGAAAGTTTAATTCGAAAATTGAAAACATATATCATTCTCTATTATAGACTGATTAATTATTATGAAGTAAATTGATTCTAAGAGTGAAACATGATTGCGTTTAAAAATGACAGAAAATGAAAACCAAATGGGAGCCTGATGTTTGAAATTCCCAAGTTAAAAAAGAAAATGTAATTTACAAGCAAAATGAAACGCTAACTTTTGAATATATCAACAACCATATTGTTTTATGCTATGTTCATTAATTTTATAAAATCCTTTTAACCTGTATCACCGTATTGCATATCTGCAGCACACACAAAAAGTTACATTGCACATATTATTTTAAAGTTGTTGGCAATAAATATCTTGAAAGTTTAGCCTTCACCCTTGAATCGTATTTTACTGTCTTGCATTGGGATTGAAAAGTGTTTGTCATGGAATTATTTCTTCTACTTTATGATTTAACAACCGTAGAATTATTCACCTTCTTGAAATTAAAAATGGTATTTGAAGCATGGTCACTAAAAGTTGTTTTACATGGCTTACCAATCTTTCAATCTTTTAAATAAACTAAACTAAAATAAAGAATCTTTTGATTTATAGTTGTTAAATACTAGGGTATAAGTATAGCAAAATTAATTGAAGGTTTTAGAATTAATTTCCAAATGATACACGATATTAGTAAATGCTGTATTTTTTAATTCAAGGACATTTTTTATGCCTTCAAATTAAATTTCTCCAAGTGTAGAATTCCCCTTTAAATTATATTTTCTCTTCCTTTGGTATGGAAATGAAAAGTGTCTTCAACGGAATTATTTCTTCTATTTTGTGATATAACAACCGTAGAATGGGTAACCTTCTCGGGATTAAAATTGGAATTTGAAGCATGATCACTGAAAATGTTTTACATGGTTCAGCCGTGACATACTAGTTGTTTAATCTTTTAAATAAACCAAAATAAAGAATCTTTCGATTTAATGATGAATACAAATACTGGATTATAAGAATCGCAAAATTAATTGAAGGTTTTAGAATTAATTTCCAAATGATACAAGGTATTAGTGAATACTCTATTTTTTAATTTTAGTATATTATTTATACCTTCAAATTAAATTTCTCCAGAGGTAGTATTTGTCCTTAAATTATATTTTGTTCTCTCTTCGTTTGGAAATGAAAAGTGTCTGTAAAAGAATTATTTCTTCTATTTTGTGATATAACAACCGTAGAATGGGTAACCTTCTCGATATTAAAATTGAAATTTGAAGCATGGTCACTGAAAATGTTGTTTTACATGGTTCAGCCGTGACATACTAGTTGTTCAACCTTTTAAATAAACCAAAATAAAGAATCTTACTATTTAATGTTGATTACAAATACTGGGTTATAAGCATATCAAAAATTAATTGGAGGTTTTAGAATTAATTTTCAAATGATACAAGGTATTAGAGAACACTGTATTTTTTAGTTTTAGTACATTATCTATACCTTCAAATTAAATTTTTCCAAGGGTAGTATTCACCTTTAAATTATATTTTCTCTTCCCTTGGTTTGGAAATGAAAAGTGTCTGTAACGGAATTATTTCTTCTATTTTGTGATATAACAACCGTAGAATGGGTAACCTTCTCGATATTACAATTGGAATTTGAAGCATGGCCACTGAAAATGTTGTTTTACATGGTTCAGCCGTGACATACTAGTTGTTTAATCTTTTAAATAAACCAAAATAAAGAATCTTTCGATTTAATGTTGAATACAAATACTGGGTTATAAGAATCGAAAAAATTAATTGAAGGTTTTAGAATTAATTTCCTAATGATACAAGCTATTAGAGAATACTGTATTTTTTAGTTTTAGTACATTATTTATACCTTCAAATTAAATTTCTCCAAGGGCGCCCTTAAATTATATTTTCTTAATTATTGGAAATGAAAAGTGTCTAACGTAATTATTTCTTCTACTTTGTGATTTACCTACTGCAGAATGGGTCTGCAAATCTCGGGATTAAAACGGGCATTCTAAGCTTAAAGCCGTGGTATACTAGTCATTCAACCCTCTTTAATAAACCAAAATAAAAGAATTATTCAATTTAATATTATTAACAAATATTGGGTTATAAGCAAATTAAAATTAATTACAAGTTTTAGAATTAATTTTCACTTGATACTTGATCTTAATAAATATTGTATTATTTTTTATTTTAATTTATTTTTCTTGGATTTATATTAAATTTCTTCGAAGAGTAGCATTCACCCTTGAATTATATTTTTCTTCTTGTGTTTTGAGAAATTAAAAGACAGTATAATGAAATTATATCTTCTACTTTGTGATTTAACAACAACATAATGGGTAGCCTTTTGGAATTTAAAATGGAATTTGAATCAAGGCCAATAAAAGCTGTTTTTTACGATTAATTCCTGATATACTAGTCTTTCAACCATCTACTACCAATAAATAAAAGAGACCAGATTTTCACCAGATTTTCGCACAGGAAGAAGTGATCTACAGACACCAAATTTTGCACACGTATTGCTCTCTTCACCAGTCTAATCACGTACAAAACCCTTTTTCGATTTTTATTTTGTTTTTTAGTAATGAACTATAAAAATATAAATGTGGGTATTTTGTGACCTCAATACCATTTTAGACATATAAGTTACGTTTGAAGAGTGATACAACACTCTATATCGAATAAAATTCTCGAACCTGTTATTTTCAATTTCAGTTAACAAATAACCTAATTTCCTTTAGTAATATAAGTTTATTTGTTAACTTTTAATTGGCAACGATGGATACTTACAGCTAGTTTTTAAGATTTAATGTTAAAGCAAATACTGGGTTGTTATAAGTATACAGAAATGCATTATAGGTTTGAGGACAAATTTGCGTATGATGCTAGATCATAATGAGTGTTGTATATTTTATGTCATTATTCGTTAATTTAAATTTTATTAACATTCCGTCACAGTTTCTGGAAACAAAATTTATTGTTCGTATTTAAACTCTATATTGATTATAAATATTTAAAAATTCTTAGAAGTTGTTGCTGCAAAAATGAAATCTATAAAATATTTTTATTGTCTCCGAATAATAAAAAATCCTATTTTTTAAATAAATATTTATAATAGGGAAATTGATGAATTCTGTCATGTCTTCGTAAAATTCCATTCTGCATGTATCTTCAAAAATAAGAAAAATTGCATATTTTGTCGAATTTCATGAAAAAAAAAAACTGAATGAAATGTAAAACCACTGCTTCGAAACAAAGATGCAAATCTTGCACGTCGAATACGTAAGCTTACACATGTGTGTGAAGTCAATAGTAAAACAAGCTTCATTATGAGCAAGGAACCACTAGGGCTTAAGACTGAAATTAATTATATTTTTCAAATAAGATAAATATTAATAAACGATTGTGCAATAGTCATATATTGTTACATGTTTAGTATTTACATCATTGGTTTATATCAAATTTGTAACTGTTGCATTTGGACTTGGTTACAATAAGAATATTTGACTGAATTCATACAATAATAACATTTCATATTTTGAAGATTGGTTGGGAGATATTTTAGGTTCACATGCAATTCAATTAAAAATTTATTGATTATATTTTAAACTCTATATTGAGTATAAAAAGTTAAAAGTTCTTAGAAATTGTTGCTGGAAAAATAAAATCTATAAAATATTTTTATTGCCTCCGAATAAAAAAAATCCTATTTTTAAAATAAATATTTATAATAGGGAAATTGATGAATTCTGTCATTTTATGTCTTCTTACAATTCCATTCTGCACTTACGTTCAAAATAAGAAAAATTGCATATTTTGTCGAATTTCATATAAAGAACTGAACGAAATGTAAAACCACTGCTTCGAAACAAAGATGCAAATCTTGCACGTCGAATACGTAAGCTTACACATGTGTGTGAAGTCAATAGTAAAACAAGCTTCATTATGAGCAAGGAACCACTAGGGCTTAAGACTGAAATTAATTATATTTTTCAAATAAGATAAATATTAATAAACGATTGTGCAATAGTCATATATTGTTACATGTTTAGTATTTACATCATTGGTTTATATCAAATTTGTAACTGTTGCATTTGGACTTGGTTACAATAAGAATATTTGACTGAATTCATACAATAATAACATTTCATATTTTGAAGATTGGTTGGGAGATATTTTAGGTTCACATGCAATTCAATTAAAGATTTATTGATTGTATTTTAAATGCTATATTGAGTATAAAAAGTTAAAAGTTCTTAGAAGTTTTGCTGAAAAATTGAGATCTATAAAATACTTTATTGCCTCCGAATAAAAAAAATCCTATTTTTAAAATAAATATTTATAATAGGGAAATTGATGAATTCTGTCATTTTATGTCTTCTTACAATTCCATTCTGCACTTACGTTCAAAATAAGAAAAATTGCATATTTTGTCGAATTTCATATAAAGAACTGAACGAAATGTAAAACCACTGCTTCGAAACAAAGATGCAAATCTTGTGCGTCGTACTGTATCCCAAGCGTAGCCATAGAAGAATAGACTTCATTATGAGCCAGGAACCACTAGGGCTTAAGACTGAAACTAAAAATATTTTTCAAATAAGATAGATATTAATATTTATAACATTGGTTAATATTTGCAACATTGTTAATATTTACAACATTGGTTTATATCAAATTTGTAACTGTTGCATTTCGACATGGGGACAATAAGAATATTTGGCTGAATCCATACAATAATAACATTTCATATTTGGAATGTTGGTTGGTAAGATATTTTAGGTTCACGTGCAATTCAATTAAAGATTTATTGATTGTATTTTAAAATTATATGATGTTGGTTGGCGAGATATTTTAGGTTCACGTGCAATTCATGCAGTGAAATTTAATTCACGTGCAATTTGATCCGATAATCTAAAGTTACAGATGATAAGAAATGATCCCATTGTGTGTAACTCATGAGGAAAAACCCTGAATGCAACGAATATTCCACAGTTTCAACCTACTAAAGGAATGTTTTTGTTCTTGTATATATTTATATAGATTCAATTTTTGTTCTTATTTGAAAATCGCTGTAAAAGGGATAGTAAAGTAGAAAACTAGATCACTTCTACAACATATAGTAATTTAAATTTCGGGTTTATTTTTGTATTCGGGTTAGGAATTGTTACTTTTTAATTAGAATTAAATATACTCATATATAAAAATTATACAACATAAGCTATCTGAATATTATGATTTTAAACTAAAAATATAATGAAAGATGTTACTGCAATTCTCTTGTCCTACTAACTGTAAACAAAAGAGTAATAATTTGTGGTATTGTTTATACTAAAATACTTGCTGAATATACAAAGGAAGTAGAATTTGCTGTAAATGCGATAGTAAAATTGAAAACTAGATTCTACAATACATACTAGTTTAAATTTCGGGTTATTTGAACTGTATCCCAGAAAATGAAAGTATAACTTCTCGGTTTTATTCATCTAGACTTGTTTCACACGGTGAGAATGAAAGAAATGTTTTGCTAAAGGGATGTTTTTGTTCTTGTATATATTTATATAGATTCAAGTTTTGTTCTAATTAGAAATTCTCAGTAAAAGTGATAGTAAAATTGAAAGCTAGATCAATTCTACAACACATAGTAGTTTAAATTTCAGGTTACTTGAACTGTATTTATTCCAGAAATAATTGTTAAAATTTGGCAAAAAGATAAGGATAAATTAGTTAAGTAGTATATAAGAAAAATCAACTAAATTCATAAAATTTATAAATAAAAGATAAATAAAGTAGACAGCTGTTTTGAAAATAAAAGAAGGGAAACATATAGCTATTTTGAACCTTAGAAAGCTTTCTTCACAATTAGGAAAAGTAATGAACTCTAGTATTTATTTTTATAGTTATTTGTTCATTAAGCCAAAATTTATTTATGCATTTTATAGTCTTAAATTCTCTAATTTTCTATTGTACAGAAAATATTTAACTTATTTAAAGTAGAACTACTCGGTTATATCCCTCTAGACTTGTTTCACAGAGCGAGAATGCAAGAAACGCATTGGCAGAATTCCATCTCAATTTATTAGTGCGTTAAGCTTGAATTTATTTGCGCATGTCGTAAATTCTATCATTTACTAATATAACACAAAGATTTCTTATTTACTTTAAATAAGGTAATATTTTTCGGAAATCACTGATAATAAATAAACAAAAAAAATTGTAATCATCGACTAACTTTCTTCGTAATAATCCACATAAGTACAATCTCAGTTATTTAGAAGTTAACCAGTACAAGAGAAAAATTATGCATATTATGGGAAATGAAGATAACATTTTGTTATTTTTTGAACTTGTGATTCTGTAAGATAACTGATTTTGAAATTCTAACAGGAAATTTAAAGTCAATTTCACCCTTCCGTGGGCCTTGGAAGATTACTTCCCACCTTAATTGACCTGATAACATTCCGTATAGCATTAGCTCATCAGCTAATCGATGGATATTCCTCAAAAAAGTGAAAAGGCCGTCCTACTAGTTTCCAAGCTTTGAAGCGCTTGGTTCCAAATAGCGTGTACTCAGCCAGGACGGGATATCGTATACCAAAGTTAGTCTACAACTATAAACAGTGAAGGAAAGTAGCACATAGGCTCAAGGAAAGAGGACACTATGTGTAGTCCGAGTGTGATGCAACTTTGTGAAATACAACATGCTTCTCATCTTTCCTTGGAAAATAATCGTGAATAAATGAAATTTTTCTTATGATTATAAATTCTTTTGCGGGAAGTAAACAGGAAAAGCCTCCTGCTAGCTTCCAAGCTTTGAAGCGATTGGTTCCGAATAGCTTGTACTCAGCCAGGACGGGATATCGTATACCAAAGTTACTATACAACCATAAACAGTGAAGGAAAGTAGCACATAGGCTCAAGGAAAGAGGACACTATGTGTAGTCCGAGTGTGATGCAACTTTGTGAAATACAACATGCTTCTCATCTTTCAATGGAAAATAATCGCGAATAAATAAAATTTTTCTTATGATTATAAATTTTTTTGAGGGAGGTATATTTATTACTCTTAGAATTTAAAAGTAAACATAAATTTTGACAAAATAAAGCATATTTCCTAAAACTATATTGTGTATTTGATAATGGAATACAAAAATCTATGAGAAATTCAAAAGAAAAATTAATGGCCCTCGAAAGAATTAATGTTGATTACTCTAATATAAATAATTATTTCCTGAAAAAAATGCATTGCCTCAAAAAAATCTTACTAACTAATTAAAATTTTTCCCGGAACGTTAAAGGTCAACTAATTACGGAAATGAGCAGCACATTCAATGTATGTTTTAGTAATTTATCTGAGTACTCAAGGGGTAATAGGACCACTGCGTTTGAAAATGTGACAGATCGTTAACTGTCATTACAAGCACCAGTGAGCATAAGGCGACCTGCCTGTTCAATCTGTCAGAGCTGAGTAACCATTTAGCTCGGAGCTATGAATACACATTTTCGATTAGTTCCTACATAGGAGAGATATGTAGAGTTTGAAATTGCAATAAAGAAACCATTTATCCAAGATAATAAAGCTATGCTAATGTTTCAATAACACGACGATTCAAATACTTGAAAGCCTGATAAAATGTTAATTTTTTTAGTATAAAATTGGAATACATTATAGAATCAAAATATACAGTGAAATACGGGGTCATTTCATGGTGACTAACATAGCATTTACATGAAGGCAATAGTTTTACAAATTGTTACTTTAAAATCTACATATTTAAAGTTCTTTTAGATGTTATAATATTATAATAAATTCGAAAATGGGAAAACATTCTTGATATTATTATTACAATAAACTAAATCTTTTTTAATTTAATTCATTTGTTTTATTTAATGAAACTTACTATACTTTTATCAAAAGTGTGTGACTAAAGGAGGAATTTTTCAATCTCATGTAAGGCTAGAATTGGAGGACTAATTCTGATTGTCAATTTCTTCACAAGTAGTAAAAAAAATAAAATATTAGTTGAAACTCATGTGACTAATGTAACATGCAACTATACAAATAAAACACACACTCATAAAATGAAATAATTTATTAATAATTTATTTTTAACACTTTTGTACATTGTGGTTACACTATCTCTTTTATTAACACTTATATAAAATGGTTAATTTCCATTTAGCCGCACAGGGTTATGGAAAGCAAATTTCCCTTTAGCAACAAATATATATATATATATATATATATATATATATATATATATATATATATATATATATATATATATATATATATATATATATATATATATACATATATATATATATATATATGCTACTTAATCCTGCATGCATTTTTTGAAATATTTTTATTTTATTATCCTATGAAATAACACACCCTATATTAAAAGTAAAGCATACATAAAATTAAAAAAAAAATTCAAATTGTAATTTATATGAACTTTTAATTTTGCGTCGCAGGTTTACATTTCTATGAAATGACCCCATAAGCTGTTAATTTTGTGTTAGAATAAAGAAAAGGAAAAAGGTACTAATTACAAAATTTTACCCATCTAGCACTTTTAGTGAATATTGAGTTTTATAGAATGTTGTGGAGTTTATAAATATAGAACTATAGCCTTAAATTCCCGAAAATATATTTTCACAGACATAATTTTTTAAAATATTACTATATTAGAATTTTACAACATTGGGTTCTTAGACACTCTAATTTATTTTAGATTATTTTTAGTATTTTAATCTATATATTATTTTATGTAGAATTGTCCCCAATAAATTATATGTTGTGCGAAGGTAATTGGACTACCTTGGTAAAAGATAGTTTTAACCTCTTAATAACTGTTCTTCTTCCTCATACGGGTTATGATTTTATGTTGAAAAGCCATATACATTCCAATATTATTTAGCCCGTATAATTTTATCAGAGAAACTAATTAGTGTAAAAGTTGCAATGTAGAACTCCGAATACAATGTTTAAAAAATCATTATACAGAGAAAAAAATATTAAATTTTTGAAAATCTTAGCTATTATTCATGATGATTAAAAGCATACTTATTTACAGATAATAAATAATGTACAGATTTAAATTGTACATATTATTTCTCTGTCTTAAAATTTAGATATTAATTAAATGTCTGCATTAATTTTTTTATGTGGGATGAAAGCCAAACACAAATTATTGTTTTCCTAAGCTTTGTTTCTGGTCCCCTACTTGCCTTTAGGGCAAAGCCTTTACCAATATACATAGCGACTAACTCATTGCACCCTTGCAGTTTCAAAATAATTCTTGAAGAAGTTTTCTAGATATTCGAAAAATATCTAGATATTCTTAAAAGGGTAAAACCTTTACCACTATATATGACGTCTAACATGCTCTTTGCACCCCTGCAGATTCAAAATAATTCTTGAAGAAGTTTTCTAGGTATTCTAAAAATGTCTAAAATCGAAAGTGTATGATTATTTTATTAATATAGCGTATTGGTTTGGTTTGGAGAGTATGGTCTACTGTTTTGCTACACGTGGGTTTATGTCACCGGCACTAACTGCTTAAATGCGATTCCGAACGGATACGAATCCATACCATCAAATGTTTTCGAACCCGCGTGTGGTACAGAAGAGCAACTCTTTACTCATTCGGCCATCGTTCGGAGTAATATAGCGTATATTTGAATATTAAAAGAAGTAAGCAACTTATTTCTAATCCAATGAAGAAATTTTTTAAATCTTATACACAACTAAGCTTTAGCATGTTTCATGCATGGAATTCAAGAAAACGCATTTATGAAGAAAATTACAATTAATGATTCTATTTATTAAAGAAGCCCTACATATGAATTCATATAAGAAAATAATAAAACATATTGAAGCGCTGAAGATACAGATTTCAAATTTGTATATACGCGTGTTAAAATTTCGTTCTATAATTTATTTGAATAAAAAATCATCTCATTTTGAACATATTTAGTATACTACTTTCCTTTAAAGTACAACATACTGCGTATAATAAATTATTAAATCTGACCAAAATATCAGACTTGCGTAACTTAGCAAAAACACAATACAATCACCTATATTTTTAAAATGGTTTTTTTATGGTAAAGAAAGATATCCAGGCATTGCCGAAACATATTTTGAATCACTCTACCTTTTTGTAGCGCTTCAAGTTACTTGGTAGAAAACGGTAATTTGTTTGGAGTAGCCCAGCACATTCCACGTATCGCATATGTATAGAACATTTTTAAATAGAGCCGTGGTAGCTGAGTCGGTGAGAGGTTGCGGGTTCGGAGCCCGATCCAGCCTAAAATTTAAGGTGACTGGGGTACGTAAAATATGTTCGTGGTCACAATGTCCTCCAGGTTCTCAATCGATACCTCTGGGGGTGGCAGGCCAAGCCTATCGGTCTTCTGCTTGGCCACTGCTTCAAAATTGCGAGGACCCACTTGAGTCATTCTTTCACCTAAATGGTGTTGATTAAAAAACGAAAGGCGTACCCCTTTGCCTTAATACGAGTAGCATTGGTTCATTCGATCTTGGTTTGTTCAAGTGGCAACAACAACAGCAGTTTTGAATTAAAAATATTATGTTTTGAGAAGATTACAAAAAATTATGCAGTAAGATGAAATAAAACAAAGTTAGATAAATAATAATTGGATCAAAATTTATTAGAGTTTAAGCAAAAATGATTCAGTATTGTTTAATATTGAATGAATAAATTATAAATTATTTATTTTATTTAATATTATTACTTAATAATGGCAATTTTGCAGGCACTTCGAGACAAATTTGCTCTGGTGGGTGGAATTTGAATCTAATTTAGAAAATTCTCGATGTATTATTTACTAAATTTTACCTTTGTGGTAACTCAAAATACAACTTTCTGATTTGCATTCATTTTCGATATGCATGTGGGATATATAGTTTAGAGTTCGACTGACGAGCTAGACGAATGTATTTGGTAGTATCAATTTAACCTTTTCTGTGAAAATGTGCTTTTTTTGTCTATTAGTTTAGACGAATGGGAACAGTGGGCAAATTACGAACCTCCTGGTAATATATCAATTTTACCTAGATTTCTATACAGTGTTTGGAACAATACATTGTACACACGGATTGCTGTGAACTGTAACAATAGTTTCTGAAAACTGGACATTTCTATTCCTCCTCGTTAGTAACGCTAAATTACCGGTCGTCGGCTGCAGTAGTGGACGTGTGACGACCTTGGCCAGCTCTCCTGGATATGACACCATTCTCACAGAATTACTTTCATAATAATGGCAACACTGGGAAAATTTTTAAATTCACGGTGATTTCTAACTTCTGTCTCTCCAGCTCCCAAATTATCCCTTTCCTGGCAGTGAAAAAATACCTAAAGCACGTGCTATATTAGTTTCACTAAAATAGACTAAAATAAAAGAACAATATAAAGAATATTCACTAAAATAAAAGTTATATAAACAGAAAATGCTTTTTAGGAAAGAAAATTACTCAAAAATTTCTTCCAATACATATAATAATAATGATACATATAAGTGCCTAATACTTTTAAAATATAATCTGTTTCATTCTATGTGTATTTTATCAAGCTGAGATAAGGACACTTCCGAAGAAAATGGATTGCCATATTCGATAATATTATCCCAAGTTTATGGAATATTTTGAATCTGTTTTAAGCAGTTTTTAGCAGCAGTTCTAGCTCATTTCATATTTCTGTTAGAAAACAAAGTTAAATGTGATGTAAGTTTTTAACTTTGTGTTTTTTTCAATTTTGCCATTTTGGATGGAAAACTGATACATTTATTTAAAATTAATTTATATAATTAATTTAAATATTAATAATATAATAATAAACTTTATAAGAAATACTAAAATTTAAAAATACCAGATCTCATTCTTGTTGATTAAATTTAACAGTTAACAATAAAATATTTTTCATTATTCATCAATTATATTATTCATAATATTATTTCAAAGCATATGCTTGTGTCAATTCTCAATTTTCTTAGTATACATAACTAGAATCCTTTGAAGCAAGCGTGTTGCCTTTAAATTTAGTAGTACAATTAGTAGGCCAAAAGGATAATTGAATAGTTATTATGTTGGCGTTCGGAGCTAGAGTTAATTAGATTATATTCCATTGTTCAGTTTTGACTTATTACATTTTTGGAGTCCTCCACACTATTTTGTCGTAAAACTGATTTATGTAATCTTTTACTATCTCAGTTTCACCAGCTATTCTATTACTCAAACCTCTAGAATACCAGTACAATATCGAAAAGTATGAAAATCTTTCGATGCTTTGAGTTCAAGCTGCCACACAACATGCTTTTTGTATATCAGAAAATTACAAGTTCAATAGAAAGTTTCACTAGTGTGGAATACAACGTGACCTCAAAGTTTTTTTTTTTAAATTCAACTGTGGGATGTTAATTTTGGCTTTCTCATTTCTTTTGCCTCTTTTTACTCATGAGATTCTGTAGAAAAATTGCCGAGTTTGAAAATGTTTGTCATAATTTTTTCGACCTAATGAACGTAAACGGTGAACAAACCTACTCTCCCTTCTAACCGTTGAATTTCTATGTTGTTCTTATTGGTTATACTTAAATAAATATATTGCTTGAATTAAACCTTAATTTGACAATATATTTCTTTAAATATTTTTTAATTTCTGTTATTTTCCCATGTCTATATAGACATTATGATCTCTGTAAAATAAACGAAAAAAATATATCATTTTTCATTTTTGAGATAATGTCCGCTGTGGCGAACACTGACAATTATGTTATATAGTAGTTATAAATATACATGTCCGGTGTAACGGCCAGACTTACCCAAATTAAGAGTTAAAAGCGAGCTTTAATTTAAGGTATATGTGTGATACAAATAAAACGAGCTACGAAAGGAAAGTTTGTTGAGGTCGAAAAGTTATCACTGCTCAATATTACAAAAATAGAATAGTATCTGAAAAAAGTAATTTTCCAACCCATTAACACCTAGAGTCTGTATTACAAAAGAGTTGTAGATTTTTTTTATATTTTATTGAAACGATTTTTGCTTTTTATAAAAAGTAGATGGCATAATAAACAATCTTTCAAAGTTTTGAGTATATACCATTATTTATAATTTTGTGATTTGGATTGACATATATTTTCAAGATCCTAGACGATTTTTCCTTTTTCTGCAAGTACACTCACTTAAAATCAAAGCAAATAATTATATATATTATGATTATATATATCATATGCATTAAAGTGTAAAATGAGACATAATAGATATTGTATCATTTCAACATTCTTTTAGAAAATGTCAATTATTATTTTTCAACAACAAATTTCTAACGAATTTTTAATTTTTAATTAGAATGAAATATATTAATGTATAAAGAATATACAGTATAAGCTATGTGAATGCATTATAATTTTAAACTGAAAAATATAATGAAAAATGTTACTGTAATTCTCTTGTAATATTAACTGTAAACAAAAGAGTAATAATTTGTGCCATTGTTTGGACTAAAATACTTGCTGAATAAACAAAGGAAGTAAAAGTTTAGCAGCATGTGTTCTGTGTATAAAAATGAAACTGATTTAGACTTTAAATTATCGTCAAAAATAGACAAAGAAATATAGACTACTTTATTTTCATCTCAGCATGCTGGTCTGAAATATTCAGGCATTATTAATATCCATTTGTAAAGAAAACATGCACTGTCAATCCGTTACAAAAGTTAAGAATAACAGCGTCATTATAACCAAAATATCCTCCTACCTTTACTTTTTTCATTAAAGACTTAAAATCTTCTAAGAAATCTGCCACCGTGCCTGCTACAAACAAATCCTTGATTACAGTATTGTTATCAAGTCCGTGTAATACGGTTAACAAAAAAAAAGCGAGGATTTACCTCTCATGTTACAGATGTTAAATAGGAATATGAAGTTTAACCTAGATAACGACAGTATTTTATCCCCCACGTAACGATATTCTTAAATCGTTAACATTCCTGATGTGACTATTAACGAGGTTATTTTTATTCTTTCATGAAAGTACATTACCATTGTTCAGTGTTAAATTATCCTTTATTACAGAGAAATGAACAACTGAAAGTTCAAGAACTTTCCTTTGTATCAATACCTGGATAAAAAGCTCGGAATCCTGCGATTTTTGAACAGATTAAGGAAATTTTAGATAACAAGAAATATAAACAAAGTTTAGACTTGACCCTATGTAACATGACTTTTCGACATACTCTGGGCAGGGTTAAGCTTTATGTTCACCTTTATTTGCTATAAAAAGAGAAAGATTCGTGAGTAACTGATACATCCTACTACCAACACAGCTGTCGAGTCGAAAACATTCCAACTTTTATTTTGGTTGTAACTTTTCTTTTTTTTTAAATATTTCCTATTATGATGAACTGTGTACAATTTTTTGTTTGTGTATCAGAGAAGATCATGACCTTGTCCCGTAAGTAATTCACTTTACATTTTTCATATGATTTTACTTGTTATAAAGGAAAACTGGTCGAGGTGAACTTCTCTAGGTATAATGTTCAACGAATAGCACAATATTGAATGCTGAACTTGACAACCGAAACATGACCTATTTCCCTATGTAATGGGAACACAAAAATAAATAAATACAAGAATGAATGACTAGATGTGAAAATTATATTGTTTAATAGCTCCTTATTAGCTTTGTGTAAATAAATTCGAATAATAAAAGTCTGGTCTTTTTATGGAGTTTTTCACTTCTATTTTGGGATTACTTTTAAGTGCTACATAAGGGAAGGAATATTAACATAAGCTCACAAGCACTTTTGATATCCAATATGCTCTCTTCTATGTAGATGAATCTCTTGGATTTTACTTTAGTACCCTACACTGGTTTTAAATACATTTATTTGAAATATATCTGACAGTACCGTTTGAAATTTTGTGTTTGAAATCACACTATGACTGGATAGAGACGTGATTGCTGTAATCAACTAGGATCTCCGGATAAATTGAGCTATCATATGTACCATATGTACCATCGATAAAATATGTACCATATTTTATCGATATCATATATCGAATAACGCAATTCATTTGGAATAATAATAGACGACAGTTGCAAGTTTTACGCAGATTAGAGGAAGAGGTAAGATATTCTATATATTCTAATATGGTCGTGATGAAAATTACCTTCCAACAATAAACTAAGAGATAATTTTAAGATTTTTAATGATTTTAATTATGTCTTTAAAATTAGCTAAGAGCATTTCAGTATATTTTTAATGGCAGTCTGTATATTTTTTGTTATTAGAAACCTTTTAAAGATTCTTAAGATATCTAAGTTTCTGATCAAATATTTATTATTATTTTAGTTGGAATTAGTCAGTCACAGGGATAAGACAAGAGACATACTATTGTGACCCTGTAGTAGAGTACATTCACTAATTAATACCTGCCATAGAACTACTTAATAAAAATTAAGTGTCAATCGATTTCATGTACGACATTTGTTTAAAGTGAGTTTTTAAACGTGAGAAAAGGAAAAGTAAATAAACTGAACTGTGGGGTTTAAACCTAAATTTTAGTTTATAATTCATTAGATCTTTTCTATTGATAATTTTTGAGTTGTTGAATATTATGCTACTTAACCCATATTGTACCACACCAACTAAATATTTCTGGAAGTTATTAAAACTTAATCCATGTCATTAATATGCTGTAACTAAGTATATAAAACCAAAATTTTGAAAAAATATTTTTAATTTTTTATGTAATTGGCTGTCCTTTAAATAGGACAACGGTCCATTTCACTACTAAAACTTAACAAACATCACATTGCATTAGGCTGATTCATAGATAAAATTTGGGGAAACAGTCAAAACAAAGTCCAAAATAATACTGTAACAGCATACTGTTCTAGGTTTTCTCTTGCAGTTATTGAACTGGCAGTAAGAGAGTAAGTTTATCTTGCAAAAAATCTCCAGTTTTCTGAATAGAATAGACATCTAATTACCCCTTGTTGTGTCCAGGTGTGTGAACAGGTGTTTGAACTGGTTTTCATTGAAAGATAAGAAAAGAATGTGTGCTATCAATGCGATATCGAATTCATAGAAAAATAATCAGGATTGAACCGTCGTCTTAATTTTAGGGCCCTTTTTTATACTTACAAAATACACATGTAAAATATATTTTTCAACAAAAACTTTCAGCTACATTATTAGCTCTGTTTTTAAACTAAAAGTAACCTCCACAATGTTTAAATAATAATAATAATAATAATAATAATAAATATAAAATTAAAGATAAAAAATGACAATTTTTAAGAGGTTGCTGAAAATAAATTTTACAATAAAATATAATTTGACTTCTCAGTTTTTTTTGTTACTATTCTACAGTGTGTCTATTTTAAAGGTGTTAAAATAAAATCCACTCAGAAAATATTTATAACTTTATTATTAAATTTAATTTTATTTGCTGTCCTGTTTATAGGACAGCGGTCCAATATGGGTTAAAAACCAAATTTTCAACGAATAGCACAATATTGAATGCTGAACTTGACAACCGAAACATGACCTATTTCCCTATGTAATGGGAACACAAAAATAAATAAATACAAGAATGAATGACTAGATGTGAAAATTATATTGTTTAATAGCTCCTTATTAGCTTTGTGTAAATAAATTCGAATAATAAAAGTCTGGTCTTTTTATGGAGTTTTTCACTTCTATTTTGGGATTACTTTTAAGTGCTACATAAGGGAAGGAATATTAACATAAGCTCACAAGCACTTTTGATATCCAATATGCTCTCTTCTATGTAGATGAATCTCTTTTTTTTTAGTACCCTACACTGGTTTTAAATACGTTTATTTGAAATATATCTGACAGTCCCGTTTGAAATTTTGTGTTTGAAATCAAACTATGACTGGGTAGAGACGTGATTACTGTAATCAACTAGGATCTCCGGATAAATTGAGCTATCATATGTACCATATGTACCATCGATAAAAATATGTACCATATTTTATCGATATCATATATCGAATAACGCAATTCATTTGGAATAATAATAGACGAAAGCTGCAAGTTTTACGCAGATTAGAGGTAGAGGTAAGATATTCAATATATTCTAATATGGTCGTGATGAAAATTTACCTTCCATTAGTAAACAAAGGTAATTTTTAAGATTTTTAATGATTTTAATTATGCCTTTAAAATTAGATAAGAGCATTTCAGTATATTTTTAATGACAGTCTGTATGTTTTTTTGTTATTAGAATCCTTTTAAAGATTCTTAAGATATCTAAATTTCTCATCAAATATTTATTATTATTTTCGTTGGAATTACAATATCTTTTTCCTTTTGTGTATACTTTTCATTTGCTAGGTTTAGATTTTATTATTTTAGTCTGTCACGGGGATAAGACAAGAGACGTAGTATTGTGATCTGTAGTAGAGTACATTCACTAATTAATACTTACCATAGAATTACTTAAAAAATATTAAGTGTCAATCGATTTTATGTATAAAATCTGGTTCAAGTGAGTTTTTAAATGTGAGAAATGGAAATGTAAATAACCTGAACTGTGCTGTTTAAACCTAAATTTTAATTTATAATTTACTAGTTATTTTCTATTGATAATTTTTTTGAGATGTTGAACATTACGTTGCTTAAAAACCAATTTTTTGTATTCACGAGCAAAATTGATAGGTGTTGATAAAAGGATATATTCAGAGTGATATGTTAAAGTACAGTTCATTTTTATAAGTAATTTGCAGTTACTTGTAGCGCTGATCTGAAAAATTATTAAGTTAGACTGCAATATAATTAAAGGCAAAAACCTTCTGTTTGATAGTTGAGCACACACACACACACACATATATATATATATATAAATAATGTGTGTGTGTATTTTATCAAATCTGAAATATTGAGTTAAAAAATCATGATTAATTTCTTTTAAAAAATAATGAGTTTATACCCACTTGTTTTGGAAATGAAATTGTATTCCTTTTGTAACCAAAAGTTTCCTTTATAGAGAAAAATTAATCAGTAATTGAAAGTAAAAATCAATGAAGGTAGGGATTTTATTCTTTAATGTTTAAAAAAGAGGAAGCAAAATATCTTTCAAAGGGAAAACGAAAACAATGAAATTGTGTGTTTATTGGTGACACAAGTGAAAAAGGTTGTAAATATTTGTTCGACAATCCACAGATTTGTAAGATTTTATTTTGCAATTTTTATAAACTTTCCTTTTGCAAGTTGAGTAAAATACATAATTTATAAAATTATTGTTTTGGTGAGTCGAATTAAATATCCCGTGTAACTTCAAAGACGAGAGAGAGGTAGCTCTGGATTAAATGATTTATTTATAGCTATATGCAACTCTAAGAAAATTTTACAATTTTTTACAAAAGGCGCTGTCTTTTTTAAAAGAACACTTGTGCTTTATAGACATAAAAATAAAGTAGAAAATTAGTGCTTAACCGATGAACACAGAATTACAGTGACATAAATTTGCAAATTACTCTGGTAGCGTGTTGAACTGTTACAGGAAAACTCAGAGTCGTCTGATTTGGATTCGCTGGTACTTAATAACCTATCTAAGAACTAGAAAAAATATTGAGATGAGAATCACCACAATAAGCGTGAAACTTTCACGCAAGTTCACAAAACTCCCAGCTTGGGAACAACTACTTCCGCGATGCTGAGAAAAAGTTAAAAATCTCCGGGGGAGATATAGAGAAATAAAATCCCGTGTTGAGACGTGTCTAAGAAAAAAGCTTACAGAATTTCTCTAAAAATTTCGATAACTATCTCTTCTCATTTTGTACATTCTGAGTTCCTGCTAGAGGGCGGGATTAGAGACTTCGCCTTTGTTTGCCATTTAGCCTTTTAATTTCGTGATATCACTTATAAATAGTTTATTGGTAAAAGTGTGGCACTAAGTAGAATAGGGGAAAGAAATCCCAGACATCAACGATGAAATATTGTGGTCATATCGACAAGAAATTTCACCCTTAGTTAATCTTTAGTGTAGGATTTCTTAAATTATTTTCCACAGACCTCTAGGGTTCCGCAACGACCATTCACGGGCTACACGAGAAATTTCTAAAACACAACTGAAATTTTAAAGAAAATATATAAGTTTGTTCTCTAATTTTACCCTAGAATTAAGAACAGAAATTAATAAGCCAGGAACGCAATAATGGGGACCAGTACACCGACGTGATTATGACTCATTCAAACCACACACGACAGTACAGAAAGGGTGAAATACTTATCAATGTATTAATTTACTTGTATAATTTCATTAAGAAATTCCATGGTATCATATGTAAGTACTATCTACATTTTTATACTGCTTTATATTGTCTTACATTGTTTTAAGTCTAATCAATGATACATAATAGGCTCTTAGTCTCTCTTTCAGTAATATTTATTTAGAGGTTCCTTTTCTTACAACATAATATATGTTGTAAGTAAAGGATTACGCATGATAAAAAGTTAGATACCTACTGCTCTACGGTTTTAACTGTCCTAAGTCTAGACTTGTCATTTCTTTGGAAAACCTTTGACAGTGGGAATATGTGATGAGGTAGTGTATTTTTAGTACAACTCATAATTAGCTCGAGAATTAAATGTTTCTGTGATTGTAGCTTTAACGGTGAACTTGGGTGGTTAACGTTGAACTCATACCACTGTATAAGCAATTTGGTTATGGAGAGGATTTGCGTATTTCTTCAAAGTAAAATAAAATCATAAGGAAATATAGTTTTGTGAAACATCTTAAGGATATTTTGTGAATGTTTTCTGTTTGATTCTGAGAATCAAAAGTATAATCACGTATGTAAGTAAGTTACGTTTGCAAATACGTAATTAAAAAATTTATTTACATGCATAAGTTGTGCACATAATTTACTTATGTAATTTTATGTTAAACATTTATTGTAAAATTAAATCATCGTAAATGTCGATCAATATACAGGTTCACGAATGTTTTGTCAGATTGTCAGCCATAAGTTTTCCCTATAAATCTAGTTATATAAAATAAATAAGTCTCGTTTTCCCTAATTTATATGCAATGGTATAGAGATATTGATCCATAATTTTGTTTCGCAACCGTAGTTTTATTATATGTGTTATGCCTTGTATATAGTTCTAAATCTGAAAAATAATTTGAAGATTTTATACTTGGTATTTTTAGAAGAATGAATTAAAAATAAAAAACAAATAGAAACTAACATCATGTTTTCAAAGTTCAATTATTTTACTTAGATTTTTGTCAAAAATTAGTTGAATAATCTTTATATGTACAGTAGTTGTATGACTGATGCTACCATTATGGGAACTCAAGTCTTTCATCGATCTTTATTGTATCAGTAGTAACATATTCTTTTGGTTTTATTTAAATCGTCAATTTTGGTAACGTGAAAAGAATAATTATGTAAAAACAAATAAGATAATCGGCTGAATAAAACAACTTACAGGAAATATACAGCTAATTTGTTTTCAACCTGATTAAGTTGGAATATCTTACAAATGTTTGACATACTTGTGACTAGAAGAAGCGTAATGCTCGCAACCTTCAGAATGTCTCTACAGATATTAGATCTGACTTACTCAAAGTGGCTGAGGGACAAAGTAATATCAAGACTCACTTTCACTTAATCTCGGCGATTACATGTCAAGAACTAAAGCAAAAAGGTAGGAACAAAAAACTGATTTTTTTTATTGATCGTTTTCACTGCAGACATGAATAAGGATTTACCTTTTCCTCTTCAACTTTACGGTTCGCTGACCATATGGAAAAAAAGAGCTAGGCTGCTAGATTCAACTCGTTACTCTGTGAGTGGCTACTGTACTTGGAATTGCAACGAAACCAGAACAGTAGATGCTGAACTGTATTAAAGTAATAATGCCTCTAATCTGAATCATTATAAGTCTGTAATTTCCCCGAAATCTAAGTTAGATGAACTCGAAGGTAATCTACTCTGCCGTAGCTTAGCAGTCTAATTTTGAATTACGCATTTTCGGTGCAATCACTGATGTATATGACGGATCAGCATTGGTTAGCTTTAATTGTGGATATAAATCATAAAATGACACGAACAAAACATTTGAGAATGGAAAAATGAGCTTATAATATGGTGAAATTCAATAAACATACTGGGTATGTGAGAAAATTAAGGAGTTTGTGATTATATTAAAACAATATCAGTTTTGTATGCAAAATATTAGCATATCTCTCACTGGACTTTGTCGTAAACTGATTTATAAAACATTTGTCCACAATAAATGTGTCTATATGTTATAAAACTGAATTTTAGAAATTACTCTTTCTGAAAATATATTATACGTATCTAAAATTACTAAAAGACTAAATCTTTAATGCCGTGAATTTGGTTAATACAGTTGTTTATGTATAGAATATACGGTGAAGTAAAAGTTCTGTTCCATTTGATGGATTAGTCCAAAAGTTGCTAAATACCTAAAATTTTGGTGTAAATATCGTAAAGGAAAATACCGACTTTGCTAAATATTTTAGTAACCGCTTTCCTAACAGACAGATACAAAAATAAATGTTTTGGAATAGAGGAGTTAAAATGGGGATATTCCTCAAAATATCGAGAGTGAATACTTTGGGATTTGCAGCACTTTGTATATTCGAAAGTATCACAATAAGTATTATAAAAAAACTTCTCTCAAATCGATATTTTTTATACAAGTTCATTTATATTCTCAGAGGATCTTATAAGGATTAGAAATACTCCTAACAGATCTTTTGATTCTGTAACTTGTGAAACACAATCAGTCTAGAACAGGGAATGGAAGAGCATTGAGTGTGATGCGCTTTTAAAGAAATTGTTTAGGCAACAATCGACGTTTGAAATCTTGATTCATATTTTCAATGGGTTTTTTTTCGCGGATGAAGACCCAACAGGTAGGGTGTTACCCTTTGAAACCGGATTCCGTAATTTCAAATCCTTCTGTTGACATGGATGTTCGTATCCGTTCAGATTCCGCTTTCAGTGTAGGTCCTGGTCTAATTAGCTACCTTCTAGTTGAAAGAAGGCAAAAGAATTCATCAAGAAATCAATAAATTTGTTGTCTGCGGATGTGTTAATAGTTTTTACCTAAGATAATTGCAATAAAAATTAATATTGTAATAATAATTTTTTTTTTGCAAAGAAATAGTTTTATTTAAAGATGTTTAAATAGTTTTAAATAACATTAGAAACGTTTAAAGAATGACTAGGGTGCATTTACTCTATATCTAGGGTTAAACTTATTGTTTCAATTCATTTTCTTTAGAATCAAATAAATTGTGGCGAAAATTGTTAATTGACCAATTGGTTATTTTATTTATTATTTTATTAAAATGTTTGTTTTTGATATTGCTCATTTCAATTTAAAATATTTTCTTGTCAGTGAAACAGGAAATTTTAGAGAAATCATATCTTTATTACATTGTTTATCAAACATCTACCAATAAAGTGTGAAATACCTGTTTAAAATAAACGTTATCAAATTAAATGTTAAAAATGATTATGATTTATTTTAAATCTAAAATTTAATATTTTTATGTATTAAAAATATTTTCAATGCAAACAAATATATTTTCTTTTATTTTTTATATAATACAACTAAAAATTATTATTTATTTTTTATGTAGTTACAAATAATTTTAAAGCAATAAATTTTAAAGCAGTACTATTTGTTGTTTTGACTTATTCTACTTAATTTAGTCTGAGGCTAGACCAAGTTCAAGAGACCATATATCTTTAACAAATCAAACGTTATGTTAGGAATATTGATAAGATTTGTACTGCGCTGCAGCATAGGGTGCAGGAGAATATCAAAATAGTCCTGTGTGCTGTATTTAGTGCCCCCTCCCTTTAAAAAAGACTCTAAAAGTGTCTACTATAAAATCTGAAAATCGTTATCTGTTTACTTAGCATCTTTGATATATAGGGCGCAGGCAGTCACTCTCTACTACTGATGAGCTGGAGAGTTTTAAATAGTTTCTGATTTGAATTTTCCCCTTTTGAATACGTTGCAAGGTAGATTAGGCTGACAACTAGAGTTGGTAATCATAGCTGTCTTCGTTAAATAGGCTAATTATTACTAGATTGACATGTGTAAGAAAGCACCTACTGAAAATAAATTGCATGAAGCTATTGGAGTTGTTTAACACTAGATTTACGGACCGAACCAATGTGACTCATTGAAAATTTGATCACTATATATATATATATATATATATATATATATATATATATATATATATATATATAAAACTTTAATATCACTTTTCAAAAACATACGTTGGTTTTTAGTTAAGTAATAAAATATATGTAAACTTTCATTCCTCTTCCCTGCAGACCCCCTTCATTTCGTATTATCAAATGTGGTATACTTATTCTTACGGTTGTGAGCCAATTTGACTCAAAGAATGGTTTAACAGTTAATGGCATAACATGAAATTTATTGGTCGACTCAAGTAAATATTTCCCGAAAAGATTTTATTTTCCAATTGGCTGAAGAGCTAAGAAGTAAATATAGAGAAGAAGTTGAGAACACGTCCATTCCAATGACAAAAATTCATGCTACTGACGCACGGAAGAATTGTCAAGTTCAACAATCATGCAAAAGAAACAGATGTAGAAACCATTGTGCTAAATGGAACAGAAATGTTTGCGGAAAATTTGTTTCAAAAACAGATTTTATATGTAAAAAATGTTTTCCATAAATTTTTTGATAATAAACATTTCATTTAAATTAATTTGGAACTATTTTCTCTGCCAAACTTCAATTTTCTTGTATGAGTCAAATTGGCTCACTTCTGTAAAAATAGGTATATGACCAACATCCGTAAATATAATGTTAAGAGTTTCAACAAAGATTACAGCTTCTGCCTATTTTTATCCAGTTACTCAAATACTAGATGATACTACGACTGTCAGAGTCTATACAAATATCAGAGGAACAATTACAGATTTAATTCTATTATTTGCTCCTTTAATAGCAAAGTGAATTAAATAAAAAATCTGATCAAGAGTTTTTAATGTTCAATTTATTTGAGAAAAGAGGAGTCTTGATGAAGACTACCCTATCTCATGCATTATCCAGAATATGTACTCGTTTTGGATGTGTATATATTGAAATTGGAACAAATTACACAGGGCCTCTGAGGATAAAAAATATATCTAAAACCATGTAGCTTTCTAATTTTATTTCTGTCTATTCTACGTTAATTATTTATAATCAATTTATTTGAAGTTGTTTTGGCTGTCTGCATGGTGCTATCAATAAAAATGATCAACATATCCATGGTTAGTAAAAAGACTGGTTAATGCTCCAAAAAGTTAAGTTTAAAATTATAGTTTTGTTTTCAAATGTGCAATTTTTGAAAAGAAATATAAGATGTGTTTTTAATAATCCAATAAAAGGTTTTAATGCACGTAAGATATTATTGATATTTAATTAAATCCATACACAATAGATTGGAACGCAAGAAGCTAATGAATTTTTAATGTGTACAACTCTTTTCAGTATTCTATAAAAGAAATTTGTGCATTTAATACATTGATATTTATTACGTACTGTGAGATGTAAAAATTCTGCTTGCTCCTAGAAAGTAACATTGAATGTCTATATGCTGTTTCCACAATGAAATTATCCCCTAATCTACCATTTGCTAAAATATTGTGTGCTATTAAATTGAAATTGTAAATTATATCTTTATTTTCATAAGGATGATTCTTAAAAAATATAAAAGGGGCGTTAAATAATCCAATAAAGTTTTTAATTTGCTTATTATATGACTAAACCTTCACCACAAATCATGTCCATATATAAAGCGAAGGTTTTAAAAGATAAACTTAGTAACTGATAGAATAAAAGCAGATTTATACCACAAGAAATGTTAGAAATATACATTATCTTAAACTCTTAAAATGCATTTACGCGCTAGCACTAAATGGTAGTTTAAAGTACTTAATACATTATAATTTAAATATGTTAAGCTTCATTTATAATGTTCACCGAATTTTAAAATTTATTTCGTGAGAATTTATACATATACTAAGTAACACTGATAATTTCCATAAGTAATTAATTTCAATGAAAACATTAATAAAAAAAGCAGTTCTTTAGAGAGAAAGTCAAAGGTCAGTGAGATAAACTTTTGGGGAGACAATCAACAATGAACTTACTTCTGTTCAGTTATTTCCTGTTACAATAGATCTGGAACATCTAGTGAAATTTATTTATGAAGGCAACGCCTCTAATCTACAAACTGTTCATTAAGCTATATTTTTTTTTCAGCTGTATTCACAGGCGTTGTAACCATCTCAGATTTTGTTTGAATTTTTTGTTATATACAAACAACAATTTATTTAACAAACTGCAATTTTTTAATACACGCATAGTTACATTTATTAGCGTTTAAATATTTACTTGCGTTAAATATTTACAGCCATTTACCACTTAGAGCAATTTTTCGCTTTTAATTACCAGACTGTGTAAGTGACATGTTATTAATCTATACATTAGTAGTGCTTTATAAAATCCGAAATAAACATATGTATGTTTTCCGTTAAGTGAAGTAATAATTTGGATAATTTAAAATTTTAAATAGTGAAGTAATATTAAAATATTATTGATTTACTTGCATTGTTTTTTAACAAAATAGTTTAGTTTATAGAAAAAGATAAATTATAATTCATCGCCCTTTCAGAATTTTGGAGATATTTCTATTTAACAATTCAATATTCACTTCACTAGGAAGTATATTGAGGAACGGCTCGTCCCTATGGGATACACGATTTACTTTTTCTAATTAACTGTAATTAATTTGGTATATCGGTCGGGATAAATATTTAGTACTTAAAAGAGGACACTTATGCATTTAATTAATTAGTAATAGAACACTTATTTAATTAAAAATTAGAAACATAAATGTGGCATTTATCACATAAATAAGAAACCATGTATGTGTGGGTTTTGACGAAAGTATCCGAGTATTTATCTAAGCAATTATTTATTTAATAAAGCTTTTTAATTCATGCAGTTATATTTACTAACATTTAAATGTTTCTGTCTACCTATTAGAATATCTTAATAGTATTGTTATACCATTTATGTGTATGTGTAAGAGTATGTTTTTTGTTTTAAAATGAATGAGAGAAAAAAAATATGAAATAAATGGAAATATAAATAAATATAAATATAAATGTAAATAAAATAAATATAAAAATTATAATATATAATATATAATAACTATAATTATAATATATTAATTATAATATAAATTATAATATAAATATAAAACATATATAAATGGAAATGAAGGAGAGAAATATAATTACATTATATATTGATATTATATTATCGTATATTAAGTAAACTGATACCATTTTCCTACGTATTAATATGAATTCCTATTAAGTAATAATCATAAATTTGTTTAGTTTTTAAATGTGTGATTACATTAAAATTATTAAATTATTTAAAATTATTATTTTTTGGATCACTTTCTTTCTGTGTTAACCCATTACTGCTAGGGCAACAAAACATTGCAAATTTCACAAAAATGTTTACTAAATGCATATGAAGTACAATAAATAAAGATAATTAATCCCTCTAAAAATAATACATTCTTTAAGAAAAAAATACTGTATACGCACAATTATCTCAAACCAATAAAACATGTATGTAGGACTTTAATGTGGTATTTTAGGATTTTACACTGGAAAATTGCAGAAGAGGGTACGGCTTGGCTACTTTTTCCCCCATCTTTGTTTCGCGCCAAGCACGAGTCTTGGCGTAAACACACTTGGCCCAGATTTAAAATTAAAACTGTCAAAAATGAAAGAACGACTACCCATTTGCTCAACAGCTAATTACTCAAATTCACAGCAGCAAATGCATTAAACTTGGATATCGCTCTAAAATTGCAAAATTTGAAAACATTGTTTCCCTTTACAGTCAGTCTGATTCAGTTAGATTTGGCTGTAGATCCCGGCCTCATTAGCCCTCGTGTTAGTAAATAGTTAAAAAGTAGACCGTAGCACTCTAAGCCAAACCAGCTAGATTTGGCAAACTTATCTCCGATTTGGCGAGTGAAAATTGCAGTACCCTTTTCTGCAGTCAGTCCTACAAGTAGAATTTAAGAGCATAAAATATCTAAACCTCATTTTAGTGTGAAACATTTAAAAAAATCTGAGTGCAATTCATTTTGCATTTCTTAAATAAATAACGTTATATTTGCAATATCAAAATTAAGTGCGTGCATTATTTTTTATCGTTAAAAAACTACTATACCTTAAAACTTTTAACTTAAACAGTGTATAAATACTGACGTTATCCCCCTTTTGGTCTTTAATAGGTTAAAGTCTGTAATGTAGATCGAATTTCTTTGTCTACCAGTTTCCTCATTTGCCGGTACTATTTAAGTGTAACCTTTTTTAAAATACGAAATAAAAGCAACCAAAATATTTTGCACTGTATTTAAATTTTTGTCTATTTTTCTCGTATCTGTTTCCCTTTGATCCGAAAATAATGGGTATATTAATGGGGAATGCAATTAATGTTAAATATTACTTTAAATGATACATATGTAATACTGAAACTCAAAGTAGTTTATGGAGTTTTCTATGATCACTCTAAAAAAGCGAGAAAATTTGCAATTTTAATACAGAGTTTGTGATACTTATTTATTTTCTGTGAAATATATTTTACAGATGGTAATGAAAAGGTAGACAAAATATTAGAGCACACGAAAAAGAGAACTAAGAAAAATAACATATAATCTTTAAATATCACAAGTTCAAACTTCCAATGCAAATATCAATATATCAGGAGCTATGCGGTTAAGTGTAAGATTAACAAATCGGTAGTTTTCTATGGTAGTTTTATTTAATTTGAAAATGCAATTTGTTGCATTAAGGTAAGTGACTACATTAAGCGATAAATTGTTAAGATATTGTACGATTCTGTTATAACATATAGAAAAAATGCTTATTAAGAACTTAGATGGAACAGCTATACCTTTCGTATCTCACTTTCTTATGAAAATAATTAAAAAATATATTTATTGATTAATGCGTCCACTGTAAATTCTAATGTGATGAGAATGGTGACAAATATAAGGACATTAAGATACATCCAGACCATAAAGCCGTGTAAATTGTCAACAATCTTGACGCTGTATTAATATATATATTATGTGTATAATATATATTATGTATATATATATATATATATATATATACATACACATCACATTTTATTATCCCTATTTCAGAACTCACACACTGAATAACTTAACAGACAAGTGGAAAGTGGAAAAGTAGATATAAAAGCGCTTGACGTATAATAATTGAGAGAAAGCGTCTTCAGAAAGGGCTGCTGTATGAACCTTGGGCAAATATAGTTTCTTTGTTAGAGTGTGGACGCTAGTTACTCTCCGCCATGTTTGATGGTTGTCTGTGAAACAGTAGAATCATTAAACAACTGTATAACCGTATTATGCAGACATCATCGGCTCGTTGACTTTTCATAGGCATGTCATATATATATATATATATATATATATATATATATATATATATATATATATATATATATATACATGCATACATATTATATATATATGTGTGTGTGTCTGTATGTGTATAAATTATTTATAGATCAGATTGAGTTGGTTTCACATTAAATTTAGCTGGCACACAGATTCAAAACTGTGTTTCTTTTTGAACTATAAATAAATAAGCAACGTGGGAATTCATCAATGATACAACTCATTTCAGGAAAACAGAACGGGATTTCATGGGATTATGAAACTCTTCATTAGCTTGAATACTGCAAACACTATTAATATCCCTAATATTTAAGCCGATTAGGAAATACATTATTTTATATTTTTTTCCGGAATTAAAACAAACATATTACTTTTATTTCATGTTAGACTGCACTTTTTTAATGTAGTTCAACTGAACATTTTGAAGAGATTCTTTTATTTCTGTTTTACTTATTAGACTGTCGCATATTTTCCTTTAGTTACTTGTTTTCATACATAATTTAATTCACTGAACTATGAAATTATTCCAGTAAAAAGAACTTTACACACGCTTTTGAACTACTTGTGAATTGATAGTTAAAATGGCCGCGACCTATTTGAACTTCTAAAAACTTGTAGGAATTATCACAAGACATCTTTTAGAGAGGGTGTAACCTCCATGTTTCAGAGAATTTGGTCGAATGTATAGTCTATTCTTTTGTAATCCTCTTAGACTATGGGCTACATTCTTGAACATTATCTGACTTGGCAGGTTTTCATTCGCTTGAACTTTGATATATTACGAAAGTTCAACTTTTGCATTAGATTAAATATCAAGAATTTTTATAATGATGCACTTGAATTCCCAAAGTAAAATTGTTGAGGGATAGTATGTGCCATCAAAGAATCTGTGACTAAAATTGCTCAATCATTTTGGTTAATGCAGAACATGCTATCGATTCTATAGCATCTTGCACAGATAGCGATATGACACTTTTCGCATTTTTGACATACAGTGTTACTAAGAGGGCATCATTCAGGACAGCATTACTATGTATACAGCTTCAACCACCAGTGTCATACAGATGCTCTTTTAAACATCTACCGCTTTGTATAATCAGATGACAGAAATCTGTTAACGCCATCTAACTGTAAAACAGACTACTTAATGGTTTTTTTTCATTACAGAAATGCTGATTTCTTTTCATCCGATTGGTTGAAACCAAATCTTTTTTATCTTTGTTCTTTGTCAAATGATTCAGTTTTTAGTTTCCAAGCGGCAAGTTCCTCTTGCCGTTTGAAACCCTCCCCCCTATATATATATATATATATATATATATATATATATATATATATATATATATATATATATACAAAACCAGCACAATTTAAGTCCTCTGGTCCCATGAAATTGTAACCCCTATTGTTTTTACTTCCAAGAGCAACTAGGCAAGGAGAAACCGTTATTATTTAATAAAGATAATGCAGTCTGGCAGTTTCTTAAAACAGATACAGCGCAAGTCTAATGTGGAACTTAAACTTTTATTTCAGAGCTCAGAAAATGACATGTTACTCTATAAAAGGCAGAAGATAGAATCATGAAGAGAATACAGAATTGGTCCCCACAGCGAGACACGTAGACGAATTCTTTCCTTGATAAAAGTAGCTTAGCACTCTCAACAGTAAAAAGGAACTTAGATCATTGAAAACACAGAGCTATTTTACTGGGACAGCTGGAAAATGTGGCGAGTGGTCAATAAATTCAGATATTTACTTCAGAGTTAGCTTTAAGAGACTGCCAAAATAATTTTAGTTCTCGGACATTCCTTTAGATAAGACATTTTGTGGCTGGGATAGTAGATTAAAAGCAATAAGAATGGGAAAGAAGAGAATTTTTAAGAGATATTTTAAGTATAATAATTTTCATATATTACTTACTATATATAAATATGTAATAATTATTTCCTCAGGTCACAATAATTATGTAGCCCCCTATAATTTTTATTTGCACGGGCTATTGGGGAAAGCTAATCCAGCTAATAGTAATAACGATGCAGTCGGGCCATTGAAAGAGACCGGCACAAGTCTAATTAAAACTTTATTTTAGAGCTGCTAAAACGGACATCTTTACTAGTCAACGACAGACAAGAAAAAGACACAAAAATCACTCTGCTGGAACAGAGGTGCACCCAAGAGCGAAGACAGAAAGAATTTTCCCGAGGGACAAGAAACTTACTCAGCGAATTTAAGTGTTAAGATCAGGAAAAACGCGGAGCCATTTGCCGTCAACAGCAGGAAAACTTGTTAAATAGACCAAAAATTTACATCTATATGACAGAAAGCTTTGGGAAATGTATCGAAAGAATTTTAAGTCGAAGACACTCCTTTGATTAAGGCATTTAAAGGCTGGGAAAAAGATTTTAAGGAATTAGAATCAGAGAGAGGACATTTTTAAGAAGATAGTAAAGTTAAATAGTTTAGATGTATTGCATATATATGCCAGAAACTATGCATAAATTATAAAACATTTTAGCGGTTTTAATAAGCATCTAGCAACACTCAATCTTTAGTAGTATGTTACCGCCTGAAAACAAAAATTATTTTAACACGATAAGATTTTCTCCTCTGTATTTTACCGAAAAGCTAAATGAAACTGAGCAAAGAATGTGCATTAAATTTTGTCTACTACAAAAGTTTTAAAATGTTTGGAAAGCCTTTGATGATTACTGTTTATCCAAAACAAGAAATTAGGACTAGCATGAAATAGAAAGAAAGTAGCAAATCCGTCTTAGATGAAACACATTCTATTCCTGTTAACAAATTATTTTATTAAAATTATTATAAAGAATGAGATAAAAACTCGACTATGCAACTTAATATACTATGCTATATTGTTTGGTCGATATTTAACTAAATTTTTATAATTATTTTGATTTTAAATAGCACTGAGTTACTAAATTACTCCTTTTTTTACATTTTCAAATAGTTTGCAGATCATATAATATTTTATTTTTTTATTCCGCTCGAATATTTTTTAAAGGAGAAACTATAAAGAATGAGATGAAAACTCGACTGTGCCACTTAATATACTATGCTATAATATTTGGTCGATATTTAACTAAATTTCTATAATTACTTTGATTTTAAATAGTACTGAGTTACTAAATTATTCCTTTTTTTACGTTTTCAAATGGTTTGCAGCCGAACGTTGGCCGATTGGTTAGGGCGCTGATCGTCGGTACCGGAGTTTGTGGGTTCGAATCCCATTATGGCATGGATGTTCGTAGCCGTTCGGAATTGGCTTTAAGCAGTAGGTCCCGGTCTCATTAGCCCTCGTGTGCAAAACAGTTGACCGTAGCGCTCCAAACCAAACCAAACCAAATCAAATAGTTTGCAGATCATATAATATTTTATTTTTTTATCCCGCTCGAATATTTTTTAAAGGATAACCTATAAAGAATGAGATGAAAACTGAACTGTGAAACTTAATATACTATGCTATATTGTTTGGTCGATATTTAAATAAATTTCTATAATTATTTTGATTTTAAATAGTACTGAGTTACTAAATTATTCCTTTTTTTACATTTTCAAATAGTTTGCAGATTATGTAATATTTTATTTTTTTTTCCGATCGAATATTTTTTAAAGTAGAACCTATAAAAATCTCTTAATGTAAACTAAAATTTGCCAACATTTCGATACAACTTTATAGACTTTTATTATAATTGATTTTTATTTTTACATGAATAGAGCCTACTAAAATATCAATTGAAATCCAAGTTAATCCAAATAGTTATAATAACATTTATAGAGCATCATACTTTTAAATAAATTTCTGAAGTTTATTGTGATTCAAAATTTTCTTATTAGCGATATGCACGGAATCTATTTGGCTTGTACTACACCTTAAATTTATTTTCAAACAGAGATCGTTGAAATGATAGAGCAGCTTGGAAAAGAGTTTGATATATTAACAGATGGGAATCTTTTAAACAATCTACAATTTTCACCAAAATTCGTGAAAAACGTAATTGATTTTATTCTTTGGAGCTTGATTGGTATCAACTTCTCAATAACCTATAAAATTTTAGTTCAATTCTTTCATGTTTTTCTTTTCCCTAATATATGTGCTGGATAATTTCAAACTAGGGTAAATGCTAGGTTCAAAACTGATGAAATTCAGGAACTGATATCTCCTTCAGTGACCCCTCTAAGATATCGCCATAAGTAGCAGATATCTCCATGAGTGATTGAAGATACGCTTCTTTATGGTCGACGGAGACGAATTTTGAATTAGTCAACAGTTCACTTCTTGCTTAAAACCAGTTAGCTCTCCCTTATACTAAAGAAAACAAAAGAACGTTAATTTCGACGATATATTTTCGACGATATCAGTTTATAAGATATTCCATAACCTATAAACTGTTTATTAAGGTGTAAATAAAGCTTTAATCATTGTCTGAAACGTTATATTATTATTCCTGGAATAGAAAGATGTAGTACAGCAAATTCTTTCATGTTTTTCTTTTCCCTAATATATGTGCTGGATAATTTCAAACTAGGGTAAATGCTAGGTTCAAAACTGATGAAATTCAGGAACTGATATCTCCTTCAGTGACCCCTCTAAGATATCGCCATAAGTAGCAGATATCTCCATGAGTGATTGAAGATACGCTTCTTTATGGTCGACGGAGACGAATTTTGAATTAGTCAACAGTTCACTTCTTGCTTAAAACCAGTTAGCTCTCCCTTATACTAAAGAAAACAAAAGAACGTTAATTTCGACGATATATTTTTCAAGATATTCCATAAACTATAAACTGTTTATTAAGGTGTAATTTAATTTACTTCTTATTAAATTGTAAATCAAGTTTTAAAAATTGTCTGAAACGATATATCATTATACCTGGAATAGAAAGATGTAGTACACAAAAATGAAATAATCAAATAAGATACTTTGATTTAAGGTATTATAATATCCCAAGACCATTGAGACTCTACAGTTCAATAAGTAAATAAAAAGATAATAATTTGAGTGTTAGATTTAAATATATTTATATATTATTTATAAACTTATTGTTAATCTATTAACATCATTTATAAATATTTAAAAAGCTTTATTACTCCATTAAAAATGGAATTTAAAATGATTTTGTATACTCTCAACTTATTTTTAAGTAATGTCCCCTGTATAATCAACAACATCGAATTAAAACTATTTTCTGAAATGTTGTAATACATTATTTGCAAAATGTAAAAAATAATTTAAAATAAAAAAAAAATATTAACAAATAACTGTGTTTTGGTAATAATTAACAAACAAAAACAAACAAAAATTACACATTTCTCATACATGTTGTAAATTATTTTGTACAAAATATGTGTTTACTTAATCCTAAAATGCTATCCTTACGTCTTGAAAACGTTTTGAAATTAAAATGATAAGTTTTTAACCACTGAAAACAGTATTCATATACAATAAATTAGTTTTTAAAAAAAAGTATATATTACATTGCTTTAAAATAAATTTTAACCCAGATCAGGCGTTCCAGTAGAATGCATGTAATGGATTTGTAATTTTCATTGTATATCCTGGTGAAACTCTTGTGGAAAGATATGGAAAAATTTAAAAATCATCCCTTTAGAGCAACAAAAATTATACTTTGCATGCCATAATAATGAAACTCGGACGTTACTAACGTCAGAATATAAAAGTCTTTATAGTCCAGATATAGTACTTATATAATCCAGATGCACAACTGGATGTTATAAGCGTCCTACATACAAAATTTCAGTTTTTATGACTGATAGTGTTTCACTTATGCTCCACACCATTTATATACGTCATATTGAGATATTTCATTATATAGAGTTCATATAGCAATCAACACAGCTAGAAGACAGAAAGTGCATAGCTAGAAGTAATAATAATCCTAAATACAAAATTTCATAATTTTACGGCTAATTGTCTTTGAGTTTTGCCCCCTTTCCAGTTATTTTGTATGTTATATTGGAATATTTCGTTATATGGAATGAATAATACAATTTTTAAAGGAGATGCATGACTTGATGTTATACTTGTCCTAAATACAAAATTTCAGTACTTTACGGCTCACTATTGTCAGGTTTTGTTCTGTTTGGAGCGCTACGGTTTACACTT
This sequence comes from Pardosa pseudoannulata, assembly GCA_032207245.1. NCBI lineage: Eukaryota > Metazoa > Arthropoda > Arachnida > Araneae > Lycosidae > Pardosa > Pardosa pseudoannulata. The sequence goes on along the minus strand of CM063503.1, from coordinate 82,797,046 downwards.
TTGCTACACGATTGCTAATGAAAGCGGGACCTCCTGCTTATGGCCGATTCCAAACGGCTACGAACTTCCATGCCTGCTGCGGGATTTGAACCCGCAAATTATTGCTATGAAAAGAGAAGTTAACAATTAGATGTTATAACAGACGTAAATACAAATTTTCCCCACTAGATTTTGTCTTTGGCTGCTATAAACCTTGTGATTGGTAGAGATTGTGGGTGACATCATCTTAAATACAAAATATTGACCTTTTTCGTCTAATCCTTCTTGAGTTCAACGAGATACGCAACTACGTACAGACGTCAAGAGTAAACTAGTCCTAACCAGTTCAGGAATGTTTAAAATGAGAATTTGACGTTTCAGACTTAAAGATTTCTTGTATATCTATAACGCTTAAAATAGTCAAAATTACATCAGTCTTGGTCAAAATAAATATTTTCATTGATTACGGAAATTATCCTGAATACTATACTTCCTTTATTTTGTACAAGGAAGTAAAGATGAAGACATAAGCACAAAAATTAAGCGTCACAGTAGAAATTTAAAACCAAATATCTATATAAAGTAAATTGTGAAAGGCATTACTATTACGCATAGAAGTTAATTCAGTTAAGGAATTTCCCAAGATTTTTTTTCCTCTTATGAGAGAAATATCCTTACGGGAATTGTCAAAGTATTTGTAATAGTTTTTTATGAACAGTTTGCAAGTTTCGTTTTCAGTAACTTTTAGGAAAGAAAATAAAAAAAGTGTCTTCATCGTCATTAACACACGCACAAAAAATTTCGTCTGAAGTTTTTTTTTTCTGAATCAATGGTAGCAGGATATAAAATGTTGGTTTTGACAATAGACATAATAAAAGGAATTAAGTAAACGTAAAATCGTTTTATGCAGTTTCCGAAATAATGTGCTTTTTTTCACTTCGTTTACACTTTCAAATTTCACCATGGTCATTTAAAAGCTGCTATTCATCTTAATTACGTAAGCTGTGGGTGAAAGGAGCATTGGAGATTTTTTTTATAAAGTAATGTTCAGATTTGATTCTATCCAGAAGACACTAAGACAGTCTTTTCCACCAGCTGTGGGATGAGGTAAGATCGTTTTCTTAGTTTGGAGGTAATATTTTATTAACAAATTGTATGCGGGACTCGTACTAGTACGTTTTCTGACGATTGATACTTGAGAGCGGGTCATGTACTTGTATGAGTTAGTGTAACAACATGGTTTGTTTGTGGGTACAAAAAAAAGGTATATACAGGAAAATGAAGACGAATGTTCTTGTCTACTACATAGATTCTAGAAAAATTTAGACAAATAAAAACTAGTTTTTACACTATTAGTTTTATGATTGCTCTTTTCATTTTTTATAATGTAAAAATGTTTATATATAACATAATTCGAAAAAATTAAAACTATATATTACTATTTCTATTTGATTTTTCATATTGACGATACTATTATACATTTATCCACTAAAATTTATATTTTTTGTTTACAAAAATCTTATGGTTGTTATTTATATATTTCTACTGATATATTTGCTTATATATTTCAATATAAAATACGAAAAGTTGGTTAAAAAATTAAATAATTTTTTATCTATTGAGATTTAACTGAATAACTAAATTTACCAGCAAAACGCCAGCTCCCGGTACAATTCCGATGAGAAATGTACCCGCTGACAATGTGTTAAGGTATTCCGCTAAATAAATGAGTTTTTTGCGAAGATAAACTTAAAATTAGAAAAAAACATCGATATTTTTAATATTCTAAATAGAAGTTATGCAACTTTTTAAAGAAAAATATTTCAACTGGGTAATATTTCCTGCTTCAATTATGTTTTACACTCATGGCTGTAAAAGGAATGATTTTTTCTTTTTTTACTGATTACATGTTCAAATTTTATTATGGTCGTTTAAAGTGAATTATTATTTTAAATTGCATAGGATGTGGGTAAAAGAAACATTTGAGATTCTAGTAGATACTTAAAGTAATGTTTAGACATGAATCCACATAGAGGACATTAAGAAACAGTTTTTGGTCTCAACCATTATATAATCTCTTTCTTCTAATTTAGGGGCGATATTTTATTCAGAAATATTAATACATAAGTTTGCCATGAAGGTAGATTGGAAATTACAAAAATATTGAACTTACTGCTTTTATAAATAGAACTTTATACATAATATTTTACTGAAAATAGATCAACTACTTTTACGATATGATTACGCCTTGAAATTTATGTGTTATACACATTATTGTAAATGGATAAATGTGTTTTGTACAGATTAGAAGTTCACATTCCGTTGTGGCAGTTTAAAATCCACTTTTATTCTCAATCTTATAAAATGCAGGCTTAAGAAATATTTAGATATTTTGCTAGATACTGTTCTAGTTCAGATTTTTAGTCCCCCCATTATGAAACCATTAAGACATTATGAAACGAAGTTTTGCATCTTTTGTTAGTTAAGCTCTTTCTCGGGGTTTCGAGAGAATATTTATTCAGTAATATTATCGTTAACTCTACGAATATGCTTCAAATTAGAAAAAATTGAATTTTAGTAACTGCTGTATACGATGAAGTTAGTCAAGACAGTAACTAGTCCTTTGGCACAGATACTATGAAATAAGTTGCCACCTCGGGAGCTTTTCTATCAGTTTTTTAGTTAGTAAATCAAAGCTGCCCATATTTTAATGCTCGAAGATTAATTAGTCTAGAACCCAAGCGCTTAAACCCAATTTTGAATGACAGCAAACATCATGCTAACAATGTTTTTGATTTGACTACAAATTTCTTTTTAAAACACGAGAGGGACCTTCTACTTAAATTCGATACTGAACGGCTAATAACGTCCCTGTCGACAGAAGGATATAAATATACGGACTCCAGTAACAAAAGGCATCACACTACCTATTTGGCCTGTTTCCTATCGAAAAATTTGGATTAAAGCCCATAGACTCCGATTCATTACACAGCTGTGAATGGATGATAATTTCTTTTATTTAAACCTGATGCTCTAACATTAATATTATAGTTGTTATTATGATCATGGCTAACTTGTCAAATTTTATACCTTTCAGTGATATTTTAGAATCCTTATTATTCATATCATGCAGTCAAGTATAGTTTTAATATCATGATAATATATTATTAAAAAACTCATTATACATAAAAAATCTCAAACTGCATGTTTGTAATTAAAAGATAATTTGCCATGGCCTAAACGGTTAATGCGCTATTTGTAAATTAGGTAGATCTTTTCTCTAAATCATTAGGCTCGATTTCATTCCGAATGTATCAGGCAAAATGCAAGGAGTTTTTTTGGTTTCTTACACATAAAACATTAATATGAACTCTACCCATAGAAGACCTCCATGGAACTAAACTTTCTTTAACCGCTTGAGTGCTGAAGAGTTTTCTTATATATATGCTAATTGTGGGGAATGAAATAGTAATACTTTTTTGGAGAACAATAGAAATGATTATAATTAATACTAATTGTTATGTAACAAGCAATTTTTACCAACAAAAATATTCTTTATTCTCACTTATTACAAGAATGTTAGATCGTCTAATTCCATTACCATTTTTTTACTGCATACATCACATTGTCGCCCAGGCATTTTTCTAAAGAAAACTTTGTACTTATTAGTAGTCTTCCTGTGCATTTTTGAATGCTAACCATTCCTCCTCTATAGCATAAATAATGATCAATATAACACTTGTTGAGAAAGTGAAAACAGTTTTTAATTTCTATACAACAACGAAAAGTTTTTTTACTACAAATAAATAAATAAATAAAACACGCTCATTTTGTCTACCGTACTACAATCCACGGCTCTACTGCATTACTACTTACCACTATATTTTATTTTAATTCTTATATTATTAAAAATCCAAATTGAGTAAAATGAATACAAATTGCGATTGATATGAATTCAACTGCTCTCAGTAGATGCGAAAATAATACTAACCAACAGCAGCGTCTCCGCATTTTCGGTACAAAACAAGAGAAGCGCTATTGCGCTTCTCCGCATTTTTGGCACATAACAAGTGAAGCGCGATAGCGTTTCGCCGCACTCAAACGGTTAATAATGAGTGAAGCGTAGATTTAAATTCTATGGAGAATCAAATACAACGGTATAACTGTCTTCAGTTACCCACAGCTCTCGACGGGCAAAAGTCAATGTGTGTCTGAGTTTCAGCAATTGGAAAAAAAATAAAACAATTCATAACACATTCGGATTTTTTTTATATAACAACACAAGTTTCGACTTATAATTCTTCTTATGATGTTATGAGGCATATTTTAAGATTAAAAATGCAATTAAAATTTTAACCCTATTAAAAATTTATTAAAAGTGAAGTGCTTTTTTCCATTGCATTTTATTTATTTATACGCAATGACATAGAGTAGTTATGAAATACATTTAATTCTACAGAGTTACTTTTAGATAGTTACTGTGCTTTATAAAAAAAACTTATTATAAATATTTAGTAAGTAAACGTGAGTTCAACGCTGAATAGCCAAACTTTTGAATTGAATTCTTCTTTGTTACTTTGGTGGAGTTGTCAAGATAAATGGAGCAGAAGTTGTTTATACTTTTTTGACCTTTAAAAAATAATGTTAACAGAGAAGAGGAAGTAAAGCAAAAAGCTATCACATTGAAAGAAACTTTAATCAATAACTCATCATGTTTTGCAGCTCTAACTGCATTATCGGAAAGACTAATAAATTTATCCTCTAGATTCTTATAATTTGCATCCTCTGAGCAACCCTATAGTCAGTTATACATAATTTGTGCAGTTTCAGAATGGATATATCACCAAAATAGAGGACATAAAGCAAAATATACAAACATGCAGAATATAATCAGTCATTAATAGTATTATATAGTCTACATAAGCACACGTTTCGAATGATTGGGAGATTTCCACAAGTTTACATTACAGCATTATCTTTCAAAGTCCTTGAGAAGTTGAAGAGAATCGATAAATTGTGCATTTGTAAGTACACATTCAGCTGATTTGTGAAGCAACTGTAACCATCAGTTGCCAGGCTACTTTTTAGAATCGTTACCTCAGAGAGCTTGTGCAATCACTTTGGAGAACTAACACAAATTTCCTCTTTTCTTTAATGGTGAGAAAGTGATATATTCAACGGCCGACTAAGGTCAACTGCTATCACTCTAATTTGATTCAAATTAAAAAAAATGCTGATTACAAAGCTCGTTAAAATGTATGACAGCGTAATGACATAAGTCTCATTGACTTATTAACCTATGATATCACAAATATGAGGCATAAAATAAAACTTAGCGATATTAACAAGACATAATGCCTTTCGAGGAGAAAAATCTTCATTATATCAGACTGTTTTCATTGGAAGTAAAATAGAAAAATATCTCTTTTTCAGAACATTTTTTAAAGTTTTTTATTACTAAATCTATAAAAATATATAGTTATGATATCGTTCTTAAACATAAAATATGTACCCCCAGTGAAAAATATGTACTTTAATTATTTCTAAAATGGCTTTTGGACATATAAATGAAAAACTAAATATCTTTTATGATTCTGCAAACTTCAATTACTTTATATAGAACAATATATTTTATTTTACAGCACAATAAATTGTTCTTTCTGCTGACATGTTTGAGATATTATGGCATATGTATTTTAGGCATTTAAAGTACCTCGTACCATGACAATTCCAAATAATATGACAAAACTCGGCATACATTATATAAAACAATATATTTTATTTTATAGCACAATAAATTGTTCTTTCTGCTGACATGTTTGAGGTATTATGGAATATGTCATTTAGGCATTTAAAGTACCTCGTACCATGACAATTCCAAATAATATGGCAAAACTCGGCATACATTATATAGAACAATATATTTTATTTTATAGCACAATAAATTGTTCTTTCTGCTGACATGTTTGAGGTATTATGGAATATGTCATTTAGGCATTTAAAGTACCTCGTACCATGACAATTCCAAATAATATGGCAAAACTCGGCATACATTATATAGAACAATATATTTTATTGTATAGCACAATAAATTGTTCGTTCTGCTGACATGTCCAGTTTGAGATTTTATGCCATATGTTTTTGGGCCTTTAAAGTGCCTCGTACCATGACAATTCCAAATAATATAACAAAACTTGGCATACCACTTCCGGCTGTTAAATTACCTTTCGAACGTTCTTTTCACATGTCGATGTACTCTGAAATAATTTTCCTTTACTAGTGATTTTAAGTTATTTTATCATCACTTACCTAATTTTTTTTTTACATTTTAAGACGCTTTCAATTATAAATGAGTATACGTAAATGCATGCACGTATTTGTAGACACGGTAGAACAATTGTAACCTAAATTTTACTGCAAGAAAAGAAGTGATGATTGGATGAGCTGTGCTAAAGTGCATCAGTAAAGTGGCTTGCGGTCATTTGCATGACAGCCAGTGAAGAATTTACGTAATTATATGACCTACTGAAAACGTATTGGAGCGGAGGAAAGATTGCAATAAATGAGTCTTTAATTTTGTCAATAGGGGAGAATTTAACAAGATATGGAAAAGTACCACACGTTTCTGGAGAGATGTAACTAAACTACAAAGTTCTAGTATTGTCAGGAATACTACAAAGAGCTAAAAAGTTGAATTTGCGCAAAGTGAAAAAAATATTCAATATCGAATTGGTTAGTTACCAGTTTATTTTAAATTCAATATTTTTCTATACGAGACAAGTGCCTACTTATTAATGTGGAACATTCCTGCAAACTGTAGACTTCAACATTAATGTTGGGCATCTGATTGGAATTACCCTGGACATCTGGTGTAAGACCAACATATAAGGAACTGCGTTATAATAATCAGACCTAACGTGATATACGTGTATTTTAGCTTGTATATTTATAAATACATTTTTATTAAACAATCGCTATTTAGATCACGATCAACGTCTGTTAACATTTATGCAAAGAGACGCATTTAAAGCCATGAACTTTGATACCGAAAGTCAATGCCATAATTGCTCTGAGATATGATATGTATGTATATATATAACATATATATATGTGTATATATATATTTATATGTATATACATATGTATGTATATTCATATAAATATATATATGTATATATATCCATATATGTATATATATATGTGTATATATGTATATATATACATACATATATATATGTATGTATATATGTATATATATATATATATATATGTGTATATATATATATATATATATATATAAATATGTATGCATATATATATATATATGTATATGTATATAAATTTGTATATATATATATATATATATATATATATATATATATATATATATATATATATATATATATATATATATATATATATATATACATATATATATATATGCATATATATATATATATATATATATATATATATACATACATATATATGCATATATATATATACATACATACATATATATATATATATATATATATATATATATATATATATATATATATATATATATGTATATATATGAATACATATATATGCGTGTGTGTTTGTCATATATCAAAATTATTACCTCTAAACTAGATATCTAAGTTGCCCCCTCACATTTTTTAATACTTGATTTCCCAGCCGTAAAATGCCAGATAAAGGAGTGGCTTAAATTCTTTTTACTCGTCTCTCAGAACTAAAGTTCGAATAAATGCTAATTTTCTTTCTACTGACCAAATTTTTCAGTTTCAGCTTTATAACTGTTTCGCATTTAAAATAAACAAACTGCTGCCTATGTGGTTTACGAGGTTGCTTAAATGATCAAGGTTCACCATTGTTTTTCCCCAAAAAAACCGCTGAACAATCTTTAGTCTCATGGGAACAAAATCCCGCTGTTCTCTTTCTTGGGTTCGACATTTGTGAAAGGTGTACTATTCTTGTAGTAGCATTGATTCTGATTTTCTGTATTATTTAGACGGTCAACTGACTATTGCGTTTTTATTGTCTATAAACTTAAAGCTTCATAATGTTGGAGTGTGTTTCTGATGGTGCCTTAAAATTACTGCACTCCAATTAATAATTTTTATTATCCAGCAAGCCAATTAATTGAAATAAAAATGGTTAATCATAAGTGTAATTGGTGAGAAACATTTTCGCTGGTTACGTATATACTCGTGTCTCTTTAAATACACCCTCTCTCCCATTCCAGTTCCTTAAAATCTATTATCCCAGCCACAAAATATCTTAAAAAGATTCTCGATTTAAATTCTTCCAACACATGTCCCAAAGCTTTCTCTGCATGTAATTTTTTTTTAACTCACTGCATTTTCAAGCTGTCGCTGGCAAATGGCCCAAATTTCCCATCCGATCTAAGTTGTCTAAGCTACTAAACTACTAAGCCAACTAAGCTACTTTCTCTGGGAAATTTTTCGTCTCCGTCTCGTTTTGGGATCCACCGGTGTTCCAACACATGTTTCGGAGTACATTCTCTTGTCTGTCGTTGACTGTTGAAGATGTCTTTTTAGCAGCTTCTCAATAAAGATTTAAGTTGTTCTCAGAACTGCATGTTTTCTTTCAATGGAGCCACACGACATCTTTATTCGTTATAAGCTAACCGCTTAGACTGCTCCTTGCCCAGTAGCCAGGGTAAGTAAAAAAAATAAGGGATATAATTCAATGTGACCGGTCGATTAAATCACCTTGTTACACACACACACACACACACACATATATATATATATATATATATATATATATATATATATATATATATATATATATATATATATATATATATATATATATATATATATATATATATATATATATATAGTATATATGAAATATGAGCGAGATTCATCCAAAAGCACAACAAATTATATTTCTGGTGACGATACATCCAATCAATACAACAGGCAAGAACTTTGTGACATCGTGCACACACACTTTTTAAGTAGGGGTTTCTCAGGTAAAATGGCTATGAATAATCCCTAAGCACATTTGATCATGTGATAAAAAATACCCATGTTTAATGAGAACACGTTTACTATTGTCTAAAGAAGTACGGACTGAGGCTGAATTAAGCCTATCACGTGTCTGGAGAGAAAAATCAGAATTACCGCGCAAACCCCGACGTAATTTATGAACAGAAGTTATTACATATATATATATATATATATATATATATATATATATATATATATATATATATATATATATATATATATATATATATACATTAAAATGTAGATAAGTTTTATTTAGTTTTAAATTATGCATACATGGTAAAGAATGCTACAAAAAATTATTTACTGGTGTTGAATTTGAAATTTATACGTACATATGCTCTTTTATTTTTCCTTCATATTTAATTCTATTGTACAATCGTGTTTCACTATTATTAACTTTCACAAATTACGAAAGTATCAATATTCAAATTTCCGACAAATCAATTGTGTTTTGGTGTATATTATCCAAGATATTCCTCTAAGAAATACAGGTTTTCCAAGTAATGTAAAATGAAATCTTTAAAAAAGAAAAATTATGATAAAAACATAATCTTTTTAAGAGACTAGCTTGTTTTAAATATACAGAATGTACAATGAGTATAAATGCCTTTTATAATAGTTTCTTCTCTACATTTACTTTTAGTTTTTCGTGGTAAACAAAAAAGTATTATAAAACTTATTATTACTGAAGACATAGATCAAAACTTGTATTTTTGGATTAACTCTTTCGTAATTTGGTACAAACAACCATGTATCAATTTTCGACAATTTACAAAATTAGTTTATAAATCCCCCCCACTCCACCAGAGCATACTTCTGCCACACATCTCGATCTGAATCTCTCTTTACTAATTCAGCAAAATTGCCAGTATAAAATAACATTTTTGAATAAAATAAATAATAAGCTTAATATATTAATATTAAATAATCTTAAATACACGCAATTACCTATATTTTATTAAAATTACCTATAATTTATCCTGTTAAAAATACAACATGTTATATCACGCATTATTTATGAAGATCTTCCTGTTTTGAAGTTTTCCCAACTAATTCAGCAAGATTGTCAACACTAAATAACAATATTAAAGAAATTAAGTAAATTATAATTTTATAATTTATAGAGATAGTGGACTTTCAAAATTAATTTATCTTTGATTAATCTGCTTGAATATTTAATATGCGATTAGTAATATATTTATGTGGAAGTGCCTGCAATTTCGAGATAAAACCTTAATAATTTTAAAAATAACTAATTTTATTGATTGCTTCCTAAAGAGAATTTTAAAAATTTCCCATGGGTATCCCTTTTTCGCAAAACATAGTTATTTTTATTTTTGACTACCTTCTAAGATTTTAGAATAAAATTTAGTAGTTATTTCAGCAATTCTCTGGGAGAATAGAAAAAACGATAATATTTAAAATATCTATTTCTTTTTTACAAAAATGTTTATTACATTGGTTTTAATTTTAAAGAAAGGAATTTTTACAATTCCAGTTACATTAATTTAAACTACATTTATTTGATACATTTATTTGATATTACAACGTAAATTGTTGATAAATTTTGAAGTCAAATGACAGTTAGAATTGCATCCGGAGTGTTTCAAATATTAAAAATTAGAATTTTTTTTGTTTCTTATGGAAGCTCTATGAATGCTCTTATGGAAGCAATCAATAAAATTAGTGATTTTAAAATTATTAAGATTTTACTTCGAAGCTCTAGGCACTTCCACATAAGTATATTGCTAACTATTTAAAGTAGTTATTAGCAATTACTGAACAGTCTGTTATGGTAACAATTATATTAATCATAAGTTGGTGGAAGTTAAAACTCCCTTTTTGACTCTTACTCTTCGTTATATTTCACAAATAATTGAGAAAGAAATATCAAATTTTCAGTTATTTTTCACCCAGCTGAAAATTTACTCTTCTCTTAATATTAACTAATTACTTTATCTTAGCTTGTATAAGTTTTCGTAAAAGTTTTAGTTATGTAATTGCTTGCTTCTTAAGTTACTTCACTACACTGTTCTTCACACCCATTATATTTTAGAAATATATTTGTGAAATTATATTTAATATTTCACAAATATATTTCTAATTTAAAAGTTATAATATAATTATATTATAACTTTTATTTGATATTACAAGATAAATTGTTGATGAACTTTAAACTCAGATGACGGTTAGTATTGCATCCGGAGTGTTTCAAATATTAAAAATTATTTTTTTTTGCTTTTTTAAACTGTTTAAAGTAGTTATTAGCAATAACTGAACAATCTGTTGTGGTATTAATTATATTAATCATAATGTGGTGGACGTTAATACTACCTCTTTGATTCTTACTCTTCGTTATATTTCACAAATCATTGAGAAAGAAATATCAAATTTTCAGTCATTTTTCACCCAGCTGAAAATTTATTCTTCCCTTAATATTAACTAAACACTTTATCTTAGCTTGTATAAGTTTTCGTAAAAGTATTAGTTATGCAATTGCTTTCATCTTAAGTTACTTCACTACACTGTTTTTCACAATTTTCTGAAAACATTAATTTTGGACACATATTTTAGAAATATATTTGTGAAATTATATTTAATATTTCACAAATATATTTCTAATTTAAAAGTTATAATATAATTATATTATAACTTTTATTTGATATTACAAGGTAAATTGCTGATGAACTTTAAACTCAGATGATGGTTAGTATTGCATCCGGAGATTTTCAAATATTAAAAATTAATTTCTTTGCTTTTTTAAACTGTTTAAAATAGTTATTAGCAATAACTGAACAGTCTGTTGTGGTAACAATTATATTAATCATAAGGTGGTAGACGTTAATACTACCTCTTTGATTCTTATTCTTAGTTATATTTCACAAATCATTGAGAAAGAAATATCCAATTTTCAGTCATTTTTAACCCAGCTGAAAATTTATTCTTCCCTTAATATTAACTAAACACTTCATCTTAGCTTGTATAAGTTTTCGTAAAAGTATTAGTTATGTAATTGCTTTCATCTTAAGTTACTTCACTACACTGTTTTTCACAATTTTCTGAAAACATTAATTTTGGACCCATTATATTTTAGAAATATATTTGTGAAATTATATTTAATATTTCACAAATATATTTCTAATTTAAAAGTTATAATATAATTATATTATAACTTTTATTTGATATTACAAGGTAAATTGCTGATGAACTTTAAACTCAGATGACGGTTAGTATTTCATCCGGAATTTTTCAAATATTAAAAATTAATTTCTTTGCTTTTTTTAAACTGTTTAAAATAGTTATTAGCAATAACCTGAACAATCTGTTGTGGTAAGAATTATATTAATCATAAGGTGGTAGACGTTAATACTGACCTCTTTGATTCTTATTCTTATATTTCACAAATCATTGAGAAAGAAATATCCAATTTTCAGTAATTTTTCACCCAGCTGAAAGATTACTCTACCCTTAATATTAACTAATCAATTTATCTTAGCTTGTATAAATTTTCGTAAAAATATTAGTTATGTAATTGCTTTCATCTTAAGTTTACTTCACTACACTATTCTTCACAATTTTATGAAAACATTAATTTTTTACCCATTATATATTTAAGAAATATATTTGTGAAATTATATTTAATATTTCACAAATATATTTCTAATTTAAAAGTTATAATATGATTATATTATAACTTTTATTTGATATTACAAGGTAAATTGCTGATGAACTTTAAACTCAGATGACGGTTAGTATTTCATCCCGGAATTTTTCAAATATTAAAAATTAATTGTTTTGCTTTTTAAATCTGTTTAAAAAGAAGTTTTTAGTTAGCAAAAACTGAACAATCTGTTGTGGTATTAATTATATTAATCATAAGGTGTGGACGTTAAAACTCCTCTTTAATTCTTATTCTTATATTTCACAAATCATTGAGAAAGAAACAATCAAATTTTCAGTAATTTTTCACCCAGCTGAAAGATTACTCTACCCTTAATATTAACTAATCAATTTATCTTAGCTTGTATAAATTTTCGTAAAATATTAGTTTATGTAATTGCTTTCTTCTTAAGTTACTTCACTACACTGTTCTTCACAATTTTCTGAAATCATTAATTTTTGACCCATTATATTGTATAAATATATTTTTGAAATTTATTAGAAGTTACTTTCACAAATAGAATTTTTATTTAAAAGTTATAATATGATTTATATAACTTTTATTTGATATTATAAGGTAAATTGTTGATAAATTTTAAAGTCAGATGACTTGTACTGCATCCGGAGTGTTTCAAATATTAAAAATTAAATTTTGTTTTTTTTTAAACTGTTTAAAGTAGTTATTAGCAATAACTGAACAGTCTGTTGTGGTAACAATTATATTAATCATAAGGTGGTAGACGTTAATACTACCTCTTTGATTCTTATTCTTAGTTATATTTCACAAATCATTGAGAAAGAAATATCCAATTTTCAGTCATTTTTAACCCAGCTGAAAATTTACTCTAAGTTTTCAGCTCTTCTAATTTTTCGTAAAAGTATTGGTTATGTAATTGCTTTCTTCTTAAGTTACTTCACTACACTGTTCTTCACAATTTTCTGAAATCATTAATTTTTGACCCATTATATTGTATAAATATATTTTTGAAATTTATTAGAAGTTACTCTCAAGAATTTTTACCACACCTCTTTTATTTTTTCCATACCAGAGTATTTAGTAATTAAATTTTAAAACAGCTTTTTTCTTGCTTTATCGTTCAATCATCTTGCGGTTTTCATCTCATTAATTTCTTTCAAAGAAATACAAAAGAACAGATTCTGAACAATTAGCCACACAATGAGAACAACTATAAACGTGATTGTTAATGAATATTAATGTTAAATATTCATTGCCAATCTAATTCATTTATATTTAAGGAAGATTAACTCTTCCCAGAAGACCTTCGACTCTCAGGCGTTGTTTAAGGAAGGCTGCAGGCAGGTGTAAGGTCGACATTAAAAGCTAATAATTTAAACTACAAGGTTGAGAGGTGTTTGATCCCAAAGTGTAGCTGTCGAAGTATATATACTGTATAAAACAGTTGATTATAACTCATTTTCACTTTAACTAAAAGAAACGGAGGTGAATAGAATAAGAAAATGAAATGTTTAAAATGTGATTTCCCAAATAATGAATTTTTTTTTATTTCAAATGAACTTTATATTGTAAGAAAGAAATTGAAATAGTATTTTACAAGTTGTTTTGTAATGAAAGATCTGAAAAAATTCTGCCTTGAAAAAATAACACTTGATATCTGAAGGACAGTGTGGTTGTTAGATTAAGAGAAGGAAACACTTTAATAGCGTTTTTCTAAATGTTTAAAAAATATTGCAAAGGACTTCTAAATATATAAAATAATCTTAAATAATTGCATTTTTAAAGTTGTTTTATTATAAAAATGTAAGAAGGATATTTGAACCTCTGCGTTGAAAAAGTATCACATATTTGCTACTAGTAAGTTACAATTATTTATGTGAGTGACAAAGTTTCATTTAACAGTATTAATCTAAGTATAAATGAGCACTATAACTACAATTATTAATTATAATAGTGCAATCAATCTGATGTGAATTCAGTTACTAATTTTAAAATAGTATTTTTAAGTAAAACTATAAAACAAAATATTTATGGACAACAAGGGACACCTGCGAACCACAAATCATTAATAGACTATAAAGAAATTTAAATGTTGTTTACTAATTGTTAGTTGTTAAATATTGTTTAAATATTGTGCCTTAATTATACAAATCCCTCTCAATATAGTTTTTACAATCATATCTTTATAAAAACTTTCTGTTTTTAAAATAACTCTTGAATTCAACTAAGGCCTTTATACGAAGTTTCTTTGAAAATTAAAAAAATAACTCGAAGATATTAAAAAAAATTAATAATTTTTATAAGTCTCAAGATTTGCCTTTTCTATAATTTAAGATTTATGAAATAAAATTACCTGTCTTAGGCTAAAACAACCCCTTTGTCCTAACAAGAAATCCTCTTTGTTCTGCATCCGCAGTTAAAATGCTTTCTTGGTTACGATATCTTAATTATTCACTTTCAATGTAATTTTCAACATTACCAAAAGGGTTACTGTAGGAACAAAAGTTTACAAACAAAATATTCTCTGTAAGGTGTAAATGAAAAAAAAAAAAAAAAAAAAAAAAAAGATGCATTGATATGCTTGAGTTAATAAACTTTGTGAGTAGTCATAACTACACTAATGACTTAGCATGATCACGAACAATTTAGTCTGGAGCGTTAATGTTTATTATTTTTGATTTGCGAGAGCTAATGGTTTGGTATGGTGTGCTACGGTTTACTTTTTTCAACACGAGGGTTAATGAGACCGGGATCTACTGTTTAAAGCCGATTTCGAACGGCTACGAACATCCATGCCACAGTGATATTCAAACTCACGAACACCGGTACTGGAGACCAGAACCCTAACCATTCGGCCAGCGTTCGGACACGGGGGCTAACGAGACCAGCGTTTACTTCTTAACTCCTAATACGGATGGCAAAAGACAAGCATCCCAGCAGTGAGATTCGAACCCACGGTTGGTTTGGTTTGGAATGCTAAGGTCAGTTTTAGAACTAATTAGATTGGGACCTACTGTTTAGAGGAAATTTTCAAAAGTTACGAACGGATTTCAGCCATTTAATTTGAACCCACTAACTGCAGTAAAAGGAGACAGTACCCTATCTATTCGGCCATCGTCCGACATGACAACGAATGACTTAAACCTAAATACATGTATTGTGATTTCGTCTAGATAAGACGTAGCTTATATGTGTTTCAAAGTTTAAGTATAACGTTTACAGCGTATCTAAAAGATTTTTGATTTTTATCTTTAGCAGTTTCAAAATATTTTCTAAACAGTTTTGACTCAGTTCTCTTACTCGATTTAATCTTTTATATTTTTATCATGTATCAACGCGACGTAACGCTCCATATGGTGTCAGCGAGTGCTATTAGTATGTAAATTTACCAGAACATACTGAAGAAGAGGAACTAGTTTGATTTGGTTTGGACTGGATTGCTAGCTTAATTTTTCCCTGTTTTTTTCGCAGTATTAAGGATAAGGAGACCAGGACTTGCTGCATACGCTTACGCACATCCATACTAGTAGTGGATTTGAAACCACTAACTCTGTCACTGAAAGACAGTGTTTTAATCATTCGGTCATGGCTCGTCTTTAATATCAATTAAAGACAATTCTTTAAAATAAAATATCTCGTTGTACTGCCGTCAGAGCATATGTTGTTTTGGGGGATATTGTTTTGCAATTTGTATTCACCATTTAGATTATTAAATTTAATAAAAAATAGATTATGAGACATGTAGAATAATACTCTATATCCGTCTGTGAAAACTATAATCCCAGTTATGTGTCTGTTTGTTCACAGCGAAGCCTTATGGTTGATAATGTTAAATTTCTCTCAGCTATATGACTTTCAGTTATACATCTCTCTCACATTTACGACCCTTTGCTGTGTTAAGAAATGCAATTTCCTCTCCCTTGAAAGATAACAGTTCCATAAAATCATATAAGTATCTTTCAGGAATTTACAAGTTCTATAAGTTATCGATTTTTTGCCTTCTAATCATAATTCTACTAATCAGAATGATTGGACTAATATAAGATATATTAATAATGTTATTAAGAAATGAAAATGAGTAAATAAATTCAATTATTTTGTTTTTGTTTTTGTCGTTATTATTGATGCATATCCGTAAATATTCATGTGTAAAGCATCCTTTACATTTTTAATGGTAGTCTGTTATATACTAGTTGGTTAAAGTAAATTTTAAAAATTCTGTGCGAATTTAAATTACGATAATTGTTTGGTCCATAGCTCTACTGCAGTTTTAAGATTTCCGAAGTTTGGTTTAGACCTCTACTTTTTTACTACACGAGAGCTGATGAGACCAGGATCTACTGCTTACAACGTACGGCTACGAACATTCATGCCAGTAATGGGTTGATTCGTGATCTCTCTCTTCTACGATTTTATCACTTATACGACTGTTTTCTTTGGTTTCTTGGAAGTAGTATAAATGAGAGATCACTTTATTAAGGCTATCAGATATTAAAAATAATATTCTCCACCTTGCTAAAAAATGAACGTAGTCAAAATAGTTTCTTGCTTACGATTTCCTTACTACTTCTTTTTCCAGTTTATAAGCTTTCATCTGTAATAAATGTAGACGTCTTCATTAATAATTAGATATTGTTAAAAAAACACCAACATATCTCACCCCGGCAAGTACTGTGATATAACTCAAAATTGTAATATATGAGAAATAAATGTTTTTATTATAGTAGAAAATACATTTCAATTGCCAACATGCTTATATGGTTATATTTTAAATTATTCTAATTATTATTTTATCTCTTATACGACTGTTTTCTTTTGTTCCTTGGGAGTCGTATAAATGAGTGATCCACTGCATTTATAAAAGCTAAGGTTACTAGATATTAAAAATACTTTTCTCCCCCTTGGGTTTGGTTTGTTTTGGAGCACTACGGTCTACTGTTTTGCACACGAGGGCTAATGAGACCGGGACCTACTGCTTAAAGCCGATTTCGAACTGCTACGAACATCCATGCCATAGTGAGATTCGAACCCACGAACTCCGGTTCCGACGATCAGCGCCCTAAACAATCGGCCAGCGTTCGGCTCTCCCCCTTCGGAAAATATGAAAGTAGTCAAAATAGTTTCTTGCTTACGATTTCCTTACTACTTCTTTTCAGTTTATAAGCTTTCATCTGTAAGAATGGTAGACGTCCTCATTAGAAATTAGCTATTGTTAAAAAAAATCACCAACATATCTCACCCCGACAAGTAGTGTGACATAACTCAAAATTATAATATTTGAGAAATACATGTTTTAATTATAGCAGAAAATGCATTTAATTTCCAATATGTTTATATGTTTATATTTTAAATTCTTCTAATTATTATTTACGATGCTCAGTGGCGTTGGGTAGCGCTTCGTGCTCCCACAACACAGGTTCCATGTTTGTAAAGCTAAGATTACTCAGATATCACTTCAGTGCGTAGATGAATTAAAAGCGTACTTAAATAGTTTAAATTGACCACCTAAGAAATATGCTTTCGCAAAGATTCTTGGTCACTTAATTGATTGGTACCTTAGGCCCTGGCCCCCTAGGAGCTGTTGCTCCGAGGAGTAATTATTAATTACATGTTATAAATGACGTATTTTAATATCTGAGAAAATATTTTTCAGTTTGAGATAGTTGCGGGACAAAGGATTAAGTTTACCCTCTAATAAGTGGTTTAACTTATTTAAATAAAGCAAAGTCTTTATTGCTTAGCTAAATTCAAAATCGTTAATTATTTCTAAACAGAAAATGTAGACTTTTCACAGTTTATTTTCAAATCCCTTTTCTTTTACTATGCAATTTTTAAAATGAAAATTTGGACAAAGACCTCAATTATGTGTTCTCAAATTAATTGTCACTCACCATAGAAAATATGTTAAAATCTATATTTTATGTTCATTAGTCATGCTCAATAGATTTATTTTGTATAATGCCACAGAAACAGATTTCCTGGATCACATAGTATATCAGAAAATATCCAAAAAATAGATAGAGGAAAAAATTACGCTACTCATAAATCCTGTGTCCTGTCGGGAGTAGTAGATGTATTTAAATAAAGCAAAGTCTCTACTACTTAGCTAAATTCAAAATCGTTAATTATTTCTAAAAAGGAAATGTAGACTTTTCACAGTTTATTTTCATATCCCTTTTCTTTTACTATGCAATTTTTAAAATGAAAATTTGGACAACGACCTCAATTATGTGTTTTCAAATTAATTGTCACTCACCATAGAAAATATGTTAAAATCTATATTTTATGTTCATAAAAAGTCATGCAATCAATATAAGATTTATTTTGTATAATGTCACAGAAACATATTTCCTGGATCACATAGTATATCAGAAAATATCCAAAAAATAGATAGAGGAAAAAATTACGCTACTCATAAATCCTGTGTCCTGTCGTGAGTAGTAGATGTATTTAAATAAAGCAAAGTCTCTATTGCTTAGCTAAATTCAAAATCATTAATTATTTCTAAAAAGAAAATGTAGACTTTTCACAGTTTATTTTCAAATCCCTTTTCTTTTACTATGCAATTTTTAAAATGAAAATTGGGACAGCGACCTCAATTATGTGTTCTCAAATTAATTGTCACTCACCATAGAAAATATGTTAAAATCTATATTTTATGTCCATAAAAAGTCATGCAATTAATATAAGATTTATTTTGTATAATGCCACAGAAACAGATTTCCTGGATCACATAGTATATCAGAAAATATCCAAAAAATAGATAGAGGAAAAAATTACGCTACTCATAAATCCTGTGTCCTGTCGTGAGTAGTAGATGTATTTAGAGTTCTATTTTGTCGTCTTATTTCTAAAAAATGTTATATCTTTCAAAACCCCTAATTAAATAAGACAATTAAAAGAAAATTTTCATTCTTTATGTGTTAAATTTCTTTCAGATAGAAAGAAAATATTTTTGAAAAAGATATTAATAAAATTATATGAATTAAATTAAGAGTTTAGTTAACATTCTAGTAGTTCATGGTTCAACTTAAATTTTTTAGAAGCTTACTGAATGACGTGTATTTGGTTTGTTAGAAAGATCAATGTATTTCTGCGAATGTCAAATTTATTCAAAAAGAAACTGAGATGTTTACTTTAAATTACATTTCAACAGATACTAGAATATTGTAGAAAATGAAAAAAAATATCATGAAGGTAAATATGTTCTTTCATAATTATATGTATATATAAACTAATATTAGCCTAGTTAATAATGTGTTTATTTTGACTAATTCAAAAGTTTATCAAAATGAAATATCTATTATATTCTTAAACTAAAATTGACCATAAGGAAATTAACTTAATGAATAGAGTCTGAGAGAAATTTGCTAAACATTTTAACATTAAAAAAAAAACTAATAATTGCTTAATAAAATTTTCCGCTAATTTCTTAGAAGTGTTATGGATGTTGGTAAATAAAATTATTCAGAGAAGTAAATTAAAAATTTAGGGTAAATTCTTGCTTCTGGTTCAGCTTAAATTTTTCTAAGGTTACTGAACAACGTGTATTTGGTTTGTTAGGAAGATTAATGTATTCCTCAGATATCAATTCATTTAAAAAGAGACTGAGATATTTCCCTTCAATTGCATTTGTAGAGGATTCTAGAATAATGTAGAAAATGAAAAAAATACCATGAAGGTAAACATGTTCTTTCATAATTATATGTATATATAAACTATTATTAGCGTAATTAATAATGTGTTTATTTTGACTAATTCAAAAGTTTATCAAACTGAAATAGCTATTATATTCTTAAACTAAAATTGACTTTAAGGAAATTAACTTAATGAACTAGTCTGAGAGAGATTTGCTAAGCATTTTGACAATAAAACTAATAATTACTTAATGAATTTTTCCACTAATTTCTTGTAGTAAATAAAATTACTCAGAGAAGTAAATTGAAAATTTAGGGTAATTTATAGCTTCTAGTTCAGTTTAAATTTTTCTAAGATTACTGAACAAAGTGTATCTGGTTTGTTAGGAAGATCAACGTATTCCTCATATATCAATTGATTTAAAAAGAGACCGAGATATTTCCCTTCAATTGCATTTGTAGAGGATTCTAGAATAATGTAGGAAGAATAATGTAGAAAAGCAAGTGCTTTTTCATAATTATATGTATATATACACTGTTATGACAGTTAGTGGCTTGTTTATTTCATTAATTCATAAGTTTATGAAAATGAAATATCTATTATATTCTTAAACTAAAATTGACCCAACGGACGTCAACTTAATGAAATGGTCGGATAGAAATCTGCTAAGGTTTTAAATATTAAAGTAAAAAATTGCTTATACATTTTCCCTCAAATAAATGTGGAATAATTATTAATAAATAAAATTACTCAGAGGAGTAAATAAAAATTTAGGGTACATTGTAGCTACTGATTCAGCTTTAATTTTTCTGAACCTATCATATAGATTAATGTATTCCTCCTTATATATGAATTTTATTGAACTTAAGACTGAGATATTTTCTTTATATTACATTTGCGGATGATACTAGAATAATGTAGAACATGAGATATTTATAATTAAGGTAAATATTTTTTTTCACAGTTATATGTATTCATGAACTTACACACGCATTTAACACTCTCTTTTGTTTATTTCATTAATACATAATAAGTTTTAATACATAATAAGTCATAATAAGTTTTATTATTATGCCCTTGTATATTGGCAAAGTTGGCAAAGTGAAATGTGTACTTAACTCTAAAACTGATATTTATCATAAACTAATTGAATGAAATAGTCCGATAAAAATTTATCATGGTTTAAAAAATAAAACTGAAAATATCTTAATATATTGTCCCACCAATTTCTTAATTTATAAATGATATAATATTTTACAAATGCAACTTTCAGATTTGGTTAAATTGACATTCATTTGAAAACTAGTAAATCGTGTCTGGTGTATTTCCATATTGAATTCTTTTTTGATCTTGAAATACGTTTTGTATATAATACGGATTATTTTCTACCCTTTAATGTTTATATGTTTCCCAAACAATTTTTATTTAGTTATATGTGTAATCATTATCTCACAAATCAGGACGGATGCATGCAAATATATAGATTTTTCCTATCAATATCTAACTCATGAAATCTTATTGGTAAAACTTTTTCACTTCCATTCATTAAAGTTTTTAAATAATAAATCTGAAATTTCGTAACATATTTTATTCGCTGATTTTTTTGGAACTTATAAATCGTATAAACATTTTACACATCCAGGACATTCAGTTTAAAATTAGTGTATTGTAGCATTTAAAAAGCAAGTAGATCAATCATATCGAGTGTATTTTTATCGTAAAGCTTATAAAACCCAATATTTTCATTAAAATGTTTCCTGTATAAAAAATGCAGTTATTTATCTATATTAAGTTATACAAGTTTTCAAAATGATGTTTGATTTGGTTTCTATGCCTGATAAATTTCGTGTAAATACATACATGTCTCTCTCCAATATCTTACTCACTAGACATTGCTGTTAAAACTTCCATACTTCCTTGTATAATGGGTATACAAAATTATTTATTGATTAACTATCTTTAAAAAAGATTAACTTTTTATTGTGCTGCACATAAATAATCACACAAGATAATAATTCTTAAAAGGTATACTGTCACGGCACAAAAACCGATATTTTATAAGTTTATGAATTAAATCAGCACCAAACGTTTTTAAAACCGATTCCAAACGGTTATACATTCTAGAAGCCGAATTCAAAACCATGAACTCTCGTTCCAAAAGTCAACTCATTCGGTTACACTAGCATACTTTAAGGAGACATAGTGTGTTTCCAGACTTAAAATCTTCTTTATAACAGCTTATTTTATTAAATTTATGATAAAATAATAAAATAAAATGTTCTGTTCCCTACAGAATGAATTTTATACAAGTACTTCAATACTGCTCTAACTTTAAAAAATGATTTAATTTAGTCATTTTCACTAGTATAGTATTCATAAAATTGAAAAATGTGCACCAAGTTAAAATAATTCACTTCACTTACGTAAAAGATAACTTATATATATTAGAAACTAAATTTTTGTATCCAATTAAATATAAAAAGCTTTTTTATTCCATAAACCTAAAACTTTAAAGGTATCTGATATATTAAAATTAAAAACAAATTAAAAGTCTTAATTAAAAAATTTTAACATATTTATCTTTTATCATTGTATAAAATACAATATATCCCTCGTATTAATATAATGGAAGTTAAGATAACAAAAAAAGATAATTTGCTTCTATTTAATATAAAAATTAGCTACAAAATTTTAAAAGTTATTTTGAGGGTATTTGGATTTATATTTTTTTACTTCATATGCATATATATTTTGTGTTTTTTTTTTTTTTAAATTATTGATAAATTAATTAATAAAATAAAACTAATAAAATATAATTAATAAAACAAAATAATTGTTTTTATAAAGTAAGACCATTATAATTTAGGAAAAGTTATATTCTAAACAGAACAGAATTATTTATTTCATATTAAATTAAATATAGGCTTTTTATAGAGAAGACTTTCAGCTTAAAAGCAATCTGTTCTCTCAAATTTTACATGAAGTATGAAAGAAAAAATAATTCATAAGAAATCAGGAAGATGTTTAGATGCAACTTGCAAGTTACTGGTTTTATATTTTTATTATGAATTAATTTTCAAAAATATATGAAAAATAGTTCAAACCAAATACCGTTTCGAAATAAGAGGCTTAACTGTAAGTTTAAAACTTCCAGTATTATTTACCATAAATGACTAATTTTGTGTTGTGATTTATTCTTGATAAACTTATTTTTTTTATCTATAAATTTTAATTTTTGACTCATTTTTATCTTAAGACTGATTCTTTTTAATAATTTCAGTTCTTATCACCTAGAGGATGATAGTATCGCAGAGTGTATCACTTTTGTTCTTTTTCTCTTAAACTTTTAAATTTCCATATTCAACTATAAAAAACACAAAATGTCTAAAAACAGGTATTTTCTTGGAGGCAATTTATTTACTTTAATCTAAAAATTAAATTTTGACTCATTCTTATCTTAAGACTCATTGTTTTCACCATTTTGATTTCTTATCGCACAGCTGATGGTTTTATCGCAGAGTGCATTACTTTTGTACTTTTCCTTCTAAATTTCTAGTTTGGGATATTTAACAACAAAAACCACATTCTTTCACAAAGCATGCATTTTTAAAATATTCTCTTCAAATAAAATTTTAGTGATCAAAGGTAAGCTGTCCTTTTTCTACTATTTAGAGTTCATTTTACTTAAAAAAATGCATCAGGAAAATGTTTTGTTACTAAAACTTAAGTTTTCAATGCTTTCCATAGATTGCGTACAATTTATATCTATGCAGAATATTTGATTTATTACTGTTAGTATAAAACTTTTTAAACAACGAAATTACCTTATGAAGATATCCCTGTTGTTACTGACAATCATATAATTTTTTTAATGCAGGCTTAATTTTTTGTATTTTAATACCTTTTAAGTAATTTCAGCTGGTTTAAAACGTTCATTATATCAAATAAATTAAAAATTATCTTCGAAAATTAGAAAATTATACCTAATTTTGTCACGAAATATTTTTTAACATAATATTTGGAATCTGAAGATTTTAATGGCTTTCAAAGAACTGTAATATTAAACTTGCAATTATATGCATACGATATATTAATGTTATTACCCTTTATATAAATATTTCTAAATAATAAAGATGACATTTTTAAAGAAGAAATCAGTGTAGTTATTGGCATTCGGGAAATATTTTCAAGCTATGCCTACTTTAATACAGGCATTTTGAAGAATTATAGATAATCTCAGCTCAGTTAAAAGTTTTAAGCTTCCATGGAACCAAATATAAAATAACTATCTATTTAAAATAGAAAATCATATCAAATTATATATGGAGAATTTTTAACAGAATATTTGAGACCTGAAGCTCTGAATACCTTATTAAAACACTTGCAAATACTTACCTCGTTGGAATTATATTCTTGTAATTACTTGAAATTAAATTTATAAAGGAAATTAGATGCATACATTCAAATGACAGTAAATAATTAGGCATAGCTTAAATTATTTAACGATTTACAGAAACTACATTAATCTCATCATACGGAAATTTCATTTTTATTGTTTATATATGTATGTAGTAAAGATAATAACCCTAACATAATGTATGCATATAATTTAAAATAAATAAAGTAGGGTTAATAATTAATAATAAAGTATAAGGTTATCAATTTTACTAGAAACACATCTAAGTAATATAAATGAAATTTTTTTATGACGAAATTAATTTAATTACTGGAATTCATGAAATAATTTTAACGTATGTCTAATTAATCATAGGGATTTTGGTATATTTTAAGTAATCTCACCTGATTTAAAAATTTTGAG
Source organism: Pardosa pseudoannulata (assembly GCA_032207245.1). NCBI lineage: Eukaryota > Metazoa > Arthropoda > Arachnida > Araneae > Lycosidae > Pardosa > Pardosa pseudoannulata. The sequence continues at coordinate 82,771,923 of CM063503.1, read as the reverse complement.
TTTTCTTAAACCAAATACAACAAATAAATTCAAATAGAATTAATAGAAATAAATTTAAACCAGAATAAAGAAAACTTTGCAAAGAAATGCTGCTGAAATATTTACTCTTTGCTTAAAGTCAAAGCGCAATTTGTATAAAATTTTGTTACTAATAACAATCGGTTAAAATGTAAATAAGTTTTCGCAATTACTCACAATTATACTTAATTTTGATAATAGACTCGGGTATGCAGAAAGAGTTGTATATATCTTTCAACATAAGACTTCAGTGCTAATGGATATCTTAATAGACTTATTGTCCTATTTTTTGACCTAAAAGATATTTACGTGTTTTTAATTTAATATCCTTTGTAGCAGATCAAAAGATCTCCTTATCAGCAACGTAGAGTGACTTTTAATTGTTCTTTTGTTTAAAAGTCATAACTCTTCAGCAATACTATTATTCTTTGAAATCAAATAAAATTAAATGCCTGCAAGTACAAAAGCAGTTTTCCAAGCAACAATGCTTTCATTATTAAGACTCAAAACCTATCTATTTTCTGAATATTTGAACCTGGTGACGCCTTAATTGTGCAAGCATCGTATCAACCCCGCAACTGAATGTATACAATACTATCTCTAAATTGGAAAAGTATCGTGAGAAGGTAAATATAACCTTGGTAAACCACGTGGTCATTTATTTGGTTCCTAAGGACAGTATCCGATTAGAGGTCACAGAGTTCAAAATCAAGTGAAGGATGTGGAGTAGATGGTTTTTCCTAGGAATTTTTTGTTAGGTCAATGGCTAGCTGGTTAAACTGCTCCGTGGCAATAAGGCAAGGTTAAGTGAAAGTTTTGCTTGACCTATAAACCTCATTCTTCGGACAAATATAATGTTTTCCGATATGTTTTGAAAAATCTATGTTATGCATTCCTCTTAATGAATAATTAATGGAATCTTGCAATTATTGAATTAAATTTGTCAACAGAAATGTGTATTAATGATGCATATTGTAATTTACCTTTGCATATGTCAATGGTAGAAAACATGTCAAAGGACACATATTTCAGTGTCATTTCAAGTGTCAATAGCATATTTAAATCTCTAAATATTTACTGTTTGTTGTAGGCGGATAATTAACTCTACATTTATAGTCATAGCTACAAGATATATGTGTATTAATTTTTAAATTTATAAGGTTACATTTTTTAATAAAAATATTAAATAATGTTAAATTAACAAAATTTAACAAATATTTTATTTTGTGCATCTTTCAAAATGAATTTACAGATACTAAGGGATGAATATATTGAGACCTATATAATACATTATAAAAACTATTTACAAAGCACTAATTAATGATTGTTTAGTTTTTCAATACTGAATATATTTAGGAACCTTTATTTTATTTCTATCTAATTTGAATTTACATTTCTACTTTTTACATATCTACATTTCTATCTATTCTAATTTAAAGAGACTGGCTACCACATATATGGGCAAACTATACAATTACTTTCTGTTGTCTCACAGTCTTAAAGTTTTTATACATGCGCAAGAGAACTAAAATCTGTATCTTCAATCTTTCAAAATACAGTAACCTCACACAAATGTGGCTCTCAGCAAAAGAGTTGACCAAAGAAAGAGTCGTAGAAGTGAGAGATTACCCATTTTAACAAACTAAATGTCTTGAATCTCGTGAAAGATACAATAGGTTCATGTTCCATATCATTTTTACTTGTCCATTTCCCTCAGAACAAAATTTAAAACTAGTTTAAAGATATGAAATATATAATATACTATCATCGAAGTGTAAAGGACTTCTTACACTCACGTGTTTAATAATATGCATCACTAATAAACCTAAAAGTAAGACAGCAATAAGATGACATTGAAATTCTCTTCTTTTCCTTTTCTCCTCTCTAACAAGCACACTAATATCTCACATTATTAGTACAATTATCCTCAGTAATAGATAGAAACAGGAACTAATTGTTGACATTTATATATTGATTCCTTTACTGACCCGACCGTGGGCATACAGAAAAAGTACAATTGGTTATTAACAGAACCTGTAAAATCCCTAAAGATACTTAGTTCTTTTGACCAACTTGTAGTTGTTCAAATGAGAAAAAATTGCTTTTCTTAATCCCCCCCTCTCAAATATGCATCATGCAAAAGTAATCGCACAGCTAAAAGTGGTATATCTAATAATATTATTTAACATTATTTCCCTAATGGCTTCACCAGAGAAACGATACGTATGAGTGAGAGAGCTGAATAAATGAGAGGCACATAAATGCGATATTACTGTATGTATATTTACGCATACTATTTCATCTACCGTTTTTTATCAAGTAAAACTAAAACTATATATTTCTCCTTGCTTGATTTTCCTTGAATTTTATTTTTTTTATCGTTTCTAAAACCTTTTTGAACTTAATAATTTTTCAATTCAGTGCGAAAATGCTATTTTTTTCCAAACAAGGACTTAGTATCCTTCCAACTTTTTTATTTTATATTCAGCTTTTTTATATTAAGCTTTTTTATTTTAAGCTGTATTGTAGCCATTGTAATTATTTTGCATTTTATAATCCGATCTAAAGTATTGTCAGGTAAGTCCGTTTCAATAGTTCATTTAATTAAAATTTAAAGGTGCAAATTTTTTTGAAACCCTATAACTTTTAAAATAGTTTAGGTCAAAATTAAAAAAAAATATTTTAAAATTTCTTAAGAAGTTTTGGTTCGAATTTCCATTTATCTGAAAAGAGACATTTTTAATGATGCTTTGAAATTTGGCACTTTCTTGTATATGTTTGCATACACAAAATAAATGAGAAAGTTCTTGTTTTGCTGGGAATATGTTGCTATTTTTAATATAAGTATCAATAATTAATAAAGTTAAATGAATTTGAAAATGTTTCAAATATTTAAATTTTAATGCACATGTGTGTACAATTATATATATAACTATTGTTATTACAGCATCCATTTTTTCAAAATTTTAATTAATTATTATATAAGAGATTAATTAATTTATTTTAGAGAATGCCCATTAATCAGTAGCTGTCGGTGTAATATAAATTTCACAAAGTTGATATAACTTTTTAATATTATATGATCACGGCAGATTTAAAAGATATCATTGTAATGAATTATCACAAATCAAATTTGAATTTAAATAACTTATAGATCTAAGTCCATAAAATGCAATATTTATTCGAATACTTTTTCATCAACTTTCTTAAATTCTATACGTATTTTTATAATTTAAAGAAACAAACTTACTAAAATAGTTACACGTATGTAAATAAGTACATAAGTACAGGAGAAAGAATGAACTTGCAAATACAATAATAAATAAGATATATTATATGTATACAATTGTATTCATAAACAAATTTCTAGATTTCAAAATATTTTATATACCAAAGAATATGTATAGCCCCAGTATTTGAACAGGTTTTACAATATCTACCAAAATATATGCATTTATTAAAGTAAAATATACTTGAAGATGTATGCTTACACGTATGTCCAAGGATTTGCGCATTCTTTTATTCCTAAATGCATTAGAATTGCCCGTTATATCCCACTGATATAATTTTGAAATTTGGCTTAAAGATTACTTTGACTTCCTAGCTTTTTACAAGTCGTCATAATTATTAAACTTATTTTTCCTTTTATTTTAAGTGAATGGTACTAGTAGTGAAACAAATTAGAATAACTATCAGAACATTCTGTGAGATTCAAGGTTTTTGGGAGCCTGAAAAACTAAAAATAATTCTTTAACTGGAGGAGACAGTCATTCAGTATCTGTGGGTGACATAAGTACCGCATATAATTCTACGAGCGTCTGTCTATAACTATTTTTGTTCGTTTCGGATATGACTTATGGCCTCTTTTCTCTTGCAGATAACCCTGATCCTGATCAAGACTTACATATTTCGGTAGCCATGACAACCACATCCCATCTGCTGGACAGTGGGTGGCTCTCTTTGGTCATCTCTGGTCATGATTCAGCCAAAGTTCCGGCCCCTACGGCCACAACAGATCCCAGCAGAACTGGACTAAACAGAGGACCAAATACAATTTCTGCCAAACTGAAGGTGACTTGTGAGAAGATGGACTTAGAAAAAGCACGCAATGGAAGTTTGTCTTCACAAGACGAATCTTGCATTGGTGGGTGTTCAAGAAAGAACAGGCCAAAGAATCCAAAGTAAGTAACTTTTCATCTTTAAACATCAGGATGGAAAATGACTAAAGTTGGAATGGAATTTCCCTTTGCTTCGGATTTCATTACTCCTAAATTTGTACAATCTGAAATATAGAATTAATCAAAGAAAACCTACATTTAATTTGACTTAGTATCTTACAAATTAATTCCAATAGTAAATAATTGAATCCAAAATATTATAAAAGAAGAAAGTTTTTTTACGATTTCAACAGCACACATACATTTTTTTTATTAGCTTAATTTTGATAAAATTAATTTTTATAGTATAAAAACATTTTTAAACTTAATGTAATGCAGTTAAAGATTAAAATTTAAGATTTTTCTGTTTTAAAAAGTGTTGATAATATTTTAAATTAATTAAAACATTTTTAAATCTAGATATTTGATAACAAATGATACAAACTTGAGTTTATTTTTTCATCTAATAATTTATAAATAACATATTATCATTTTTAATGAAGTAAAATAAAAGATATCTTTTCCTTCACTGAGAAACTGTTATGAATTTAATATAATTACTTATTGAAGATTTCAATATAGCCGCTATCTATAATAACAAGGCTTTAACTTCTAATCAAAAAGTTAAGCTTTAAGATTTTGTTTAACTTTAGATAAAGATATTTAGTTCACTTCAGAATACTGAAGAACAACGTTTTTAATAAATTTATTAGTTTTGTGCGAAAACAAAATATTGACTAAATAGTAGTTTAGTGTTTATAATGGTTCAGAAATGGACTCTTTGATAAAGTTTAAACTCTAAGTTGTATGTTTGAGGTGGTTGATGGGCTATTTTAAACCTTTTTTACACTTTAAAGAATTTTAATCTGTCCTACACTTTAAATTATAATTTTACATCTAATTACAAACATATCTTTATTAATTTTTGCTTTGTAAATTATTGGTGTTAAGGGGTTAGATATTGTATCCTTTGAGTCTCATTAAAATATTCATATTCTTCAGATTGATTTGAAATTAATCTTTGGACCAATTAATATGAAATAAAACAATAAATAATTAATTAAATATATGCAGCCTTTAGTTAGTATGTTTTGTCTCTCACGTTTGAACTGCAATTTTTAAAAATTTAATTATACCTTTGAGGAATCAAATATTGGCGTAAATGTGAAATGTAACAGTTGTCTATGTAATTTAATTTGACTTCGAAAGGGAGAGGTAAAAATCTTATATATTTTTAAAAACCTTATAGATATTTAAAAAAGATTACATTATGAAAAATGTAAGGAAATATTTATATTTTTAAACAATAAACATATGTAGCTAAGGGGACTCCTGTCTTAATTTTGAAAAAGAAGTAGATTTTAAGTCACGGAAGATATATGTGTGTATGTGACTTGACATGGCCCGAAGATACAGCTGCAAGCCATACAGCTGCGTAGAAAATCGACGGGACTGAGTATAAAAATAAAACCTTAGAATTAATAAAACGAAAAACATAGATTAAATACTGTAAAGAGATGTTTAAGTAAAATGAGTTTGTATCAAAATTTTAATTAAAAACTTCTACAATATTATAGTTAAACTTTTTTTCTTTAAATCATTATATAAAATTTTTCATTTTATATTAGACAAGAATCTCATACAGAATTGATAATCGACTGTTACAGTGTGTTTTATTCCACCTTTTCTCATTTAAAAGTCATCCAAGATCCATGTGTTTGTAATCGTGAACTTAAGGCTTGAAAAGGGATTTTTTACGAAGAGGATGTTAAATGTTTTGTTTCCTGAAGTATGTAACAAAATAATAATTTCTTAATGAGAAAAGTAATTTATCTCTATATTGGAGGGATAAAATTAAACATAATTTTAGTGTACGAAATTTTAATTTAAGTCAAAATACTGTAAGAAATATTATTAATTTTATCAAAATTTGATATAAAATTTGCAGTAATATAAGGATTAAAGTTATAAATCACTGTTACAGTTTGTTTTAATTCCAACTCTCATTTGAATCTTTTCTTATTTAAAAATCAACCAAGATCAGTGAGTGCAAATACAAACTTTTAATGTAAGATGGAACTGTTTAAGGACGAACATGAATTGGAATGCTTAGTGCCCTAAAGTAATATGCCAAGTTATAAATTCTTTCTAAGGCGTAAATGTATTTTTTAACTGTAAAGAAAAAATTACCCTTCATTTAGAATTCATTAAACTTTGTCTAAAATAGTCAAACAAATATAGTATTAAAGTTTCAAGAAGAAATTGCTATAATATATAACTATAACTGCCTGTACAATTTTAATTTAAAATTTAAATATTTAATATTAGACAAAATAAAAAATATACCCTTTCAATAAAAGCATAAATAATTATTTTGTTAACCGTAACAAAACCCAATATGTATTTTTTATGAAGCAATACTCCTTTTGCTTCTCTGAGATATTAAAACAAGTTGCTTTCTTTTAGGCATATGAGAAGAACTTTTAATTTAGGTATCATTTACAGAATCAGTAGGGAATATTTAATTATATTTTAATCAAATCTTTATATATTTTCTGTCATTTGAAACTAATGTAACAGGCAGAGAAAGGGTTTTAGTTTTAGATATGTTTTCAGTTTAAAGAATAAGCATTTCACAAATGAATGATTACAGATTTTTGGTATTTTTGTAAAATAATAAAAGTTTCGGACCACTTCTGGGTTAGTAGACGAATTTCAGTTTTTAAATAATTTGTGAGTGAAAGTATACGCTCTGTTTCTTGCCGCGAACTTTTGATAATTTTCGTTCAGTCATATAGTAAATGACATAAAAAATACGCTGAACCAATTGCTACCATTCCCTTTGTAGAACCAATAGATCTTTGTGTTATTTCCTTTTGATAACAATACAAAGTTCAACCAAGATTCGCCCTAGATTTCACAATTAGATACTAACAAACAGATGACATCATGTACAATCTGTCACCTACGCTCCTAGATAACAATTGGCTCATGCATTGCCATAATGGTGCGGTATTTAAAAAACTACTTGGAGTTATTACTTTCCATACTTTGTTTAGGAAATATAGATATTTTTCTAAACAACATTTTTCTTATTGTTTCAAAGCTCTGCTAGGTTTTTAAGGATTGTTAAGGCTTTTACAATCATTTAAGACTTTGCAGACTGCAAATTATTAAGGATTTTAGATAATTTAGGCTACTGATGAACAAAACAAATTATTAGAAATGAACTTTATAAGTAATATTTTTAGATCTTTAAGATATCTTTTTAACTTGTGTTTTCGCAATCTATGTATGTAAAGCTGATAGTAGTTATTAAATAATGTTCATTCTTTAAAGAAATTCTTTAAAAATTATTAAATGTTCACTCTTTAAAAAATAATTTTATAGTTATTTTTTCTTTGTATTAGAATACATATATTAGAAAAATCTGGCACGATATCGGAAAATATTTTACTTTTGCATTATGAATTCAATCATAAATTTAATTAATAAAACTATATCTTTAAAATATACATCATTTAAAGGGACAAATTATATTGAATTTATAACAATATCATTAAGAATTGAAAAAATTTCAATTCTTAACGATATTATTATAAAGGGAATATATGTATAATATTCTTACGCAAAACCTATATGAAACAAAAATCTATTAGAAAAGAAATTTTTTAGTTAAACTACAAGACCATTTGATAAAAATTGATTCGTCCAACAACATTGCTTAAAAATGTTCCAAGGGCACAGCAAACTAATCGCTTTTATTTTTTAAATTTTTTCCAGAATTTATATAGAAATAAATGTGGGTATTGATTTTCATTTATGTTATATACTATTTATATAAGATCATTATTTAAAATTTTACAATGTTTTTCCAACCGTTTCGCGAATTTACGGTATTTAATCCCCTGTAATACTTTGGGAAATACTTTGCGATTTTCAAAAGCACACTCAAGAAATTCATAATAATATCACATCTAAAACATTTCTAAATTGCTAATTCGATAAAAAAATCATCAAATTGGAAAATATTATTTTTAAAAGTTTAAAATAAAGGTGTATGACCAAAAAACAGATTTCAGTGCAGTAAAATAATCACGTTATTCGAAAAATGTCTTTTAATAATGAAGCGATACCTCACTTGATTTTTCCAAGAAAAAAAATCCCTTTATATTTAGGGTCAATATCCAAAACCGAAGTTTCCTTGTCCCCTTTAAAGCCTTTCATAAATTATCTATATGTAAATCATGTTGGAAAAATATATAATGTGCACTTAAAAACATTAACTTTATAAAGATTTTTCTCCTTATTAATTCAATACAAATGTAAGAGAAAGTCTTGAACGCAAGATATTAGAAAATGTATTGTTGTTGGTTTTACTTATGCCCAGTGGACAAGCCAAAGTTGTAAGCCATAGATTACCTGAATTAAGGTAAAGGGTGCGCCTTTCAATTTTTAAGAAGAGAACAGCTTTTCACAAAGTGGATCCTCGTTATTTAGAGGCAGGGACCCAGCTGTAGACCCACCCCACCCCCAAAAGTATCAAACTTGGAGACTACAAACATATTTTACGTCCCCAGTCATTCTTAATGGACATGGTGGAGCTCAGGCCAGTCCAAACCCGCAAGCTTTCAGTTACGAGATCGCTGCCTTTGCCAACTGAGCTACAGCTGATCGAAAATGCGTTACATTTGCAATAAAATTCTTTTAGAAATATTATTTATAAAATTATATATTTGCAGTATGCATTGTTTAACAGCTATACATAACTTATCCATATGTAAATCATGCTTGAAGGGAAAATTATACAAAAATGACCTAAATGTTTAGTATTATCAAATCAAAGCTAAAAAAATATAATGGGAATAATTTAATAACTTAAATAATATATGTGTACATCTGTGCGCACAATTGCCTAAAGCAAATAATTTGTAAGATATATTGCACAAATTAAACAGTATGATATGGGAGAAAAATTATTATAAATTGTACTTAGACATTAACTTGAGAGAGATGCAAATAATTTAATTCTTTGTAACTATCAGTATATTATAAATATGGTAAAAGCAATAGTATCAAGATATCTTTGAAAGGTTTTAGTTTAATATGTAAAAAACTACCAAAAAATAAATTTTTATCTAACCTGTTAGGGAAACAGTAGATTTCGACTGAAAATTTGATATTTAAATGCAATTTTGTTTTTAAATACAACTAGAAAAAAGAATCACATAGGGTGCTTTACTATCCAAACCTTATAATTAATATAACTATTAACACAGCAGACTATTTAATTATTACTAATGACCACTTTAAAATATTTTTTAAAACAAAATTTTTCGAAAATATTGAGTATTTTAAACTTAAAAATTGAATATCTTATCGTTATATATTTTCGAAATTTATCGATCGTTTTTCGTCTAAAGTATAAAACAAAAGTTAGAATTTTATTGTTTGAAGTTTATTAGCTTTAAATATTTTTTTAATTTTAAAGAATTATTAAACATATTTTGGACAAGAAAAATGGGTATTTTAACTGCGATTATTTTTTTTTCTAACTATAGTTCCACTGATGCTTACTTTAACAGATAAGATTATTTCGTAGTACGAAAAGGTTCCACAATGAAAAAAATAGCCCTATTATACATAAGAGTGATGCGCATGATGTATTTTCAGTAATCCCTCCTTTTAAATAACGAATAATTAATAATTTTCAGAGTTAATAAATTTTAAACTTCAAGTATGCTTTAAATATAACACTTTTGTGTATATATAGTGTTAATAATATAATAACATTTTAAGGGAATCTATCAGAACAAAATACTATAATTTGAAAGTCAATAGTGCTTTTAGCATACAAAAATAAAACATTTTAACAATTTTGAATATTGTATCGAAGGTCGTACTCGGAAGGGGGAGGTCGTAGGGATCCGGACCTAGAAATTATATCATTTACACAGAAATGTTCACCTCTTAGTTAGACATGTTTCTAATAATTGTTGTGCTATATAATAACTTTTATATTTAATAATATTCTTCAACGTATAAAAACACTCATAAGTGATTTAATGATTACATTGTAAAAAAATAATTGAAATAATTTTAAAATTTAAACTTGTTTATAAAACTAATTATTTTTTACATTGCTCCTGATTAACTTTTGATTTCATTATGATTTACAATGCCGCCATCTCCAACTTTCCCATGACCTAATATAAACACCAGTTTACTCTTTGCAAATTGGTGTTTTTGGTGATTATCTTCTTAAAACCATCGAAAATACTGAAATCTGTTTAAAATTTGAATCGCTAGAAAAGAAGTGTTAAATTGATTATCAAAGGAATAAGGTTCTCGTAGTATCTCGTGTAATTTTCAAATACGAAATCAGAATACGACCCAAAAAGTGTTCCGATTCAATGAGCAAGAACTTTATAAAATTAAAACTATTTATTAATTATCTATTTATAAAATTAAAACATTAAATATGATAGATTAAGACATGCATAATTATTTATTATCTATGATAGAAATGAAATTAATGATTTCATATTGTAAGTATTCATACTTATTAATGTAGTTCTTTCTGAAATTACTAATAGTAATCATTTTTATTTTTAAAAAATTAAAAAAAGTTATTTAATTTTTACTTATTAACGTAGTTCTTTCTTAATTTACTTATAGTAATCATTTTTATTTAAAAAAATTAAAAAAAATGAAAGTATTTATAAGTCCGATTTTCCCCTAAATTATTTTCTATGTGAAGCTTTGTAGTATACCTTTGTAATCAGTGAAGAGATCTTATTTTAAACATCAAATTAGGCCATTTATATAAAGAAAAAACTTCGTGAGAAGAGATTTGTTATTGTATGTAATTATAGTACTATAAAATGAAATGTTTTTCCTAAACATAGTTATTTATCACAATTTTAGTCGATGTACCAACTTAAAAATTAGATTTCTGTACGAGACTTGAACTATTATAAAATTTCGATCCAAATAACATAAATATAAAAATTTGTGATACTCATAAATTCGGGGAATTGTTTAGAGGATTTCCGCTGGAAAGGAAACATCTTTCGAAGCAAACACAAAATTTTGAAAATTATTTTTTAACACATTGCATGCGGGAAACGTACTTTTACATTTTAGTAGACAGTTACTGGAGCGTGGGTTACGTAAACGTACGTAATCAGTAGATGTTTCAGATTCAAGTCAAATAACGTCCGCTAAACGTGTAAGTACGCGACGAAATAATTCCATATGCAACATTTTAAACTGCTCCTAAAATCGGACTTTAGGTATTAATGAGATAAGGGAACATAGCACCTTTGGATCTGAAAAGAGTTCATTATAACAGCCTACACTTGATAAAATAATAAAAGATAAAGTTTTTCTCAGTTTAGAATTAAATATTTCATAGATCTTTCATACAGGTCTAACTTTATAAAAAGCTATCTAGTTTTGTTATTGGACAGGATGTTTTCAAAGAAACGTTATAGGTACATTTAAAAAGAAACTGCTAAAAATCATACTACTAATTAAAGAAATATTAATACACTTACCCCAAAAATAACTTTTGAAAATTGTAAATTAGAAACTAATTTATAATATTAAATAGAGGCTAATTATCGTTTTAATTCATTAGCCTCAATCATACTAGTGTGACTAATATATTTTATATCATGGCAAATGCTTCATTTTTTAATTTCAATTATTTAAAAGTTTTTTAATTTTTATTTAAATTTAAAAATGTCAGATACTTTTGAAGATTTAGATTTACAGAATAAACTACATATTTTGCTTTATTTCGATATAAAAATCTAGTTTCTAGTACGCATATTTTTAAAGATAACTTGCTGTTAAGTAAATTTTATATTTTTTATTAAATATATTACTTAATTATAAGCTTATTTTAAGTTTTTCATTAAATATGTTACTTTAAACTACAAAACTGAATAATTTCTTAAAGCTTTATTAAAATTCATTTTAAAAGGAGTCAGTACTCTTTACTTTATCACGAAACGAAAAAATTCTCTTTTAAGGAAAGTTTTAATAGATTTAAGAAACAATATAAAACGTACACAAATTTAAATGACTATCGGTTTACTTTAGTAAAAGGAAAGCGCCAAAGTTGGAACTTCATCGATGAAATAAACGTTATTTTCAGTTCAGAATCTGATTTAATTTTTAGGTCGAGTTCAATTAACCTTCGTGAAACAAAAGATGACCGTATTGTGTTTAAAAAACGTATCGTATGGAAAACAGTATCTCAGAAAAGATTTTAAAGATATTAATGTATCCGATGAACTGTATTAACAGGTGTACGGATTTTCCTTCTTTACAAATAAGAGTTCAATTTTTATCTTGAACAGAATTAATTTTCTGTTTCTAAGACGAGGTCATAGATCTGACTTACAATGAAATCTAATCGTAATAAGAAAATATTTAGAAATCTTTATTATCTATGTATTACAACTTGAAGCTACAGTTAATAGTAAAATATGTCATTTCAAATATTCTTGTCTTATGTTCTTTTTTTTCTAGTAGTTTCTAATAAAAGGCCGGAGGAAGTCTTTGTTATTGTATTAGTTTTTTTTATAGAATTAGCGGGCTCTTATCATAATGAGACCACCTAAAATTCCATATAAACCTGATCACTATTATACTTAATATATTTGAAAAATTAAAATCCCATATTGGATATTGGATATATCCCATATTGGATTTTTATATCGTGTTGAAAAAGAACGCAATTATTTCCTTTTTTAAGGTAAAAACTTACCAAGTTTCAATTTTGTCCGTTTTTCCATGATATTCTAATTTGATCCTATGAGATTCATTCTGACTTTAAACCCTGTCAGAGTACTTTTTTGATCATTTTGTAGTTTCAGCCCAACAAAAATGCTGAACGAAGATAATTTCTCATGGGTATCAACTTGGAGATGTGAAATTTTCTGCCACTGTGGTGGGAGATTCGGTGGTGTAAGGTTGTGTGGAATATGGCGACCAGATTTCGAAGTTAAAATAAAAAGTTTTAAAAGGACTATTTGCAATGCCTGATTTCTTGTTGCGATACAAATAGGGGCTAGTATTTTTACAGAAAATTATATGTCTAAAATGTAGCCATATCAGATATATATACAGATATAGACTATTTCTGAGAAAATGTGAGGACCAGGGCAACTAATAATTTGGAGGCACTTCAAATATAATGTAAAATTTTGGCAATAAATTCAAGAAATGATATCTATAAAATAATTCTGATAGTTACTTTTAATTATTTTAGTGCAGTTTTGCGTGATTTAAACTTAGCAAATTCGCTGATTTTTTGTAATATTGAATTTTGTTTGTCCTTTTTATCCGATTATGACAAAATGTCTATCATATATATTTTTAATTATTTTCTGAACACTAAGTGACCTCTTACTTTATGTTACTCTCCAGGCAAGGTTAAAAAATTTAGTGCACAACTGAAGTATTGGGAAATCCGTTTAAGAATCCTTTGTTGATAGTTTTTTTAAATCTACCGGTTTCTTGTTTAAAATTGGATTTGTACACATGCTATAACAATATTAGTTTTTCAACGAGTTGTTTATTTCATTTTTATATTACTCTGGCAGTAATTTTGCATTTGAGCTTGTATTATGTTTAATTATTCCATATAATGTCCATAAAATGTTTGATAAATTATTGCAAAGTAGCAAATTGAAGAAATTGATAGTTGATACGTAACTCCATTTACTATTGAATTGGTAATTTTGTTTAGCACTTTTAAAGGAATGAAAATACATACCCACCCACACTTACCCACACACACACAAACACACACACACATACTATATATATATATTATATATACATATATATATACATATATTATATAAAGTATATCATATATATATAACACTTTGAAAATATATATCTCTATAATAAGATATTATAATCAGATATATATTATATATATATATATATATCATAATTATTACACTTTAATATCTGTTAAAAATTACTATCTTTTCCATTCTTATTTCTTCAAATCTATTTTCCCAGCCACAAAATATCTTTGCTCTGAAGGACTATCGGCTTTGCCAAGCAAGCCCTAGCCTTTGAAATATCTAAGCTACGACCACAAGTGTGACACTAATTAATGTTTTACATCTCTCTCACACACGCATACAAATACACTTATATGTATGCCTACATATTTATATCTATTTATATCTCTCTCTATAAATATATCAACAGAGCCTCTTGAAAGTTAAGGGTTAATTTAGCGTTATGGGTTTAAAATATCTGAAGAAAAATTTGATAAAATATTCTAGTAATTGTGCAACTAACTTAACATTTTAAATCAAACTGAAAGTTTTTTTCGAATTGTAGATACATAAACTGACTGAAAGAATTGTTGTTAAAATTTAGTTTATATAATAAAAACTGTTTGTTTTACAGGTTTGTTTTGCAGGATCAAAATTGTCTAACCCTTAAGAATCGAAAATTTTATCCTTGGTATATATTAATACTATGTGAACATGAAAATTATTATGTTATACTATTATGAACATATGATAATAAGATGACTGATTACTACAATACGGTCATAATAATAAAAATGATTTCAAAATTATGATTATAATAAAAATGATTTCAATTCTCAGATTTCAAAAGTATTAATACATACTTCCAAAGCTGAGTCATTTGAAATTTAATGGTCAATTCGTAAGTTTAACACTTTAATTACAGAAAGAAATTTATTGAACTTTCGTGGATTTTTTCTGACAAAATGTTCAATGATTTTAATATATTTTCTCTTTTTTAATATAGATTAATTTTTAAGTTAGCGTGGTTAACCAACGTATTAAGTTTTAACTAAAATGCTATACTCAAAATGACGGTTGGATATGACCCCCTTTAGAAATTATATATAAAGGAGTTTTATTATTGCATTTTTATGGGAACTTGTTAATAAAAGTGCTGAATATTACAGAGCTGAATATTAAAATTGTATTGTTATGTTTATTGCAATGCCTTATTTGCATTTATTAAATCTACTAAATTTGCGATAGAATGTAAGTACGTATATGTAAGTGTTAAGAATTTCTAATGTATCTACAGCGCTACACTGGAGTAAAGAAACATTTAATTGTGTACATGCAACTCATTAAAACTTAAATATAAAAGTGTTGTAAAATTGCAGCAAAAATTTTATGGGTCACAGACCAGTTTATGAAAGCTCGTTGCAGTGTTGAATGTTAAAATCGTATTATTCTATTCATTATACCGCAATATATGCATCTATTTTCTTTTACTAAATTCGTTAAAGAGTGCAATGCGCATATGTAAATATTCATTTTTTATTGTATTTATCTATCGCACTGCATTAGAATAAAAATTTAACTGCATACTTTTAGCTGATTATTTTTTTCAATAGATAAGACTTCACGACTAATTGCTACGTAAAATACAATAAAAATTTAAGTTGGAAATTTATATTCTGTAGCTGTATTTTTATAAACATATACTGTTTAAATAGTGATATGTAAGTTTTATAACACATGGTTTAAAGTTGACCTTAGCCTTAATTCTAGTTTTACCGGAAACGTCATACTTTTAGCGTTATTCCACCTTCTTGGACACTAGTACCATTTTATAAAAGAATATCTTTCTATCAACATTAGTATTATTGTGACTCAAAGCAGTGGCAGAAATATTGATTGGGAAGTGTATGGTAAATATTAAGCTATGTTTTGGAACAAACAGCTAAATAAAACTATAAATATTGATATTTATATACATTTCTAATGGTAGTTCCATTATCAACATGTATATTACTATTGAGTAGTATATCATCATGAATTACTCATGGTTTTTTAATGCTGAGTAAACAGTACGTTTGAAAGATTACACACTAAGTTTGGAAGTTTATAATTTATAGATTTTATTTTTAAAAACATACAAAACTAATGAAATATTTTGTTATAATATAGTTATAACATATCTAACTGTAATTCCAGTTATGCCAGAAACAAAAGTAGTCTAGCGTTAAAATAACTTACGAGGGAATACGTAAAATATTAGCTAAGAATTCAGTCATTAACATAGTACTTAAAATAGGTCAAAGTACAAGTCTTTTTTCCATCCCGTAGGCACATAAAGGAGCTGGAAAACTTTTTGTCTTGCTAATTAAAATCTTTTAATCACCAGGACGTTTGAGAAAAGCAGGAAATGTATTCAGCGTTATGTAAAGAATAGACATCCGCCAGCCTTTTCCTCTTCAGTTAACCACTGCATCAGTTATTTTCACAGCTGCTATAAATGTGCTTTTCCTTTCCCATGGTAACAAAGAAAATTTCGGTGTCTTATCATTATTAACTCTATTTTTCTCTCAATCCCTACGCGTTTTATTCGGTTAGTAAATACAGAGTAAAATTGCTCACAAATGCAACTTTATACGTGTATCTACAAATTTTCTTTATACCACTATGAAGTAAATCGTACCTAAAACGATTTAATCAGCATTCTGATTTGAATAACAAACGTTTTCTGCAGCTGCATGGAAAATAAAAAGCTCAAACGTATATTCAAACGTGGGATACAAGGTCATTACTATTTATAGGGAAAGAAAACAACAGTACATTAAATAGTAAAGATTTTTCAGCTAATGCTTGAATAGGTATAATATTATAGTTTATAACGCTTAGATTAAAATGTATGCATTGACACATCGACACACACACTTATATGTGTATATGAATATACATGTAATATAACAAAAATTACTGCTCTTAAAGATTCTCAAAATTCTCCTAAATTACGGTATATTTTTTAATCTTTACTCTCTCAACTACTTAAACTAAATCAAGGACGTAATTCATTGAGATTGGCTTCCTTTCACGACTTTTGAATCCATAGACTAAATTAGTTCTGCGTACGGCCTTTTTACATCTGTTCTACACCAGATGTCTTTTCTCACATGAAAAACCAAACACTCTTGTAATTAACAAGTTGATGTGTGACGTTTCAATAAACAACTGTAGCCGTGATGTTTTTGCAGCCGCAACGAGTATGCTGTCTTTGATTCTCTCCCATGATATGATAAGTTATGAGATTATCCACTGCTTAGGGACGACATTCTCACAGAAACACTTATGTCCGGCGATTGTTAAAGATTTAGGAAGAGTCTATCATAGTAAGCTATGAAGAAAATAAAGGGATTCTTATAAAGTTATTGCCTAGTCTCGAGATTCTCCTTCTGCATGATTTCATAAACGTTTAATATTGCGAGTCAAGCCGTGGAAATAAAAAATATGGACTGTGTAATTTAGGTGTAAGGATATTTTGTTACATTTGTATGTATGTATGTGGTATATATATATATATATATATATATATATATATATATATATATATATATATATATATATATATACCTATATATCTATTTCTATCTCTCTCTCTCTCTCTCTCTCTATGTATATATATATATATATATATATATATATATGTATATATATTACCTATTGTAAAAAATGTAGCAAAAATGTATTCCTAACAGTAGTTAACAAGGCGTTGATGATCCTTTCAGACTAAATATATTTATGTCTGTATGTTGATTTTTACCGAAAAACCTTAACTAAATGTAAATTGTGTTTTAATAATGTAAATGTACTCAATATTCATAACAAATACAAATTTATATTAATTTCATTAGAAGTGTTTTGTAAAAATTTTGTAGTATTTCATAAAAAATTAAATGGTGAAAAACTTATTAAAAAATCATAAAAATATTCATGAAAGATTAATTTTTCGTAGACATTAACTGATTTAAAAGGAAAAATTAACGTAATTATTTTAGTTCTCATTCAATGTATGTGCGTAGAAAGTTTCGTAACTTGAAAATGATATTTAAAAGATGGTTTTTCAAATGGAAGGTTATTTTAAAGTATCAATCATAGCGTAAAAGACCGAAATATAGCTGGATAAAGTAGAGCTAGAAGACTTTTAAAAGAGCGTAAACAAACAAATTAGGAAGTGAATTTAGTTTTTCTGACATTTCCTCTTATCGTTTTTCAACCATGAACATAACGATAAGATTATGATTCAAAAGGTAAGTGAAAGAAACAGTTGCACGTATTTGTTGACATAGTGTCTAATTCTGTTCAACTAAGCTGGTAAAATTACTCTATTACATATTCTCCAAGCATAATACTGTCGTTGAATTGATTTCTCCTCGGTATTATATTAGCTGTGAGATTTAGCAATCTAGTTACAATAGTCTCAAATAAAAAGTATTAAGTTAATCACAGAAATACTTACAGAAACAACTGGCAATAGCCAATATTTTTTCTGTGAAGTTTACTATTGATTTAGTAGTTTAGCTAATCCAAGAGATACAAATAAAAAAATTTAAGATAACCTTTACTTGTTCGGCTCGTGTGTCATAACTTGGACGTTTATGTACCCCTATGACCGGCTCCGCTTGTAATGCGAAGTTAAAAACTACATTATTGAAAGCTGATTGGTTGCTAATTACAAGGTCCACTGTATTACTGAATTATTTTTGTATTTAAAAATATTATAAAATATACATGGTACTCATGTGAGTAGTATAATGTAAATCATTGCATTGTTCCATATTTTCTAATTCCCTACACGCATGTTAGTACCTGTTACCCACATACTAGAGAAACCATTAAGGATATTTCTGAAATTCCTAACCCCAAATTTCTTTTTGATAAATTTGGCAAGAAAGTCAGTAATAAATGATTATTTCAACGGGGTTTTTACGATCTCTTGATCAAGAACTATTATATAGCTGTTTTCATAGTAAGGGTGCAAAACCTTTTTCGAAAAGATTGTTATGTATTTTAATACTTTTATGTAGATACTTATCTTAAACACCTTAAAATAATAAATTTAATAAATATAGTATCAAATAGCATATCGTAGGGAAATCTGGAGGTTAGTCAACAAAATATGAATTACACTATCACTAGTACATTAAGCAAAAGTTTACTTACAGTCAAAAATATTTTTTGACTTGTCAAAGTATTTTCGGTTTCAAGATTGAACACAAATAAACTTTCTAACTAAAACATATTTTATTTGGATCAGAAATTTAAAAAATGCGAGAATGGGTTAGCCATGAAATACTTAGAAAGCCACTGAAAATAGACAATTTTTTTTATATATTACCATGATGTGGTAGTTTTAAAATAGAAAACGTCTTTAGATATTGAGAGCACAGATGGGAAAAACATGGCTTAAAATTTTACATTTTAAATATGATAAAAATATAAAACAAATGAGAAGATTCCAAAAACTTAGATTTTGTAGACGTTTTAAAAGTATGAATAATAAAAATATACTCATAAAACTTATTTATATAAGCTGCATTTCTATTTTGTTTTTCTATTTTGGACTTAATGTTCTAATTACGAAATTCCCAAATAAAAAAACGTCACGTTAAATAAAGTATTTTGATATGTTTATGATCAAAAATATAAATGGAATAATAAATTTATAAAATAAATGTTTATATACATTTATTTATAAATGTATATAAAAATTAAAATGTTTATCTACATATGAAATGACTATTTAATAGCAAATATATTTGTTGAATAGAACAGACCATCTATTCCCATTACATATTTGAAAAAGGAACAAATTTATTGCTATTTGAATTTTAAAACTTCAATAAACATAATATCAAGAGCGTTTGTTAGATAAAATTTAAATAAATCAATAAATCAATTATTGATCATTGGTTTTTTTAACTATTTAGAGAGAAATGGAAATTGAAAAACATTGCGAAGTGATAATAAAATATGATAAAAGAGCATAACTTTGAAATAAGGAGTTTCAAAATATATGAAGGAATTACAGAAAAAACTAAATCCCGTATGTAAAATAATACTGTTTCAATAATTTGTACATCAGTTTATCCCCATATAAAAAAGAAACACACACACATAAAAACTATTTTACAAAGAGCTATGACTAGATTACTTCATTTCTTATATTTTAACTTTCAAGCAATAATTTTAAACGAAATTTTTGTTGTGATTTTTGTCTGCTTACCAAATAAATTATTTGATTTATGTAAGTAGACAATATTAGTAATAAAGAAACATTTTAAATGTATTGAATTATTATATATCCTAGTATCCAGAGAATAAACCTATGAAGAATCAAAGTGATATCTTTTAAAACATTATCGATATTAATATCCTTTCCTTCTGTCTTGCCTTGCTAAAAATAGTTTCAAAGAATTTTCCTTTTCTTGATTTTTACTAAAAATGTTGGATTCATACATTCAGTGCCTGCAAAGTGTTTTAAATACAGCTCCGAAATTTTACATGATTTCAAATATTAGAATTATATACAAAAGCCAGAATTATGAAATATTCATGAATGAAATTGTAAAAATTACTTTAATTGTGAGGACAAAATTAAATATGTTTTGCTTTAAAGTGTTCACGTTTCTGGTACAAATTTATAATTGTGGCAATATATTTGACCTCCAAACCAAACCAAACCTTTCTCCAAACCAAAATATTAAATGTTTAGTTTGGATTTATGTGGACATGATTGAGCGTAACCCACATTTGTGAAATTGGTACTTTAAGAAGATATTTTATGATATTTTGAATTAGTTATTAATTAACTTATTTTTCATGCTAAAATGATTACTATTATTTCTTTTCTGCAATGATTTATCTTATTGAATTTATAGTTTTACAAGTCTTTCCTTTCGGCAACCTGACTAAGAAATATTTTCCAGTCTGTCTTGTCATCGTCTTTTAAAATTTTCTGAATAACGATTTACTTTATTTGGTTTATTCTTTATTTTCTCATTTATTCCAAATTATAGTTCTTTGAATTAAAATAAAAAATTATATTAATCGTATAACATATCGCGTACATTATGTTACATTATAATTCGATCATTGAAAGAAAAGGATTTGTTAACACTATTTAACAAATAAAAATGCTATAAATAAATTAATCAATCAATCAATAATTATTTTAAAAACTGGTATAATTTTAGTTTCGTTTATTAAATGTATAACTGTATTCTTAATGAAATAACTCATTCATTTTAAGATTTTTTCTGATTTTGGATTTACAGCTCAGGATTGATAATATTTTCCGGTGAATTTAATTCCCGCATATTTATGACAACGCATCAAAAACAGCGGTTAACACACATGCTGAGAAATTAGAGGTTCTACCTTGTTTTGCAAGTGGAGAGCTCTTTGAATTCTAGATAATCAACTAAGAAAAGCCGCTTACAGACAATAAGTCTGAGCTTTAGTTCAGAGCTTATGTGAATGAAATCGCCATCTCTGAAAAGACAGAGGAAAAAAGGACGCTGAAAAAAATAAGGACTCAGCAGACCAGCACGCGATACCCAGAAAACAATGCTTTGAAAAATTGTTAGACTAAACGCAAATTTCACAACGATTCTGCTACATCTCTGCCAGTCTTAATTATGCAAGCACTGCATGCTGCTGCACAGTAATTACTAGACTCTATAAAGACAATTATTCATATGCTTTGCCTACTGGAGAAAGTTGAACTATTTTTAAATCTTATTCTGAAAAGCCATGAACAAAAGATAAAATCGAAACATTTCATTGTAAGATTGGGATTTCTTACTTTATGTATGTGAATAGCACTGCGAATTGTTACTTTTGTGGTAGCAAATATGGCTGATCGTACAAAGATATTTGAAAAGTTTTTAAAGATTCACTTGTTTCGAGATGTTTCTTGGAGGTAAGTTTTAATATCCATCTATAGTGATGACAGTCACTGAAAAGTAAATTACTAGTATAATGTTCATATTCATATGCATTTTACTTATTACCAGAGATACTAATGTAATATATATATTAGAAATCTACGCTATTTTTTAATCTTGTTCTAAAGAGGATTAAACGACAGATAAAATCACAAATTTCATACTGAGTTATCTTACCTTACTTGTTTGGATATTACTATTGAATAGTTACTGTTGTGGTAGTAAACATGACTGATATCACAAAGACTTTTAGAAAGTTTTTAAAGATTCGGTTGAATAAAATATATTTTACAGATAAGGTGGACATTCACATATTGTCATTAAAAAATAAATTAAGGGAATAGTCTACATTTTAAGAATTTTTTAAGTTATATCGGAGTATAATATACTTATTTGTTTCTATAGTCTTATCATATTGGAAATGTTAAAAACTTATATTGTTTATAAAATACAAAATTTTGAAATAATGTTATTTTTATTCTTTTAAAACAGTGTTAAATGGTATTTCTAAACATCACATTAGTTTAGAAATCCAATGTCATCTATATTATAATTTAAGTAGGGTAAAAATACATTTCTCTTAAGCCAAATGATGTGATTGAAGAGTTTATTTTGTTTTACTAAATGTAAAAGTATTGGAGAAAATTCATTTAATAATAGCAGTAAATAGGGAAACAGTATATTAAATTCTTCATCTGATAAAAGTTTTTCATATAAGCATATTTTACTTGTTTTCATCGTGTTTGAATTAAAACACTTTCTTCAAGAACAAATGTACAAAGGTCTATGGGTCTATAAACATATGGTCAATATCACAACATTAAATATTAAAGTTAATGTAATTAACAACAATTTTATCAAAATGGATATTATTTGATTAACTAATATAACAGGAATTTTTTGTTACATCTGGAAGACATTTTTTAGTTGCAAGCAAAATAAAAGATAAACAGTAGGATATGTATGTATATATATATATATATATGTATATATATATATATATATATATATATATATATATATATATATATATATATATATATATATATATATATATATATATATATAAATATATATATATATATATATGTATATATATATATGTATATATATATGTATATATATATATGTATATATATATTATATATATATATGTATATATATAAATATATATATATATATATATATATATATATATATATATATATATATATATATATATATATATATATATATATATATATATATATATATATATATATATATATATATATATATATATAAAATGATGATTATTCTGAAATGAATGTCTCTTAATTTTTAATTAAAAAAATTTTTGAGACAATTCAATCAATATTTAGTGCAACACAACAATTAATCTAAATTTACATGCTATTTATTAAAAAAAACTAATGGATAAATTTTAGGTTTCCGTTCCATTTTCTCATTTTCTGATTCAAACAGGCTATATATCTAAAGATATTACCATAATGTATGTAATTTATCTCACTATAGTTTTAAGGATTTTTTTATGTGTCAATAAGCTAACACTTAACGAAAGGGCCATGTAAATTTTAGTTTCTGTCCTAATTTTTATTACTCTTCGAATCTCGTTAGTTTCAAATTTTATACAAGTTGGGTTTTTCTTCTAACCATTGCCTCTCTTATCCATTAATAATATGTAATATAGTTGTCAAGCTTTAAAGCCATTGATACATGTTTAATTCTTTTAAAAAGTTTCCAGAAATTAAGATTCAGGGAAAAGAACCCGTTCGTTAAGTGTGAACATATTAGATTTTATTTTAAAGAACTTTCAGTTTACTAACAGTTGAGTCTATTCTACTGTCTTTAGTACAATAGACTGAACTTTTCTTCAAAGATTATCATAAATATCACAAAATATCTGAATGAATATGGTAGATTAAAATTGCGTTGTATTAAGAAAATTTTGGATGAATATTTCTGTAAAAGATAGTTCAAAAGACTAAAACTAAATTTATTACTCTAAATATTCTATTTTAAAGCGGGAAGTGGAACTTTGAATTGAATTTATATACTTCAATTAATAGACTTTTTTATACTAATTCAATCCTCTTATGACAGTTTTTAGGAACGTTCCAGATAACTCATATTGATAATTGCATTAGAGATTTGTTCACATGCAAGTTATGTCAAATTGTTTGGTATAATTTGCTGAATAAAAATTAAACTATTCATATAAGCCCAAATAGATACAGAATAAAACTTTCTTCGGCTGTTTTTTATAGTTAGTGATACAGAATATCTTGTTAACTTTTAAAATACAATGAAATATTGTACTATATGTTAAATGATATTTACAATGAAAAAAGATTGAAGAAATACAAAAGGAATGGATACAAAATATTTGAAATACTTGAAATATATTAACTTGTTTACTTCATTTGAATATTATCACAGAACTATTCTATAAAGACGTGTGCTATAAAAGTTTATAGACAACATGTGCATGGAACTTTGGGCTACAGGAACAGTATTTTGTCAGTTGTAGAACAATATTTAACGAACACTTATTTTTAGTAATATAATAAAGAGGAAAAATTGTTACAACACAGCTGATATTCGATGGTCTTTGTTAAGCTTGCTAGGCTGGTAATACGTGCTCAGCTTTCTATTATACGTATCCATTATATAAAAATGTTATTGTTATATAACCTTATTTATTTGTTAATATAGTGTCTATAGTGTCTTACTGCATATAGATGTGATATCAAAAGGATGATAATATTTCTGTAGCTTCTATTACTAAATACATAATACCATATGTTATGATAAATCAGTAGAATCAAGATATAGGAGCATAAGATTTGTGGATACTATCTTAAAATATTTTTTACATATCAAAACTGATATTTATGAAAATGAACTTTTTTCATCTCTACGTGTATATTCATTTTAAATTGGAGAAGAAAGCAATGTGTTTTTGTAAATTTCTTTTAAGTATATTAAAAAAAAGTGACTTATTTGTATCTTTTGTCACTTTTCATTTATATTTATACTTACCTTAATATAATTTTAAATATGAAAATGTTTAATAATTCTTCTAAGCAAATTTTAAAAAAGTTCATAGCCGATCGGAATCAGTTTTAAGCTGTAAATCTCGGTCTTTTTACCCTCTTGTAGCAAAACATCAGACGCGTAACGCACCAAACCCAAAAACCAAAAAAGAATGACTTACTTGTATCTTTTGTCACTTTTCACTAATATTTATACTTACCTTCATATAATTTTAAATATGAAAATGTTTAAAAATTCTAAGTAAATAAAAAAAAATTCATAGCCGTTCGGAATGAGCTTTAAGCTACAGTTCACTGTCTTGTTACCTCGTGTAGCATAACTGCAGACCGTAGTGCTCCAAAGCAAAACCAAAAAAGAGTGACTTACTTGTATCTTTTGTCTATTTTCGTATATATATTTATACTTGTTTTAATATAATTTTAAATATGAAAATGTATAGAAACACAAATAAGGATGAAATATTCTATGACAACTTTTAATTTTACACTTCTGAAGCATAATATAACTGTTCGAATCCGATTAAACAATTAGAAAAGCAATTTCACCACCAAAAGTACAATTGTGTATATTAAGTATTAGCGTGTTCAGATACTTTTAGCTTTCTGTTTCTATTTGGGGGAGACCTAAATGACTCATCAATCTTTCCCAGAGGTGGTCTGCCATTAGATCCTTATTTGATCTTCATGTCTGAATGCTCTCAGCAGGAAATCCGAATAAAAGTTTTTCACCTCTGGTAATTTCCAGATAGAATGAAAATTTATTTGTGTTCGTTATTCATAGAAGCTCTTTAGAATAAAAGGGATCTCGTGTTTAAATTTACAAAAAGTCGGAAAAAAATTTTAACGGAAAGTTTTTCTGCAACTTTTCCTCGATATACATAAAAAGCTGCATTGTAAAAATACTTGCAGAGCTTGAATTGCAGACCAAACTAAATAACAAGGTTGCCAAATGGTGGCACGTCGATACAGTTTTGCACCCTGCCACAGAATTTATAAAATTTCTAATTGAGGTAAACATGGTTTTATTATAACAAATACAGTATTATGTCGTTGACATACTGATTATTATTATTATAAATTATTATGCCCATTTAAAAATTTTCAATTGTTTTTTCGTTAATTATTGAATAATAATAATAATAATAAAAGAATAAATAGTAAATGTATATATGATCCGTTTTATTTAAAAGTGGTAAAACTGTATTTTATTTTATGTGGATATATTTAATGTTTTAAACTTGAATAATTTGGAAAATAGGGTTATATGTTATTACACTTGTTTTATATTTTTATATAAAAACAGTAATTTTATATAAAACTTATTTTTATATAAAGTTCATAATAAAGTGTATTCATTTTTATCATGACTAATTTTTTTGTCAATATATCGTCAGTATTATGTCGTTGACATATTGATTATTATTATTATAAATTATTATACACATTAAAAAAATTTTTAATTGTTCTTTCGTTAAATTTTGAATAATAATAATAATAAAAGAATAAATAGTAAATATATATGATCCGTTTTATTTGAAATTGGTAAAACTATTTTATTTTATATGGAGCAATTTAAGGTTTTGAACTTGAATAATTTGAAAAATAGGGTTATATGTTATTACACTTGTTTTATATTTTTATATAAAAACAATAACTTTATATAAGACTTATTTTTATATAAAGTTCATAGTAAAGTGTATTAATTTTATCATGACTAATTTTTTGTCAATATATTGTCAGTATTATGTCGTTGATATATTGATTATTATTATTATAAATTATTATGCACATTTAAAAATTTTCAATTGTTCTTTCGTTAATTTTTGAATAATAATAATAATAATAATAATAAAAGCATAAATAGTAAATATATTTCATCCATTTTATTTGAAATTGGTAAAGCTGTATTTTATTTTATATGTAGATATTTAAAGTTTTGAACTTGAATAATTTGAAAAATAGGATTATTATGTTATTACACTTGTTTTATATTTTTATATAAAAAACTTATTTTTTTTATAAAGTTCATATAAAGTATATTCATTTTATCATGATAGATTTTTTGTCAAATATTGTCATATTAAGCCATGACATATTTTATTATATATAAATTATTATGCACATTTAAAAAATTTTCAATTGTCTTTCGTTAATTTTTGAATAAGAATAAAATATAAAGTTATATATATAATTCATTTTATTTAAAAGTGGTAAAACTATGTATTATTTATATATATTTAAATGATGAATAATTTGAAAAATATGTTATGTTATTACACTTGTTTTATATTTTTATATAAAAACAGTAATTTTATATAAAATCATTTTTATATAAAAGTTATAGTAAAGATATTCTTTTTATCATGACTAATGTTTTATCAATATATTGTCAGAATTATGTCATTGACATATTGATTATTGTTATTATAAATTATTATGTATATTTAAAAATATTTCAATTGTTCTTTCGTTAATGTATATTTGAATATAATAATAATAATAAAAGCATATAATATAAATATATATATATTATATATATTTAAAGTATATAAATATGTTTATTTTATATAATATTTAATATATATATAACTTATATAATATATAATATAATAGATATTATATATATTACATATTTTATATTTTTATATAAAAAGATAATTTTATATAAAAGTTATTTTTATATAAAGTTATATAAATATTATATATTTAGCATATAATATTATTTTGTAAATATAAAATTTAAAGAAATATATATTAATTTATATTATAAATAAAACAAGGTACAATATATATTTATTACAAACCGAAGGTCTTCGGTTCTTTTCTGGGTCAGGAAGAAGTTGGTTTTCGTCATTTTGAGTTCGCTTTCCTAAATAGTTAAGAAAACTCTTAAACATGAAAATTTTCGATAATATTTGAATATTTCTAGAATGTTCTCTAACCTTTTAAAAGCTTGTGTTAAAACTAAACTCGCCTTACAGCTTTTATTAATAAAAGTTACTTGTTTGTTGAAATTATGTTTAGACTTTGAATATAGTGAAATACACAAAAAAAAAATATAAAATATATATATACATATATTATATATTGTTATATATACATATATGTATACATACATATATAATATATATATATATATATATATATATTTTATAATATATAATATATATAAATATATACAGTATTTTGTAAGGATTTCATATTATTCTATTATTTTTATAATGTTTTAGCCCTTATTAGTATTTTGAATTGCCCTGGTATTATTTTAGATTTCGGAGACCATTAAAAAGTTTTAAGAAATCGAAACACTCCTTTAAGATATTATGCTGCTTGGAAAATAGACATGAAAGACTGAAAGTGGGAAAATGAAAAAAATATATAGAGAAATTTTAAGTGTAATAATTTTGATATATTACATACATGCAAACACATACGATATGTACTTATTATCACATACATTGTTTATTTTACTTACTTATTTACCATTTTTAAATTATGCATGTTTAATTTATAATTAACTGGTAAATTACAACTATTTTTCTTTCTATGTAGTATTTAAAGTAAGAAATAAATCGGCTTTAAATGTTCCATTGTTAAATTTACACTTGTTATCTATAGAATGAACTCAATAATGAGGCTATAACATTTTCGGAACTTTTTTTAATGATATTCAAACTAAAAGTTACTTATTTATTTTTTCAATACTTGTTTATACTTATATTAAATCTTTCGATGATTTTTTAAAAAATAATTTATGTAGTATCTAATATATATCTAAAAATTATAATATGTAAGTGAGTTAGAATTTATTAGAATTAATTAGTGGAATACAAATGACCTCTAAATAAGCGCATAGAAACTTTAAAATACACATTTTTTTATATTAATACCAAAAATATTTTATATGAATATTAAGTTCGATGATTTTTTAAAAAAGTTTATGAGTTTTAATAATATTATAATAAATAATTTGAAGTAAAAATTATACATTATATGTAGCATCTTAAAAATAAAATATATATATATATATATATATATATATATATATATATATATATATATATATATATATAGAACTCCGTAAACGAAGGTGAATTTAATGAAACAAAAGCCATAATTTATAAACCATAATAATACGTATAATATTAATGTTTATAAAAGAATCAAGCCCATAAATTAATAATATATAAGAACTCTATATACCTATAATATGTTACATAATACCTCTTTCTATATTTGTTTTTGATTTAATGTTATTATTTACTTTTAATTATCTTTACCCTCTGAGTCATATTATCACCAGATAAGGACAAGTATTGCCCTATAAAATAATAGAATTAAAAATTATTTTACCATTCATTCAGGGCTACTTCAGTTGTGGGAATATAATAGCTAGGTAGATTTGTATTACATTTTCACAAAAAAATAGAAGAAAAAATTTTTTTTTAATTTTTTACACTATAAAAGAATTTATGCATGAGATTGAGAGAGGAATAAAGTAATGAAAAAACTTCATAATCCATTTTTTTCCACTAAAAAATTGTAGTCTTTTTCTTTCTATAAATATTACGTTTTAATCGAATTATGTAATTGATCATTGAACTGATGGTAACTCGAAATTATTCAAGCATAGATTTCGCGTGATAAAACCCTGTTTGTGTTTGCGATGTTTATCAGAACCAAAATGTAGAAAAATGCCTATTATTTTGCTTCCTCCTAAGCGTCAAAATCATTGACGAAAACTTCAAAAACTGAATGTGTTGCCCTGATATCTTTGACTGAAAGCCAATTGGAATCAGAGCAAGCCAAAAAGTAAATAGGTGCACTGAATAGCGTTATGGAGGTTTGCTTTTCTTTTTATCCACACAACTAACCCAACAAACTACCCGCACGAGAAACCTAAGCGGTTTTTTTATATGGGCGTCCATATGATTATGTAGCTCTTCTATTCTAAACAAATAGATATCAGTGTAAGCCACACACCGCCTCTGAGGAAATAAAAATTTACGGGTGTGTCCCGACTTCTCAGATGAAATATATGTTACGGTTATAAGTTTGTGACGTTACAACAGTATCGGATGTTTAAGAGATTGAATGCAACATTATACGAATTATTCAAATTTCTCGAAACGTATTCTTTAAAGGAAGCTCTGATGTCTCAAACATCTGCAAGGTAAGGATAGAAAATTTCTAGGTATGTTTCAAACAGTACTAAGTAGCAAGGTTGGTAAAATCTTGATTTTATTTTAAAAAATTATATCAGTATTAGTTTTTTGATTTAAATCAGGTTTTCGAATTTATATCTAATCTTTTCATTTTTAACTTTTACAAAATATTAAAAATTACAAAGGAAATTTTTTATTTCATACGTTTAATTTATTTTATTTGATATGGAAATTTTCGTTTTACTCTTTATTTTCTTAATTATTATGTGTAAAATATTATTTACATATGTCGGGTTAAGTATTAAATGTATAATATAAGATTATCCCTTTAACCCTTAATTTGACTAAGTCTGACCGCTACACCGGACATGTATATCTATAACTACTATATAATATAATTGTCAGTGTTTGCCACAGCGGACATTAATTATCTCAAAAATGGAAAATGATATATTTTTTGTTTATTTTACAGAGATCCTAATGTCTATACAGACATGGGAAAATAACAGAAATTAAAAAATATTTGAAAACACATCTTGTCAAATTAAGGGTTAATCTCAACAAGTTATTACAAACTGTTCACATTTTTTCATTGTTTACAAACATTAAGAGGTCATACGAATCTCAAAAGTCTAAAAAATATAAACAAAAAATTACCTTCGAATTCTCATACCTTGAAAAGTGCCAGTTTTACAAACACCATTTTTAACATAGTTAGAACAAATTATTATTTTTACTTACATATCTCATTCAATTTTGAAACATAAAAAAATATTTTTGTTAGAAATTTTTAAATAAGAGACACTTTATCGTTAACAAAAATTATATGAAGGCTGACGAGCATGATTTCTAAAAATATAATTAAGCTTAAGACAAACTTATTCTTTTAAAACATACTACAATACCTCAAAATAACTTAGAATCAAAATTTAGATATATTTAAAACACATATATATTTTTTAAAAATATTTAGAAAAAAATGAATTTTTTTCCTAAAAAATGAAAATGTATCAATGAAAAAAAACATATTTTGGAAAATATGCAAGAACATTTAGGTGGAAATAGGATGAAAATTATGTTGCATACAACCTGTAAAAATGTCATGAAAAAATATTAAAAACTTCTTAAGATAACATGCGAGTTATATGAAAAAGCAAACCACAATTTGAGAAAAATCAAATTAAAGTTTTGTAAGTTTAAATTTGTTTATAGTAAACAGCTGATACGTTTTATATAAAATTCATCTCAATATTGGGAATTTTTTACGATAATTGTTTTAAAATGTTCAGAATTGAATTC
This sequence comes from Pardosa pseudoannulata, assembly GCA_032207245.1. Taxonomy (NCBI): domain Eukaryota; kingdom Metazoa; phylum Arthropoda; class Arachnida; order Araneae; family Lycosidae; genus Pardosa; species Pardosa pseudoannulata. Next base: position 82,740,428 of record CM063503.1, on the reverse strand, counting down.
TTTTATGTTTACATTTTTTTCTGAAAAAAAAAGAGAATTTTCTTGTCAATTCAACAGTCTTATGAACCTTTAAACTATTTATTATCAAATCAGTTTTGAAAGGGCTAGTATTCAGCATTAAAAGTCTATGTTTTCTGTATACCAAGAAAGACGAGGTCTAATCTTCAAATGATCCAAAACAGTAGTTTTTAACGATTTATTTTCTGATATAAGCCTTTATGTGTTTAAGCTGTCAAAGTTAACATTAACATCACATTAAATTTGCAGCCAGTTAAAAATTTCTATTTCTTTTATGTGCATGAAAATACGATATATATATATATATATATATATATATATATATATATATATATATATGTATATATATATATATATATATATATATATATATATATATATATATATATATATATATATATATATATATATATATATATATATATATATATATATATATGTATATATACATATATATACATATATACATATATATATATATATATATATATATATATATATATATATATATATAATATTATTAATAAAATACCATGACTAAAAATCATCGCACTGTGCAAAGGAAATTTCTTTAATATGTAAATGTAAATCATAATTAACTTAAAAATATATTCCTTTAAAAATAATATTGTGGTTTAATTACATTTTTCCTTTTTACTGTCTCTTAAATACTTAGGTTTTTCACTTTGGTTCTTCATGAGCCATAAGGTGAATATCTTTCAATGACATCAAAGTTCATTGCTTTATTAATTAAATTGGTATTGTTTATGTTTTCTGCTTGAAATATTGATATAAAAAATCGGCAGTTATATAAGTATTATATAATGACCGAAGTATCCTTTCTCAGATTACATGCTTATAGTTGCGATAATCATGAGTTAAAATGACTTCATATCTTTATGAATAATTAGAAAAAACGAATGTACAAATATGATATCGAAGAATAAACAACGATATGAGAGTATGAATTTCGTTTGTTGTCAAAATGTCCCCTCCAATCTTTTTAGTGTTAAGTAAACACATATAAACAATACATACAAACTTAAATAAACACAACATATAAATGAAAATATTGTTGATTTAGATTCAAATTCAAAAAGAAAATCCTGAAAAGAAATGTGACTTAGTAACGGAAGGTATTTTAATCCTCATATTTCCTTTAAAATGATAAGGTGTAAGCTATTTTGCATTCTAAAACTTCTGTAGTACCTTCTATTAATAAGATAAAAATTATTTAAAAAATTCCCAAAATCTAAAATAAAATTATTCCTGATATAAATCAGTTATTGTTTTAAGCAACTATACGAAAGCTACAAACTTACTTTCTAGTAGTAACTGGTTCAATGCGAAAAATATATGCGGTTTTCTTGTATCATTTGAAAAATCAATACAGCATAAAATTCCGTATATATATTTTTTAATTATGATTAAAGAAAAAATATAAAAATGCTCGAAATAATTTATCTATATTGTCCTTTAAGGTTGTGTGTTTAAAGTTTTCTACCGATAAAAATTCGATATATATATATATATATATATATATATATATATATATATATATATATATATATATATATATATATATTATATATATATATATATATATATATATATTAAATTATATATATATATTTGATATATTATATATATATATTTATAATAGAAGTATTAAATATATGGTATAATCATTTTATTACTATTGCATAAATATACCATAAGTCGAAAGTATTTATGCCACTAATATTACACAGTTTTCTTGTAATGTGTAAAGTAAATCAATACAACATTAAATTCCGTGATTATATTTTTTACTGATGTTTAAAGAAAAAATATAAAATTGCCCGAAATAATGTATTCATATTGTAAGTTTTCTACCGATAAAAATTCGAAAATTTTAATGTCACAGATCTGAAGATATATATATTTAGTATCTAGAGTTAAAGGTATATTAAATACTGAATTTTTGAGTGAATTACGTTTGTTGTTTTGGAATTTCAAAGAAGCTATATAATTCATTGCTTGGATCATTGTACCTCGCACTAAATAAATGTCGAAAGTACTTATCTCTAATATTACACAGGTTCTATATGACATGCTGTTGCCAGAGTAAAACCTATGCGTTATAAAAGATAAAAGTATTCGAGTTTTTCAACAGTCTGATCAGAATTACAGTACATAGGTTCCATTCAACATCTGGTTGACATCCAGAAAATTATTTGAACCTCAACTGGAACCTTACATAGATAGGATACTCAATGCAACATGTGTCCTATAAGGATAAACATGGTCTTAAATCACATAAATCTATTACAATGCCAATAACGTAATAATTTAAGTGGATCCAGTACCTTTCAAGACTTACAAACTCTTCATTATAATATCCTTTTCTCGATTCTTCATAAAATCAAATGTTGTGCTTCTTGAAGATTATATTTTTTACAAGCCCCTTAATAACGTTACAACTTTAACAAATTTATTTATTTTTGTCTTTTTAATTAGTATATTTGTTAAATAACATATAAAGTATAAACTAAATGACAAACGGGCAATGCACTTACCCCATGTTAACTTTTGAAATATGTGTACTAAAAAACTAAAATTTTTTATGAAATGGAAACCAAATTTCTGTTTAATTTTTTAAACCAAAACTTTAAAGAAATTTCATGTTATAAAATTTAAACAAAATTAAAAACTAGTAAAAAATTTAAAATTTAAAAAACATTAAACTTTATCATACTTTAAAATAAAATATATTGTTCACATTAATATGATTGAGCTTAAAAAATAAAAAGAGATAATTAGCTTTTATTTCATATAAAAATCAGTTTCTCATTTACAAACTTCAAAAATGATTTTGGGGGTATATAGATTTATATTTTTTTCTTATAGCGTATTTTTTTATGCTGTATAAAAATACATTGCTTTATTTAATGAAAGTAAATATTTTTATAGACTCTTGTTAACGATCTAGGAAAGTTAACAAGGTTAGCATAACATTAGTTTTTATTTCATATAAAAAATCAGTTTCTAATTTACAAATTTCAAAAATGATTTTGGGGGTATATAGATTTATATTTTTTTTCTTATAGCGTATTTTTTATGCTGTATAAAAATACATTGCTTTATTTAATGAAAGTAAATATTTTTATAGACTCTTGTTAACGATCTAGGAAAATTAACAAGGTTAGCATAACATTATTTTTTATTTCATATAAAAAATCAGTTTCTAATTTACAAATTTCAAAAATGATTTTGGGGGTATATAGATTTATATTTTTTTTCTTATAGCGTATTTTTTATGCTGTATAAAAATACATTGCTTTAATTAATGAAAGTAAATATTTTTAATAGACCTTTGTTAATGATCTAGGAAAGTTAACAAGGTTAGCATAACATTAGTTTTTATTTAATATAAAAAATCAGTTTCTAATTTACAAATTTCAAAAATGATTTTGGGGGTATATAGATTTATATTTTTTTCTTATAGCGTATTTTTTTATGCTGTATAAAAATACATTGCTTTATTTAATGAAAGTAAATATTTTTATAGACTCTTGTTAACGATCTAGGAAAGTTAACAAGGTTAGCATAACATTAGTTTTTATTTCATATAAAAAATCAGTTTCTAATTTACAAATTTCAAAAATGATTTTGGGGGTATATAGATTTATATTTTTTTTCTTATAGCGTATTTTTTATGCTGTATAAAAATACATTGCTTTAATTAATGAAAGTAAATATTTTTAATAGACCTTTGTTAATGATCTAGGAAAAAAATTATTAAAAACAGAGTAGAAGTTTTTATTTTATATTGAATCAAAAATATGTTATAATGAAGTATGTTATAATGTTTCAGTTCGAAGTCTCCTTAACCCATTATAATCAATTTAGAACAGTCGTTTTAAAGCATTATTCTGTTTTTATGCCTTTATAATCATGAATTGAATTCAGACTTCTTCAGGCTTTAATACTTCGATGAATTATATGCATCAGCTTAATTTCCTTCTTTGGTTACATATATCACTAACGTTAGATAACAGGGATGTAATGAAAGCATGACATGAAGAAGTAATAATCTTACCAAATGTGAATGGATCGATGAAGTTAATATGAAGTAATGTTTTTGGGGAAAACATAAAAAAAGAATATTAAAACTTAAACTATGCATCAAAAGCTTCAAGAAACTAAATCATATGATTGCTACTAAGATTTCTGAAATGATACGATAAAACGACATAAAACTTTCCCTAAGTATTTGTGTTGAGATATTAGTGTATAGCTTACTCACGCGTGTCTTTATAGGCACTTAAAAACATATAAAAGTTTCAAGGAAGTAAAAAGAACTAAATTATTTGTAAATGCTCTATAATTAAGCTTTCAGCTAATTTATGGAAAACTTCTAACCTAATATTCTTGTGTTTTTATTACATATTTTAAGGTACTTATAACTTTGATTACTGGTCCAGGTGATTTAGCAAAGGTAGTTTTTTATAACATGCATGAATTTTTTTTTATTTAAAATTTTATTTATGATATTTTTTAAAAATTTCTCGGTTAAAAATATTTTAGTGACGATTTTGATATTGTTTCCTTAGCAATAATATGGGTACTTCTGACAAAATGAATTCGCCATTAAATTGTACTACGGGGATAAACACTACACAGTACATCATAACAGGATAAAAGTTCTATCATATTACCTCATACACAATATATATATATATATATATATATATATATATATATATATATATATATATATATATATATATATATATATATATATATATATATCATATTCCAATAATAATAAAGTTATCTAAAACTCAAATTATAAAAGCTATTTTTTTAAAGTGAAATATTTAACTACATTCCAATATATTTATTTACATAATTTATTCTGTTTCAACATTTATATAAAATAATTGTATAAAAGTTTTGATTTATAATTTTGATAGAAAGGGGATATGATAATTACGCCAAGTGAAATCGAATTTTCGTTTTTTCTGCTCTTTAACAAACCAAATTCAACGTACTTACAAAATTCGCTTCACTCCGTAGCTCTGTTTCAACAACTGTATGAAATAATTGAATAATTATCATTTTGGTAGAGATTATGCTGAAATTGTAAAGAAATATTTCAATTAACTTAAAATTTTTATCCTATATATTGTGTAACAACATACTAGACAACACTTTTATGTTATAATATCAATCTGAGTATTTTTTTCTTTGAACAGGCAAAAATAGAAACGTCTTCCAAGATAATTTTAGGAAAATTTTTATCCAAAATAAATATTAATTGTATGATATATGATAAAAGTGTAAAGTGTTGTCTTAAATAAATAATTTATGGTCTTTCTAATGCGTAAAAATCCGTTGGGCAATATTTTTATGTTGAATGATCAATATGAATATTCTGCATAATAAATAAATAAATAAATAATATAAATAATATCTTCTATGACAGATTTCCTTAAAATCCAATCGACAATAAAAAGGAATGCTTTAAAATTTGTACTATACTGTATTGCACATACAGTAATTTGTTCTACCAACTCTATGGCAAGTTATTAAAGTTAATATTTGCGCAAATTGGGGACATTGATTAGCAGACTGAACCAGAATTTAGAAGAAACGGGTTTGAGCTTTTAGGTGCTCAGAAATATCTTTCTGTGTAAGCAAGGAGCTCATAATCTGTGGGTATAAATGTCTTCTCTGTGTGAGATCGACTGGTGATAAATAGGTAGATAAACAAGGGAGAAAAGGTGAAATACATTTAGGTGCTACTTCGCATCCTTATATGCATCAGGGTAGGTGACTCATTCTAAATTATTACTACCTACTCTTTAAAATATTGGAAAAGAATCTGTTTTTATAATTTGTAATTATATGCCAGAAAATAGCTTAACTATTTTAAATTCGGAACTCTTTATTATTAATATTAATGGTTTAATGAAAAGTGTGAGAAGACGCATGAATTACGAATCTCACTTGTTGATTACAGCTTATGTACTACGTACTGTAAAGGAGTAAAAATATTAAATCAATCTTTTTGGAAATCTATAATACAAATTTCCTTGAGTATCTCGCTCTCTTATTCTTGTGTACATGTTGTCATGCAGTAATAATTGACATTGCAGCTTTCCTCTAAATTTAGAAATAGTTGAAATGTCGTATTTCGAATGTTTCGGCAATACTACTATTTTACAAAAAAAAAAAAGTAAAACATGTAGTTTTTTGTTATATTTAAACATATTGTTTTTTGTCATATTGTGTTCTGGATTAATCGCCTGTAAAATTTTTACATTGTATATGATACTAAATAATCGCATATTACATATATAATTATATACATACATATATATATGTATATGAATATATATATATGTATATATATATGTATATACATATATATACATATATATACATATATATACATACATACATATATATATGTATATATATATATACATATATATATATATATATATATATATATATATATATATATATATATATATATATATATATATATATATATATATATATATACTAGGCAATTTATTACCTGTGGAAAATACATCCAGGATGTGTGAGGAGTACTAAGGTTAGTACTCCTCACAGTATCCTAATAGTTTAGCAGTGCAGGATCTGGAATATTTTCGACATGCAGTCGAGGGCGCTGAAAGAGAATCCGTTTGAATAGTAATACGTCTGTAAGTCAATATTTGTGAACATGTTTGTCATGATGTAGAATGAAATTCAACAAAAAATTCTAGAAACACTAATACTAAGAAATATGAATAGTATGTATGTGGAAACGGGAAGAAAGCAATGTTTGCGTGTTTAATATTTGATACTTGCAGTTAAAAAAAGAATATGTTTTTAACCAGATGTCTTAAGAGTAAGTGAATTAGAATTGGCTACGAATGTTTCAGCCCATGTAACTTTTGGTGATGCAGAAATAATTGGTGTCCCTCCATATAATTTTATGTATACATAAAACGTTCACATAATTTAGAAATACTGTAGTCATCACTGTACAGCAATTATTAAACGTAGTAGCCGAGTAAATTGATACAGACGTGTACTTACAAAACCATCTTTTATTTAGAACTTAAGATGATACTAAACACACAAATCCCCGTAGGGAAAAAACACAAAACACAGAAATACTTTTATGATATCGTTTACATCGTAATCTTAAAGGAAAACAGCCACCAAATCTGTGTGCCAGCTCTTTTACTAACTATCGGAAGGAGCGTGGCTCCAGGAATGATGTCATTCCGGTAACCAATCACGCCCCTTTAATTACTTCTAGTTCATTCTAAAAGATATAAAACCTCTACAATAAGCAGGCAAAAATGAATTAACGGGGCTGCGATCTTAAATTCAAGGTGCGAGGAAATGAGTGTTCGCCACCATTATTATGAAAACTGTTCGTTAGAATTTGTCAATATCTAATCTAGATTTTCAATGGAAAATAGAAAACATTTAAGTTAGGATTTTACTTTAATAGAATTATATTATTACACACACACACACACACACACACACACACACACATATATATATATATATATATATATATATATATATATATATGTATATATATATATATATATATATATATATATATATATATATATATATATATATATATATATATTGACTAGCACTTTGAAATATCATCACACGTAGGATCTCATATAAAAAATGTTTTATATATTTATTTTTTTTCCTGTAAAGTCAGAAAAAGTTTACTACACTTACACTATTTTCCTCAGTTAAAATATTTCACTTGATCCAAGCAATAATGTTTACCAAAAATATAACTGGCTCCTTTACCGAAAGGGGTGAAAGGCATTATTAAAGGATAAAAAGCGAGGATAGACCAGTAAACAACCCGCTAGAGAAATTATGAAACCTTGAATCCTTTTGGTCAGTGTTCTTTAAAAGTCAAAGCAGACATCTAAATATTCTTTTGAGCTCAAAAAGGAAAGAGTGTTCTTAATTTTCAGATATTGCATAAAAATCAAGGCTCCTCGTACGCTTCTTTGAGTAACCAATCACTTGGAACTTGTTACTGTCTCGGGAATATATATCAAAACCAATAACCCTCCGAACTTTTAAAAGACTCTTTCTCTTGCTGTGAAAGTGCAAATAAATTTTTCGGAGATGTAAACAACTGGAGTCTAAACACCGCTCTTTCCACATTTTGAATGTATGAAATGTTTCAGCTGGAAGACTTCATATTTTAGCTGTTTTCACTACTCCAGCCTATTTTTTGAATAAGTGAGTCTATATAAATAGTAATATCATTTTTTAAACGAAAGTTGAACGTTTGAATAATTTTGTATTTGTAATCATAGATCCGAAAGTAACTAGTTGAACATTTTAATTAGTAGATGGTTTTCCCGATTGTGAATATATGCAAAATCTATTCTCTATAATGCAACAACTGTGTGAGAACTTTTTGAAAAATATTTATATATTGCGCATTGTATTATGCTAAACGATGTCTGTATGTATTTGAGACGATCTTGTTGAAATATATAACTTTCATTCAAGATGAAATGTTTTGAGACGGAAACAGCTGGAATCTAAAATTTTTTTCCGTAGTTTAAATATATTCAGTGCATCAGCTGCAAGACCTCATTTAGCTGTGCTGACAACGCCGCAGTATATCATTTGGATATGTGAGCCGATATCAGTGATAGCATTGTTTTTTCTTTAAAGATTTAACGTTTAGAATCGTTTGTAAAATGTATCTGAAAATAACTATTTGAAGGATTCTATTACCAAATGCTTTAAAAGATTGTGAATTTATGAAAAAGGGATTCCGTACAGTAATGTTTCTGAAGGATTTAATTAGAAGATAGTTTTAACGATTGTGAATTTATGAAAAAATGATTCTGTACAGTAATGATTCTGAAAGATTTAATTAGAAGATAGTTTTAACGATTGTGAATTTATGAAAAAATTATTCTGTACATTAATGATTCTGAAGGATTTAATTAGAAGATAGTTTTAACGATTGTGAATTTGTGCTAAAAGGATACTGTGCGATGAAACTTTCTGAGAAAAAATGTTGATATCTTGTAGAATCATATTACGTTAAATGATTTCTATGCATATTTGAAATTAACTAGTTGAAGAACATACTTTTTGTCTTCCTTCATTGTCTGAATGTATTAGGCAAAGAAGTAACCTAATAATTAAAATAACCTAGTAAGAAAAAAATCAATTCATTATGTAACATGCTATTGGACAGAATGAACATTTTTTATAGAAGCGAGAATTTTTAAGAGTGAATTAACAATTTAAAATCAAAGGATTTTAATGATATAAAATTTATGTCAAATGGTTTCTGAGTAACTTTGTAAGAAACATTTAAATCTAATATAATCTTATTGTGCTAAAAATAAATGCATAGATCCTATAACTTTAATTTAACTAGTTGAAGGATTTATCTTTTATTCCTTTGAATTATTTTTCAAAGAGTTATCTCTTTCTCATGATTTTAAAGAAATGCTATGATTTTTTGATTGATAAAGATAATTTTAATGAGAGAATTTCTACAGAGAACTGAAAACTGAATTGGAGAAAGATTTTAACGATCATGAATTAATAATAAATGATTTCTGTATAATTTTGTATCATATATATAGAGCCTATGTAAAAAATAAGTACATCTTAAATTGCAAAAAAACTGTTTACAGTCTTATGTAAGATAGGATATAATGAATTAACAATTATCTGTTTAGTGGTCCCAGACTCCATATTTATGAACATTAAAGAAAGGGTATTTTACATTTCCTACAGAGAACTGAAAATTTTATTGCAAAGGAGTTTTGCAGATCATGAATTACTATTAAATGATTTTTGTAAGATTTTGCATGACAGATGTACAGGAGTATATGAAACAATAAATATTTACATCCTAAGTTAATTTCATAAATTTGTTAAAAGTCTTGTGCAAGATTGGATGTAATAAATTAAAAAATTCCTATTAATTTTTTACAGTTTCGGTATTTAAGAACTGCATGAAATGCAGTAAGTCAACTGTTATTTTGTAATATTGAAGAAGAGATCTAGTTTAAATTTACTACTCGAATAATTTTATTTGTAGAAGACACGAAATAGACCGTGATATAGAATGTATGATTCTTCCTCAATTGTTGAACAAACTTGTGCATTCATGGTGTAGTCATTCGGTTTCAGATTCAGTAAAATCTACAAGTCGTGTAAACTTTCCTGAATGATACTTTTTGTGATGTAAATCATAATAGAGTACTCATCATGTATGTCTCACCACATCTTAAAGAACTGGATATCTTATCGAAACATTTAACTTCAATTAACAGGTAAAGTAGTATTTAATAACTTTTTATGTTTGAATTAGCTTTGTTGACATTTTAATGAGTTTTACACTATGAGTTACTACCATTTTGGATATATATTCACAGATTTTTTGCCACTATAATAAAAAGTATATTTTACAGCGATCTACTCGCGCGCACATCTACACACACACACACACACACACACACACACACACACACACACACACACACATATATATATATATATATATATATATATATATATATATAGTGTTTTCACATTTTTGTAAAGATTTTAACTTTTTCTATGAATTTAATACGTAACTGGATTTAAACTGGAATAAAGAGTAAATATCACCAGCAACGGCAGAACCCATGATAGTTATTCTAATTTTCAGGTGCTAAGAAAACCAGGTGGTCAGTAATAGTGGCACTGAATGGACTTAAACTCGTAATGAGCCGCCTTGGTGGAAAGTTGAATAATTTACTACCGGAAAAAAGAAAATACAGTGAACTTCGCTTAATGTGATCGCGGTTAATGTTATCAATCGCTTACTGTTATCGAAATCACTTGGTCCCGATTTTCTCTATTTATTTGTATGTAAAATTATCGCTTTATGTGATCGTTACATCGATTAATGTTATCAGTTTTTGAACCTCATTTTAATTGGCAAAGGAATATTCACAATGTATTCAGAAGGAACCCATTCTTTTCTTTCCCTTCGCTGTTGTTTAAATTTCCGAGAATTCTCCCTCTTTCACCTAGGGAAATGGGGAATGATCAATGGAGTGGGGAATTTACACGTTCCTAGAATTTTTCAGAAATACGTACACCCTGCTGGTGGTCAGTGGTTGTCAGATAAGCAGAAGGCAACACATTCTTATCGGAACTGTTAAGAAGCATATTCACATTTTATGCCTTGCTCGCTTACATGCAGCTTTTTGATATGGAAGCCAGAAAGTGAAATGATTCAACATTAAAAAAAAAAGATCGAAATTTTAAATCGTTATGACAGGTTATCAAAAATGAGTCAGCGCAATGCTGCAACACAGTTAAGGATTTCTCAACCTCTGAATTGCATTGAAAGTGTTGAAACGTGTAGTACAACACCGCTCCTATGACTTTTAAAAACATTATGATTACAAACATTATGAACAATTTATTAATGAGTTTCTTAGAAAAAAATTGTAGACAGTCAACAATGGGTCAGTTTTTTTAAAATTATGTATACGATTCTTATGTTTTAAAGCAGCGGTTCTTAACCTATGGGTCGCGACCCAAAATTGGGTCGCGAAGCATATTTCTTGGGTCACGCTGAGTCGAACCAAAAAAGTTAGTAATACACCAAATAATAAGTAATACCAACACCTAGAAGAGTTATTCCCTAATACAATGCTCCGGTAGTGACACCTTTTGTTGAAAATTGAAAGCGCTACCGATCAGCTACTTTTACTTTCACTTCTAAGAAACCAGGGATTCCCCGTTGTTTGTAAACATGTAAGCAGAGAATAACATATTTTACTCGTGTGAATAAAGAGGTAATAACGAAAAGCTTTTTTGTCTTATTATTAATAGTGGAGTGATCAAGCTGCGGTGCGTATTGTAAAATCTTAATCACCCTAATAATGCCAAAACGTGAATACAAGGAAGCATTTTTAGAATTAGGTTTTACTTGCATTTATGATGGAGGAGTGAACAAGCCGCAATGCTTGTTGTGCAGTGAAATATTAAGTAATGAATCGATGAAACCGAACAAACTTAAAAGACATTTTGATGCAAAACATAAAAAATTTTCCTTTGAGGGAAAAGATCGTACTTTTTTCGAAAGAAAAGAAGCCCATTTAAAAAGACAGCGTTTGGATGCTACAAGTAGTAATGGTTTTATAAATTCTGCCTAACAAGCTACACTTGTTTCTTTTTATGTGGCTTGGCTTATTGCAAGACAAAAGAAACCCCATATTATTGCTGAAAAATTTCTACAAAAACACTCAATCTTTATGTGCTTTCTGGTTAAAATTAAAAACCGAAAAGCCAATAATTGTTAAAGAAGTCCTAAAAGTATTATTGCCCTTTTCAACAACATATATGTGTGAGGCTGGTTTTTCGGCTCTGTGTGTAATCAAAAGCAATTACCGGAACAAGTTAAATCCTGAAATAGATATAAGGTGCTCCTTGACAAGCCTTCAACCGAGGTTTGAAGATCTTTCAAAATGTATTCAAGCGCAAGGTTCTCATTAAAACTGTATTACTTGCATTTAAAATTTAAAAGACTTAACATATGTATTGATATTTCTTTTTTTTTTAGGAATAAGTTAAAATGTCAATTATTTTCAAAAAGTTATAAATATATTTTAATTTGGTCAATAAAAAATATTAGAAACACTTTATTAATTAAATTTTCCTTCGATCGAAAAGTACTTTTGTTTATCTTTATTATTAAAAAAAATAAATAAAAAATTTGTAATTTAAAAAAAATCATCATCGTAGGATTGAAGATTTTTTAAAAATACACTCTAAAATAAAGCAATGAAAAAACTTTGACTTTTTTTGGGTCGCGACATGAACATATTTCTCAAATTTGGGTCGCTGCTTAAAAAGGTTAAGAACCACTGTTTTAAAGGATAATATACAGTACATAAATATAAGGTGAGTTTTTTCATTTTATTTTGAAATTTAGTACGTGTGAATTAAAAGGGGAGGGGTAAATTTATCTAAGTTTGTATATCGTTTATTGTTATCAAAATCACGGTGTCTTAAACTGATCACTTTAAGCGGAGTCTACTTTAATTGAGCTCTTCGGATTGTGGTTTTTTACAATTACGATATAGAATTAGAATAGAATAAAATAATTTAACCTCTTATTGGGATAAATTTTTAATATATTAAATACATACGAAAACGCTTGAGGTGTTTTACAAATACCCTTTCAACAAATAAATGGTCAGGAGGAAAATAAAAGCTAAAGGAGGATTTTTTAATTTGTATATTCAAAAAGAATATCTTTTTATACAGGATTGCTTTCTTCCTCTTTAATAAAATGCAGAGGATTCTATAAATGCAGTCCTTGAATTCATATAAACTAGGAATCGTTATCAGTTTTTCTCAACAGATACATGCATAATTACTGCTCTCAAACTAGTTAAAACAAAATGGGATTGTCTGTTAATACTCTTTCAGGGTTATGCCACAAAGCAGAAGTTAACAAAAGCATTTTATCAAAAGATTATTAAATAATCAGCAGAATAAAAGATTTAGCTACCTGACTATCGAATAATAAGGAAGACTAGTGGAAAAAATAGCAATAAAACCTATTTCAATACATCCCAGCTACTGTTGCTGGTTCTTTGTTTATATAAATCTGAATAAAGAGAGTTTGGGGCTTAATTGCAGATACTTTCGTTCAAGCGATGGATGTACCGCTTTTTATTGAAAAATCCGTGATCATAATCAAATGCGCATTTAAGCTTTCGTTAATATTTGGCGGAAATAATAGAATATTGCAGATGGATACAGGTGTATCGTTACTTCAGTAATTATTTAAAATCGTAATGAAAAAGTAAGTCTTGTTTTTTAAATAAAAGTTTAAATATTATAATGTAAATTATGTACTAATCTAATTTTTTAAAATTCAATACGCATTCTACATACTGAAATAATCTGTAAAAATATCCTTGTTCTTGCTTGCTCTTTTTATTCATTTATTAACATGCTTTTTACTTCCACCTTTAGTTTTTTATATTTTACATAAGCTAGGAATCTAAAAAATATTTTCAATTCCGATTGATAGTGAATATTTTTCAAAGAGGTAAATTCTGGTTATTTGCAAGTGAAAACAATTCCGATAGTTACAGGAAAATTATAAGTTTATGCTGTTGATTTTTATTATAAAAATAACATAATTTATAGCAGGTGGTTACCTGATTATGATGGCACTTTTTAGAATGTTTATTTTGCATTTTACTTCCACCTTTAGTTTTTTTATATTTTACATAAGCTGGGAATCTAAAAAGATATTTTCAATTCCTATTGCAAGTGAATATTTTCCGAAGAGCTAAATCCTGGTATTTGCAAGTGAAAACAATTCCGATAGTTACAGGAAAATATAAGTTTATGCTGTTGATTTTCATTATAAAAATAACATAATTTATAATAGGTGGTTACCTGATTATGGCATTTTTTAGAATGTTTGTTTTGCATTTATATATTTGATGCTTGTAAATAAAGATCTATTACCAATGAAAGAAATATTAATTAACAATTAATACAAATAATAAAATTATACAATTAATACTATTAATAAAATAAATATTATACTGTAAATTATGTACTGGTTTAATTTTTTAAAATTCAATACGCATTCTACATACTGAAATAATCTGTAAAAATATCCTTGTTCTTGCTTGCTCTTTTTATTCATTTATTAACATGCTTTTTACTTCCACCTTTAGTTTTTTATATTTTACATAAGCTAGGAATCTAAAAAATATTTTCAATTCCGATTGATAGTGAATATTTTTCAAAGAGGTAAATTCTGGTTATTTGCAAGTGAAAACAATTCCGATAGTTACAGGAAAATTATAAGTTTATGCTGTTGATTTTTATTATAAAAATAACATAATTTATAGCAGGTGGTTACCTGATTATGATGGCACTTTTTAGAATGTTTATTTTGCATTTATATAGTTGATGTTTAAAAATAAAGATCTATTACCAGTTAGAGAAATATTTATTAACAATTAATACTGAAAGTATTTACAATTATTTATGTATTAAATTTAATTTATAGAAATCCCCGAATCGCTGTTATTATTTTCTTTTAAACTTTATGTATGCAATGGTGATACAATGATTAAAAGAAATCATTATCATGCAGTTATTCTTTCTTATCTTTTGCATAAATCCAGTTAAACAATAAAAACAAATGCGGTAAAATAAGAAAGAATATATTCCAAACTAAATATATTTTAGTGGGTTTTTTCCTAACCATTTATTTGGTTTTTATTTTATGTTCTATAGGTAAATTTAAAGTTAGGTTTGTATGATATGAGAATTGGTGAAAAAGTAATATTACAAAGCCTACCATGAAACGGATACATTTTATTTCATTCAAAAAATACAGCCAACTGATAGTACATACACAAGTTTGTTTTTCGTCAAAGTCTTTATGACGGTTTAGGGAATTGTCTCTTCATAGGTTGGGTTTGAATATTCCCTACTGGTAAATATACTGTCCTTACGTGTATAGCCACGTTGTCACAAACTATTTCATCTCGATGAATCGTTGGCTTATTACAGGATCCTTTAGGTAAGGAAAGAGGTGGAAGTCGCTTTGGGGAAGGTATAGAAAATGGAAAATGTTGGTCGATGATGTCCCAACAGCCCTCGGCAACCATTTCTCTGCCGACCACAAACCTTCGACACCACTCTGCACATGCTGACAAGACATTGCAATCTCTTTGTTAACTTCTACCAGTTGCTGGTGAATTTAATCTGCGGTTGCATGTGTCGCCTACAGGAGTTGAATTATTGTGCAAGTTTCTACAGGAGACCAGTTTTCTAAACGAGTTGTCATTTGTGTTAACCTTACAATAATCAATGCAGGTTGCAGGAGGCTAAAACGTTGAATAGTTGCCGACCTCATCTGTTATAATTACCGCACATTATTAGCTTCATTATTAACTCCAAGAATATCGGTTCTGTAATCTTACTTTTTGATCAGCTCTCGTATAGTATCTCAATAAGTATATTTGGAAAATATCTTTTACCCACATATGAATTTAGAGAAAATAGTGGATAGTGTTTATTCCTTTCACAGGTATGCCAGTGAAATTTTATTTTATTATTATTAGTGACATGATCATGTCCATTTTTGGAGGTCTTTCTGAAATTTATGGCCCTCTGTTTTGAAACATTCAACAGAATGTTCAGAGAGTTGACATTTGAAAGATTTTCTCCAATGGAACACTATTCAGTTATTAATTCCAGGATTATTGACGTTAAGAGAATTCTTGTTCCTTGTATATTTATCTGAATGATCAGGATCTATGATGTATTTTCCAAAGGCATGTTTAGGTTTTTTTTCTACATTACAATAATATTTATAGCTTTGGCTTTGTTTAACTTTGTTTCGATGCTTTTTCTCTTTAAAATATACGTTTTTCCTCTGTAGTTTGTTTTTGAGGTTAAATTTTAAAACGTTATTGTTTCTGGAATAGTCTATCAATTTTCAAATTGCGCAAAAAGTATTTGGGATAAAAATAGAATTGATTTGGGGCAGTCTATTGGTGTAGGATTCACCCAACGTACTATGAACTAAAAGTTATCCCGATAATTAAATTAGCTGAATATCTTTTAGTTCATTTCTCTTATTTAATTTAATTGATAGCTATATTCCAAAATTCAGTCTTTTAACTTTTATTTATCGGATAATGACTGAAAAGGATATCTTCTTTAGGTACGTAAGATTATGGGTTTGAATCCGTTGCAGATAAATTTATAAACATTAGATATTACCTCGAAGCGGCAAAACCTGATCTAACTTTCTAACTACAAAAAAGAAAAGGATTTTTTTTGGCTTTCAATCAGTGTCATTGCCTTTTTTTTAATTGACTTCGATCTTCCTAATATAATCGAAACTATACTCATTACCATTTGTCTACAAATATTACCGAAACCATTTCAGAAATTCAAAAATAAACTTTTATAATATGCCAGATTATTAAATATTTTTTTACCAAAATTAATTACAATTTTCTGCTTTCCCTTAAAACACCTTCAATGAATGATTAAATGGATTATGCGGTACACATAAAATCAAACTAATATACAGTGAAAATGTTTTAAACGAATTCATGATATTGTTAACTGAATTTAATATTTTTGTATCCATCCTCTTTAGCAATTATTTTGGAATATATTAAGAGAAGAATTTAATGCTTATTAAAATATTAATTTAAAATTAGTTTTGCTATCCCATAAAAAAACTGTTCATGCTTTTATCTAAAAAGACTACCTTCGTAAACAGTTGAGCTGTTGTAATTCTATCAGACTGAATTGTATATAACTGTGATGCAATAATAGAGCTGCGATAAAAATAAACGACCCCACCCACCCCAAAACAAAGTGAAATTTTCTATGTACAAATTCATTTTTCATTTCATAGCTTAATGCGTTTCTGATAAATTGGTAAGGAATTTGTGAAACATCAATGAGTGAGCAGTGGGTCGTTTAATGTTGAAGGTTTTAATAGAAACTAACGAGAATACAACAATTATCCTGTTGTATTCTTACATTCTTTTACCAGAATAAATATATCATCTTTAATTGTAAGCTTTCTTCCCTTTAGTAGAAGGTTTTGAAATACATATTAAAAGATATTTCTTTGTTATATGAGGATTTTGCAATATGTAGACATAATATATGTTAGACAAGTTTGAGACATTTCTTTGAATGACTGCAGCGTTAATGAAATATAGCTAAAAGAATTCATTGTAATAAATGTTTTGAGTACAAAAGAATTGTTAAAAAAATCTATGTTCATTGAATTTTCTTTGGGGCAATATAATTTTTCATAATACCCTTTCTTCTTTATTATCACATATACAATGTAGACATACCGTTAACGGTTATCAATATATCTGCAATGTCGTTTACATAATACATGCTATATTGATAGAAATAATTGTATAATACCATGAACTCAAACTGGGTGTCGCTTCATCTCTAGGGTGCCGTGAATTTATGCTTAGGGTGTTGCTACAACTAGCAAGAAAAGTCGACTAGAAATTGCGAATTTATTAAAGAAGGCATGAAAGTGCTTAAAAGTTTAAAATTAAGTTGTCTCCTTCACACAGGCTGAACGATGGCCGAACAGTAGAGCACAGCTCTTCGGTATCGGTGATTTCTCCTTTTGGCATTGATGTTTGGAATCGGCTTTAAGCAGTACGTCCCGGTGTTGTGTAGAAAAAGAGTAGACTGTAGCGTTCCAAACCAAACCTTTATCATAGTGCTACTGTCGAAAATGCCAAAGGTTGTCCATGTATTTATCTCCAACCGATTATCTTCCTCCATGGTTCCCAAACTAGATTCTACTGCGAAAAAGCTTGAGAACCAATGGTACAATTGCATAGAATTGATATATAATTCAAATGCGTCATTCTGATGACAAATGGTAAATCTTTAAAAAAGGGGAATTTTCTTTGAACAAAAGTGATTTGCAATTTTTGTGTAATCATCTGCACTCAAAAAGATATTTTGTACAACATACAGGTGAAAATCATATATGGTCCTTCATACAAACTAACACTTTAAAAATATAACTTGACCAAATAAATTTTTAAATACCCTTTCCTTAAAAATTGGCATAAATTCAATAAATAATAAAATTTACGTTTTCTCATAAAAGAAAGAACTCGACATAAAAGACATTTACAATTTTATGTAATGATTTGGATTTAAATATAAAAAATTTTTTCGTCATAGACTAAGAATATATGATCCATGTTGCTTCCAAAAATTACGACCTCATTTCTAAGGCATTATTTATTTCAACAACTTCAATAATAATAAATTCAAGAATTGATATCGCCAAAAACAGGCGTAACATATACTATAATGGTAATACTAGTTGCGCCATCTATAATTTAATAAAAGTAAGACAAACAACATAAACTGCATTGCGGCACAACAACTAGTTATACATAAAATTAAAGAATAGAAAATTGCAAAAATATGTGTAGAAAGTAAAACAAAGCCTTGATTTGTCCCTTGATATCTGATAACTTTATGAAAATATTCTGACATAATTTAGAAAATTTGATCTGATTACATTTTTGGTTATTGTATCAATGATATAGCTTTGTTAGACACAGCTATTTTTCGATAAATTGATCAATATAAAATAGGAAAGATGTAAAAAATAGTGATGTTGATGTGATTAAAATATTTCTTTAGATTTTATTTCTTTTCAAAACTGAAAATTTACCTCAAAAATGACATAAACAATGTTTATTGAAATTTATATTGCTTTACAAATATGAAAATAAAAATATGGCTATCATTATTTTAAGAAATTATAATTGTATTTTTAACGAAATGTAAACAACATAAACCGCATAAAACATATTACTGCTCAACACTCAGTTATACAAAAAATTAATGAATAGAAAATTGCAAAAATATGTGTAGAAAGTAATAAAAAATGCTTTGATTTGTCTCTTGATATCTGCTAACTTTTGAAAAATATCCTGGCATAATTTAGAAAATTTGATCTGATTACATTTTTGGTTATTGTATCAATGATATAGCTTTGTTAGACACAGCTATTTTTCGATAAATTGATCAATATAAAATAGGAAAGATGTAAAAAATAGTGATGTTGATGTGATTAAAATATTTCTTTAGATTTTATTTCTTTTCAAAACTGAAAATTTACCTCAAAAATGACATAAACAATGTTTATTGAAATTTATATTGCTTTACAAGTGGGAAAATATAAATATGGCTATCATTATTTTAAGAAAATATAATTGTATTTTTATCGAAATGTAAACAACATAAACCTCATAAAATGTATTACTGCCTAACACTTAGTTATACATAAAATTAAAGAATAGAAAATTACAAAACTATGTGTAGAAAACAAATAAATCTAGATTAGTCTCTTCTTATTTGCTAACTTTTTAAAAATATTCTGACATAATATAGAAAATTAGGACTGATTACATTCAGGTAATGTATCAAGGATATAATATATATAGCTTTGTTAGCCACAAATATTTTTCACTAAATTGAAATATGTAAAACAAAGAATAGATAAAAATTAGTGATGATAATTTGTGAAATTAAAAGAGATATTTAAATATTTCTCTAAAAATTGACATAGAACAGCATTTATTGAAATTTATATCTCTTCACAAATGTGAGAATAAAAATTTGGCTATCATTATTATAAGAAGATATAAATGCATTTTCATCTCAATGTGCAAAAAACTGTAATAACAATCACAGAAAATCTTTGAAAGCTTTATATCTGTATTTAATCACTAATCTCCCACTTTTCCATTCTAAAGGAAATGAAAATAAATTAGGATTATGAAGATTAAAATGTAAGGATTATAAAAGTATTTTTTGTATGTTTTCCTTCCATGTATAGGATAAAATTATAATAAGCGTATATTTCTGGTTTCATTTACTTCCACTTGACTTAGTTCAAAATTCAAAATTCATTATTTTT
>CM063503.1:82649826-82712326 GCA_032207245.1 Pardosa pseudoannulata | reverse complement strand
CTGCATATTGTATGCTGCAGAGAGTATGTATTTCATAATATAAAATATCTAAATAGATACCACTAGTTTGTTTTAAAAAATATTTTAACCCTTGTCTGTTCCCATATGAGATAATAATTATATGATGTACTTTTAGATATAAAGAATTGTGTTTCATACATCTAAAATAAAATATGAATAAAAGTAAGATGCTACACAAAATTATTGTGGCTTAAAATATAGTTAATTGTGCATCATATGTAATATACAAGAGTATAAAAAATTAGGTGTGTATATTATATGTGATGTATATGACAGGCAAAAGCTTAAAGAACTAGAACGAAAGATTTTTGTCTTCAAAATTATTATTTTGTGCAAAAAATACACCATAAATGAAGTTATTCAGACATAATTTAATAAAAGTTTGTAAGAATGACATAATTTAATAAAAGGTTGTAACTTCGTAAGAAATAATTTTGAGTTTGCCGCCTGAATGATTTTACAAAATATTATAACTACCTTTGTCCACTAATACTTTTTCTAATTTTTTTTTGAAATTTCAAAATTACGTTATGAGTATAATTATTATAATAGAAGCTTTTAGGGCTTTTTAACTTTCTAACAATGCGTTTAAATATAAATAGCTGTATAATTTCCATTATACTCGGAAAATAATTTTAGTAGTTATTCGAAATAATGCTATGCAATTTTTAGATAATAGATGTTGAAAAATGTACCCTCAATAGCCGAATGTATATAATTGTCCCTTTTCAACATAGGAGATTTGTTGGAATTTTCGTGAGTTTTAACTTCACTACAATGGGATACTTACATAGGAGTTTTGCTTTATCACTTGTAACACAAATGTTGTAAAGGTTAGATAGGATAGATCTCAGAACAATTAAATTTAAAAATAGTTCTATACATTTGAAAATTTCTATACATTTTGATACCCTTAACCCTTAATTTGGCTGTCTGGTCGCGACACCGGACATGTATATTTATAACTACTATATAATATAATTGTCAGCGTTCGCCACAGAGAACATTAATTATCTCAAAAATGGAAAATGATATATTTTTTTTTGTTTATTTTGGAGATCTAATGTTATACAGACGGAAAATAACAATATTAAAAATAAAATATTTGAAAAAAATTTTGTAAAATTAAATTAATTTTTTTTTTGAATAAAATTATTATATTCTATTGTTTAATTTTATAAATTTTATTATGTTTAATTTTACATATTTGAGAAATAAATATTTTTAAATAAAAAAAAAAAAATTGTTTATTTTTGTTAATTTTTTTTGATTTAATATAAACGATATTATGGTAAATTAATTGATATTTACAAAACTATTTTTCTAAAAGAAATTCAATTGTGAATTACACAATATTCTAACATATTGGGCGTAAGACTATACTTTTGATTGCCTTTTTGATCTGAATATAACTTCTTTAGAATAAACCCTGTTCTATTATCATAAAATAGGTGCCTATAGGTTTTGTTTGTATTTGAAATTTATTTATATATATTAATTATCAATAGTTTAAATTTTAAAAATTTTTTTAAAGATTCAATTGTGAATATACATAATATTCTAACATTTTTAAGAAATTTTAAGTTTTTGATCTGAATATAACTACTTTGAAACTAGTTATTCATTTGAACTAAAAAACCTAACTGATTTGTTTGTATTTGAAATTTAGTGTTGTGTTTTCTTTGATATTTTTACTACAGGTAGATCGGTGAAAGTAACAATTATAGAATAAATTCTATAAAAATATTTTTTTTTAAAGAAATTCAATTGTGAATATACATAACATTCTAACATATTGGACGTAAGACTATATCTTTTGATCTGCCTTTTTGATCTGAATATAACTACTTTAGAATAACCCTGTTCTTTCTCTCTCACCTCATATAAATAGGTGCCTATAGGTTTTGTTTGTATTTGAAATTTAGTCTTCCAAATTTTTATTATCATAGTTATCAAAATGTTTAAAATGCTTTCAATAGTCTTCCGAGTTTTACACAGAACCCAAAAAGTTTTTAACGAAATTTTAAGGTTCTGTAAAAAACACGTTGAAATTACTAGTTAAGTCATTTGAACTAAAAAACCGAACTGATTTGTTTATATTTGAAATTTAATGTTGTGTTTTCTTTGATATTTTGACTACAGGTAGATCGGTAAAAGTAACAATTATAGAATAAATTCTATAAAACTATTTTTCTAAAAGAAATTCAATTGTGAATATACACAATATTCTAACATATTGGGCGTAAGACTATATCTTTTGATATGCCTTTTTGATCTGAATATAACTTCTTTAGAATAAACCCTGTTCTTTCCATCTCACCTCATATAAATAGGTGCCTATAGGTTTTGTTTGTATTTGAAATTTAGTCTTCCAAATTTTTATTATCATAGTTATCAAAATGTTTAAAATGCTTTCAATAGTCTTCCAAGTTTTACACAGAACCCAAAAAGTTTTTAACGAAATTTTAAGGTTCTGTAAAAAACACGTTGAAATTACTAGTTAAGTCATTTGAACTAAAAAACCGAACTGATTTGTTTATATTTGAAATTTAATGTTGTGTTTTCTTTGATATTTTGACTACAGGTAGATCGGTGAAAGTAACAATTATAGAATAAATTCTATAAAACTAAATATTTTATTATAATCAAAAAAAGCTTGGAATGAAAATGAAAGATACAAAATGCTTATAATTTAACGGAGGAAAAACTGAAAAAGCTCAATAAATTAATTTTTATACCTAAGATCTTTTTCTGCAAATTTGAGTTAACCTTCAAATTTTTGTTATCATAATTATCAAAAATGTTTAAAATGTTTTCAATAGTCTTATGAGTTTTACACAAAACCCAAAATGTTTTTAACGAAACTCTACGGTTCTGTAGAAAACATGTTTGAACTACTAGTTAAGTCATTTGAACTAGTAAACCTAACTGATATTTATAATTACACATTGAATGATCACTAGTTAATCTCATCTTATCATTTTTTTAAATGTATGGTGCGGAAATAATCATAGTAGTCCAATTTCGGATTACTCTGATCATTAGCAGTAATATGAGAGATTAAATGAAGCCTAAAATGTAGTTGATTTGCTTAAACTGTGATTTTTTTATTTTAAACAACTATTATAAAAAGAGTATCCAGATTAATCAAGTCTTTCGAAACTTCAAGTCTTTGTTCCCATTGTTTAGTTCTGATCTGCTTCAAAAATTCAAGGCTTTTTCTTTAGTCATTATTCAACTCACCTTCATGGTGATTTAAATGCTCTTAGTACGGATAGATACCATCCTTTAAGTTGTAGATATTAGTAAATTTCATAATGATACTGTGTAAATACATTTGTACATTAAATTAATTTTCTTCAATTGTATACTACTATTTATTATACACATGTGTAAACAGTTTCAGAAATTTATATATTTTAATTCTACTTGTAATGCATTAATTATATTGATTGAATTAAATGAAAAGCAATTTTGGAACAAATGCTACTGTAAAAAATTATTTTATACAGTATAACTCAGATACTCTCCTTAGGAAAATATGCAAATGCGCATGAATACATACATAACATGTATGCGTGTGTGTATAAGCGTATGTGGACAAACGGCAGTTTGCTCTTCCAGCTATTAATTTAACAGCTAAACATTGTTTCTTCTGATGGAAGCCAAAATCTGAAATTCACGAGGGTTGATCACTTATTGTATATTTTTTTAATTCGACATAAATAATAATAGACGAACAAAGATGGTGTTTAGACACTTTGTTAAACGTTCACCCGCCAAAAGGAGTTTAGGTATCAAAAGCCTTTGCGAAAAAATGAAAAATTTAATTGCATCACGTTTTATAATTATCAAAATAGAATGTCTTTAAATAAAGTATATGCTAGGATGATGATTTATCCATAAACAAATACATATGCATAAACATTTTATACAGTAAATATACTAGAAAGGATGAGATAGTTAAAATAGAGTCCCCACTGTCCATTTAGGGAATTGTTTTAAAGCTTAGATGATGCTGAATAAGGGCCAAATAACTCAGATACTCTCCTTAGGAAAATATGCAAATGCGCATTTCATGTATGCATGAATACATACATCACATGAATACGTGCGTGTATAAGCATATGTCGACATAACGGCAATTATGCCCTTCCAGCTACTAATTCACCAGCTAAATTTTGTTTCTTCTGATGGAAGACAAAATCTGAAATTTATGAGGGTTAATCACTAATTGTACTTTTATTTAATTCGATATAGAATAATACAAGACGCACAAAGATGACGTTTAGCAATTTTGTTAAACGGTCCACCCGCCAGAAGGAGTTTAGGTATCAAAAGCAGCTGAGAAAAAGATGAAAATTTTAATTGCGTCACATTTTAGAATTACCTAAATAGAATGTCTTTAAATAAAGTTATATGCTAGTACGATAATTTATCCATATACATATAAATATGTGACGGACCCATTTCAAATTCAAGATCAATTAGAAGCATTTCTCTGCTTTTGAGTCATATATATATATATATATATATATATATATATATATATATATATATATATATATATATATATATATATATATATATATATATATATATATATTATATATATATATATATATATATATATATATATATTTATATATATATATATATATATATATATTATATATATATATGTATATATATATATATATATACATATATATACATATATATATATACATTATATATATATATATATATATACATATATATATACATGTATATATATATATATATAACATATATATGTATATATATGTATGTATATATATATATATATATATATATATATATATATATATATATATATATATATATATATATATATATATATATATATATATATATATATATATATATATATATATATATATATATATATATATATATATATATATATATATATATATATATATATATATATATATATATATATATATATATATATATATATATATATATATATATATAATTTGGAGAAGACTAAGAAATGGCTGATTAGCTACAGCACTTTCGTTTCGTAAGTATGTACATTTATGCATATACATGGTATGACTGTATAAATATATATAACTTCGTGACTGTACTTTGGTAACATTATTTAACAACATAAGACTTGCTTTTTTAAATTGCAAATGGTAAATAATCTACTGTCTCTGTGGCAAAAAAAAGTTGTTTAATCACTCTGTAAACAGCTTGAAAATTTTCAACCAAACTGTTCTGGTATGCAAATGTGAAGAAATTGCAACTTGCTGTTTCTTCATATTTGCATGTGCAATAGATTAATTAACAACTGCGGAATATTAACTGCTTTTTTTCATACAAAATTTCTCTTTCTTGAATAAGCGAGTATTGTAAAATCAAAATTCCTTCAAATTTTGCCTATAAAAGTGAAATAAATCATGCATTTTTTCTTTAATACTACAAATGAATAACCAAGAGATTGATTTTTGAATGAATTGTACACGACACGAACTGAAGATAAAACGAAACACAAAATAAAAATATCTAACTGTTCCATTTTGTGAAGTGTTTTTTGCATTATTTACACGCTTGGTTAAATATGGGAAAAAATCGGCGATACAGTTTCAGTAAATGTCTTTACTTTGTTTATTGTATTTCCTTATTGAGCCTTGAGGTTTTTTTCTCCTATCAAGTTAAATCTCCACAAGCATGTGCATTAACGTATAAAGGCATCCCTATTAAACAAACCTGTTATATAATGAATTCATGGATTTATGAAGTTTGTATTGGATTTTTTCCCTCTCACAATAGGCTTTCAAAAATATATTAATGCGATTGAAATACAAAGTTCTACTCTTTTTATAATAATTTTTCTAAAAGTTTTTTAATAACTCTGATAACATCATCAAAATTAGTTTGGTCATATAAAGTAGCATATTTTTAAAATGACAAAAAATTCACCATTAGAAAACAATAAATTTCCTTTATCTGCAAGATAATTTTTTTTTTAAATATACAGCTTAGAAACTAAATCTCTTTGTTAAATGAAAATAATTTTTTTTTTACTTAATAAAGTTCGGTCGAGATTCGTGGGCTGTCATACTAAGCAGCCTTCCTCAGTTAAATAGTTGCTCATCTGTGATGTAAATCATTATTGAAAGGGAGAAAAATTCTATCTGTTATCATATAGAATAGGTTAGATAGTAGGTTATACTACATTACACTTACCATTATTTTTAATTCTAATGAACTAAGTAGTTTTAACTCTATGCAAGTAAAAAATATTATACTAGTGTGACCAAATAATAAAAAGATCTTAATATAGTGTTCATTTTTATTTTTCTGCGAAATAATACTTTAATGAAAATGTAATTAAAATGGAAAAAAATTATATTTTAAAATACCAAAATTAAAAAAAAATTACTGACCGAAGCAAATATACTACATGTCAAGTGCCATTATTTTGAATTCTAATAAACTAAGTAGTTTTGACTTTATGCAAGTAAAAAACTGTGATACTAGTGTCACCAAATAATAAAAAGATCTTAATACAATGTTCATAATTATTTTTTCGGTGAAATAATACTTTAATTAAAAAGTAATTAAAAGGGAAAGAAATTATCTTTTAAAATACCAAAATTAAAAAAAAATATGCTGACCGAATTAAATAAAATTCATGAAAGTGGTATAAAAATTATTCCATAACATTTGTCTAACACTGAAATGAAATAAAAATTTGATTTCACTACAATGGTATAATGTGTTCATCCATGGTACTAATCATTTTCAAAATAATGACCTAGGAACGAACTCTTTTTAATAATGAACAGAGAACATCCATGATTATTTTATACGTGCTATTGATTTCCCGATGTTTACAATATTACTTAGTTTCAAAGATATGTTTACCATGTCGGAACTACATATAAAATTAGTCCTAAGAAGTTTTTTGAATACGAGATACCTTAAGTGATGACTGGTCTAGGTATGGAGTTATTTAAAAATTTCAGATAAAAATGGAATATTTTGTAAAAAAGATATTTATATAGACAAATTTAAATACTTAAACAAAATATGCATCTAGATAAAAAATACTGATTATCATGACTTATCTTTTTAATGCAATGGGATATGAAAAACTGAAGCATGATTAACGATAGCTCTTTGAATTGTGTATAGATTTTATTGAAAGGATTTCAGATTCGATTATCAAAAATATACCATCAGCTGATTTATAGATGGATCGTGTTTGATGGATGGTAAAAGCAATTTATTTTTTTAAACCTTTTTATTTAGACAGCAACTGATTGTAAAAGAGACAGAACTGAAAGCCTAAGGGACAATTGTTTTCTTGTGACAGTATATGTTAAAGCATGGTTGGATAGTTCAAAACAACGATTAAGAGAAAAGTTATTTGAATATGTTACTAAAAAGTGAATTCGTTGTTTTATATGCTTTTTTAATAATTCTTTTTTAATAATAACTTTTTTCATTATGTTTTTTCATACTATTTAATAATTTTATAACAAAATTTTACAGTTTTCTTGATATGGTAGACTTATTTTTTAGCACAACATTTTGTTGTCCCATATTTCAATAAAGCTCGATGCAAAAAAGATTAATCTTTATATATCATAAAAATATTTCGTATTGGTAAAAGTTATGATAAAAGGTAAAAAAAACTGAAAGGTTTCTTTTAAAAAAATGTTTTAGAAAAATGTCTCCATTCTAATAAGCTTTTTTTTGTGTCTTACATCATTGTTCAATAAAGCTCGATGCAGCAAAGATTAATCTTTATATATCATAAAAATATTTCGTATTGGTAAAAGTTATGATAAAAGGTAAAAAAAAAAAATACTGAAAGGTTTCTTTTAAAAAATTTTTTAGAAAAATGTCTCCATTCTAATAACGCTTTTTTTGTGTCCTACATCATTGTTCAATAAAACTCGATGCAGCAAAGATTAATCTTTATATATCAGAAAAATATTTCTTATTCGTAAAAGTTATGGTAAAAGGTAAGAAAAACTGAAGGGTTTCCTTTAAAAAAATTTTTTAGAAAAATCTCTCCATTCTAATAAGGCTTTTTTTTGTCCTATATCATTGTTCAATAAAGCTCAATGCAGCAAAGATTAATCTTCATTTATCTGAAAAATATTTCTTATTCGTAAAAATTAAGGTAAAAGGTAAAAACTTAAAAGATTTCCTTTAAAAAAATGTTTAAAAAAATAAATGTTCACCATTCTAATAAGTCTTACCCTAACGTTCTGATTCAGGTTACAGTTACAAATATAATTCCTCAAATAATAATTTTCAAAAGTGGAATTCTCAGAAGTGATCTCGACAGAAATACAAATTATATTATTATAAAAAGCTACTAGTAGGCTCTATGGTAGAGTTTATATCGTCTTTTATATGGGTTATAAAATCTTCAAAATTATAAAGCCTTAAATTTTTTTATTTATTACTATGAAAACATTTTTGCATATTTGATATCATTACTTTCACAACATCTCAAGTGGAACGAAAGTTATAGTGATTAAAATATTTGCAACACCTGTTTTAAATGCATTTAAAAAGGTTTCATATTGCATTTGGAAGGATTTTAATGGATTTAAAAAAACTCGGACAACATTCTTTTTTTATGCGAACATCATGTGAGGCCGCATAAAGCAGCTAATAAGTGAATTAAAAGCACGCGATTTATTAACATTCTCACAGTTATGGAATGTGAAATATATAGTACTTGAGGATTTTAATTTACATACTTGAATGAGTCACTTATATAGATAGCTTAAACTTTAAAATGATTTCTCTGAGATTCCATTTTAGAATTCGCCTGCATGATACCTTTAAATGTCTTTGTAATTAATTAATATATAATTTTTCTGTGTAAACGGTGTGTATAATCTGCGTGACAATATTATGACCTATAAATGAAAAAAATGGAAATAATTTTAAAAAAAAAATAGTCTTTTTTCAGACTTTTAATTTCTAACATTATTTATCTTGAATAAATTAATGTATTTTATACAATGCATAATTGCAAAGGGTAATATTAACATTCCCATTTTTATATGCTATGAAATGTTTTATGATGGATTCTGGTGCATATGACCAAGCTGAGGCTGAGTAAGTTATTAGTTGTCAAAGTAAGGATTTGGAAATGAGCAATTTAATCTCTATGCTTAATTTGCTGTTCCAAGCAACTTTCATCACAACTTTCGCAGTGACACTAAAATTTGCTGCATTGAACATCTATTTAACACACTGGCGAACAGTAGAAACAATTGAAGTTCGAAAATTAACACTATATGTTTTTGTAATTTTTAGAATATTAGAAGTATAGTTTTACTCTTTCTGCTTAAATAAACTTAATTTTGATTAATTCAGCACCTTTAATTAGGCTGCGGCTATAACCGTCATTTTGCAAGCGGACACTAGACATTAAGTAATGGGACGATGGCGGCTATAACAGCAAAAATTTAAAAACCTAAATGACAGGTTTAATGACTGAAATAAGCAATTTTTTGTGTGTAAGTATTTTTGGGAGTTTTATACGAAATGTGAGTTCTTAATCAAACAAAAATAAATAAATGACAAAAAAAAAAATAAATTCAAGAGAAAACACGATCGCACTAATCCCTTCACAACCACGTGCATACTAAAGCTGCAAGTCGTGTAACAGATGGAAAACGAAATTCAACCTAAAAAATTGTTTCCAAAACATGACACCAGGCTTCTACTTGTACGCCGGTAAATACACATTTGTTTCTCTATAACCGTAGTGCCTAAAAACGACCGTTTCGTTTTGGACAGCTATTGCCGTCATGCTATATAGTGAACTTCTCCTTGACGGCTATAGACGCAAGTATCCGTCAACGTGTTAAAAGATTTATCTTAAAATTAGACGTTTTGTTTCTT
Source organism: Pardosa pseudoannulata (assembly GCA_032207245.1). Taxonomy (NCBI): domain Eukaryota; kingdom Metazoa; phylum Arthropoda; class Arachnida; order Araneae; family Lycosidae; genus Pardosa; species Pardosa pseudoannulata. The sequence continues at coordinate 82,702,372 of CM063503.1, read as the reverse complement.
TTGTTATGATATTAAGCAAACGAATAACGAGTTAGGGCGACAAACAGACTAGAAAAAATTGGTAGTGTTTAAGTATATACACATTTGTGGTAAATACACATTTGTGCCGCTATAGCCGTAGTGTCTAAAAACAACAATTTCCATTTGGACGGCAATTACCGTCATACCACATAGTGAACCTCGCTCTGACGGCTATAGACGCAAGTGTTCGTCAACGTGTTAAAAGTATTTAAAAGTTTAGGATGACTGATCTAAATCTGATTAAGGCATTTATACAAGAAATCCTCCAAACTATTTAAGATATTCCTAATTTGCAACAGCAACTATTAAAAAACGTTATTTCAACCGTGATTTAAATCTCTGATTAATTTGTGTACTCAATAAGTAGGCGTTTAAAGGAGGCGTATTTATCCATCTTATTAATTCATGCTGACCTCTTTTAAGATATCAGTAGGTTTTGGGTCGAATGCATTTAAATTAGAGTTTACTTTTACAATTATACGTAGTCATGTAAATTTTGTAATTATTCAAATACAAAAATATTTTATAATAAAAGGTTTTATAAATATTTTTTTGTAAATTCTAAAGATATAGAAATATTATGGTAAGGTTTCCTTAATTTTTCGATTCCTGTAGTTTAGAATTATTAAACCATGCCAAAAAAAAAGGCAATACCACAAATAAGTAGAGTAATATTTCTTTATTATTTCAAGTATAATAAAGTTCATATAACACTAATGCATCCGGTATATTTTCTTTGAATATGTACTAACATATAAATGTTCCCTTTAAATTTTATCTGAAATCATTATTAGGCAATTAAGAAATGCCAAGACATCAAACTGTGGGAAACTTTTATTTTAGATATTAACAAATATTTCTTTTTTTCTAAATTCTAATGATATAGAAATATTATGGTAAGGTTTCCTTATTTTTTCGATTCCTGTAAATTATAGTTTTAAACCATGCTGAAAAAGGTAATAACACAAATAAGTACAGCAATATTTATTTATTATCTCAAGTATAATGAAAATTATATAACACTAATCCATCCGGCATATTTTCTTCGCATGTGTACTAACATATAAATGTTTCCTTTAAATTTTAACTGAAATCATTATTACACAATTAAGAAATGCCAAGACATCAAACTGTCTGAAGTTATTATTTTAGAATTAACAGCTTTAGAATAAGAAACTTTATTTTATACAATTTCTGGTATACATAGTGAGGGTTTTAAATAAATCTCTAATTTTTCAAATTAAGCTGTTGAACGACTATTAAGACATCTAATTTGCCAGAAACTAATTTTGTAAAAAATAACAACTTTAGAATTAGTACTTTTATTTAATGTAATTTTCCGAGATGTAATTAATCTAGTGATACCCATTGATGTTTGTAAATTATTCTCTAATTATGTGCAAAATTCATAAATTATTTAATGAAATTTTCTGAAAGCAATTAACTCCTTACTTTTGCTTTAATTTTTAAATGTTAATTTCATAAAAAAGAAAACTTAGCAATATTTTACTGTCTGGAAATACGGGAAAAAAATATTAGACCATCGTATTCTGTGCTTATTTTAATTGCACAAACTACTTCCTTTATTTATTTATTTATTTATTTGCTGAAGTAGGGAATTTGAAATCAAAACATTGTAAAATACTATTATTCTTCAAAACATTAACGGCTTTAAAATGAGAACATTTGATTTAATCTAAATTCCCGGTATGTAATTCATCTCGCGATACGCAGTATGATTTTAAATCAATTTTCTAAGTATGGACAAAGAATATAAATCCTTCCGTAAAATTTCTAGCAAATCCATTAATTTTGATTTAATCATTAAACGTCGTCTTCTTAAAGAAGAAAATCTGACAGTATTTTTACAGCCTGCAAATACTTGTGGGAAAAAAAGAGCAGCCTATTGCACTCGGTGTGTCAAATCTTAAGCTAATCTGATGTTATCGGTTTTTGCTCTGTTGTTCTACGTAAATGCTTAGCATTCTTTTGCTACGGCGTATCCGCTTAATGAATATGGTATTTTGTTTTGCCTTGTTAGTCTTTATATATCCTTACATCATTTATTACATTTATCTACAAAGAAATGAATTTCCTGTTTCTGTTTAGAATAATATTTTTCGATGTTTCATTTTCTCGAATAATTGATTTTCTCAATAAGTAAATTTTCATTCATGCTTCTTAGTAGGGTAATGTTTGGATATTGCAGAAATTTTGATATCCCTTAAACCCTGGCCTCTGGAATATATTTGAGAAAAATGTCCGAAAAATGGAAAAAAAATTTCTTTTTAATTTTGTTTCTTATTATCATTAAAATGTTAGAAAAAGATTATTTTTGAAAAAAAAAATTAAATTAAATAAATACAATTTTCAATATTTTCACTTATATGAGAAATATTAATAGATTACAGTAATTTTTGCTAAATTTACAGCAAAATAAATCAAATGAGATAATTTTCTAGATGAATACATTAAACTAATACAACAATATTATTATCTATGTAAACTGTCATGAATTCCGTGTCCCTCAGATTCCTTTGAATTTCACAAATCCTTTACAATATCGAAGAAATAGTAACAAATGACACGAAACTGCGGAACTTTTTGCGAAAAAGTATCTCTATCTACTGGAAAAATATCAAATTAAATATTTTACATTGGACGTACCGATTTCAGGCTTCAAGGAATTGAAATACCATTTTTTTCTCTTGCCCGAACTTAGGTCGGGCACTCCAAAATTGGCGCGTTTGTGTTGCCCGAATTGAGTTTGGGGCGTAACAGGCAAGTGGTTAAGAAATGTTTGCTTAAGTTGTGTTGGAACTATAAAAAATTCTCATGAATACATTATTTGATTTTTTTAATACAAGCTTATAGAATGAGTCATGTTAATGGGGATATTTTAATATTTTCGGTATTTTTAAAACCAAAAATTAAAATAAATGTTATTTATTTTTTTAAATTTCGAATGAGCTTTTAAAACAGTTGTTGGTGTTATTTTTTCTAGCTAATTCATTTTGTTGGCAACATATTTATGATCATTTTAACGTAAAAAATAACGTTTATAGGCTAGTTAGGACTTGAGATGCTTTACACATAACAAATAATCTTGCAAAAATATTCAGAAATTGTTTTCTTATTAATTTAATTACATATTTTTTACTTTAATACTTAAAGTATTTATTTTATTGAAATATTTTATTGAAATATATTTTAAATGTGTTATGAAATAATGCAAATGGATTTTGTGTTAACATTATTTTATCCTCTCACATATTATACGAAAATCAAAGTAACATACCATTTGTGAATTGTAAACTTAAAATCATATTTTATAGATAAAAATTAATTTGTTCTACATGTTCCTAATAAGTAAAACTCAAAGAGTTTCATATGAGTCCGAAAATGGTAGAGGTACTGTACCATGTACATTTAGAAAAATTAAACGAAAATTATGACATTTAAATTATAAATTTTATATTTAAATTAATATTTTACATTATTATATATAGTATTTAAGAGTTATTGATTTAAAGATACAGAGTGCGTGCTAGAAATGCATCTGTATCTTTTAGAAAAGTTAAACAAATGAAACAGATTTGGATTTAGGACTTTTTTAAATTACAGAGAAAATTCCTCTGTAATTTAAAAAAGAGGAATATTTGGTGATCAATTTGTTAAAATAAATCCATATAAAAAGCAGTATGAAATGAAGAAAAAAAATGATTTTAAAACATTATGAAAAGTTGTAGTTTCTTTCCTCTTTTATAATATTGCACTAAGCTGTTGGAAATTGAAATAAGAATACATTTATAATGTATTGCAATATTACATATTAAAATTTCTTAGATCCACATAACTTTTTCAAGGGGACTCCCTGTAAGCATGTACAGTTCTGAACAGTTCTCATAAATATTTTGAATTAAAAAAATTAGTACAATTAGAATGTGAACAGATTTTTAAGTGTTTAAAGAGATATAATTTTTCTTCCTTGCTGAAATTTTTAAATTAAGTTTCAAATTGAAGCTTTTAAACAATACTATATATATTTTAAAATCACAATGTATTTTCAGTTGTAAATAAGTTGTTTGTTTTCTTTTACATAAAAATATATAAAATATTGTCGCCATTTTTTGTTTTTCACTAGAAGTGTCAGTAAAAGTTAAAAAATACAAATTTAATATATATGAAAAACCTTGTACATTAGAAATTAATTTTTATAGATTTAAAAAAGATTACCCATGTATGGAAATATTTGAAAGTTATATAGATTACTAAAATTTTGAAATAAAAAAGTTTAAATTTTAATTAACACATTGGTTTAATCAGGCTTTTATTAAAGTCTGATTAAAACAAATTACACATTAAACCATTTCTTGAATATGCTAGAAATATGCTTGAAATTGTATTATAATAACAAAATAAATGCAAATTTTACTGTAATGTTTAAATTTTAATTCTTATAATATTACTACTATATATACTAAGCTGGTGGAATTTAAAATAAGAACACATTTATATTGTAATGTTACATATTAAAATTTCTGAGCTTCCCTTAAAATTTTCAAATGGACTCTCTGTAAATTTGTACAAGCTCCTGCTTTGAAGACGCATGAAAACACAGTTAATTACTCATCAATCTAAGACAGACTTAACCTTTTCAGAGGGGCTGGGACAGCATATGTCCCGCAGATGAATTAGTTCTTCAGAGAGCCCCTTTCAAAAGGTTAAACAGCGTTCTCCCCTCCCTCTACCGATAAGGCTGACAAAGAAATTCTTACTTCCTTAAAACAGCCGAAACTGTCCTTAGCCCCACATAAGAACTAAGTCAAGCTCGGGACATATGCTGTCCCGGCCCCCCTGAAAAGGTTAACTTAAATAAATATGTCGGTGATAGACTGGAACAACCCAATCATGTCAAAGATAATATCCCTGCAATTGAAAAAAAAAATAAATGCATGTAAAAAGATAGGAGTGGTACAATAAAATGAAAAAGTATAATTTAGATAATGTTTCAAGAAACTGCAAAAAGTTTTCGTCGTTTGGGAATTATTGTATTTTGTTATCGGAAGTCAATACCAGAACATATTTATACAGTAATGTATCAGTTTCAAACCCCTGATAACTCCATAACTGGAATAAATGCATCAGTGCTAGAATAGGCGGCCTAATCATGTCAAAGATCAATTTCCCTATAATGTGAAAAAGATATCGATTTGGTGTTCAATTTAAAAAAAAGAAAACATGTAAAAAGAGACGAGCGGTAAAAAATTTCTCCTCAAAGTGAAATGGTGCATGAAATGATGAATTGCAATTTTTTTACGGTGACTCTGATGACTAAACATGTTTAAAGATAAAATACTCAATACGAGTAGGAATACATCAGGTGGTAGGGAAATCATCAAAGAAGAGTGGGAATATTCGATGAAAAATGAATTTCAAGAAACAGATCAGTCACGCGTCAGGTAGTTTTTCATTGTAAAACGGTCTTTATTGTTATTTGAGAGCATGTTTTGGAATGATTTACATGAAATCGGGAAATTAATTTTTATGGTATCAGATTTTATCGTCATCCTCTTAAACCGACAAAAATTGCCTTCTCATTCCTGTGATTTACAGTAAAATAAAATTCGGGTGAATCGATTCTCCCAATGAGTTTTTCGTAAGTACGGTTTACAACGCACTTAAAACAAATCAAAGTAAAAATTAAGTAATGGTCAATGATTTCAGCGCAATTTTCTTCTCTGAGTTTTATTCAGATTCTTAAGTATCTTTAAAATTTTCGTATGGACTTATAGTTACGTCTTTCTTTTCCTTAGCAGGCTGGTCACAAATATAAGTAAATAAACATAAATTCGGTATTAACTCCTACTGATGAACAGCTGAAGCCCAATGGGTCCCACCCACAAACCTGTATATATATATATATATATATATATATATATATATATATATATATATATATATATATATATATATATATATATATATATATATATATATATATATATATATATATATATATATATATATATATATATATATATATATATATATATATATATATATATATATACATATATATATATATACATATATATATATATATATATACATATATATATATATATATATATATATACATATATATATATATACATATGTATATATATGTATATATATATACATATGTATATATATACATATATATATATGTATATATATATATATATACATATATACATATGTATATATATATATATATATATATATATATATATATATATATGTATATATATATATATGTATGTATATATATATGTATGTATATATATACATATGTATATATATACATATATATATATGTATATGTATGTATATATATATATATGTATATATATGTACATATATACAAATATATATATATATATATATATATATATATATATATATATATGATATATTATATGTGTGTGTGTGTGTGTGTGTGTGTGTGTGTGTGTGTGTGTGTGTGTGTGTGTGTGTGTGTAAATATTTGATATATAAAATTATTTGAAAGGGTAAGATGTCCATTAAGATGTCCATTGAATATGCTTTAAATTGTTTTTTAAGAAAAATATGCAGTTTTTACTGCAATACTTAAAATTAAAAAAAAATATTGAAAGGGTAAGACATCCATTAAGATTTTCTGTTCGAAACTTTTTGCTAACTTAGAGATGAACGAAAACTAATCTTAAATTAGGCTAGGTACATATTTAAGAAACCGTATAATTCTTATGCTAATTGTTGTTGAAATAATATGGTGCTAATGCAGTGACCACTCGACAGTGAAGGAGGAAATACGTGAGTGAGTAAAAACTTTCAGGCTTGAATTATTACCAGGAATTTGTGTTGGAAATCCTATGAACAAGTTCTATCCTTTCTAAACACTTTAGGTTATTGACTTCATATTATATCACAGTTACGAACTTGCTAATAATTTTAGATCCTTAAATAGTTTATAACAGGAAACTGCTAAATAGTTTTAAGTATGCATAACTTTTATGCAGTACATGGATTTAAAATTTTAAACATAATCTTCGACATTGAAAGGTTTGGGTGATGTTTTATTTTTTCGATTTTGTTATGTAAGAAAAATGTAAGGATTTATTCAAACGTAGTGTTTGAGCATGTATCAATTTTATATGTTTTGCTTTTTTTTTTACTTTTAAAAATAATCTTCAACATTGAAAGGTTTAGGTAATGTTTTATTTTTTCCATTTTGTTATGTAAGAAAAATGTAAGGATTTATTCCACCGTAGTGGTTGAGCATGTATCAATTTTATATCTTTTACTCTTTTTTTTTAATTTTAAAAAATAATCTTCAACATCGAAAAGTTTGGGTAATGTTTTATTTTTTCCATTTTGTTATGTAAGAAAAATGTAAGGATTTATTCCACCGTAGTGGTTGAGCATGTATCAATTTTATATCTTTTACTCTTTTTTTTTAATTTTAAAAAATAATCTTCAACATCGAAAAGTTTGGGTGACGTTTTATTTTTTCGATTTTGTTATGTAAGAAAAATATAAAGATTTATTCCAACGTAGTTTTTGAGCATGTGTCAATTTTATATCCTTTGCTTTTTTTAATTTTAAAAATAATCTTCGACATTGAAAGGTTTGGGTGATGTTTTATTTTATAGATTTTGTTATGTAAGAAAAATATAAGGATTTTTTTCAATGTAGTGGTTGATCATGTGCCTTTATTTGTTAGATGTCCAATTTTAGTTTATTTGATTGAAAATGAGAATGGAGAATAATTCAAGTATTTTCATTTAAATTGGAAATTTTATTTAGATAAAATGTTGTTAGCTCTTAAGTAAATATTAAATTTCAATTAAATACTTAAAATCAAATTTGGACTTTATTTTATCTTTGATTTAATTTGTAGGAATTTTTTTATGACTGTGCGATGAATTGTCATTAAAAACGTGGGCTTTTTAAATTTTATATTGAGTTTTAATAATTTAAATGAAGATAAAAGCTAAAATGCATACACAGGTTTATTTTATAATGTATATTAGGTGGATATGGAAATAGTTTTGTTGGAATCTATAAAAATCAGTCGAGATACAGACAGGGGATAAAATATTAATCTTTAAAATATTTGGTATTTTAAAAGGATTTTAATGTGATTAATTTAATTTAATTTTTATGCTTATTTGTATGGGATTTTTATAATTAAGTTAAAAACTTTTTCAACGATTTTAAACGCCACCGTTCTTTTAATTTGGGCGTTAATTAATCATTGATTTAATGTTTAATTTGTAGGAATTTTTTTATGACTGTGCAATGAATAGCCATTAAAAAAGTGGAATTTTATACAATATATTATACAATACATTATAAACGTGGGTTTTTATACAATATAAACGTGGGATATATGTTACAACAAATTATATTATTTCTAATGCTATTCCTGATTGTATAATCAGCGACAAAAAGTTTTTTGGTTTTCTTTCTAATCTTTTTTAATTTTATGTTTAATTATAGATGGTTAAAATCTAAATTTATGTACAAGAATCAGATAATTTTTATAGAAAGATATTTCGTTGAACAATTATCAGTAATATGTTAGTGAATGAGGTAACCAGAAATCGATTTCTATCTAGCTTCCTTATTGCGATAATTGTAAAACAATTTATTCCCAACAGGAACGAATCATCGCTACATGTAAATCAGAAAGTTTTTGTAAGGAAGAAGCATAAAGCAATTTATCTTTGTGAAATCTTGTGATTTTAATCTGATTAATTTAATTTAATTTTTATGCTTAATTGTATTTGGGATTTTTATAATTCAAAGCTAAAAACTTTTTCAAAGTTTTGAAACTCCACCGTTACTTTAATCAAATATGTTACAAAAAATTATATTATTTCTAATGTGATTCCAGATTGCATAATCAGTGGAAAAAATAATTCAGTTTTATTTCTAATCTTTTTAATTTTATGTTCAATTATAGATAGTTAAAATCTAAATTTATGTACAAGAATCGGATAAACTTTTTTTTAGAAAGATATTTCTTTGAACAATTATCAGTAATATGTTAGTGAATGAGGTAACCAGAAATCGATTTCTATCTAGCTTCCTTATTGCGATAATTGTAAAACAATTTATTCCCAACAGGAACGAATCATCGTTACCTGTAACTCAGAAAGTTTTTGTAAGGAAGAAGCATAAAGCAATTTATCTTTGTGAAATCTTGTATCTCGCTCCACACTACTTACGTTTCGAAATGATGAATAAAAAGTTTCTTAACATTAGAATCGTAACAAAAGAATTTTAACGCCGATTGCTCTCGAAAAGAAGCTTTTGCGGTCTGTGAGCGAATTCTTTTTGGGAAGGTATTATTCGATCAACATAATTGAGGTTCATCGTGGTACTTTCTAATTTCTTAATCATTAAAAAGAGGTGAAAATGCGAGAGTGATATTACGTAATATCAATGAGCTAAGCTATTTACTTCCCTGACCTAATTTAACAATGTTAATTGTGAAGTTCTCGTAAAGCGAAGAAAATGCTTCCGTCCTCGCATGATTTCATACAAAAACTGAATACGCCCGTGTAAGGTTTTCCGGAAATGCGATCAGCAGGCATTGTGCCGAGTTCAAGTGTCTGGTATAGAGATTAAATTGAAAATGTGGCAACGGAAAGTAAATTTTATTTTGATTTTTAAAATCATTCATTGTTTTTAAAAGTGTTTGCATATGGGTAATAGATGTTCTATCTGGAAAGTAATATCACGAATGCACATTTGCTCCACTATAAAATGAATAACATAACTAGTTAACTAACTAGTTAACATAACATGTCTATTTAACTAGTTAACTAACTAGTTAACATAACATGACTTTTTTTTAATTTTAACTATAACATTTTAAATTAAACTACTGATTTTTATTTCAAGTTTGTTTTTAACTCTTACAATGATGACTAATTTGTATAAATACTAAAGATTTCAAATAGACCTTTCGGTACTATAATAAGTCCATAAAACATTTATTTTACGACATACCCAATTTTACATAAAATATTAAAAGACTTATATTAAATAAGTTCACACAGATTTTGGACAATGCATAAAAATTCAACTACATATCATCTAAAAATAATTTTTGCCATAGAATTTTCTTCTGATTATTGGAAATTTATTAGTTTTTTATAGGGCAATGGTTTCAGAATGGTTTCAATTTTTTTTTTAGGTTTAGTACTGCTACCAGTGTTTGTAGGATGTAACTAATATTTAACTTGACAATACTTCTCGAGAAAGTTCCACTTGTTCCAGTTGTTCCCAGAAAGTTCCCAGAAGCATTGAATTAAAGAAAAGATTTCAACTTTCAGAATTTTACGAAATTTACTAAAATGACAGATTATTTTCAATTAATTTTTTCTTTAAATCTTGATAGTTTACTGACTTTTGTTACAAATATACATTACATTTGCTTTAGATGCAGTAACAGAGAATCACAGTGTATCATACCTTCAAAAGGGTTTTAGGACTGTACTGAAAGTTATTTTGAACAATCATAAAATTTTGAATAGGTAATAAAATTATAGAGAAATTTTTCAGTATTTAAGACCTGTAAGGTCACTCATTTTTATCCTCTCAAGTAATCCATTTTTCCATTTTAAAATATTAACTCAATTTTTTTTAAATTTTCTATTTTTCTTATTTTGTTAACTGTACATTCACAAATTAAAAAAAATGAGATGATCTTAATGCATAAAGAGGGGTTGAACCCTCATAACCTCTCTCCGTGTCTGCTATATGGTTACCAGATCTAATAGAATCCTCTTGGGCCTTCTGACGAATTCCACAGTGGTAAAGAGTAGAGTTTTACCAGAGTTATCAGCACCAGTTACTTTAAAAAACTATATCCCGTACTTTAAAAATAGTAGGATATATTTAAATTTAAAAATATTTTTATCAAACATTTTAAAGTTTAAATGTAAGACTATTTTTCACGAACGAAGTCTGAAATTTTAGATATTATGAACTTTCTTAATGCCTAGCAGTAGTTTTGTTGGAGTTTTATGGAACCTGCTGTTTAAAGGAATTAATATAATGGAATTTCACATTAATGGGAAAACTGTGATGCTATATTACATATGAAATGTTTGTTCATTTATCCCATTCAATAATATTGACAACCGCTCTGAGGCAACAACTGAACTTTCATAAACTATGAACAATACAACTATGGATTTGATTGATTTTCCAGCTTGGATGTGGCAAGTGACTTGAATAAAAAGATAAAACATTTCTTTATAGAATGAAATAATTTTGAAGCATTTTTTCTATGGAGAATGTATAAGTATCATACATGTATGATAATACTTACACCTCCGACATAAGTGGGTTAAATTTCTATTTATCTAACCATTGTAAAATTTATTATAAATTTAATAATACCAAATTATGGATCTAAAATATTTACTCTAAATTATTTTCGAAGTTTTTCGTTTTTTTTTTTTTTTTTTTTTTCATGTGAGAGTTTTTAACTGCAGTGGATTATATGTGAGAGAACATTTGCACTGTTCAATCTTGTGTCCTGAAAGTTTAAATGACCAATCCAGTTTCGGAAATGATAATTTGCCGTTACATTTGTTAAGTATAGTATATAGATGGAAGATAAAATTTAGTGCTCTACGTTGAATTTTCAATTTTAAAGTTGCTACATGAATCAAAAAGTTGCCAACCTATGTTATAGAGACTTTGAATTCCCATTACTCTGTTATGTAGAGCAGTGTTTCAAAATTTGTAATTAACTTTGGAGAATAATTATTGATAATTTTGGAATTTAATTCTAAATGGTTTCTTAAAGAAATTAATTAAAGAAAATTTTTCTTAATTAAAGAAAATATTTTAAAATTAGATTATAATGTATAACATTGTTTTCATTTATCTTAAACTTAATTTAATCTAAATAATTCTAACTACTGAACTGTGGTAATGGATATAATTTATTGGAAATGAATGTACCTTATCTGTGTCCAATATTTCCTAACTAAAATTACACTTAAATTTTAGTAGTTACAAGTTTGATAATTTTCAAGAAATTCATACATGCATTACATGTATATGTTTACTATATGTTCTACCTAAACACGGTTTACAATCAGAAAATTACAATCAGAATATTCTATAAAAAATGAGCAACAAAAACTCAATTAACGGTAAAAAGAAACATAATGTATTGAATTGGGAAAATGCCTAATCATTGTTGAAACAGAAAATTATGCTATTTTTTATTCGCGCTCTACTTCATCGTTATTTGCGTCAATTGACAGAAAACTACATAAAACCAATTACAAGTTATTATAAAACTTGCTAAAAAGAATAGAAGATTACAATATAATGTTTATTTAACCGTAATCAAAGGACAAAATTAATGCTGAATCGACTCTATTTCTCAATTGAAGAAACAAACGAATCAAAGCTGTAAGGAAATCTGTCACAACAAATTGTTCTCAATATTCAGATAAATTCTTCTTGTTCTTGAAATGGAAAAAAAATTAAATACTAGTTCTTTTATCGATATTTCACACTGGCACACTGATTTCTTTTTACGATGTTTTACGTCACCTTCAAATGGAGAGTACGATATGGCTGTAGCAATTTTTTCTCAGATGAAGCGTGTAAAAGATGAATCGTATTAAAGATAAATTTATGCCAATTTGTGATTTAAATGAAAATACTTTAAACAATTTTTCTAGACATCCTACTTAAAAAAGTGTTTTACGAATATATTACGTTGATAAACTGTTTTCGTGTTACTCTGGTCAAAGTTATCTTTAAATATGACATATATATTGTGAGCAGTTTTTTGGGGGAAGGTTAGTATAATTTAACATAAAATTTGTATGAAAGCACTTTGGAGATTTTGTTGGAATATATATTGGATCGGATACATAGTTTATGGACCTCAAAGTATAAGAAAACAATTCATATAATCTTTGGATGCATATGTGATGTGACCAACTGTACCCGAGGTGGTTAAAGTGATTCTTTTTAAATATGGGAAATCACTCCACAAGATCAAGGCTCATTTTATGACCGAATCGATCGGGCAAGCTAAATGGGGCATTCCTAGTTTTTCTCAGGAGTAACACCAATGTGAGTTCGCTACCCTTCGATAATCTCCAGAGAGATTATCTACCACCATAAATGTTATGGTCCCAATATGTTATGGGTTCACCTAGCAACGATAGGGTGCACCAAGCAAAATTAAAACGTGTGAAGTAATTAACAGTTTTGCTTTCTCCTGGGATATGTATAATTTGTCCTTTAGTTTCTGTGAGAAACATTTAGACATTATAGAGTAATTACCATGTCAAAATTCAGCTTTCGATTATTTTTAATCAAGAACACATAGAAGTACGGGAAAATACAGACTGGCAGTTTTCTGCTTTCAAAATTCTCTTAACTATAATCATGCATATTACCATTAAATAAAGGAAGTTGAGAATAATGTAATCCAGATGTCGACTCTCTGCAGCAGTATAGTTGAGGAAATAATTCAATTGGGATTCATTAAAGTAAAATTACACAACATGTATATCTAGCTATTTCCTCATACATTAGTGTATGTTGTATTGTTTCTAAATATAAGCTTATTACCAAATGCTAAGCAACTAAATCTTAAATATCACTGGAAATTGATGAACCATATCAAAAATTATTCGTACCTAATAATTATTCTTCACTAATGCAATTTTACCATCACACTTTGGCTGCCAATAATATTTTAAAGAAAATGTATTGTCACGAGTTAGTTAGAAGTCAACATGTGCAAAAACATTTTTGGAGTGTCGGACGGATCTGTAAAATATGAATAATGTTCGGCTGTTTAAAATTTAAACACAATGAAGGAACATTTGTTAGTTACGTTAAAGAAAATAAAATAAATAAAGATACTTAATATGCTGTCAGAGTTATTTTCGTTTACTTTTAAACATTTTGAGGGCAATTCAAACATTAGCAAATTTTATAGAGAGCTTAAAGACTTTCCATAAAGTCTAACCATCTGGTTTCAAACAAATATCAATTCTGTTAGGAAAAATTCACATTGAGATTCAGATATCAACCGAAGTATAAAAAATCTTCTGATTTTATAATAAAAAATAATAAAAAGTATTTATCAAGTGTGCCCTCTAAGATTACAAACAAGGAGATTCATGATTTACTGTGTCATCTGAGAATTAAGTTCGGATAACGTGGAAAAAAGAAAACCGTAGAGAGATTGCCAGCATCAATGAATTCTGATGCTATAAATACCGCGAAACTTTAGACTCTTTATTTAACTTATAAATAGCAGACTAGAGATACTATGAATGTTGAATATATTTAATATGCTACATATTTGGATTTATTTCAGTCACGTTAGATTGACCATGCTGGTGATGAATTTCTAATTCAGGAGATTGAGATAGTTTAAGTTGTTATAGACTAGAAAACATTAACAACGTTTAACAGATGAGCATTTTTCAAAAGTTGTATTTCGATCTAAACTTTTATATTTCATGATAGACAAAACTATGTAACTCAGTATAGATGGCTACACAAAATCCAATAACATTATAGATTTTAATAATTTCACTTAAAAAAATTAAAAATTTTTATAAACAATAAATTTTTAATATCAACTACCTGTCTACTTATTACACACACACACACACACACACACACACACATATATATATATATATATATATATATATATATATATATATATATATATATATATATATATATATATATCTATGTATATGTATATGTATATATATATGTATATGTATATCTATGTTATCTATATATGTATATCTATATCTATATCTATATCTATATCTATATATATATATATATATATATATGTCTATGTCTATGTATATCTATATTTATACCTATATATATATGTATATGTATATCTATACCTATATCTATATCTATCTATCTATATATATATATATCTATATATATATATACATATACATATACATATATACACATATACACATATACACACATATACACACACACACACATATATATATATATATATATATATATATATATATATATATACACACATACACACACACACACACACACACACACATATATATATATATATATATATATATATATATATATATATTTGAGATTTAGAATAGCAGATAAAAAGATGTACATGTCAATATCAGAAGCCTTACTATTTTGGGTTAGTTTCAAAGTTAGTTAAATAATAAAATTGCATTTTAAAAATAATTAAATGTGTTCCATTTTCTAAAGAGCCTTGCTTTTTATACGGATCTTTTATTCTTTTATACTTTTATTCTTCTAACATGAAATATCAGCACCTCACAATCTCAATGTGTTTACTGAATAAATGCATATAAAGACACATACGCAAAATGCTGTATAAAGACACATACGCAATTTAGTCCTTTTTTTAACTAAAAATTACTCACTCTTTCTTCCCTACACGATTGTAAGTCATGTTTTAGAGAATTAAGGGGTTTTTTACAGCTGCAAATTAGCTTTTACCTCTAAAATTTGGATTGAAAACAATTTATTTTGAAATGCACTTTTACTACTTTTCTCATGTTTAAGTGAAAAGAGAAAAGAAAACAACATTCAAATGTCACGCGGTCGAAAAACTTTCATAAGCTGCACGCACTTCCCACATGGCAAAAAACTTCTATAATGCAACTGCCTTTAGTGAAAAGAACCTCGGAAGCAGTACAGTTATGTTATTCTCTGATCATACGGTCCGCTGCTCTAAAATCACAAAAGTTTGCTGTGCGGTTCGTCACGCCTTGAGACGACTGCAGGCGTTGAGTGACCGTAGAATAGGTCAGCCGAAAAGAACAGTTTCTTCTTCGTGTAACAATGCGATCGTTTGTATCACAGAGAGCTGTGCTGTTTTCATCCTGCTGATCAAGACGGGGATCGAAGCAGCTCACTTTTGTTACTGACTCTGATTCGTTCGACTGGTAAACCGGCGTCCACAACTCCTTGCAACGTTTGCTTGAGACTGGTTTGCTTTTCAGATGAGCTGCTGACTGCAGGCTGCGAGTGACGGATTTAGTTCGAACGCTTCAGTTATCAATGGTATCTGGCGTCATGTAGCGGCAGGTTTAAAGCGTCAGCTGTTAGCATCTGATCACGTTTGTCAATTGATTTTCAGATGCCATGAAGAATACAACAATTGAAAACCGTTTAGAGAAATGATATAATTTTTTTTCTAAATTTTTTTCCTTGACAATTTTAAATAGAAGCCTTATTATTTTTGTGCCAATTTCATGAGCTTTGAACTGTACGACAAGAACTTGCTGCCTACGTAAACAACGCATGGTATTGAACTTTATTCTTTCGTAAAGTTGGAAAATGGTACTTCTTACATCCCAAGAAAGAATGCACCAAAACCAAGCTCAAGAAATGAGAAATATAGCAGTTGCTCAGTGCCCTAAAGGTTCTAATCATACATGCAATCTGGATTCTGGATGCAATAACTGTTCCGATGGAGCATCTCTTCGGCCAAACAGCGTTGCCTCTAGCATGCCAAGACCAAAAGGCGTGTATATTCCCAGTGAACAGTTTAGATCACGGTATATGAGGTACCTATCATCGCAATCAAACCTTACTGGTAGTATGGAATCGTGCTCCAAGAAAAAGGGGTGAGTGCAATTTATATCAAAGAGTATAACATTTCTACAAGCAACTCCGTTTTATTTTTTGACTTGACTTTAAACTTAATGTATTGACACATTGTATACGGGACACGTACTAGTGCGTTTTCTCACGATTGATACTTGAGCGCGGGTCACGTACTAGTACGGGTTAGTGTAACAACATGGTTTGTTTGTGGGTACAAAAATATCGGTATATACAGGAAAACGAAGCCGAATGTACTTGTCTACTACATATATTCTGGAAAAATTTAGACAAATAAAAACTAGTTCTTACATCAGTCGAAGCGGAACCACAGAGCGGAAAAAAATTAAAACTATATACTACTATTTCTATTTGATTTTTCATATTTATGATACTATTATAAATTTATCTATTAAAAAGTATTTTTTGTTTATAAAAATCTTATGGTTGTTATTTATATATTTCTAGTTATATATTTGTTTATATATTTAATATAAAATACTAAAAGTTGGTTGAAAATTTAAATATTTTTTGGTGTATTGATATTTAACTGAATAACTAAATTTACTCGCAAAACGCCCACTCCCAGTACAATTCCGATGCGAAATTTACCCGCACACGTGTTAACACGCATAAGTACTATAAGTGGAAGTGTTAGAATTAAGTAAAATGTGTAACATATTTGAAATTCTGACATACATATATTATATATATATATATATATATATATATATATATATATATATATATATATATATGTTATTTATATATATATATATATTATATATAATATATATATATAAATATACATATATATATATATATATATATATATATATATATTTTATATATAATATATTATATATATATTTACATATATATACATATATATATAATATATATATAAATTTATATACAAAATATACACATATATATACATATATATACATATATATATATATATATACATATATATATATATATATATATATATATATATATATACATATATATATACATATATATACATATATATATATACATATATATATATATATATATATATACATATATATATATATATATATATATATATATATATATATATATATATATATATATATATATATATATATATATATATATATATATATATATATATATATATATATATATATATATATATATATATATATGTATGGTATATAATTTTTTAATAATTTATAAGGGTACCTTTTAATTTGTATAAAACAACATATCAGAAATATATGTACTTACAATTACCTAATGAACAATAAGGAAAATTTTAAATTATCCTAATATAAAAGTGGTGAATACAATGGCAAAAAATTTATCCAATTGAATATAAAAGAAAACGAAAATTCAACTTTGAATTGATTACTATTCAGCTTGCATGGATATTCCTGTGTGGCTTTTGTCAATCAGAACTCCAAAATTATCAAATATTCGCGACTGACTCTTCAATAAAGTCGCCTTTACAACTTGTATTGAACTGACATATTAATTTTATGTGACTGACATTGGTATAACAATAAATACATGCAGTATTCATTCAAAGACTAGTGGAATTTTACGCAATTGTTAAAGTTTTATATAGTTTAAAATGAGAATAATTTTAATGTATGGACCTATATCAATTTTAAGTAATGCTTCTGTTCAAAATTGGTTTAAAAACTACAGATGGTTTCTGTATAATGAAACTATTATTCAGCATTTTTTGAAATAAAAGATACTTTTATGGAACCAGAGGATGTTTTACAAAAAATAAAACTTTATTTAATGAATTCATTTTCTGTGGATCAAATTATTCCCACCAAAGACCGTTATTAGAATTTCAATTTACACTAATTTTTTTGTACAGAGAATTTCCTTCATGTCTCACTTTTCAAATTGTTTATTGTGCTTCTGTTTATTTATTTTTTTTTTGTTGTTGTTGTAATGTGTAAATTTAATGAAGTAAAATAACCTAATTTCTAAACCTTACACGTTTTAAAAAAATGGTTGAATTTTAAAGAAATTTCAAGAAATGTTTGAATGTGATTCCTATAATAAGTAACTTTTTTATAAAGAGTTCCATATAAAAAAAATTTTATGTAGGAAACTTATTAGGAAGAACATAAGCCGTCGTTATATGGAGAATTGACTTAGCTTAATACACCGTATTACACTATCCTACAAAATTTCATTACCGTAGTTTAAGTTGAACCTAAAATATCTTCGGGATCGCTTATTTGGTCATTACAGTGGTATTGCTTATTACATGCTAAAAATCAATTTTGAGAAATGAACGATAGTAAGCGAACTACTTTAGCAATCATCTTTATACTTCTTTAAATACCTTAATACACTGTATTACACTATCCTACAAAGTTTCATTAACGTTATTAAATTTTCCGTTATATTTAAAATATAGGGATAAGCAAAAAAAGGAAATTCGGTCCAAACAATATGGTTAGTATTATACCAGGCGTGTTGAGAAACTCAAGAGAATAAGACACAAGATATAAATGAGCGAAGATTTACCATTTCATGAATCTTTGGTTTAAACACTAACATTTATTAGGATTAACACTGATTATATGTTTCGGTCAGTCAACAAGGTGTGCCTCAGACCTAAAACGAATATGGTGAGAAGCAGTTTTTGTTACCGATGATTTTTACATTGCTCTCTCCCACGTGCTCGCATGCTCTTTGAGGGGGCCCACAATTCAAGGAGCGTTGCCTGGGCCGAGCCAAAAAACGGCTACTAATGGGTTAGAAAACCGTTCTTATCCAGTTGGGTCGAATGTGAGGGCTACTGACATCACTTTCGCACTTCGGTCAGTCTCTCCAAACTGACACCGATGGATGGCGTTATAATGTAATGTAACTCTTTGTTACATTCCTCCCTCGGCAGGAAAAAAAATTTCAGGATGAATCGACGCACAATTGTGGCAGCTTCTAAAACGTAAGATTACTTGTATTGACCCTCTCAGAAGTAAAACCCAAAATTTCAAAACACATATACATGATTTTTCACATAAGGACACAAGGACGCAATTTAACAAATTTCTTGACTATACATTGCGTTTTCATAGATATGTACAATAGAAATCAAATTTTAATTGGAAGTACTGATTGACGTCTTATGCATCTTCGTCCCATTTATATATCAAATGATATACTAAGTAATTCTTAGCATATGGTTGTATCTTATTAAAAATATTCCTTTGCACCCCTCTACCATTTAAATTTACAGTTTGTAAAATTTCAATTTTATGAGACTGAGGTATTTCTACACACGTTAATACAGTTCTAAATAGATTATTTACAACTTAATTTGCCGAACGACGGCCGAATGGTAGAGTGCTGCTCTTCGGAACCGGAGTTCGCGGGTTCGAATCCTGCTGCTGGCATGGATGTTTGTAGCCGTTCGGAATCGGCTTTAAACTGTAGGTCCCGGTCTCATTAGCCCTCGTGTGCAAAACAGTAGACCGTAGCGCTCCAAACCAAACAACTTAATTTTCGATTGCACGCTTTTTAGCTTTTTCACATTGATGTATTGCAACCACTTTTTCATATGTCATTACATTTGTTTAATATTTACGTTTCGAACCCGTTTCCTTTTACATTCAAATTTTTCAATACATTTTCACTAGTTTAATTAGGATATGTTTGCATACAAAGTTATTCATATTTATTTAGATTTATTACATTTTCACAAGGATATTTAAAACATTTTTGCAAGTTATCTTTTTAATAATACTATAAATTAGATTATATTTCACGAAATTTTAATTCTTCTGCTATATTTACCAGCCAATTCTACTAAAAGTGTACAATTATCACTTTATTGCACTAAATCATTCTTAAATTGTGTAGTTTGTAGCCATGGTGAACATAAGAAAATTTTATTTCTTTTATTTTAAGCCAAACACGAGCAAACTTTTACTTCTGATTTTTTTATTGTTTTTCTTATTGAGTTGATTTTTTTATCCTATGTCGCATCTATGCATAGCGGTTTTTGTTTAAATAACTTGCTGAAGTGGACTTAAGTCGTTTTATTATCTAACTGTATCACGTAATTATCATTCCTTAACTTCTTAAAAATTTCGTATGGTCCTATGTATTTTGGCTGTAACACTCTATATGGCTTGGCCTAGAGAACGCCGTTCAACGAACTTCCTGTGGATTCTGTGAATTGTGGGTCCCCTCACAGACAGCAGGCGAACATGAGAAGAGTGCAGTGTAAAAATCATAGGTAGCAAAAAGTTATCCCCATTTTCTTTTTAGGTCGGAAGCGCAGTATGTTGACTGACTGCATTATATATCAATGGTGTTTAAAATAAAGATTCATCAAATTATAAGTTTTCGCTCATTTATTTGTTTCTTATTCCCTTGAGGTTCCCAAAGGGCCTGGTATAATATATGGCCAAAAAAATAGTTACTAAGAGCTTAGCAACCCCCCTGTCCAATCGGGTCCAAAGGTGTGGGTCACTGACATCTCTTTCGCTCTTTGGTCAGTCTCTCCAAACTGACAACTATGGCGTTATAATGTAACACTTTGTTACAACTAAATAAGTTTTAAATTTGTTTTTTTATTATAACTGTTTATTTTTAAAAAAATATACTGTAATTTTTTAATAAATATAACATATTAGGACCAAAAATTACATTTACCAGCTGTTTCTTTAATTAATATTTGAGATTATACAGATACATTTCTTTAATTTCAGTTTTAAGTGGAATCCAATGTATTTTGAAAATTTTTTTGAGAGTTTAAGGTACCTTTCTATTTCTGAAAAATTTACCTCATTTCCAATCGTGTATAACTTAGAATACTATATTCTTATTTAAAAGAAAATGAAAATTTTATTGAATGTTAAGCTATTTTTCTGTTTTGGATTTTTAGATTATAAATATTTTGTAGATTTGAAATAAAAACTTTAAAATATAAAAATTTTCCTACTTGCTTTTTATACATTAGCCGTATTTTTACAACATTGCTTAGTGTAGTCAATATTCACAATATTTTTAGCTGAAATTGAAGCTAAGTTTACATAAGGATAAATCTTGGAAAAATCTTTCGTATTTTTCTTCACATGAAAAAAATTTAAAAATTATTTTAGGAAAATTAAAAGTTTAGAATATATATTTAGTTGCAAGCAAAATTTCACCACTGGAATTGCACTATAGTTCATAATTGAAAAAACACTATAACTCTATAATTTCATAAAAATTGTGTATATTCACATGAATTAATGTGAAATGATGCGGTGTGTCCAGTAGCTAAAAAATAACAACCAATTTACATTCGATTTTCTAAAATTTTCCTGGGTAACCTAGAAAAAAGTTATATGTTTAAAATTTTGATCACTACCCCTATCTTAGATAGATAACAGAACGAAAACATATTTACATATTTAGCCTTAATCATTGTTTACTAACAAACATTCATGACTTGTCTGAAATTTTTTTCTATTCGAGTAATCGTCTATATTTAAATTTATATTTTAACAACTACTTGGATTTATACTTTGGACAAGAAAGTATACCATCTATGCGATAAAGAAAATATGTAAACAAATATAAAATTAAGCCTATAGGTATTGTGGAAATGGATATATGCACTGAAGTAGAATCGAAAGATTGAAAATAAAAAAAAAGTTCTAATCGAGATCAAATATCGAACAATAGGTGGTTCTGCAAGGTTGAGGCACAGGCATGTTAAATAGCCATGAGGTTCAAATCAGTTCTTTTCAATAAGATAACAGTGACGCATTTCAGAACTGCATTTTTTCTGAATGTCTAAGCAATTTAGCTGCATATGCAGTTTTATCAGCAATTTAAAAATTGTTTTTAGATCAGAGGATTTTCGGCATATTTCACATGTAATTTTGCCATTGCATTTTATCTTTAGTAGCAAAAGCTTTTCAAGTTATCTACATTGATAAACTTGCACTCAGTATTAATAATAAAAACAGAAGAAATGAATTTTTTTAGTATAATATATTTTAAAATACCCTCTCGAATATACAAAATTAAATTGCTTACTTCCTTATTCTTGTATATTTTTTATTTATAACGTAAATATAATCTGTACATTTAAAGATCTTTTTTAGAGTAAACTATCTTATTGATTGATATTAGTTGTTTTTGTAAATATATATGGGGCTGAGCACTACACGCTATCCTATAGGAAATTTTTTTCTATTTTTAGGTGGTAAGATATATTTAAACAAAATGTAACACTTGGTAGAGTGAAAAATTCTTGAACATAATTCGTGACTAAATTTGGTAAAAAAAAGGGAGAAAAATATTTTTAATTTTTACTTATCAGGGAAAAATTTTGATGTAGTATTTTTTTAATGTAATGAATGACATTTTAAGACGTAGATTTTAAAAAAGATTCATACATTACCCTGGAGAATTTTTCACTCTCTTGGTAACATTTATATAAATAAATTTTTATATGTAAACCATCAAGATGTACACCCACAAATTAATAAGGAGCAACAGACATCCAATATAGCTGGTTTTCAACCATTTTAATGAAAATCTATGTTAACATAGAAACATTTAAAACTTACCATTAGTCTTTTTAAGATTTTCCAAAATATCCCAGGTAGTTAGAGCACTGGGTTTTAAGTATAATAGATTGTTTTAAAAGATCATTGGTTTTATTTCCATCCTAAAATTGGACAAATGTCGAGGAGTTTTCCAAGTTTTTCTCTTGAGTAGCACCAATGGAAGTTTCCCTACCCTAAAAATTCCCTAAGGAGGCAACCATTTCCCATCAAACTAATCCCCCTCATTGTACATGGGGCAGCAGTGAAATAGGTGCATTAATCCACAGTCATGGTCTTTCTTAAGCCAGGGGCAAACTTTTGTTAAAGAAACCCAATGAATAAAAAGAGAAAAACTTGGCGGGCTATTATTATTTGTCATAACACTTAATAAAAACTAGACAACATAGTTTACTTTCAAAATTCTTAGAGTAATGTTATTCATGTGTCAGTATTTCAAAAAGTTCCACTATCTTTTAATTGAACAGTATATTATTAGGACAAGTATGAATTGGACAAATATGGATGCCTCTGTTACACTTAACATAATTCCGTAATCAGTAAGTTGGAAATCTGGTTTTATTTTTTAAAATTCAAATACAAAGAAAATAAGTACATACTTACGATTTATGCATATGTATTACAGCATAATTCTATTTTGCACATGTAAAAGTTTTAAATAATTTTCAATAAAAATTATTCAAACAATAGTTTGCATGTGAAAAATAAAAATTTTTAAAATTTCTAAACGAAATTTTCGAATATGCAAAAACTATACACGATCTTAAATAATCTTTTTTAAGCATTGACGCCGAAAATTTCTAAATCATTGTTTCACAATCTGGTGCGTACCAGTTAGAACCGGGGTAAGTGGGTAATCAGTAAGTGGGCCGCATCTTTGCCTATAGCATAGTTCAGATAATTTACCCATCACTGCCCAAGGCGATAGAGAGTGTGTCTCTAAGTACCAGCTATGGGGGAAAATCACTGGAAGTTTCATTTATTATTCATAAATTACATTTAATTGTTGTTTCAGTTTTACTAATTAGTATCTATTTTGCTGACTAGAAGGTAAAACATTTGTGACAGAATATAGAAATAAATGCAAAGCCACCATAGGTAAGGCTTTTAAACGAATTATTGCACAGAAAGAGAAAAATACAACAGAAACCACGTGTTTCGGAAGATTGTAAAAAGCATTACTAATATTAAAAATAATGGATCTCGTAGAAGTACCTAGTTTTTGAACCTTAGATCAAGTTTCAAACTTGGCCCGCAAAGTCAGACGAAATGAGTCTTGCTGACTTTGGCTTTTTATCTGTTTCTAAAGTATCCATTTCCCTGCAGTGAATCTATTGCGGGTTATAATAAACTTTCGACGTTGACTACAAATATTTTTGTTTTATTTGGATGGTATATGATAACAGATACTATTACATTGATACATATATCAGTAATCATTAATGTTTAAGAGCCAGTCTCACGAAAGTCGTTTAACGGCTAACGACGATTAATCTTTGTTTAAACGGCGAATTGTTTTCCATCATTGGTTGGCGCCTTGGCTTAATCGCAGTTAGCCGTTCAACGATTTTGGTGAGACCAGACCTTAGTAGTACAATAGTCAATAGTTAAGTCATTACGTATTTTAAGCCGTTTAAATACTTCAGAATGATTCTTCCTTTTAAAGAATTTTACATATTTCTGGTATTTAAAATATTCCCTGCTTAATTTTTATCTATTAAATTAATAACATACAATGGGTATATGAAATAACCGCCAGAAGAAATAGATCTTGTAAAAGTGCAATTGATGATTATATAAGAGTTTTTGGTTTCATGATGAAAGAGCTTTTTATATTCGAATATATAGCTATTTATAAAAAAAATTTAGTTTTTCTCCTCATATGTATTCAAATCATGATAAATTTTTAATCTAAAATGTTAAATATATTATTAAAAATTATATTTTACATTAAAAATTACCCAAGAGACAATGGAAAGTGTGCAAATGGTTTGTAATTTTTAAATATCGAAATTTTCACTAATAAAGCATTTCTCTGATGTTAATGCCTAGTTTTATCCAAACATCTTTCAGCTTACGATAGTGAATCTAAATTTAAACCATAAAAAAGAAGAAGTGTAAACTTACCTGTATCGTTAATATATTTCTGTTCACTACAAAATGCAGCTCTGATAATAGAAAAAAGTGGTATGACTGTCATTCGGTGATAAAAGCGAGTTACTAATAAAAATGCAATTTCACAAATTATATAAAATTTACCAATGTTCATGTAATTGAATGTAAGGTTACATTTCCCTTCCAGTGTGGCATTTATAAGACTACTCATATTATAAAGTAAATAACAAATTAGTAGGAAGAATGGATGATTTGCTTGTAGCTGTCTCAGAGAAGAAAATTTAGTAGGTACGATTTTCTGTCTAATCTTATACCTATTAATAATATGCACTATATTGAGTAAATTACAGGTATATGTAACTAAAAAATAATTACGGAAATGAAATTTACGGAAAGAAAATTTATTCTAAATCCATTGAAAACTTGAATTTAAGGTTCTTAACTTTCTTCTAACTTTCTTCTAACTTGCTTTGATAACTAGATAAAATATACTTTTTCTTCGGGTATCTTTATATTACAAATTTAATAGACAAATTGACTAGATAATCTACAATTTTTATTTTTATTTATAATATTCAATCATAGTTAAATTGAATATGTACATTATATATATATATATATATATATATATATATATATATATATATATATATATATATATATATATATAATATATATATATATATATATATATATATATATATATATAGATATATATATATATATATAGATATATATATGAATATATATATAGATATATATATATATGTATATAAATATATATATATAGATATGTATGTATGTATATTAATTTGAAACATAATTTCTTTACATATGTACATACACACACACGTCTTAAAATAAAAATGAGCATTTCCACTCAATCTACAGAACAACATCCCCCTAGAAATTTACCCTAATTTTTTTAATTTTCAACATTGATAAACTGACAATAAAATCTAAAATACGTCAAAAACATATTTCAAAATGAAAATAAAAAACAATAAACAGTTTCTTACCCTTCAACTTCAATATTCTTGGCAGATTTTCCATCATATATAGATATTTGTATATGTCATTCATCTTCCAGCTTCTCCATTTTTAGAAATTGAGGTCAAATTACAAAATAAAATAGGAAAATGAATATTTTACTCTAGATATGAATGCACGTTCTCTCTTTCTATATATATCTTTATTTTGACGCATGATGTCAGTCATATTGCGTGACACAACACGCATAATTAATATGCTTTAGAAATAGATTTTATAATTAAGAAAAATAACGAGAATTTTGACGGCAGTTAAAGAATGAAATACCAACTGCTGATGTATTGAAATGAAAGTCGGACGACGTATTACAAATTGAATTAAATGGAGAAAAAAAAGTCTGAAAATAGGACAGCAGATTTTAATAATAATCCATCATTGAGACATCGCAAAGATTTACTGCCATAAGTTCGAACTTTTCAAATTTATTCAGCATTGTTCTAAAAATTTTAGACAAGAGTTAATAAGTATTGCATAATTATTAGATAATAAGAGTTGAGTTATTCCTCATTATGTAGATGAGATCAAGCCTACTGAAGTAGAATAATATCCTTTAATTTATAAAATATCTATTAACTGCCGCCGTTTATAGCACTGTTTTTCAGATGTACATATTATCCATAAAACTTTATATGTTTATCTGTACAACTTTCTATTGTTTTAAAATATCTCTCTCTATATATATTATACACACACACACACACATATATATATATATTATAATGGTTGGTTGCAATGTGTTTTATACCACTGAGTCCTCTTGGTTTATACTGTCCAAAATACTATATATAAAAAACAAGAAACAAAGTGCTAAGAAAATATTTAATTTTGAAGAAAATATATATTGTATATATGTATATATATATATATATATATATATATATATATATATATATATATATATATATATATATATATATATATATATATATATATATATATATATATATATATATATATATATATATATATATATATATATATATATATATATATATATATATATATATATATATATAAGTGAGCATAAATTGCTTATATAATAATTTGCCTAAGTTTAAAATTTCTTTCTTTTTAAAAAGATCATGATATAAAACTCATGAGCATTTCATGGTGATCTTTTCCATAAATTCATTTTTATATTAAAAAAAGTGTGTACTGCCATATTCTATATTACATTTGTTTCAGTGTCATATTACAAGACCCAGTCTTACCATAATAGATTAGAAGCAATCAGAAATCAACTACAAAACAATTGTTTAAAGTTTATTATAGAATGATCTCTGGTGAGACCGTATTTAGACTGGATAAGATTTTTGACTTTTTAGACTAGATTTGCTAGGCATTTAATTTTAAAGGGGTCAGAACATGGATACGGTAGTTATAGAATTCTTCGAAGCTAAAAGATTTAGAAAGCTAAAAGTTTTATTTTAATTTGTGTGGAAAAAATATCTATTATTTATTTTTAACAAGTAAATATGCTACCAATCGTTTGGAGTGTCCCTTATTTTAGTTAATACATATAAAATAGGTATATTGGGAGTAGAAATTCAAATAGTCCACTTAAAAAAGGTGTTTTTTATTCTGAGTTGTTCACAATGGAGATTTAACTGTATATCTATCTATCTATCTATCTATCTATCTATCTATATATATATATATATATATATATATATATACATATACACAAAACGTCTAATTAGAGAGGCAATATGGAGCAGTATGGAAATTACATGATAAAGCCGATACCATGACACAAATATATATAAATTAGTTATGTCAGGAATGTTAAGTAGACGTAAAAAAGGGGCTGTGATTTAGCACTCGCTAGTAGGGTTGGTATAACTAAAAAACAGAGTAAAGACTTATCAAAATAAAATATCAAAAATGGGAAATACTAATATATTTTCTTTTTAGGTAAATAATCTCCAAAAATTTATTTTAGAATAGATTTATAGTTAATATTTATATATATATAAATATTATATATATATATATATATATATATATATATATATATATATATATATATATATATATATATATATATATATATATATATATATATATATATATATATATATATATATATATATATAGAGAGAGAGAGAGAGAGAGAGAGAGAGAGAGAGAGAGAGAGGGAAGAGAGAGAGGGAGGGAGCGTAAAGTAGATGGAGAAAGGAGTGGGAGACGTTGATAGATACATATGTGTATGCATGTATATATATGTAAAATACAAATATGTATTAAGTTTAATTTGGTAGCAATAGTCTTGGATTCCACAATATTATATTGCAAGTTGGAAGCGAAACAATGCTGTAATTAAATGAGGAATATCATAATAATTCAACGCATCATATCTGCATTTCAATTTGAATGAAAGTGTTTTCGTAAGATAATTATGAATATAAACTGTACAGGTTTAATGCAACTAAATTAATAGTATAAAGTTAATTAAAAATTAAACGTTTAATTTAACTAGCATTTAAATAAGAATAGTAATTAATTTTATTTAATTAAAACAGTGATGGTAAAATTTTTCGTTCAGTTAGACATTTATAAATATCTTTTCTTGTAAGGAGTCTCTTAAAGGAAAAAAAAGTCAACATATATGAAAAAAACATGAATTATTGATCGTCACATTCGTTTATTATAAGGAAATCAATGAATAAATCCTTCTATGAATTGTTATATATAAAATATTCTCACTTAAATAGGAAAAAGTCATTTGTGAAGCGGGATCCTATTAAAAGGTCATACAACTTTTCGTATTTATAAGTCTTCATTATACCTATTTTTGTTAAATATAAAATAAAGTTCTACTCACTTTATTATACGTTTTTCCCAAAATCATGGAGGTCATAAAATCAAGGTTCTAAGTTCGTAAAATCATTTAGTTTTGCTATAGGAATCAATACTCTTTTTTTAAAATCAAAATATTTACACCAAGTGAAAAAGTTGAAACGCACTTACGCGCAAACACTTTTTGAAATTTGTAAATAAAAAACTTTTTATATATCAAAGAAGCTAATTACCTTTTTTATTCTGTGAATATGTGACACAATATACTTTATTTTATAGCAATAGAAAAGCTATGTTAAAAAAATCATTTTCGCAATAGTAATTTAGAAAAACCCTGGTAACGTTTTAGGCAGGTCGAATTATTCCTAAACGAAAATTTACTTTTGTTATTTAATTTTATCTATTTTTATTTGACTTATTCCTTTCTGTTTAATTTTATTTTTTCCATTTTTCCGGTATAATATATTCCGTTGATAGCAATAGCATCATGATCGTTTTCAAAACTAAAATTATTTGATATTTCTTTGGTCCCAACCATGACAGAATATATATAGGTATTTTTGCTCCCTTAATAATTTTGCAAAAGGAGTAATTACTTTTCTTTTAGTACAAAGATAAATCTCTAAGAGTACAGAGACAAGAGTAAAAGATAACAATGATCTCTAAATATTGTCAAAAGCATCGTTTTTATACATACTAAATTTTCAGAATTTTTTAATTTCTGAAAAAGGCCTCAAAAGTCTTTTCAAGAGACCGTATGATATCCCTAATTATTTATGTATATCCAGACCGAATATTGGATGTGAAGCTTCTTGTGTAAATAAAAGTATAAAAGTAAAAAAAAGTATAAAAGTGTAAAAGCATCTAACTGCTTTTATTCAAATTTGTGCCTTTCTCTACCAGCCTCTAAAGAGGCTTTAGGAATTTTCTTAATGGAAAATCTTCATCTTTGTTCGATTCATCATGAAATGAAAAATTCTTCATTTTTTATAATAAACTGTTTACAAATTTTTAATAATTCTGTATCTTTAAAAAATTATTTACTTATATAATTTTAAGTAGTGTATTCAAAAGACATAGAAAATATTCTCGAAATGAGAAAAAATCATTTCTCTCAAGATAACTTTTGAAATACTCGCAGACTTACAAACGGCTGAATTCTTCCGGATTTGTGTCGGTGGTTACCTAACAGATGCAAATACTTATTGAACATGTGGGATAGCATATAAAGTACTGCAGCTACCGAATATAAAAACAGTTGAAAAATAAGCCTCGTATATGCAGCCAGACAGCGTTATATGGTCGCCAGCTTATAACGTCACCACGCATATATAGTTACTTTTGAAAAGTCGTGGCTGAATTAATAGGAATTATCCATCTTCTGCTATCGTTTACGTAATCACACATTAACTCTTTACTCGCTTATAAGGTCACTCATAAGGTGACCATTCACTTATAAGGTGATTTTTGTATCACTCTGATTTTTGTGTAAATTAGCACGAGGTCGATAAAACAGTGGCTATACAACAGGAGACAAAAGGGAATACATAACTATTAATAATAATCTGGTAACTAATTCTGCGTATCTCAGGAAATAATATCGAAAGTTTTAAATATTAATCAATAACGGAAAGGGTGATAACTAAAGTGAATGTGAAGATGAACTGAAATGAGTGACCCAAAATGAAGATTTTAGGTCACTCTAAAGATCAGAAGACAATTTTTACGTACTCCAAAGTATCTGAGGAACATTTTATTACTCTGTGAATTCTAGAAAAAGTGCCTTTAAATTATATTTAAACTATGATAATAATAGTCTTTTATATCGGACTTCTTCAATTGATAATGTGTGTGCTTTTTATAGCTTAAAATATTTTTATTTATGTCTGGAAACTTTTAAATAGTAAAATATACTATAAGAAATATCATATATTAATATATTGCAGACAAAACTAATTTACAACGCATGTACACGGAAAGTATTTCAAACATAGACTCTACTTTCATTACTTATGCACATCAAAATCACAAATAATTTGCATTACTTTTACAAATATTATCAAACATTTTCCCATATATATTAGAATGTACATTTTTTTCAGTGTTTTACATCCTAATTTTACAATAATTTTTTTAAAAAATTCATAAAATCTTATTTCAAAATTTCGTCTCCATGGTCATTTACCTTAAATTTAAACATAAAATTCTTTTTCCTTGGTTATTTCAGGAGAATTAATTGACACATGCACACGGAAAGCTATTAAAACATTCACTCTGCTTTGACTATTATGTCCCGGTATTCCAGGAAAATGAACCTCGAAATCACAGAACTATGAAATCAGAGAAAAGAACAACATAAAAAATAGACATCGTGTTTCCTACAGCGTTATCAAGAAGTGGGCCGTGAATTTATCCTTTTCTTGTGTTTTTTTCCTCATTTTATTCGACACATTCCTAATTATACGATGCAATGTTTCAATGTTTCAAAAAATGTTACAAAAAATCCAATGTTATGGAGATCATTTTAGAGATATTAGACATTAATATTTAACTTGATCATTTTGACGATTAATCCAATCACGCTTTCAAGCATGCTCTAAAAATTAATGAATTTGAAATATAGTTTCTAATTTTAAACCTATAATTTATCCTGCTTGTATAGTTAAGAAATATTTCAGATTTTCATCTTTAAATATATTTTCCTCTAATGAAACTATAAAAGTGAGAAGACTGAACAAAAATTATATTTTATAAAATAATTTCACTGAGCAGTTTACCTATTAAAAATTATTTACAATGAAAACCTAAAAAATATGGAACTAACTATTTATATTTAGTATGATTTGGAGGGTTATTTATAACAGTTTGAATTTAAATAGAGACCAATGATTGAAATATATACGAAAACAAAATATTTTTTAATAATTCGGGAACACTTACCTATTAAGCACTCGCCTACACAACGTCGCTGATTTTTTTTTTATCATTTTATTATTGGAGCACTTTATAGGCAGCCCATAATCCCTGGGAGAACACAAGCAAAGTAAGTCCTAATTCAGATGAAGGAACTAGGTAGAAGTTTGGGATTGAAGATTTATATTTGAGTTTTAACTAAAAGTTTTCTAAAAATAATACTTTGGTAATAAACTAATAATGGTTTGCTGAAATATCATTTTAACTCAAAGTTTTATACCTCATTTCAATTGGAACATATGCTATATTTAGTGTTGATTACCGCTGAAAAATATAGTATGTGATTCTTAATATAGTATATATAATATAGTATATCTTAGTATATAATTTTGTTACGAACTTAAAGCACAAACTTTAGATACACAGATTAATTTTTATTGCTTCAGGTAATCACCAGATATAAGTAATGTTAAAAAAGTTATTAAGATCAGAAAATAAAAGAGAAAATTACTATTTAACCCTTTGAATATAAATAGTATAGAATTTGATGCGTCCAAGAAATACCAATCAATTTGGATGAACAGTTACGTGCATGCTGGAAAAGATAATATTATATTTTAAAAATTTTGTTGTTACACAACATTTGACTCATATATTGTAATTTCTTTTATTTTTCATAACATGTGAGTTCATCTTGCTAGCGTGTTGTCACAAAATACTCTTTATTATATAATGATTAAGACTAAAGAAAATGCAATTCTTCTTACCACACACTTTTACTAAACTTTATGATGCGCACCTTGAAGTGTGATTGAAAGCATCTTTACTAATGGGGATTCGGCTTTTTAGACTAGATGCCCTGTACAAACCCCGACTCTTACGCATTTTGATTGGAGGTGAAAAGTCTCTAGTCTTTAGTCGAGTCCAAGGTCTCCAATTTCTGTCCACACGGTGAACTTAAATTAGCCCCCCCCCCAAATGGTTTCAAACAACCGTTAATAAGTGTAATCAACTTCGTTAATAATGAAGGTGTGACATCGAAATGGTGCTGGAAGTTAACTCATATGGTCCTCGTCGCAATTAGTTTATAATCCAGGGCCTTCAAAGTCATTTGCATATACTTTTCTCTTTTTTTTTCTTTCAAGGTACTACAGTCTGTTACAAGCCAAGGCCTTTCCTAATAGTTGTTTCCATCCATAGGGAGGTTCCCACAGTTTCCTTGATTTACAAGACCAATGTCCCTCTCCACCGATTCAAGCCACCGATTCAATTGGTGGTCTTCCGTCTTCTGATTCCCATGGGATTAGTAGAAGTTAACTTTTTCACTGGATTTGCTTTGTCAGATTTGAATACATGTCCGAGGAATCGTAGTCTATTGCATTTATAACTTTGATAATATCAGGAGGCTTGTACCTTTGGTAAACTTCAAAGTTAAATAAGGATCTCCAACTATTGATTTCATGGACTATACCAATTTTTTTTAATTTTAAGCTCAAAGGTTAATAATATATTTTCATGTAATTTGATTATTTCCCAACATTGTCTTCCATAAAGCTTATTTCTTATTTTATTCCTTTAAAAGCTGTCTTTTTTCCCGTATATTCTTGTTTTAAAATTTAAAAGTCTTTTTTTTTTTTTTGGTTTGATTAGTTATGCCATTTTGTGGCATTCAAGTATTTTTTGGGCATTATTTTTTCTTACAATCTCTCCCGAAATTCTAATAAAGTAAGCATCACAAAACTGGATACACATTTTTAAAGCGTTAATTTCGTTTTGTCAAGTTAGAGTGTATAATACCATGAAACAATGGAAAAATATTTGATGAAGAGTTGTATAAACGTTCTTTTTATATCAATTGTATTTAACTTAATCAAAAATCAATACCAAGTTTAGACTAAAAAAAAAAATAAATAAATAAATAAATAAACTATAAGATTACAAAATCAATTGGGTAATTTGTAGTGCACTAGGAATATTTAAATAAATGTTTTTGTACTACTCTATTTAATCTGTATTTTTATTAAAATGTCTTTTAAAAAGACTTTAAGAGTCTAACATACTTTATGAAACAAAACTATATATGCTTGTATTAAGAAACGGTTAAAGTTTGAAAATTAAATAAAATTGAGGTTTATCATTCTCTGACACCTTTATTTGATCCGAATTTTAAACAAAAGTGAAAATGGAAATATTGAGCGTTATGTGACATAAAAATTCGTAAATAAGGTATATGGTCTTTTTACATGTTTTATCAAAAGTAGAAAGAACATCAATGTAACTTAGGTTTTGACACATTCACTTGTAATGGTTGTAACTTGCAATACTTCATGCTAACAGGACTAAAATTCAGAAGCAAACAAAAAACTAATTTAACTTTTATTTCTCAAATTTGCTGCTTCATTATATGCTTAAACAGTACTAAGTTATAATTCTAGCAGACTGAAAAAAGGGGGTTTGTCGTAGTCTCTTGAATTTGTGGTTTGGTTTGGAGTGCTACGGTCTACTTTTTGCCACACGAGGGCTAATTAGACCGGGACCTACAGCTTAAAGCCGATTCCGAACGGCTACGAACATCCATGCCACTGTGGGATTCGAACCCACGAACTCCGGTACCGAAGGCCAGCACCTTAACCAATCGGCCATCGTTCGGCCGTAATGTCGAACATAATAGATTGGATTTTTGATTTGGTTTGGAGCGCTACGATCTACTTTTTGCAACACGAGTGAACATAATAGAACTAAAGGATAATTATAAATTATGGTACAGTGAAAGGTAAATTGTATTAAACAGATTTGAGTAAAAGAAGACTAGAAATGTTTTTTAAAAAGGTGTATGTTGATTTTTAAGACGTCGACTGTCCATACTCTATATATGTGTTTGGTAAGTTACTTATTACTCCCGACCCAGCAAAAGCCATACGGGAAATATATGTGTTTGGTAAAATTAGTCTCCTTCCAAGATTTAAATAACACATTTTTCTATATATACTATCTTCAGTTTTTCTGCGAATATGTCACATTTTTAACCATCAAAAAGGCCAGTGTTTGTGACGACATGTATTTTTCTGAAG
This sequence comes from Pardosa pseudoannulata, assembly GCA_032207245.1. Taxonomy (NCBI): domain Eukaryota; kingdom Metazoa; phylum Arthropoda; class Arachnida; order Araneae; family Lycosidae; genus Pardosa; species Pardosa pseudoannulata. The sequence goes on along the minus strand of CM063503.1, from coordinate 82,667,127 downwards.
ATACTATAGTACGTCATTGAAAGTTTTGTCGTCATTAATACATAAAATTAGATTATTTTATTATTTTGAAGAATCATTTTCGAAGAATATTTTTATTAATACGTAACACCGTCCTCACTTTGATTTGGCAATTTTGCACCCCTCGATTTTTTTAGTCCGTAAAGCCATACGTCCTAATGCAATGTTCATCCTGCTCTGACTTTCGATAAAATTTTAAATGCAGTTTATAATTTCATCCCTTTTACAAATGCATGACGAGAAACAACTATTATAAGCTAGCAGCAACAAATATCAATTTATCTCTATCAGTTAATCACCGTCCCTCGCCAGAAAAAGAAAAAGCTTGCTGATTGCCTCCTGCGGTTTTACAGCTTAGACGAAGAGCGTATTCGGACCATTGAACATTACTGCCTTTCCGGCATTAATTAGGGGTGAGACTAGAAAAAAGTAATTGGGGGCTCATAAAAAATTGAGGATTCATAAAAAAAATCAGGGGTCGTTTAAAGAGACTGATGAGTCATTTATTATGAATAACGAACTATTAACTCTTAATTGCTCAATTATCTGAAGACTGAGTCACGTGAGTTAAAGCTTAACAGTTCACTTTTAGGTAAATTGTGCTTCTGTGAAAATGTAAATTACATTCTGAAATACGGGAGATTTATATTTTAATCACACGCATATTACACACACACACACACACACACACACACACACACACACACATATATATATATATATATATATATATATATATATATATATATATATATACATATATATACATATATATATACATATATATATATATATATATATATATATATATATATATATACATATATATACATATATATATATATATATATATATATATATATATATATATATATATATACATATATATACATATATATATATATATATATATATATATATATATATATATATATATATATATACATATATATATATATATATATATATATATATATATATATATATATATACATATATATATATATATATATATATATATATATATACATATATATACATATATATGTATATATATATATATATATGTATATATATATATATATATATATATATATATATATATATATATATATATATATATATATATATATATATATATATATATATATATATATATATATATATATATATATATATATATATATATATATATATATATACAGATTCAAATGAAATCCTAAAGTAATAAATTAAAAGATAATATAAGTTTAATGCAGTTTTGAATGTTTCAATGCACTATGCAACAATAAAAACATCCAAAGGTATAAAATACTGAAAAAATAGATAAAACCGAAAAATAGAATCACAAACAAGAACCATAAACAAAAAGGTGATATGATGTTTAGAAATGACTGGAGGGAGTTCAGACCCCCCATTCTGGTTAAAACCGGTTTTATTCTTCAGCAACTCTCCCAGTATATATATATATATATATATATATGTATATATATATATATATATATATATATATATATATATATATATATATATATATATATACACTATACATATACTAGACGACCCGACAGATGTCCTGTTTTAACGCTGTAAATCCAAAAATTGTAAAATGTTTTTAAATATATTATAAATTGGACCGTTTTGATTTAAAAGTATGGAAAAAATCATTTTAAAGATACTTGAAGCCACCACGAGTACAGTCATCACAAACGTAATTAAATTAAATTCAAATTCCCACATCGCCTGTACGGGGATTCAATCCTGAGACTTCTTGTACTGATTTAAAACCCTGTTTTATATACAATTTAAAAAATATATCTAAGGAGCTTAAGGGTTTCTTCCTCCATGAAAGGACTATGTATTTGCTCAAATATATTAGTGCCTATGTATATAAACGAATATAAATAAAAGGCTGCATCTTGTTTTAATTAATTTATAAATCTTAACACATAAGTTACATTTACTGATACAATTCTTGCTTGTTTTAGTAAAGTATATCTTTAACATTTATTAAATACAGAATGTTTTCAAAGAAAATGTATTACCATAACATTAACAAAATTTTCACCGGTTAAAAATAATAAATAAAAGAATACAAATATAATTTTTAAACTCTGAATTAGTAATAAAATAAAAAAGAGGATCTGTTTTAAATGGTGTAGTCGCCGATTTATTTTACTTTGCAGCGGTCACCTTAAACTAAATTGACCATGAACTATATTTTAAATACGAAAAAAGGAAGTTGTAGTTTAATACCTCTCGCTTTGTAGCCTCGACCTAAAGCTTAAAGTTACAATTACAGTTTTTTTTTTTTACTTATAGTAAATAAAAAAAGTAAATAAATAAAAGTAATTACAACAAAGATATTATTACAGTGTTGAATCACTGAATTACTGTAATTAGTACCCAAACCAGACTTTTGCCCTCGATTATTCTTCTAAATGCTGTTTTTTTTTAATATATATATCTTACAGCAAACTATTAAATGCAGGCTTCATATAGAATACTTGGTGCTTTTAAGCAAAGTATTAAATATCCATATATAATATTCTTTGTCTAGACGTTATAAAGAATGATACGTACTTTATAATTAGAGGATTAAACAGATGAAAAACCTTTAATTGGGCAATATATTTATAGTTACAATTACTGGTTAGTCAAAGTAATAAAAATAATACAAAATTATATTCTACATCTAAAAAGTAGTTTTCATAATACAAATCTCTTTTAATAAAAGGTCGTTCCTCTATTTGATAGTTGTTTAAGAAGCATTTTTCATTCTATATAAAAGCCTATATATTATATACAACATACTTTAGAGTATATATTGAAAATTTCATAATTTTCCCAAAATTGCCAGGCAATTTATAAAATGATATATCACTTGCTTTTCCGTAGGAAGATATGTAGAAGATAAAAATGAAACTAGGGGAATATAATGTGCATAAACATATGAAGAACCTGTGTTTAACATAACGATTATATAATACATTTACAGAAAGTAATTTAAAAGAAATTGTGTAAAATCACATAATTTATAGATATTATTAATAAATTGACAAATAGAATTTTATAAAAAAAAGGCAATTTCTTTGAAAGACATTTTAATAAATTTTGAATAACTAGATTATTTATGCTGTTATTTTCTACTCTTTTGAAGATTGGTTAATTAAATGGAGTAGTCATTCAATAGTAAAATAATATACATTGAGTTAATAACATGGATTATTCTGATAATTGCTTGTCTGTTGCTTGTTTAACTAATTACTTATGTTTATTATATATATATATATATATATATATATATATATATATATATATATATATATATATATATATATATATATATATATATATATATATATATATATATATATATATATATATATATATATACATACATATATACCAGGTATTACGGGCTTTGAGAGGGAATCCTTCCCCCTCTCAAAAACCTTATTTTCTGTACTCTGTATAGAAAAGAAAGTTTTCAGGCGACTATGTCGTTTTAAACTTAAGTAATGATTAAAAAGGTTACTCAACTTTGTTATATGCTTCATTTTCGCACAATTATTCTAATGCCTAAAATGAGCCCCATAGACATTAACATAAGTATAAATAAATGTAGTGAAATTCAAGAAGAACGAGCAAATAAAAGAAAATGCAACAGTTTACTGTCAGATTATAAGTTGATGAAAGTTCATCATTCTTAGAAAAAAACAGATAGCTTTTATACTCGAAAGGTTTAAATGTTATTTAAATTTGAAAGAAAATTGAAAGATTTAAAATTTTGTAATTTCTTTGGACTATTCATTAGTACCTCCAATATTTCAGACCATTTGACATGTAAGGATCTACATTCAAATTCAATTTTAATTCATTTCGTTTAAAAAGAAGTCCTTTATATCATAGTACCTGTTTTTGCTTTTAAAAACTGAATTTTGTTTAAAAAAAATTTGCGCTTAACGTAGATGGTAGTAATTATATTTCGGAATTTATGTTTATTTGAATTTTAATGCAATTGAGCCCAACACAGCATTTTTTCATCTATCTCAAAAACAAAAATACTTTTATTATTTTCCACCTTATCTGGTGTTACCTGTATTTATCTAATGTTTGAATGTAAAACATTATTTTAAGCTTTGATATACGAAAGTAAATTAAAATATTAATAGTAAACATAATTATTGTATTGCTGAAATGTGTATTTCAGTGACTAAATCTTTACAGTTCATATTATTACACTTCTAGCTTTTAAAGATTTGGCCTTTAAAGACAGAGCACTGTGAACTTGTGAACTTTTAAACATCTTATAACGATCATCGAATGTAACTGTTTGCAATATAAATACAAGTATAATAAACTTTTACAGAATACACTTTGCTCCATCATTAAAATATCCTTTTATATTTCTTCTTAAACAAAATCTTCTACGCTCTTATTCCTATCAGAAAAGTACATCCATTATTTCGTTCGAAAAAACACTGAAGAACAAATAATTTTCCGCAGTGTAAGACATTACCTAATGTTTTTATCTTCTGTTTCGTTGAAATGTAATTCTCATTGCTTGTAAAAGAAATCTTTGTTCGCGTTTGACCTGTATTATTAATAGAAAAACAATTATATATTGATGAGTGTTATGTTATTTTAGTACGAAACTATGTATTCACATGGGGGAATGAAAAAACAATATAACAGCATCTTTAGAAACTATAATGAGCGATATACAAGTTTTTTAAAACCCTTATACAGTTCCTCATTAATTCCCTTATTCAGATAATAGCTTCGAGTTCTTACAACGAAGTCCCCAGATTGTTGTGGTTTTTGTACTCTTTTAGGTTACGTTTCATCACAATACAAGTTTGAGAAATGAGTAAGAACTATTTTTATGTTATGCTTGTTCTATTTTCACTTTCAGTTAACTAGCAAACAAATTGTCTGTATTACTATTGTCTTTAGGTCTTTAACCTATCGACTGCTACAAAATCAATTTTATTTTTAGCATTTGATCAATTTAAGGGGATATAGTATATTTTGGTATTTACAATTTTCAGAACAAAAACCTTTTATCGATTTTTTATGAAATGAAAAATTCCACTCCGTTTTAAAGTAAAATTTTACAAGTTCTTAGACTTTTCAAAATATAAATTTTATATAAAAATTATTTAAATTATTATAATTTTACATAAAAATTATTTAAATTTTTATAATTTTATATAAATATTATTTAATATAAACTAAATATAGACTTTTCTGATGATCAAAAAATAGTTTTATTCTCAAAAGGGCAGAACTTTTTATTTTGAGTCAAAATAAGCTTTTTTAATCAAGACATTTCAGCTCGAAATTTAACTTAATTTAATATAATGATATTTTCCCTTAATTTAGTATAATGATGTTTTAACTGATAACTCTTAACTGATTAACTGTTCAAGTTTTTAAATTCTAAAATTTAATTTTGTATGTTTTATTTCTCTGAAGTACTTGATTAAAAAGCAAGTTAAAAACTATATTTGGGTTCTGAATGCTATACTTTTATTTTCAGTAACTCACGAATTGTCTTTATTAAGGAGAGTTGTCCTTTTAGTTATTTGGGTTTCGACAATATTGAGTAGAAAAATATTTCATTAAATGTTAAAATACATCATATCATGCACGTTAAAATAAACAAAAGAATTTAAAAAGTAAAAATAAAAATTTATTTCCAAAATATGTATTTTCTACAAAAAGTTACATTTTTTATTTATTTTTACTCAAAAATTGCATTTACATAAAGAATTCAAAACTATCTTTGTAAGAAATGTTTAATAAATTCAAAATGTTTTCAGTAATAGTTATATGGGTTCGATCAAGAGGTAAATGGAATCTTTGATATCAAAATAGTAGACCGTAAAACTCCTAGCCAAACGAAATCTATGATTAATTTCAGCATTGCAGGATGGCAAAAATTAGCAAAATATTATTCTGAAGTTTGTACTGAAAAAGGCATCATGTTTTGTGTATATTGCAGATAATCATATTAGCAATATAAACAGTAAACTATTTGAAAATCAACCTTTTATTAACCTTACATAATTTAAAAAATATAACTTTAGAACTAAGACTGGCTTTAATTTCTTTTGACTGTTAATTTAGCTTTACAGACTATATTTAGAAGTTCTTCAGCCCATAGATTGTGGTGGTTTATGTAAATTTCAAGTATAAATTGGTTTGAAATATGCTTGAATATATGCTTTTGTTAGTTGAATATACACTAAATATAATTCTTTACATTATTTATATATATCCTTTTTATTAATCTGTTATTTGAATATATGCTTACTAGTCATTTATTTGACATATAAATATGGGGATTTATATGTTTATAAAGGAATTAAATGCACAAAAAATATGACGTCAACAGCTATTTTTAAAAAATCATTCACAATTGCTTTACATTCACAATTGATTTGATTTACTTTTAACAAGTCCTAAAATTATTAGAATATCACTATTAAATTAATTCATTCTATAAATTAATTACTTTTCAGTATTAATTACTTCAGCGTGTTCCTTATGTAATTTTTCATACGTATGCAATACAAAAATGTGTTATTTGATAGGCAGGTTTGGTCTAACACTTTTTTAATACCTTCGAATGGAATCACAGTTGATTAGAATAATACAAATTTTAAAGTTGCTCTACTTAATGTTGTACTTAGTAAGCTATTATTTCTTTTGAGCAAGGAAGCGTAAAACAACGATACCTGCTTTTCAAAAAGAAAGCCTGTTTTTTTACTTCGATATCTTTTAATGTTCTGTCAGATTTTTCCTCAATCAGTACTGCTCCACTAAGCTAAATGTCAAAGATCTTAACAGCTGTGGTTAAATAACTCAATAATTGTCATCAATATTTGAAAAAAAGGAGGCTAATTCACCATTTCTTTTCTTTTTGATATTCGTGGCGAATAAACTTAATTAAGTTTTAATTAAATAACTCTTTGAAACTCTCTTGACTTTTTACAGGTTACAGTTAAAGTGTTCCACTTTTAAAAAGCTATAGAAAATAAACTGCTGGTCGAAATTACCTGAAGTTTGATTTGGATATAAATTAAGCAACGGAAATTTGCTTGATGAAAAAAGTTAATTTTGTTTAATTAAGAACTGATAATATACGCATAACAGGATAGTTCATCTGCGAATTATAATATGCATTGATTCATATGCATATTAACACATTGTGTGAGGGTACATTTTGCAACGGAATTGTACCGGGAGCGGGCGTTTTGCGCGTAAATTTAGTTATTCAGTTAAATCTCAATAAACCGAAAAGTATTTAAATTTTTAACCAACTTTTTGTATTTTATTCTGAAATTTATAAACAAATATATAAATAGAAATATACAAATGACAACCATAAGATTTTTGTAAATAAAAAATATTTTTTTTAGTGGATAAATTTATAATAGTATCGTAAATATGAAAAATCAAATAGAAATAGTAGTATATAGTTTTAATTTTTTTTCCATTCTGTGGTTCCGCATCGACTGATGTAAAAACTAGTTTTTATTTCTCTAAATTTTTCCAGAATCTATGCAGTAGACAAGAACATTCGGCTTCGTTTTTCTGTATATACCGTTATTTTTGTACCCACAAACAAACCATGTTGTTACACTAACCCGTACTAGTGTCCCGCGCTCAAGTATTAATTGTCAGAAAACGTGCTAGTACGTGTCCCGGTTACAATGTGTTAAAGGACACATAATGGCACAAGACATGAACATTACATGTGTGAGAAAAAGGCATATGCAGTCCACGCATTCTGCGTCTGAGAAGCGAATCATGCCTCTTTCACTGAAAAATCGAGATTTCTTTGTGAAGCTTTTTTACAAGAAGGATACTGAGCCTCATATGTACTTAAAAGAACATTTTGAATTATTGTTTTTATTTGACCTATAAATATCCATTGCCTTATGTGTATTCAGGTTAAATTCCGGCCAGTGGTTCTATTTTTACATCTTAAAAGGGCAACTTTAATTACCCTCACCCTGTATTTTAATTAAGCAGTCTAATCTTTTGATTACAGCAAAAAAAATTGTACATATATCCTGAAAAAAAAAAAAAAACCAAATCGCCGGTATTCACACATTTTTAACACTCTGGCAAAACATTTACTTCGCATTTTTTATGTGATACTAAGAGTTACCAGAAATTTAAAAAAAAAAAAAAAAAAAAAAAAAAAAAAAAAAAAAAAAACTGAATTCATATCTACGAATTAATGTTCATAGTTTTTTTAAAATCCTCATTTAAATTTCAAAATATGTATATGCATATGTATGAATGTATGAATGAATGCATGTATGAATGCAAGGTCATATGCAGGTCTTCAAGGTAGGTATGCAACAAATGCCCTCCACGTATTTTACGGACTCTAAATGAGATCAGTATTCTGTAAGGTGGAAATAACCTTAGCAAGGACAAATACTGTGTTAATTTAAAATTTATCATTATTTTTTTAAAAACAAGACTCTAAATGCATACAAAATACTATATATTATTATACTTCGAAAAATACTATACTTCGAAACTGTGATCATACATTTGTGAAAGATTTTAGATGCTTCTCTTCATTTTTATTTATAGAAGAGTAAAATAAAAATATTTCGTGTTATCTATTTAATGCCGTTTACGTTTTAATTGTTCCTCTATCAATTTTTCTTGATATCTCTGTTTAAATCTATTTATTCTACAAGTAGTACGTAAAGAAGATAAAAAGCCTGTTATTAGTTCAAGATATAACTAGAAAATACTTTAAGGGGTAGTTCTAGATTAAATATATTGTTAACAATAAATATTTAGTGATAATCACTCATTTACATCTATATGCCTTTTAATGCTCCTTTATTTCAATTAACTACATGTTTTTTTTTTTTTTTTTTTTTTTTTTTTAATATACGAAATATAGTATTTTTTTCAACTAAACACACCGCGTAGAAAAATAAATTTCAAAAAATGATTTAATATTTATATTTTTAAAGCTTTTAGAGACAAAGTGATTAGTAAAAATTTTTTTTGAATATTTAAAGATAGAAGAAGATGAAATTTGTTCCTTTCTTTCCAAAGCAATACTTTAAATTAAAGAAAAACCTAATTATAAATCTTTACAGTATAATTTTTTATCTATATCTTCTTTTATTTAAATTAATTCATTAAGGGATTATTTTAAAATTTTTAATAATGAGATTTGTTTTTAAATCTCAATTGCTTAACATGCCTTAGAAAGAGTTTTATAATATGAACACTAGATGGCACCATGTATCAGGACAAACTGATCCGCTAATAGTTCTGTTTCACAACTGCTCTAATTAGCTAATCACAAAAATATTTAAAAATCGTAAGTAAATATATAGTAAAGTTAAAACTGATGAAATGTCATAAATCTTTGCTAGCAATTAAACATTAACAGTTGTTGGAAAAAGTATATCGTGGTTCAAAATGATGTAATCCATCAAATGAACAGTTACTATAATCGATCATAGATGGCAGCATCAGAGAAGAATATAAACATTCCAAGACTTTTAAAAGGGTTTTTCTTCTTAAAATTTTAAATAAAAATAAATTAGAAAATAAAAAAATTTTTTTTGTAGGATAATTTTTATATTGTGCAATCTATATTATTATAATATATGTAGTTGGAAATAAATGTGATACATACAACGTGGTCAATTTAACAGCAGTGTCATATTTAAATTTCATACTTTGAATTCATAATGTGTATATATTACTAGTTTAAAAACCATTGATAATTTATGACTGTAAAGGTCAGCTTTTATTGCAAAATTTAAGGGTAACGTAATGTTTGGGGCTTGCATACGTTTTCTTTGAGTACTTTAATCATGATGTTAATTACTAAAATTTTGTTTATGTTGTACTTTAATGTGGTTGTTTAAATTTACGAATTTACGAAGTAAAACCAAAATAAACATTAATATTAAAGTAAAATTTATTAATCTAGTTTGTAATTTATAAAGATAGTTGATGTAGTACAGTATTGATTTCAGTGACAAAATCGATACATTTTTCTTTTTATTTACGTAATGCTAGTGAATCGTGATTAGGTTGCTGCCTGCAATTTTTATTTTGATCATAACCATTGGAGTTGCCATGGAAATGCGAAAGTATTAGATCAATACACTCACAATGTAAATAAATATTACACAAATGAGACTCGAGTTGTGTTTTAAGTGAAATATGCTTCTTCGTTGTTTATTTATATATGTTGGCAGAAGAAAAAAATATAATTATAACTCATATATGTTTTTCAGATATTTGATTATTAGAAAGCATTCAGCAACAGAAAATATAACTATTTTATATGGCAAATAAATTCCTATATTTTGAGTTTGTAAAGTATATTTGGTTATTTATTCATAGCAAAATATCAATTAATTATTTTGAAAAAAAATATTTAGTTGAATAAATAACCACCTTCCAATATGCATTAAGGAAGATATTTAGTTAAAAAAGTTGCAATTACAACACATTTCACTTATCAGTAGTTAAATTAATGCAGACAATTCAAAGTTTTGAATAATATTCAAAGGTAAACGGCTTGAATTCAAAGGGGTATTTTCTCTAAGAAATGACAATCTATTATCACACTGATTTTCAAACTTTTCAAAGTTGGAGTGCATATGAAATTCATTAAAAAATTGTAGACACACTATAAACATATTTTTGAGAAATATATGATTAAGTCAGATAATAAAAAAATATTATGCAAGAAAAAATACTGGGAAACAATGGATCATTTGTCATTTTTTATCCTCATATTAAAAGTAGTTAAAAGGATAATCTTCCCTTTTCGGTACAAATGAAAAAGAAGCTGCAATAATTTTAGTAGAAATCGAGAGGAAAAGGCTGTAAATTTCACATTTTTCTTGCACCTAACTTTCTCCCACTTCCAAAATGGGATTCTTCAATATCACGTTACCATTTTGGTAAATGCAACTATTTTCATTGGGTTTATTTATCGGAAAGAAAAGAGTTTATGCGTAGCATCCATTCAAAATTTTTCTAAAATACATAATCTACATAATAAGTATATTGAATCCCTGACCCGGCTTAAGCCATCTACATAATAATCTACATAATAACACATGAGGCACCGATTTCTAACATATATAAACTGATTGCCAAATCAGTTTACATACTTTGAACCAGTTACTTACTTTGGCATTTTACATACTGTAAAAAGCAACTACATTGCTATAGTATTTGCTAAGTCGACAAATTTACGATTTGAGCCAAATCTATTGAATCCTACAAACCATATTCTTTACATTTGTTTGCACAATATGTTTACTCCCTAATTAAGGGTCAGAAGATAGCTGGTCTTTGAAACTGAAACTGCTGTTAACCAGTTAATTATGAAATTTTTTTTACAAAAGTCCATTACACTGTGCGTAATCAAAATCTAGTGACGTCATGCATACACATCGAAAGCAAACAAATGACTGTATTGTAAATTTTGAAAAAATAACAAAGTAAAGCTATGAAAATTTTATTTTTATTAGATAAAAAATTAACAACTGATAGTTAAAAAAGATATTGTTATTTAAAAGCTTCAAAAACTGCCAAAAATAATAAAACTTGTAAAAAGGAAAATTAATCAAATGTTTTTATTAAGAAACTTAGATAATTTAGGTGTGGTATTTTTCAAAATGATAGCACACAAAATGGTATTTTACACATCGAGCAACAGTAAAATACTGAGAATGCCCTTTGCAATGGGGAAAGTAATCTAATTGATTTTGTAAAGAGCAATATATTGAATAATGTCTATACCAAACATTTTTTTTTAAATTTTTAGTTTATAGCAGACTTACTCATATTATAAAGAAAACATATAACTTCATGGCATCTGTATTATAGCATACTGATATTTTCAGTTATTTTAATCGAGCACAGAGAAGTGGTTGATAACAGCCTATGGATAAAATGGGGTGAATTAGCTATAATGAAGCGCTATAACAGAGAAGCTGCATATATTTTAATATTTTGGCACTTATTTGGGAAGCAAATTTTGGGTTCGCTATGAGATACCACAAAGCGTCCCCGAAAATATTTTAAGACGCACTAATGAGCTTTGGCGCACTCTTTAAGTACCACTGCATTAAAGCAATACTATATTATCTCCAGGGCCCACAGAACACTTGGCAAGTGCTCGCAAATTTCAGAGATAGAAAGATTTGATGTAATATGAATTTTAAATTCCACAGATAAGAATTAAATAGTTTAAAATATTTTGGTTTAAGTTATATTGAATTATAAGAATTTGTTATTACCATAAATTTTGTTATGTATTGCATCACTTTCTTATAGTATGTTTTCTGCTAATCCCCCAAATCTGATAAATATTTAAGCTTAGTACTTCACAAGACAATTTCTTGTTTCCTGGCATTATTTACATAAGGAGTGTATGTACATAAATTGTAATTAATATTTTTTACAACAGTTCGGTTTATAGAAAAAAAAAACATAATTTTATAGTTATTTTGAAGATGTAAATACCATAGTGATCTGATTTCGATTCTTTTATTGGTACTTTATAAAATATAATTTGACATGTTGTGTATAACATAGCAAATGATCTTAATTTGAACTTTTTCTGTCATTTTAGGACACAACAATTCATACTGATGAGCTCCATATATGCCCAGCTCCTTGTTGTAATTTGTGTGGTGTTCTTCACATCGGAAATCGTCACTCCAAGAGTTCCGCTCTTCTATTTTGAAGTACCTATTTTTTCTCTTATTTTCATTATAAATCAAGCTCCTTACGTCGTTTCAGCATATATATATATATATATATATATATATATATATATATATATATATATATATATAATGAATAAAGACTATAATATTAAATAAATTGATGTAACTGTAGGAGTAACTTTAAATGCCATTGGCTAATTTAATATTTACAAGGCTAAGTGTGGGAACTATTATTTGAGCACCTCTTCTGAAAACTGAGGGAAAAAGAGGGGCCAAATACCAGAATGCCCATAATTTCTCTCCGATGCTTTGGGTCCTCAGTTAAAACGACACTTGTGGCAGTCTACCCTTTGAAAGGGATTTTGTTGAAGTTACTTTATTCGCTTTAGGTTACATTCTTTAGCCTTAATTTGTCGTAACACACATATTAAGTGTACGCATATTGCTTTGATGCATCCATATTACACTTTAAATATTTTACTATAGTTATTTATTATGTAATTTTTTTTCCTACGTTTCCTTTGCATAAAATGTACCTATCTATCCTAGTTTAAGTTTTTTCAAAAATAAGTTGCCTGAACTTTTCTGAACAAAACATATTAAATTTATTTTTGATTTGATGTATCGTATATAAATAGAGAAATTGAGAAATCATGCATTATTATTTTCTTTTCCACAATCTATTCAGTAACAATGGGCCGAACGATGGCTAGGGTGCTTGCCTTCTGTACCGGAGTTTGTGGGTTTAAATCCCACACTGATGTTCGTAGTCGTACGGAATTGGCTTTAAGCTGTAGGTCCCTGTCACATTAGACCTCGTGTTGCAAAAAGTAGACCGTAGCACTTCAAACCAAACCAAAATAATCATTGCTATTCTATCTACAATGGCTCATGTTTCACTCTAAAACAACAGGTTAATTAAAAGACACTCTCTGTGTCTCAATGCATTTTATTGTTGACTTTTCATTAGAAATTTTCTCATTTTTTTATTTTAAGTGTAAATTATAAAGGAATTTTTCGTGTAAAACTTGCAATCAAAGGTTGAAATATTTAACATTTAATGTCTAAGAGAAAATTATATTATTTAAAAGGAAAATATCATTTGCAAATGTTTGTACCCTACTTATGAAACTAGTAGACGAATAAAATTTCGGGTTCAGAAGATATAGTATAAACTTTTAAAATAGTCAGATAAGTACATTACATAATATATTTTATCAAAACACATATCTTTGGAAAATTGCGGTTAAATCTAAGTAAAAAAAATAAAGCTAGATTACATCAATAGAAACCTAGAAAACTAATCTTATATAAGAAACTTACTTTCCCCTATGAGAGTTGAATAAAATATGCCTTCCAACTAGAAATTCTCGTTTCCATTACCTTAAAACATCAGAGATTACTGGATTACAATTACCTAAAAGTCTTCTTTCTAAACGAATACGGAAAAAACTTGCTTGGAGAAAAAAAAAGTAATTACGGAAATGAAATTTAACCGTATTTAGAAACTATCATAAGCTGCAAAATCTCAGAAGTTAGTGTATCTTGATGAACAGACGTGATTTTAGAAGTTAAATATGTTTATGGAAGACTAAAATTTAAACATCATATATCGTATAAGTACCCAGATCTATAACTCTATTTTGAGGATGATATACCTATAATTTAATTTTTTGACGGTATATATGTTTTGCTGTACTAGTAAAAAAAATATTTTTTTCTGTATTTTCTTCATAAAATTATATATATGACTTACTTTAAAAACAGACTTTCTCAATCTATGTTTCTCGGATGTAAAGGTAAAAAATATTTAAAATTAAAATTTTTTTAGAAATATTTTGAAGTGGAAAAATAAAAATATTTTCAAGAAAATAATGTAGTGTAACCTTTAATTAAATTTTTTGTTTCCCTAAACAAGAACAAATTTGTAGCAACTGTAGTAATTCCAAATTAATAAGATAACAAATTGTGGATCTGCAATATTTGCTCTAAATTTTTTTTTTATTATTCTTTCTTATTTTATTTTTTTCCCGTGTGCATTTACCAACTGTAATGGAATATTAACGCAGAAAATATTTTAAACTTAAATATTCGAAATTTAATTTCCTTAAATCTTAAATTACAAAATTGTTTTATATCAAGAATGGTATTTTGCCGGTATATTTAAAATGCACATTATACAGATGCGAGATAAAATTTAGTGTTCCGTGCTGAATTTCCAATTCCAAAGCTGCTCGTCGAATGAAAACGTTTGAGAACTTCTGATTTAAAGTACTTTATTGTTAAATATCCCATTAAAGATTTTTTTTGATAGAATCTGCAAATTACAAAAGAATTTCCTTATGAAAACCCACAGTCAATAATTTAAATTTCTGACATTCAAAGGTTTTTAATATTTAAGAAAAATAATATCATTTTAACTGAAAATTACTTGCATATCATACCTATAAAACAATGCAATTTTATTGATATTTTGTTTTTAATATTCCTTTAAAATTAAAACTGGCAAAAGGAAGTCATTAGTGAGCTTAAAAATGCATACAAATATGTAATACTGTAAATTCGTTGATTTACTTTCAGGGGTTTTATGTATTCCTTTACTCAGTGAGTCTGCTGTTCCTCCTATATGTGTACACATATCTACTTCGAGAGCCCGCTACTAAGCCGAGCAAAAAGTTTAATATTCTTGAAGGGTTGAAGATCAGAATTGGTGACAAAGCTCCCAAGAAAGAAGTCTCGGATCCTAACCTTAATGCAAATGCAAACCCTCATATTCAACGAGTGAAGAAGCATCGTATATCTGAGAATGACAGAAGCCACGGCAGTCTCTTTCTCAGAATTGGTGCTATAGGTAAGTGAACAATCAAGTGCTTTTCATTATATTTAACTGTAACATAACCCAGATGTCTCCCTCCCTTAACCTGATGTTTTAATAATGGTAAGTCACAAATTTGTTTCATTTAATTTATACTCTCTTTATCCTTTGGTTCAATCCTTCTCAGCGTAATAAACTATGGAAAAAGGTAAGAGCGTTTTAATTCTGTTAAATTAGAGCCTTTTTTAAAATGTTTAGATTTCAGTATCAGTGCAAACTTCTTATTTCATCCATGTTTTGTTCTGTTCATCCCCTAATTATCTTTTCTTTCAAATTTCTCTTATTTACTTCCAAAAAATATTATAAGTAACAGTAAAACTGTATTAAATAATTTAATATATTTCCTGATGATTATTGACGAATATAGTTTCATTTCTTAGTAATTTTTAATGCAGTTTATGTGTATCTATAAGTTATGATGGTTGAAAAAATTCGTTTCTTCGACCATTCTTTCGAAATTCGTCCTATTTAGTTTTAGATAATTAAATATAAGGGCTTCATTCAATTTCTAACTTTCAGTCTTATAGTTTATCATTAGTAAATATTTTCTGAGTATCTTTAGTAATAAGTTTCTGAGTAATATGCTGTGTTATTATGATTAACAATAATTTTTATCAATTTTAAGCCTTTATTTTACAGTTAAATTACAATTAATAGTAGTTTGAATTGTACTTATTATTTAATGAATTTTATAATTTTATTTTTTTTCTATTCAGTTGTTTACTTTTTCATAGAATTATTAATCATTTGAGCTCCAATGTCGAGTCTGGCTTGACATCATCTTTTTTCTGCCTAAATACAACGTCGAAGTGACTCGACACGTTTTTTTATATTTAAAAATTACTGTTTACGCTTTTCAGCATTATTTTAACACCTAAATCGGAAATAAACTGATATATTTCAAGCATTAATTTTGATCCCTATGACTGAGAATGAGGAAAATTAATTTTGGAAGCAAAAGTTTTTTAAGCAAGTAAAAGTACATAAAAAGCTGCAATTTCTTTATGGAGTTATGTGATATTCTAACTTCACATAGAACAACGCTTCTACGGCATCATGAACAAGATCAAAATAGAGAGCTCTCCTATAAAATAGAAATTTTGTTGTATTAATAAAAAAATTATTAACTAATTTTTGGTTTTAAAGATCTGGTATATGTATATAGAGTTTATATAAAGTAATAAATTAGAACTATGATTTTTTACATCTATAAATAGAAGCATAACTAAATCGATAACAACAAAAAACACATAAAAATCAGATTAATTTTTTTACTTAAATTTTTATATAATTTCTTAATTTCACTAAAACTAAAAATGTTTCTTGTACTTTAATTCTCAAATTTCTCCTAATTTTGCTTATAATTTCTTTAAAATGCGTTTTGAACATGCTTTGAATATCATTTTGTTGATTAATTGAATTGTTAATTTATTGAAAATGCTATTATGTAAGTTCAATTTTTTCAAAAATTCGGAATTAATACATTATTGAATATCGATTATCTAAGTGAAGGTGAATTTCTAAATGTTATTTCAGTTTATATGAAGAGTGCTTGTTAAATGTTTAATAAAAGAAGTTAAATATTTTAATCTAATTTTTTACTAAGGCTAAAATTTGTAGCTTGATAAGAAATATTATTAGTGTTCCCTG
>CM063503.1:82617326-82644826 GCA_032207245.1 Pardosa pseudoannulata | reverse complement strand
GATTCAGTTTAGTATTCTTTTACCGTTGCAGAATACGTGGATTTCTAGTATGATAGCGAAATATTTTTAACAAATTAAAGGCCTTGTCACAAGTTAACCTAAACTAAAAGAAATCGGTTGAAAATGTTTCGCTGTAACACATCACGCCTGCACATTCTTCAACAGTAAAAGAAATCATAAACTAACACAGACATGTTGACATGTATTAAGGTCTTTAGTTTATGTCTTCTTAGGCTGTAGGTCGGGAATCGAAACGGAAAAGCAGATTGAAATGTTGCAGAAATTTTAAATCAATGCTTAAATTTAAAGAAACTTGAGTCCTAATATTCTTCATTACTCAGTATCAAACACTCATGTAAATCAATTGATTCTGATTTATTGCTCATTAAATTCAAATGTCGTTCAATGCTGAGGACGCTGTACATTCAAATGTGTCCAATCTTACAATAACATTTAATTTGTTGGCAAAAACAGGGAGATTCGTCCAAACTTAATTTTCTTTCATTAATTTTTGTGTCCTTGAAACAAACACTAAGACAACTCTTTTTCACTTACATTACTAAAGAAATAAAGTGCTTATAGTAAAATATTCATTTATAATCTTTAATTTGTATTAATATATGGAGTGGGGAAAGAATCTTGATGATAATAATGGGTCAAGATGAAAATAAAATTTAAAACTGTTGTATTAGATGATTTTTTTCTTTTTTTGTTCAGAAACCCGTAGCTCGTACACTATTTTTCTGGGTGAAATATTAGTATTTTGAGCAGTCACTTGGTATCTGAGAAATTTTACTGCTTACACATACAAGAATTAAGGTTCAATGGCCTTTCAGCTAAAATATTGTATTCAGTATAAATTCAAGTATTCACAATTAAGCGATAATATATAATGAAACGTTTGAAAAATGCAGAAAACAATTTTATTTGTCCCTAAATTCATTGTTTTGCCAGTTATTTATAGTGCTCAATAAGTTTTAGTCACTTACAACAAAAGAATAAATTAATGACTTGATGAAAATAAGTAAAAAATATGAAAGTGTAGAACAAATTTAATTTATTCCGTTTTTCATTTTTTGTCTCATTTATATTATCGAATACATTTTATCAATTTATATCAAGACAATAAGTTACGGGCTTAAAAATGCATTTGTACAGTACGTGTGTATATCATTAATCAACCAAAACAAATACTAATTCTCTATTCAATACAAAGAAATATGGAAGCTTGCTTCAAAATCCTCTTTTTTTCTTTATCTTTTAATAATCCATACATCAGAAAACAACATTATAATGAAAACTGAATGAAATATTTAAAATAAAAAAGTTCTAAAACGCTCTCTTTTCTCTTACATTAAACATTAATGCGGATGAATTACTGTTAAACTTAATATACATCACGTTTTCTTTTGTACGTAAAGCTTCATTTTTCAGTAATTATTTTCTTATTCAAAAGATCTTTCTTAAATTTCTAGAAAAGATATTTTAGTATTATTCATGATGAAAGTCTTGGAAAGTAGATGTATTTTATATTTATGTTATTATAAAACGATTTTTTGAGATCGCACAATAATATTTTTTTAATAAATCCTTTTCAAAAGTTCAAGTTGTATTTAATAGGTTTTTTTTTTCAGTTTCAAACATTTTTCTCTATCATTTTATATAACCAAATAAATGTTCATGGTTTCAATAATGTTTCAATTCATTGATTCATCCATTTGCAAAAAGCCTAATTTAATGTATCATTATAGCTCTGTTTGTGGGGCAGATTGGTAAGAGTGCTGGCCTTCGGTACCGGAGTTAGCCGTGTTCATTAACTATGATTAGGTGAACAAGCAAAATATATTCGAAAGCGCAATGTCCTCCAATTTCTCTGACGATACATGTGGGGATGGCAGGCCAAGCCTGGGGGAGTCTTAATCTATGAGAGTGTTTCACCCTAGCTTTGCTCGTCAAACGAAAGGTGCAGCGCATCGCTTTAATTCATGCGGCCTCTGGTTCGTCCATGCTTTGCTCGTCCAAGTGGAATTAGCAACAACAACATTTCCCTTTGTTGTTTAAAAACAACGTTTTTCCATTTCCTAAATTCCAAAGTATTAGTGCCAAACGATGGCTGATTGATTAGGGTGCTAGCCTTCGGTACCGGAGTTCGTGGGTTCGAATGCCACACTGGCATGGATGTTCGTAGCAGTTCGGAATCGGCTTTAAGCTGTAGGTCCAGGTCTCATTAGCCCTCGTGTGGCAAAAAGTAGACCGTAGCACTCCAAACTAAACTAAACCAAATCTGTTTGTAAGGCTCAAACTGAAAGCTTTAAAGTTTTCTAACATTACTTTTTTATTACATAAAAATCTTATTACATAATGTTTTAAAAGGATTCGTTAAATAAAGTATATATTTAATACAAATAATCATCTTTATTGTTTATACCATGGGTGGCTAAGCTCCTTGATAGTTAGAGGCATTTTTCAAAATTTGAAATTTTTCGGGAGCCGCAATTAAATACGTATTTAAAAGATATGCTAAAAAATGTATTAAAAATTTTTTTATAGAAGTTATGTTTATTAAATGTTATTTGGAAGTTCTTCGTCCTTTTATTTTTCAAAGAAATTTTTGAATTGTCGATGGTAATTTGCTTTGGTGTAAATGTAATTTACAATGCATTGGACTGTTTCATAAAATCAGGATATTTTAAATATTTTGGAACGAGATGTTCTCGGTGAATTATGCAGTGAATTGGTATGAATTGTAGAATTTGATAATCTTCTCTTAAAAGCCCAATAAGACCGATTTTCTTTACTCATTGCCGAAGCTCCATCAGTTGTAATAGTATTTTAAAATATAATAACACAAAAATGAAAAGGATCTCTGGTACATTTAGCCACAAATAATCCTTCAGAGAGCCGCATGTGGCTCGCGAACAGCGAAGTTAAATAAAAGAAGATTTCTAAACTCACTAACACTCTTATTTACACAGATTTATTACTAAAATGAATATTTACATTATACAGTTACTGCATTAATATCTTATTCGTAAACTTTATTACATACATACATACATACATACATATATATATATATATATATATATATATATATATATATATATAAATTTATATTACCTTTAATTTATTTATGACTCACTGTATTGTGATCTGTCAAAGATTGTGTTCTAAATTAATCTCTGGACGAGTTCTATATAGTCGTATAGCCATATGTCTTTATCATATAATTTAATGTCTACTTTAAACTGAATTGAATTTTTTAGTACAATAAATAGTTGTTTTAAAACTAAGATGTTAGATTTGATTGTCATTCTATAATAACAGATTAATTAATAATTATAATTTCCAAATTTAGAACTTTTATTCTTAAAAATACCCAGAACAATTTAAAAATAAGATATTTTAAGTAAACCGGAAAAATATGAAGTCAAAATTTTGGGAGTAATTATATAAAAATATAAAAATGATGTAGCTATTTGAAGATTAAAGTTAACCCTTAATTTGACGAGATGTTTTTTCAAATATTTTTTAATTTTAATTTCTGCTATTTTCCCATGTCTGTACAGACATTAGGATCTCTGTAAAATAAAAAAAAATATATATCATTTTAAATTTTTGAGATAATTAATGCCCGCTGTGGCGAACACTGACAATTATGTTATATAGTAGTAAAATATACATGTCCGGTGTAGCGGACTTCGCCAAATTAAGAGACATTTCCTTGGCCAAAGTTATTAAGGATACACACGAGTGATTTGTCAGTTTAAGAAATATTATAAAGATCTTATGAAAAAACATTTACCAATTATTAGTGAAAAAACATTTACCAATTATTAAAATGATTTCTTAAATTACTCTAATTTAAACTTCTAATTCACCAATAAAAGATTAATTAATAACAACTATAGAATGCAGTTCAGTTTTATGAACTGTATTTTCAAGTAATGTATTCAATGTATTTTAGTGTAACGTAAATAGAAAAATACAGGTAACGTAATCCCTACTATAAAAGGTAGAAAGAGTATTTTTATAGTTTATTAACTACTTAACTGGAACTGTAATACCTTTAGTCTCGAAGTGTGGCTTAAGACAGTAATTCGGAATGTCTTTAGAGTGTTTGAATAATGTATTATAAAAAAAGAAAGCAAAGTGATTTATGCAAAATTTACAGCATTAAACATTGTTAAAAAAAATTAGATTATGTAAAAACTGTCTTTAAATTTTAATACTTTTTTGAGAAAGGGAAGAATCAAACTATATTAGTGTATGTATATTGAAAAATAAAACATGTAAAATTTTAAGATTAAAACTAGCTTATGTACCATTAATTTTCACGCATTTTTATATTAGCATGAAAAATGTCTAACGTATAACAAAAGAAATAAATAAAGAAATACAAAAATATAAAAAAGAAAAAGGGATCTAAGCAAAATTTACAGCATTAAGCATTGTTAAAAAACTAGATTATGTAAACAGTCTTTAAATTTTAAAACTTTTTCGAAAAATAGAAAAATCAAACTATATATATATGTATGTATATTGAAAAAGAAAACATGTAAAATTTTAAAATTAAAACAAGATTATGAACCCCTAATTTTCACACATTTTTATATTAGCAGAAAAAATATCTAAAATATAACAAAAAAAGTAATCAATTTAACAGATTATAGGATTTCTTATTCGTGTTTTTAAGTAATATATGTACTATAAATAACACACAATAATTCGTATGGCAAAAGTTCTTTATAAAAGCAATATTAAACCTTATGAAGTTTATAAATGTAATATTAAAGTATAATGACATAATAAAAATAAAATGTTGAAACTTTTTTTCATGCGTTTCGAAACTTTTTCTGTTTTAATGGAAATGGTTTATGGTTTGAGAAAATATCTATGCTGTGCTAATAATAATTGATCAATTTTTCAGTTAAAGTGAATTTCAAATAAGAGTATTTGAATACCTTATAACAAATATTGTTTTTAATACCTACTCCCCTATAAAAAACTTCTTTTAAAAAAATAAGTTAATTTAATAAATTTAAATCATGCATAATAAATTTCTATAAAATCTAAAAATGTAAACAAAGAAGGCTAGAATTTCTTATACAAAATTTTTGCAATATTTTTGACTGATAAATAATCCCAAAATAATCATTCATTCTTATCATGATGAAGCATATACCAAGATTAAAAATTCTGTTCAGAAAATGAAAAAAAAAGTTTAATTGTTAAGTTTTGTAATAGGAATAAATAGTTCAGTTGAAAATCTGAATTAAGATTGTGTTTATAGTCGTAACAATTACAAAAGAGCACATATGGCTTGTGCGAAAGTTGAATCCTGTTCTCTTGATTTACAGTTAATTTTTAAAAAATTTTAATCCAACCTTTTATAATTCAATTATAATAACTATGGATATTTTTCTAATTCTATGTTGTATAAGCTTATTTTTTAGTCGTATTTGTTTAACATAACAATTTTTTATTTTTCATGTGTTTTGATATTGTACAAACGTAATTAGATTAAATTAAAATTCCCACATTGCCCTACCGGGATTTGATCGTGGGACTGAAGCCCGTTGCGCTGACCACTGCGCCATAGTTACACAGGCAGATAAGGGTTTCAAGCGGCATTATAATAATCTCAATAAGAGCGCAATTCAGGAATTTTTAATAAAAAACACTTTCTATCAGATAAAATTGTGAATCTAAACCCTTCTCGAATCAACTTAATTACATACACAAAATTTCATCAAAATCAGTCCAGCCGTTTAGGAGGAGTTCTATTAAAACCATACGGAGAGAAGAATTTTATATATAAAGATATTGTATATTTTCTACATATCGGCATTTCAGAGTTAGAACAAATATCTACAGTTTTGTTTGCACACTTGAAAGCTTAGTAATGATCCATTTTTCGAATATGCACAGATTCTTCAATATTCTATTTTCATAGATTTTTTTATGTGTATAAAATTAGGAAAATTCAAGAAATTTATTTCAAATTCGTTAGAGAATTTTTGAGAAAATAAAACACAATAGTTTTTTTTTTTTTTTTTTTTTGGTCGAAATGACCTATCCCGCGGTTCTAGTGTTAATGAAATGTGAATAGTGTTAATGTGATGATTTAAATACATTAGCAATAATCTTTCCTCTATCGATCGAAATAAACGGAGAAAGTAGATACTCATAAAATTTCTTAGTATAAAATTTCCGTTTCATAAAGAGACGTTCATTAGGAACCCTTTTCTTTCAAAAGTAACTAAACCATTTGGCAAGGATGGGTGACGCACACACCAATAACAACAACAGAGGGAAATCCGAGATGCTTTTTGCAGCTCAAACAGTGTGAGCACACGTTATATAAAGTAACCGTATCGCAGGCTCTCATTTTCCACCCTTCTCTTCTCCCCAAAACCATAACAAAAGGCAAGAAACATGACGAGAACTAATTAGGTGGTTATTGTTTTCATTAGGACCAAATTACTCTATCTTTACTCCTAGCTGATATGAACTTCCGTTCTCTACAAACATACATTTGGACACTTGACAAAGATTTTTTTTAGGTCAAACCCCGTAAACCCGATAAAATTTTTTAAAGTTGCATTTAGTATAAAATTAAGTTTTGACATTTATAAATTTTATGAACTGTACTTTTAGGATCATATCTCATTTTTTTACAGGAATATAAAAAGAATAAGAAAGATTTCCCAAGTTCACTAAATGAATTCGGAATTCCCGTTAAAAAAAACTTTCTGCGTTACTTCAAGTTATAATCAAATAAAAATATGCTTTGTAATTTATTGACAAATATTTTCCAAATTTTTTCCAAATTTATTCTGGAATTTTGGAATTATTTTTTTAGGTCAAACCCCGTAAACCCGATAAAAAATTTCTAAAGTTGCATTTAGTATAAAGTTAAGTTTTAAAATTTAGACTTTTTTTTAACTGTACTCTTCTAATAATCTCTGATTTTTTTATGAATATAAAAAGAATAAGGGAGATTTCACAAGTTCATTAAATGAATTCGGACTTCCTGTTAAAAAACTTTCTGCGATAACACAAATATTTTGTTTATTTATTTTTTAATGCGTCCGGTTAGAATTTAACTAAACATACATTTGGGCATTTGACAAAAATTTTGTTTTTGAGGTCAAACCCCGTAAACCCGATAAAAAATTTTTAAAGTTGCATTTAGTATAAAATTAAATTTTAAGATTTAGACTTTTTATGAACTGTACTTTTAGGTTCATATCTGATTTTTTACAGGAATATAAAAAGAATAAGGGACATTTCACAAGTTTACTAAATTAATTCGGAATTCCCGTTAAAAAAAACTTTCTGCGTTACTTCAAGTTATAATCAAATAAAAATATGCTTTGTAATTTATTGCCAAATATTTTCCAAATTTTTTCCAAATTTATTCTGGAATTTTGGAATTATTTTTTTTTAGGTCAAACCCCGTAAACCCGATAAAAATTTTCTAAAGTTGCATTTAGTATAAAGTTAAGTTTTAAAATTTAGACTTTTTTTTAACTGTACTCTTCTAATAATCTCTGATTTTTTTTATGAATATAAAAAGAATAAGGGAGATTTCACAAGTTCACTAAATGAATTCGGACTTCCTGTTAAAAAACTTTCTGCGATAACACAAATATTTTGTTTATTTATTTTTTAATGCGTCCGGTTAGAATTTAACTAAACATACATTTGGGCATTTGACAAAAATTTTGTTTTTGAGGTCAAACCCCGTAAACCCGATAAAAAATTTTTATAGTTGCATTTAGTATAAAATTAAATTTTAAGATTTAGACTTTTTATGAACTGTACTTTTAGGTTCATATCTGATTTTTTACAGGAATACAAAAAGAATAAGGGAGATTTCACAAGTTTACTAAATTAATTCGGAATTCCCTTTAAAAAAGTTTCTGTGATAACACAAATGTTTTGTTTATTTATTTTTTAATGCGTCCGGTTAGAATTTAACTAAACATACATTTGGGCATTTGACAAAAATTTTGTTTTTGAGTTCAAACCCCGTAAACCCGATAAAAAATTTTTAAAGTTGCATTTAGTATAAAATTAAGTTTTAAAATTTCGACTTTTTATGAACTGTAATTTTAGGATCATATCTGATTTTTTTACAGGAATATAAATAGAATAATTGAGATTTCACAAGTTCACTAAATGAATTCTGAATTCCAATTAAAAAACTTTCTGAGATAACACAAATGTTTTGTTTATTTGTCTTTTAATGCGTCAAGTTAGGACTTAACATATATTTGGACAAATGATAATGATATTTTTTGAGGTCAAACAAAGTATTTCCGATAAAAAAATTTTAAAGTTGCATTTAATATAAAATTAAGTTTTAAAATTTAGACTTTTTATGAACTGTACTTTTAGGATCATATCTGTTTTTTTCCAGGAATATAAAAAGTATAAGGGAGATTTCAGAAGTTCACTAAATGAATTCGGAATTCCTGTTAAAAAAACTTTCTGCAATAACACAAATGTTTTGTTTATTTAGTTTTTAATGCATCAGGTTAGATCCTGTAAACTCGATAGAAATACTTCAAGTTATATTCAAATAAAAATTATGCTTTAGAATATATATATATTTTAAGAATCATACTTTAAAGATCCTATCTTATTCTTTAAAACAGGATTGATTCATCTTAAGAATAAGATAAATTACGCAAAGGTAATTAAAGAATTTTTAAATTTCGGATGAAGACAACATAAACTTTTATTTTTAATTTCCCCAAACTGTTTTGATCTAACGATATGAAAGAAACGTACAATGACTTCTAAGATAATTAGAAAGTGAAATGTAGGGAAGCTGGGATAAAACTTGATGGCGATACTTATTCTAATATACATCTATTTCTAAATTTTAACCCATCTCCCTTTACGATTTCTATCAGATGGTCATATACTAAAACAGAAGCTGATAATCATATATTTTATTCTATTTCAGACTTTAAAAGGATTATAATGATATTTACACCTAAAAGAGTCTAGAAAGGTGAAAATTTAGCAATGTCTATATATTTTTATAGCAAAAACTTCGAAGTAATTTGAATTTAATTGTTCCACAAAAAATAAAAGAAAATATCAGAAGAAATTACAGATTTCATTTTTCTACGAATTATATTTTAACTATTTTCATAAATATTTATATTACAATAATCTTTACAACATCATAAATTAAAAGTATATTCCATTTTATTAACACTTTAAAATGTCCCCCCCCCAGTGTTAGAATATTATAGAATTATTTTTAAAACGAAATGTAAAATACAGACTTCTTATACCGTATTTGGTCACAAAAATAAGAAACATATATTTTCACAAATTTCAACATATCAATCATGTAAATAATTATCAGTAAGATGTATATTTCATAGTAAGAATACTTTAAACTCATTAAGAGTGTTAAAATGTTATAGTAGTATATTTAAAATGAAATGTAAAATATAGACTTTTTATATCGTATTTGGTTTACAAAAATAAAAAGTATATATTTTCACAAATTTCAACATAACAATCATGTAAATAATTACCAGTAAGATGTATATTTCATAGTAAGATTACTTTAAAATCGTCCGGAGTTTTAAAATATTATAATAGTATATTTAAAATGAAATGTAAAATATAGACTTCTTATTTCGCCTTCGGGTCATAAAAATAGGTTTATATTTTCACAACAAATTTCAGTATATTAATCTTGTCATTAATTAACAGTTCAAAATATTTAAAATATTATCACTTTAAAATGTTCCATAATTTTGGAATATTATAGAATTATTTTTAAAACGAAATGTAAAATACAGACTTCTTATACCGTATTTGGTCACAAAAATAAGAAACATATATTTTCACACATTTCAACATAACAGTTATGTAAGTAATTATCAGTAAGATGTATATTTTATAGTAAGATTACTTAAAAATCGTTTAGAGTGTTAAAATATTATAGTAGTATATTTAAAATAAAATGTAAATTATAGATTTCTTATTTCGTCCTTCGGATCATAAAAAGAAGTTTATAGTTTCACAACAACTTTCAGTATATTAATATTGTTATTAATTATCAGTTGGAAATATAATATTATTACTTTTAAATGTCCCCAAAGTTTTAAAATATTATAGTACTATTTATAAAATGAAATGTAAAATATAAACTTCTTATTTAGCATTTGGTCTGGGAACGATGGTGTATAACGGTTTGGAGTTTGGTTCCTTTTTCGAGATTCCGTCTTCTTCTCCCTGTTATAGTATCCTGCTTGGAATCAACCCAGTTCTCCAAATGATGTTTACGTTTGCTCAGATGTATTTCATATTTGCAAATGCTAGGGTAAGTAGAAATGATATTTTTACTTATAATTTTTATTATTGGTTTTAACTTTGATGTTTTATCTCAAGAGACTTTTGGAGAAAACGGGAATAAAAAGAAATTTAATAATCGTATAACCTCTTGGCATACAAATAGAGTGGAATTCCATGAGTTCAAAATTACTACAGTTAAACCTGTCTATCTCGAAACCTGCTTATCTCGAAAAAAACCTGTCTATGTCGAATTTTTTCAATTTCCCTACATTTTCAATAAAAATTTAACGTATTTTCTAAACCTATCTCAAATTATTTTTTCCCAAACCTGTCTATCTCGAATTTTTGTAAGAAACACAACGTTCCAGTTTAGAGCCTTATTGCGTTGACAACCGCACAAGTTCCCATTTCCAGGGAATATACTAGTTTTCTAGTTATTTTGTCAGGAACTCGGTGGGAACTGTACTAAAATCGGGTTCTCTGGAATAATAAGGGATCGGGATTGAAGGGGTTGGGTGAATAGGAGACGGGAGAAATTTCTCTTTGGAAATAGAACTGGTTCTCAGTCTATAGCCTAATGACTAAAGTATCATCTCGCAACTTGCTGTCTCAATTTTAGAGCTTTAATGGCAGGTGTTAAAAGAAAATTGAATGTTTTAACCATCGGAAAAAAAATGAAAATTCTGTCATTTTTGAAGGAAAACCCTTCTATGAAGAAAAGCGTAGCCGCCGATAAATTTGTAATTCCACCCAGTACTATTTTACAATTATGAAAAACAAAGATATCGTACAAAAGAACTTCGAAAACGGCTGCAAAAAAATGAAAAAAGCTGTGAATGTATAAAACTAAAAGTACTTCAAATTTTCAATCTTTTGTATTGTGTAAAAAAATTTTGTTAATCTATTTTCATAAAACCTGTTGATCTAGATTTTTTTTTACTCTCAAGCGATTCGAGATAGACGGGTTTGATTGTATTTAATTTGATTCAATTGAAGAGTTATGTTCAATCTGAGAAGTAGATGATTTTAATTTAAAATTTGGATTGCTACATAACATTAAATAAACTCAAACATTGTTGATTATTTTTTATAATACTTAAGTTTACTAAAACCTAAACACCCCCTGAGGTACAGCTCAACTAGGGGGACATGGCCTAAGGTGCCAATCTCTTTTCGAAGACCAAGTGCTCTGTGCGAATCATATTTCACGGTTAGGTAGTTAACTTTAAGTGGATCAACAGTGTTTAGTTTTCAAGCATGTTTAGTCCTCAGTTTGTCTACCCACAGAAGAGAGGCAAGGCTGAGGCAGCTCTGTGCAGCCCGATAATCGAAGCTTGGACCTATGTGTTCGGAGCTCTATGAGCTACTCCAATGGCACTGAGAATAATACTTGAGACTATCAGACTCAAATACTGTCTAGTGTGGCATTCACCCTGCAAAATCACTACTGTATTGTATATTGTTTCAGTGTACTTATTTGTGATTTACTGAATTGTGGATATAACTACGTTGTTGCTAATGTTGAGAAGTTGGAAGGGTGGGACACCATGAAACCCAGAATCAATGCGTAAGTAAAGAAAATGAATAATCGAATAATATAATGCACAGTGTCCGTCGAATTCAGTTGTGACGAGTTCAAACTCGTCATCAAATTCTACAGCAGCACAAAAATGAATAATGACGACCTCGTCACATCATTTTATATCCCAGCCCACACTCACATTTGGGAGTCATAAACCCTTGACTGTGGGGGTTGACTGTAGGTCTGGGTGTAAACTGTAATCTGTATGTCAAAGGATTAAAAAGGCTTTGCATATTATTTTGTATATTTTGGAATTAACAGGCGTAACTGAATATTAATCTGGGAAGGGTTTATGCTTTCTGTCTTTGAGAGATAACTTTTTAACTAAAGTTTTTTTAATATATATTATGTGTATTCAAAGAACCTTAAGGGAAGAGCATGAATTTTGAGTTAAAATTTGGTTTTATTCTATTCTATAGAAAGTTTGTTTTTAAGATTCACTTATTTAGATGCATTACAGCCTCTCAAAATTTTACAACAGATTTTTAGGAAGTTATATTCAGTAAAAATATGGAACACAAGAACTTATAAGACTTAATGTATGATATTATTAATGAACAACACTGTTGAGAAAGAGTATAGATCATTTAAAAATTACTTTCAGACTCAATTTCTTCTGGTATGAAATTTCCAATTTGTTTCGTAATAATTTAGTTTTCAGACGTGTCCTTTCAAAATCATTGTGTTATCTCTTCATAGTGCATATTCAATGACTAGTCTGTGTACTTTTTGAAAACTATTTTGTATGCAGAAATATTAAATTTCAGCAATAGAATAATTTTCTAAATAGTTTTAATATATTCCTTTATAATCTCTTTAAATCTGTAAAAAAACACATTTATGTGTCTAAAGTTTAAGAAATTTAAATTTATTTCTCTGTTCTAAAACTGAAATATTTCCGTCAATTCAGTTATATTTTGATTTGAAATCAGTTATTAAATCTCGGAATCAGTTCATTAATTCTTAACTTTAGTTATCATTCTTATAAAAATTGTAGTTCAGCTGACATATACTGTCATATTACTGTCCGCTACTTTAGTAATATGATTAATAGAATTTGTCGTCAAAGATTGCTAACTGATATAAATCCTATAGTTTACAGCTATAAAACAATTTTTAATATAAAAATTCATGACTCTTTAAAAATAGATTTTAGTTTTATCAATTGTCCCAAATGGGGATATTTTGAAAATTTAAAAATTAAACTTCTACTATTCAACTTTGAAACTAATTTTTGGATATTTTACTAGTTATTCCTTTGGTCAAGCTATATAAATAACATTCTAACTACAAAAATACGTTATTTATGTATTTTAAAGTCAATATAAATAACATTCAAACTATAAAAATACATCATTCATGAACTTTAATACCAGCTTTTGCAATGCAGTATTCTCTATTAATGTTATTCATACTAATTTAGTCTTTGTCAGTTATTCAGATATATTTTATATTACTCAGATTTGGTAATTTTATACGGATTAATTTCCCGTTTTATTAAATGAATTTTTCCTTATTCTTATTACTCTTAGTTATGTAATGCTTTTGAATGATTGATAACAACATTGTAAATGTGTGTTATTTCAACCTTCCTTTTCAGGTAGTTTATTAAAAAGTTCTATGAAATTCTATGACTTAAAAGCATAATAAAGATGTTAAAGTATCTGTAGTATATTTTTTAAGTCATTGAATAAATTTTAAAATCAATATTCTGTTATTTTTAGTTGAACATACATAAATTCAAAGTTCTCGCAAGATTTGGGTTGATGCACGTTGTAGCAACAAACATCTGCGTCTGGATCCGAACTGTCGGCAAGGAAACACTACAAGAAATTGTGAAACATCATCTTTCTCAAGAACGGGGCCATCCAAGTAGTCTTGAGGAGCTCATATTACCTTTCAGAGGTGGGTAATTTTTTATATTTATCTATTGTTTAATATAGCTAACTGGCTTACTTTCTCACTCATTCTCTTAGCTCTCTCTCTTTTTCTCTCTCTGTGGGTAATTTTTTATATTTATCTATTGTTTAATATAGCTAACTGGCTTACTTTCTCACTCATTCTCTTAGCTCTCTCTCTTTTTCTCTCTCTCTACATAAATGCATACACACACACACACACACATACACACACACACACACACATATATATATATATATATATATATATATATATATATATTTTATATGAGATACAAAATATTGCAAATACTTGAAAAGCAAAATCTTTTATGCAATTTTTTATTGTGGTGTAGGCTTAGATGTTTGATATACATATAGGAATAAGATAACAAGTCTAGCAAACCTTATCTGGTAAAGTTAGTATGAGATAACAGCTATGTACGATTTTAAAATATCAAATTGTAGTAATTTGTAAGAAGGAACAGTTATAAGTGTCCGCTTAGAGAGTGCTTCAGTGACTATACATAAAAAATTACGGGTTTCATAACAAGAACTGTGTAAAATACTAATATAAAAATAAAATATATTTATTCTAAACAATGAAAATATGGACAAATAAGGACAATAAAACTACAGTGAGTAATACATAAAAAATTACAAGCCCCGTAACAGGAACTGCTTCAAAAATTAGTATAAAAACTACAATATATTTATTCTAATCTATAAAAATGTTGATAGAAAAGGACATTGACACGAATTATTTGTCAAAATTATGAATAAACAGAAGAAAAAATAACTGCAGATTTAAATCTCTTTCCGAAATATCTTATTTCAAGCAGAACATATCAATGGTAGATGTCCAAAATAGGCATTTCAAAACCTGTTTTCGAACTAGAAAAGCTTCATTACTGGAATTTATGCCAAAAAGTGCATACAGTGGTACAGAGGGTATCAAAAGAACCCCTTGATGACTGGAAAAAAGTAATTTGGTCTGACGAATCTCTCTTCTTATCTATCAAACAAGAAGATGGTATGTATGTTGACGTAACACAGGAGAATTCCAGCCTGACTTCCTGGTCTGAACTGTAAGGAAAATGGATGGAAAAGAATTTTTAGTATGGTGCGTTATTTCATTCGCTTTTTGTCCTGCTGTCTAGAACTTACACTCATTATAAAGAAAGACCAACCTTTTCGCACGCTCATCCATTGATGCAGATAACTTTCCTTGTTTAACACTAGATTTATGGATATTGATCATATACCTATTTTTACTGAAGTGAGCCAATTTGACTCATACAAGAAAATTGAAGTTTTTTGCAAAGAAAATAGTTCCAAATTAATTTAAATGAAATGTTTATTATCAAAAAAATTCATGGAAAACATTTTTTACATATAAAATCTGTTTTTGAAACACATTTTCAGCAAACATTTCTATTACATTTAGCACAATGGTTTCTACATCTGTTTCTTTTGCATGATTGTTGAACTTGACAATTCTTCCGTGCGTAAGTAGCATGAATGTCTGTCATTGGAAAAGAAGTGTTCTCGACTTCTCTATATTTACTTTATACTATACTTTATATACTTTATACTTTATATTTACTTTATATTATATTTATTACTATATTTATTTTCATATACATTCAAAGAATCATAATTCAATGAATATGGTTCACAACCGTGAAAATAGGTATACCACATTTGATAATGCGAAATGAAGGGTTCTGTGGGGAAGAGAAATGGAAATTTACATATATTTTATTACTTAACTGAAAACCAACGTCTGTTTTTGAAAAGTCATATTAAAGATTTATATTTATATATAGTGATCAAATGTTTAATGAATCAAATTAGCTCGTTCCGTAAATCTAGTGTTAGTGTCCTTTCTTTCACACGGATTATGCCTCCTCCTAGACGGAAAAAAGCTTCACTTGTTAGTTTAAAAAACATTACGAGATAAAGTTAGAAAGTTGTCTTGATGTTTTCAATCACTTGTAACTTATTGAGCAGTTATGAGAATAACTTGAGTGACAAGTAAGAGGACGATTTGTTTCACCGTCAGCCCAAGCCCAAAGGATATATATTTATATGTGGAAAGATGTGACATGTCCTTATTTTATGTCAGAGATAAATAAATATCTTTTTTCATTTTGAATTTCTGTTGCCTATGGCACACTTAGACCAATACCATAAATAATAACAATAATAAACCTCATTCCTTTCATTCTAATTATTTTTTTTTGTTATTTGTATGTGTATATATATTAGTGTGTATATGTATATGTTTACTGTATTATAGTAAAAATAGTTATATTTGCACACTTTCAATAACATTATTATATGCATTTTGCTTTAATATCAATGTAAAATTTTACATTAAAACATTTTTATCAAACCTAAAATCTCTAGTTTCTAAACTAAAACGCTACGGTTAACTGATTATTGCCGAAGGTCTAATTAGACTAGTCCTACTGTTGAAAGTCAGTTTTAAAAGTCTGCATAAATGTATGCTAACAGTGGATTCGAGCCTATAGATTTCTAGGCGAAATGCCAACTATCTGGAGCAGTCGAGCAAATTTATGGAATTGTATTATAATTTATCAAACATATAATATATATCATATTTGTATATTTTGTTTAAGGTATGTTTGTATGTTTTGTTGCTAAAATTACTTTTAGCTCTTGATTTAGTTAAATAGTAACTACATTAAATTTATTTTCTTACATATGGGTTATTCATATAAAAAACATTGTGAGCGTTTATATATTTTTTATGGGGTTTTAAGGAATAAAGACCGACGTAAAGTCTTACCTAAATCAAAAACACCGTTTTGTAATTTGTGCTTGTACGTGTCTATGTTAATACAAGATGCCCCATAAGTTTGGATAGAGTTTTAAAATTTCATAAAACATTAACATGTTGCTATACCACGAAATGCAGTTTGCACCGTTAAACTTGTCAAACAGTATATAAAAAGTATTAAATTCTAACTAATAGATGGCGTTACAAAATCTAGCTTCCCGCTAATTAAAGGTAAATTTTATCACTGTGAAAGAAGACAAAAATCAACAATTTGTTAAACAAATCTGCCTTTGTAATAGTGGCTATCAACTGAACTACTACTTTAGCGATGCACAGACGGGCATCAATAAAGTAGTAGTTTAATAAAGTATGAGGGACAAACTTTGTAGAATGACTACAATTTTGATAAAGACTACAATCTAAAATTGTGTCTATATTGGTATTATAAATTCAGAGACATCTATTGGTAAAACTGAAATATTTTTCTTGCGTTTTAATTGACAAAAGTAAGTAAAAATCACAATTTATCCAAACTTATAGAAAAGCTTGTATTCTTACTTTGAATGTGATCATGATGACTCAATATCCCTAATAATCGAATGAGGGAAATTGAACATATTGTTGTTATGCTGAAATGTTAGATATAGTTTGAACGAAATGAGCCCATCATCAGGGGTGCTGTAGAATAATTAGTTGCATAATACAAAGGCTAGAACAATTTCCAAATTTGCAATTTTTATTAATTCTTTCAAATGAATTCCAAAATGGTGCCACGGTTTAAACGAATGTAACTCAATAATCGCGAAAAATAAAAAACTGTACGTGTTAACTTTTATTGGGAAAATGCGATACATTTTATAATTTTCGCGACTTTTTGCATTATTTAAAAAAATGAAAGCTAATTAGATGATTTTCGATTAAATAAAACACTGCTTTCCAAGTAAGTACTTTTAACTTGCTGAGTTTATTTTATGAATAATTGAATGTTCCTTTTTCCGGGCTGCCGGATGATGACCCAACATGTAGGACGCTGCCTTACGGTACCAGAGTCCATGGGTTCGAATTCCACTCCTGGCATGGAAGTTCCTAGCTGTTCTGAATCATCTTCAAGCAGTAGGTTACGATCTAATTAGACCTCGAGTAACAAAACGTTGACCGTACTTCTCACAAAAATCTAAATTAAAGTTTTCCCGGGATGAAAAAACATTCCACTGGTATATCTCAGGAATAAAATGTTCTGTAGTACTTATTTGTATATTTGAGATGATTAAACCATGCTAAAAATGTCTCTTTTGTTAACAGATGGTATACTGTGTATACAGAGCGGTAGCAATTTTTTTTTGCTTCAAAAATATTTAAGAATCTATCAAGAAGTTAAAAACGATATAATTTCATTACAATTGTATCGCGTCTCACGTATTTGATTTTTTCGTTTCCAAGGCGTAGTTTTTAAAAAGATGAATAAAAATAAATTAATGTATTTTTACACATATTAAATATTTTTATATAACAGATTCAGATTTAAACAGATTTTCAATAAACAGATTCAGATTTTAAATATGATTGTGTTTGCTTCTTGATATTTTGGCATCAAAATCATTATTGATTGAATAATACAGTGCGTGATATGCTACGTAGAAAAAATATTACTATTTGTATCTGGGGAACAAATTAAAATTTAGAATCTGAAATCAAATACGATTCACACTCATGCCACGAAGTAATTGAATTACTTCGTGGAATTGAATTGTTTGTAAGCGGAGATACGTTTATATTTAAATCTATAACTAATATTCAAATCTATCTACACAGTTCAAACGCAGATAAACTGCTATACAAAGTAACACTAAGTATTAAGAGAACAAAGTAAAATTAAGTATTAAGAATTAGAAGTTACAAGAGAAGAATATACCCACTCACAAATGTTTCGCTAGACTATTTTGTGCTACAGTAGCACAAAACGTTTGTCAGTGTGTTTTTTTATCTCATGTGATATGGGCTTTAGACTTACAAATTTTAATTAAGATAGATGCTCTAAGTCATTGCTCAATGAAACAAATCCTTAGTGATTTTTGCTATCTTAGTTTCTTTCAGTAACGAAGAAAATGGAGTGTAGTTGTTAATGGAGTGTAGTGTAGTGTAGAAATATAACAATATATTTCGGTGGCTTTCTAAAATAGTTTACTGAAAATATAAAAGCAATTTAGCGTAGTAATAGCTGACTATTAGTTAAAAATTAAAAATTAAATAAGATTTTGTAACCACAATTACTTTGCGAATGTTTTGCTTTGATCACTGTACTCTGTCTCCGCACTAACGAGTAGCTTGATTGTAGCAATAAATAGTTTGATTCTTTTTTGCTTTTTTTGTGTTTGTTTTCATAGCTTTAACATTGTTTTTATATTTGAACTATATTTTGATAAGAAATATTTATCTTTTCTAAATTTTCATTCAAAATTTATAGAAAGGCTGCATAAATTCAGTTACAAAAGTTCTTTTATACACTCACGTATTTCAATCAGATTTTGAATACATTTTGTGCAATTTTCTTTAGAGGGAACAAATAGAGAATATTAAGCTAGAAATAAATCATTGTTTTATAAAGAAATTTTTCAAAATTGTGTAAGCTCTGAAAATTACTGAAAATATTTAAATGTTTACCAAATTGCTTAATAAAGGAGATAGTTAAGTGTGAAGTTTATTTATCATTTAATTTCAGCAATATTTGATTTCATCAATAATCTAATAACTTTGTATATTTTCAGAGAACTATATCAAAAACAACAGTAATCCATGTCAGAAACAAGACATCATGGGGTCAATTGTGTCAGATTCTTCTCCATTCTTGTTCCCTTTCATTGTCGAATATAGCTTGATTGGAGCAGCAGTATTATATGTTATGTGGAAGAACATTGGAAAGGATCCAGTGTTTCATGGAAATCCTGAATATGATGATGGTTTGTCAAGAGCATCCAGTGTACAAACACTACCCAAAATGAACTGTGCTGGTTCGAGTAAAGGCTTGTTCTTTGGCCTACTTATTCTTGTAATTGCCACTATTTGTCTCATCGTTTTCTTTGTATTAATTGAAAACGAACACTTTAGTCTGCTAGCAATATTCCTGTCAGACGTCTCTCACAGTGCTATCATGGTCCTGACCATATTTACCATCATTTTAGGTTTCTTCCGTATCAAACAATTGAAATTCCAAGCGGACAGAACAGATCATCTGAGAGATATTTTACTCACAGTTGCTGCTTATGGCCTTTATGTTTACGCTATGTTTGGTATAATCGCTGGCACACTTTCGCCCAAGGATTATGTACCAAACTTATTGGTAATGGTAACAAGCTGCCTCACAATTGTGCAAGTCACTCTGCAATCATTATTTGTGGCTGAAATCACATGTAGAACAACATATCTGCCAGAGCATGATCAAACAAAGCCTGGAAGACAAGTTGTTGCATTTTTGATGATGGGAAATTTAACCTTGTGGATAATATACACGTTTGAAATGCAAAAGGCTGAAGCAAGTCCTGTTCAATTGGGATTCTATGGATTTATGGCATGGACTGTTATTGTCAGGGCGACTCTACCTCTCAGTATATTTTACCGTTTCCATTCCTCGATCACTTTTGCTGAAGTGTGGAAGAATTCCTACAAGAATGTTTCAGCATAAATGTCGTGTACTCTTAGTTTCTACTTTTACACATCATATTTATATTAAATATAGTCTAGAGAAATGCAGTGTCAAGTAAATGTTAGACAATTTTATAATATATATGTATAAACTTAGTTTACTTACTTGCACTGTTCTTGGACGGTTGTGAAATTTTCGAGCATGTGATTTTGGAACGAATTTTATTCTAGATAGATTTTAAATTTTAAAATTCATTCTAATTTATTTTGATTTATTTATTTTAATCAATATACTTTCTATTATAAAAGTATATTGATCAAGTGTCTTTACCACTTCTAGCATTTCTCACTGTCCGACAACGAACAAAATTGTTTCAACTTTCTTCCATTTCATTTACAAGTCTTTTATTATTGAATAATTTAGTCATGCTTAGTTTTGTTCGTATAAATTAATGATTACCACTTGGCAAAATGTTGTCTATGAAGATGAGAAGATTGGAACGAGTATTCAAGTTCTATAGAAAAGGAACAAACAATACTATCTAAAGAAGACTTCTGTTCAGGGACTAGAACTTATATATAAGAATCAAGAACTGTTCATTTTACCTTGTTCTCCAGTATTCCACTTTATCATTCAGGCAGTTTTGTTCCTTTTACAGTATTTTATATTTTTTAGTGAAACTGCTTGATGTATACAGTCTTAGATTTCTTGAATAATCCTGAAGTATGGAGCAAACTTACTCTAAGAAGTATTTAATTTCAAACGACTGCACCTACTGCAAATTTCTCAGAGTCATGTGAAAGATATGATAGTCACACATAAGGCAGTTGTGATGTAATGTAAAAAAAATATGTGAAAAGAAACCTATTGCTGACATTGTTACGTTCTTTACTTTCTACTCAAACACAATGCTCTTGTTCTTTTAAATCTCATTTGTAGGTTATATCCTGTGGTGGTACACTTTGTATAAATGTTAAGCACTATTGAATTTTTCCCGTTGCATAAACCTGTATAGAAGTATGCATACAGGGTAAATGGGTAGAGCAGTATTGTCAATATACCTCATTTATTTTTTAAAAATAATACTCACCTGAAAGAAATCTTAAGTCTTCCGTACTCTAATTTTATAAGAGTTACATGCTAATGATAATAATCATTGTTAGTCTAAAGAATAAAACTCTTAAATAAGACAAATATTAGCAGTACTTGTGATAAAAATGTAATTAATAAAGCTTCTAAAGAGTGCAATCGGGTGTAATGAATAGGGATTAGTGCTTTAAATTATAGTATCATTTGATTTCACATGATATTTGCTTAAGTTAAGGTGTGAGGATGAAGAAACTAGAATTGAAAGTTCAGACAGAAATTTATCAATTCGTGCATATAAGTGTGTAGCTGAAAATATGTCTGTTTCTACACATACTTATGCGTATAAGATATTAGTAGGTTTTATCGTATAATATCAGTAGTATTTGTAAATAGTGAACTCGAGTTAGATGAAGTGACTCAAAATATTCAAGAGTATCTAAAACACAACCTTTATTCAAAGATTGTGTTTTTGAATATCATCCGCTAAACTGGAAATTAAATTTCAATTGGTGCAGCAGTGGTTAGTGTTTGATATGGTGCATGCAAGTATTTGTAACGTAACGACAATGTCAGACTATCTGTTTTTATGATCTCCTAACAGGGAGCTGTTGAATTTGCTCAAATTATGTGATAACTTGAACAATTTGCACTACTGTAAAGTACTTTAAGATGAGTGAATTGGGGTTTGATATTGTTTTGTAGATTCAGTATGCTGATGAAAACTCTGGTTACTACTTTTCTTTACTGAACATACATCCACGTGTGTTTATTTTTTAGAAACATTTCGTTACAGATGGTATATTAACAAATCTTTTACTTTTATACCCTTTAGATGAACATTATTTTCTACGAGTGTAATTATTAGATACAAACAGTAGTAAATATTTCGAGATTAATGCTATGTTCACAATCAATTTTTCATTTCATTGATATAGATTTATTTTATAAACATCATTTCATTAATTATATGTTTTACCTTATTTAATCTAGATTTATTTTAAACAAATAGACATATTTGTTTTTTTTCCATTAAATACAATAAAATATAAATTAAAACCCTGCTGGTAGGGTCTGAAAATGAGTAATGGAAAAAGGCTGTTTTCTTTTTATTTGTGTGTTCTTTTGTGTTGTTATGCTTTTGTATTTTTGATTTTGCTATTTACTTCTTCAGATTTGCTTATACAAAATTTGTAGCGTGTAGGGATATTTTATTATCCTTTAGGGATATTGTTTGGGGATCTTCAAATCTTAAGTAAAGAGTGAAACTCCTTTTGTTTAATCTGTATTTATGTTCAAATTACTGCCTTTTGTATTTTGTTTCAGTTTTTTTAATAAAATTCTGTATGATTTAATGCGTTAATTTCTTTTTAAATATATATTAAAGATAACAATATACATTAATAGTAACCTGAAAAACATTATATATGTATAGAATATAGATTACCTTACTTCCTGTAATAGATGAGAACAATGAAAAAACAAAAATAATACTAAAATAAAGCTTTAAAATGAATCTTCAGTTGTTTAAAGTGTTCAGATAATCAAATATAGCCATAATAATTTATACCAATTAATAATAATAAAGTAATTCAAAATGGTAACTAGAGGGCTTATATATTGATTTTTAAAATTTTAAACTTTTAATAGTATTCTTAATATGAGTACAATTAAGCACCGAACCGAGCCATATGGCTGTGATGTCCTCCAGGCATCTCCCGGTGGTGGTGGGCAGATCGAAAGTATTGGACCACTCCACGGCGCCAGTTACCCTTTGTAGTACCCGGAGAGCGACCATCCGCGTGTGGACGTAGTAGAAAAGCGCTAAGAGAATATAAAGAGAATAAAAATATGAGCACAAATAAAATCATTGCACATACTGAATACGATACTAAAATCTTCAAGAAAATACTTTTGAATACTCTATAACTACTGTGGACTTATTTTTTAGATTAAACTATCTCAAATTGTTCATTTCGATATAATTTTTAACAAACTTGCAACTTAATAAGTGATTTTCACAACACGTTGTAGGAAGATACTGGACACAACACAGTTAAAGATTAAAATGGAAAACAATTTTTCATATAAAATGGTTATTTATATTTGTACAGGATTTTAACGATGAATTATTCTTGTGTTACCATATTCCCCATTCCGCAATTCAACAAAATACTTAACGCTTTTAATATTCATATCCATTTTTATGACACACTTTAAATAAAATCTAGAAATTTTGAAAAAGTTTAAAAGCCTAATGCAATTATATAG
Organism: Pardosa pseudoannulata; assembly: GCA_032207245.1. Lineage (NCBI taxonomy): Eukaryota > Metazoa > Arthropoda > Arachnida > Araneae > Lycosidae > Pardosa > Pardosa pseudoannulata. Next base: position 82,621,211 of record CM063503.1, on the reverse strand, counting down.
AACATATTGAAGTTATTAATGAAGCAAAACATTAAAATCGGAAAAGGTGATATTTAAGTCTTAAAACGAACAAAAGACAACTGATGAGGTAAATAATTATTGGAAAAGTTTACTTGATTATGAAAATTTACAAGTTGCTACTCTTTTCCATTTGAACTCTGAGTTACTTTCTTCTATCTTAAAAATATCTCTCCTTTTTAATATTTAATTAGATTTATACCATGTAAATTTCAACTGTGCTTTTCAAAACAGTAAATAGTGCTTTGTGGTCAATTCTATTTTCAAAGTGAGTAATGGAGAAAGCTATACTTATCCGACAAATTATGTTAGAAATCAACTACACACATCAGAATATAATCTTAAATGAAAGTTAGAATCCTTTTGATAGCTCACCTGTGAATATTTCATCACGTTTTAAAGATAGGAGGTAAAAAACATTTCACCTCTGATGCCTCGAAAACAATTGCAATTATTTCACCTTTAAAAATGTTTAGGTATCCGAGATATGCTAAAAAAAGGATAGAACGTTTTCTGTAAAATCTGTATCGCTTATTTTATTGCATCTTAAGCGCTTCCCCTTTTTAAGTAATCCTAGCTACTTCCAAAGCATCTTCTGACTGCTTCTTTGAATTTTAGAAATTCTCCTGGAATGCTCTTTATGGGATGACGCACAAGTCACTTGTATTTTCCTGAATTTTCTCTAGGATTTAAAACCGACGTCCTTTAAAAGTTCTTTTATCTTTGCGAAATAGGATACAGTCTATTACTTATACACTCTATAATTATATAGATGTAAAATTGGCATATAATGCTTTGCCAGATATCTACCGATGAGGATGAACAAGTGAGTCAGTCGGCAGGTTGCCTCACTGCACTATTCAAGCCTCTTTTTCACTACTCAGACCTCTTTTATACACAAGCTACCTCAAACGTACTAAAATTTCTTGGTTTAAGTGTATTTACAACACTCTGACACGTAGTACAAATTCATGGTGAAAAATACTTTTCCTGCGAAGTACGCACAGCCAACATCACCTTAATATTTGACTGTTATCCTGACCAACCGACAGTCTGTTCTTTTAAAAACGTTTAAACCATTGATAGCTGTGTATTAGAGTTAAAAATTCCACTCCGTATTCTTGGTTTAGGAATTGAAATGTCTTTAAATGTTTTGCCGAGTTTGAAGGAAAATCCCCCCATACACACACATGTACAGACGTTGTATTTCAAGCTCTTTCATTGTCATTTTGCCACTAATCAGATGAACAGTTTGTGCACGTGCTCTCTTCAACAGATGTAGCCCGGCTATTAACGATCATAACGAAACGAAGCGAATGGCAGTTTGTTGTCTAAATTTACCACTAGGTATGCTCAGTAGTCTAAACGCTCCTCCTGTACTGGTTGAAACATCATTTCAAATACTCGGTCATTTTTGAGTACATTTTGTAATCCTCGGTCTTTTTTTCCAAATGTTGAGTTTGAAGCACCAATTACTTCGTTATTACACTGCATTAACAATGAATAGAATTAAATAAGGTTATTGGCTTTCATAAATGCTAGGGGTTTATTACTAAATAGAGATACAGATAAAAAGAGAAAAAGGAGATGAAATGATTCTCCCTTGCATTGTTTCAAAAGCTATTTGAACTATTTCAACAATTTCGAGCAACTGAAAAAACTTTATATAAACTTCAGACTTTTGTTTCAAAGGTTAAAAGATTCAAATACGGAATATTTCCTTAATAGAGCTGATTAATCAGTATTGAGTAGGGTTTTATTTCTATTTTTGATTTGGCATATAAAGAGTGCTGTATAGAATTGATAACGGTAAAATCAGACATAACACGTTACTAATCTCTAAAATCATATTTAATAACCTTTTAACATTTCATCACTGAATGCAGATACATATAAAACGACTTAAAAGTCTTTTCACTTGCATTAACAAGTTATGTGATTTATTTCAGTAATTTGGGGTAATTAAAAAATTTAGATGTAAACTGAAGCATTTATTCAAAAGGTAATTGTAGTACGAATTATTTAATTAAGAAAGTGAATAGTCAATATTGAAAATGATATAGTTTCTATTCATGGGCCGACCGATAGAAATTGTTGCATAGGGTTAGTTATGGAAAAAGATCAGAAGACACATTTTAATCTTCCTTCAATCATTTTTCCTTCAATCATATTCAGTAACCTTGTTAACAGTCCTTTTGTTATGGTTTTTATCACTAAATACAAATAGAAAAGAAAGGAGATGAAAGTCTTTGCACCTGTATATCCTCTAAATTAATAATTTCAACTATACTGAACATTTAAAAAATTATATATAAATCACGTGTCTAAAATTGAATAGTAAAAATTTAGATATCCGATGTCTGTGTCTTTAAATACAGATAGTAAGGGGTAAAAAGTTTTTCACCAGTTTATCTCAGAAACTTTACCAATTATTTCAAATATTTCGAGAATTTTCTTTTAAATTTCACATGTAAACCTGAAATCCTAGTTATAAATATAGAGCGTGAAGCATAAATAAACTTGTTAATACAATGGATTATAAGTATTGATAATGCATTAATTTATATTCTTTTTCAAAGAATTTAAAGCTTAACAAAATTTTCATTACTTTTTTAAACCATGAAAGGGGTATATCTGTCAAACAATTATGCACCCACTAATCGTACAATATTCTGAGGCAAATCTTCCTTTCTAATCAGTGACGTGTGATACATCTCCCTCTAGGGTACATTATACGCTGGTTTCTTATTTAACGTGTAATTTTAGCGTATCCACAATTATGGCTCTTTCCAGGGGTAAAATAATAGTTCTTACCCACAACTTTCCAATCACTATACAAAAGCATTCTTACAGTGGCTTTTAAATGGTTTACTAAAATAATAAACATGGAATGACTAAAACTTAAATTTCTTCCCTTTATTCCATCGCTAAAATCCCACCAACTGTAAAAAACATTTCTCTTCCTTTCTTAATAATTCAATTATTTAAACCATAGAGTTACACCAATCACTAATTATTACTTTAAAAGTAAGCTCAAAGACTAGAAAAATAAACAGTTTTAAGTAATTAACTCTCTATAACATTATCCAATTCTGTTCACCAAAATTTATTGTTTTCTTTTGAAACATTGCACCATCTTCTTTTCCGAACAAATTAAAAACGTCTTGCTTATGAAAGAGATATTTGTATATAATACAATAAATCCTATAGCGAGATTAAAATTATGTGAAGAAATGTTAAAATATGAGACATCTGTGGTAAAAAACTACACATAAAGGGTAAAAGGGAGCAAGCTCAATTCGATATGACATATACAGTTTAAAATTTAAATATTTTCTCCCTCTTTTTATACAATGAAAAGGGTACTTCTGTAAAACATAATTCACCCAATCATAGACAAAATTAATTAAATAAATCTTTAACCGCAATCCATCTGATGGTCAAAATATTTTTCCAGTTAAATAAAGAGCTACGCAAGAATAATATGGCATATAAAATTTAAAATTTAAGAGACTTTTTCTAATTTCTTTAGGAAATGAAAATGGTATTTGTGTAAAATATCATGCATCTTGTCACACTTTAAGAACTGCATGAAGAACCGTCTGTGGTTGAAATATCTTTCGCATAGGTTAAAAGGGAGCTGAGTAATGCCAGTTTAAAAACTTTTAAATTAAATTCTCATTTTTTATAACAAAAAAAATCATTTAGTACAACACCATATGTCTCGTAAAATTCTTTGCAGGAGAAATCTTTAAATGCGAACCTTCTGCGTTCGAAATAGTTCTCCAGTAGGTTAAGAGGGAGCTAAGTGAATCCAATATGGCGTATCCCCGGCCACCTTAATGAATCATTAGTAAATATTACACG
>CM063503.1:82609826-82612326 GCA_032207245.1 Pardosa pseudoannulata | reverse complement strand
TCATTTGTGAACGAGTTTTAATTTCAAGCCTCAAAAGAGCCATTCATAAAAAAAGTTTTAGAGGCAACAGATTTATTTGATAATATATGTAACCATAGTTCTTAAATATTCTTAAAACTCCGATAAACCATTTTATGTCCAGTAAAGGTGTCATTGCTATTGTATATTGATTCCTCGCAGCACTTATTAGAGTCAGGATAATTCCACTGGAATATCGCTCGATAAAATATGTTAAAGTAAATTATATCGGAAAATAAAAATTTGATCATGAACTGTCATTTTCACTATCAGGCTAAAATCTTTTCCCACTACTCTGGTATACTGACTGTTTGGTGTCTAGGTTTTGCATAAACCACATAAATATTGTTATTTCTATTTTATTTAATTCCTTAGGGAATTCTCGATATCATTCAATAAAAAGTGAAAAATAAAGCTTCTTATTATTGGGATTCAGATCATTACGAAATAAAATTTTATTATACTTTGTAGATGGAAATACATGATTTACTACACATTGTCTCATAACAGAAGTAATACACATAATATAATGCTTTTTTGATACATATTAGTTATCTAAAACTAAAATGGGTGTCCTTATATTGTGATATATTTTTTTATGAAATACTTTTGAAGTAATATATTGATACATTTTTAATACTAAAAGTTTTGCCTAACATATGTCAGGAAAAGTCGAGTGTCTCTTAAAAGATCGTGTTTTACCACGACTACAGAAGAAGTAAAAGATATTAAATTGAGCAACATGAAAAATTTCCTTGCGTGCCATCGACTTAAGTAGTTCACTAAGACAAGTAGATATAGGTTAAGTATTTCAAATTTTGATGTTTCAAAGTTTTTACTCCTAAAGCTAAAGTTTTTACATAGCCACGATTAATCATCTACCGTAGTAAGACGATTAATTATGTAACTTAGTAATATTTATTGAATGGCTTTGATATCTATCGCATTGAATTGCGTGACTTACAAATCATTCTCCAAAATCTGTCTAATGAAAAATGTATTGAATATTTTTAAATAATATAGGAAGAATTTTTTGCTTCATGAACCAAAATCAAGAACAGAGAAATCATATATTTTGTGCTAATATGTTTTTTAATCCTTAGTGTAACTTAATAGGCATGAAAATCATGACTATAATTTTAACTTGATCTATAATTTTAACTTAAGTGAACTTGATCAGATATTTTAAGATTGTTTTAGTTTTTTATTTGGGAATTTTTTATTCTGTTTTGAAAGAGCTATGATACACTTACAAATTTAACTAATGAAAAAATAAATGTATATTAACACATTATATGCTGGACACGTACTATTACGTTTTTTGAAGATTGATACTTGAGCTCGGGTCACGTACTAGTACGGGTTAGTGTAACAACATGGTTTGTTTGTAGGTACAAAAATAACGGTGTATACAGGAAAACGAAGCCGAATGTTCTTGTCTACTACATAGATTCTTGAAAAATTTAGACAAATAAAAACTAGTTTATACATCAGTAAATGCGGAAATACAGAACTGTAAGGGTGATTTATAGATTCAATTTAGATTTAAAATTAACTTTTTATTTATCCCTGTGAAAATATTATATATATGTATATATATATATATATATATATATATATATATATATATATATGTATATATATATATATATATATATATATATATATATATATATATATATATATATATTTATTTTGCCTATTTATATATTTGTTTATATATTTAAATATAAATTACGAAAAAGTTTGTTAAAAATTAAATAATTTTCGATGTATTGAGATTTAACTGAATAACTAAATTTACGCTCAAAACGCAGGTACAATTCTGCTGCAAAATGTACCCGCACACAATGTGTTAAGATTGTGTGGGTAAGAGAAATATCTCAATGTACTACCACTGTTTAAAATAAAATTTTAATAAATTCAATAAATTTAATATTTACACTCTTTATAATTAAATACTGGAAGATGTACAAATCAAAATATTTGTGAATATAATTCTGTTATTCAATTTCGTGGTAGGTCTGTGGTACCTATGGAATGAAATACAAATAGTTCTCCATTAGAAGACCGTTTGGCCAAACTATGAGGTACAACCGTCTACATCGAACAAAACGGAGATCTCGTGAGCCATGTATTAGTCCCCGTTAAAATGGCTATTGCGGTTAGAATGTTTTAGTTAAGTTTGTGCCTCAGGAAGTGCCTAAATATAATTGAAAAGTTTTGGAGTATCTGCTATATAATCTGAAATTGTCACCAACAGATTTTTATCTTTTGGGACCCATGAAGAAGTTCCATGACGGTCAGGAGTTTGAAACCTGAAATGGACTGTTTGACAGTGGCTATATTAGCAGCTGGAGTGTTATGAGGTTTAGTTTCGTAGTTTGGTGTATAGCACTAATGTGTACTGTTTTGCTACTCTAGGGCTAGTGATACCGGTATTTACTGCTTAATTTCTATTCCGAACGGCTGAGAGCCCCTA
>CM063503.1:82572326-82604826 GCA_032207245.1 Pardosa pseudoannulata | reverse complement strand
GAATAAATAAATAGCTTCTAATAATTAAAAGTATTTCTTAGTCTTTAAAACTCCCGAGACCTTGTAACGTGCAATTAGCAATTGCTAGTATCTAGTCTTTTCCGATCTACACAGTCTCACTGTTTTTTAACATTTTCACTGCAATGGGCTTTCATATACAGGCTTTGTTCAAGCGACATGTTCCTCTGTAATTTGCTGTTATTTGTATAAATACGTTTATTGCATTTGTTTACAATAAGTCATTATTCACTGCAACAATAAACAGCTTTTTAGACTTCAAACTTGCCTCTGATTTTGTTCTTATATGCACCAAGTCACTACACTCTTGAGCAAAAAAGGGGATGTAACTCATACAATAGTATTTATAGTTCATCAAAATAACTAATAAAATTTAGCGGACAGGTGAAACTGAAGCTTTCAATACCTTTCTTTAAATAAGAATTCTAAATTAATAACACTAATATAAATATAAAGACATCATACTTGTTTTTATTTCTCATTACATTTTATGTAATAAAATTACCATCTAGTGTAACAATATGCCACACAGTGGAACAAGTTTTTATTGTGCATAGAAATCTATTTACATAACATTTAAAAATTCAAATAAACATTTTAAAAAAGTATATTATGCATCTTTAAAATCTAAAGCATACTTTAAAGTTCGTGTTGTAAAAAAATCCTGATAGTTTCTTTATGAAATTATCAGGTTTTCTAATAGCTAGTCAAGTATCTTCTAACACCGGAGGAACATTTTCTTATTCACGGTTGTTGAGATACATTGCTCAAAACAATTAAAGAGTATTGTAAGTCTTATATAAAATAGGGATAAAGGTGGAATTTTTTTCAAGAAAAGAAAAAAGAGAGTCTTAAATGCAAAGTATTTCTCTTTTCAAACTTCAAAGGAAATGACAAAAATGACTCATTAGCGGCAGTGAATGTAATTTGTCTTTCAACCTAATGAAAGACACAGCGGAAAAGGACGATCTACACTCAGTTAGTGCGTTGTTTCGATGAATGTGATATCTCAACGGAGTCATTTAACCGATTTAAAAGCTTGGAGAATCGTTGGTCTGTTAGAAGGGTGGGGATACAAACGCAAGTCGAAGTAGTGGAAGCTACTTTGGCTTAGAGTTTCAAAGCTGAAATTTCAAAAGTTGGTGTTTTAAAAAGTGTAATTTCCAAGATCTAGAATCGCTTTTCGGAAACTGGAAATGCAGGCCGAAAACCATAACGTACAATAACGCCCAATGAATATCGATATTACGGCTCGGAGACACAGAAATACTTATGCCACTATTCTCCAATGACACATTTGTTCGCCTATTGGCACAAGAATTACGACTCAAACTATTTGAAACTATGCTGTGGGTCTGTGTACTCACCGACCAATGTCAGGTGTTAAGTCAAAAGCAAGCCACCGTTGCGCCCGCAGTCTAGGATGACACTGATGGACACTGATGAGCATACTGGTCTCCACATCATTCAAAAAGGAGCTCTGAGTGGTCTTCGATAGATATGATATACTGAGTCCTATTATAGTTCCTTACATTACAGCAATTGAAGATTTAACATTAATGTACGACAATTACAGGATATATCGTACTAACTTGCTGAATAATTTCCTTTTTGAAGAATAATCAGACGAATGGAATGGTCACATATTCTCTGGACGTGAACCCAGTAGACCTTACTTGGGACATGCTAGTCAGACGAGTTATTTGCCGCCTACTACCGCCACAAACTTTTCAAGACTGGAAGTTCTACAGAAGAGTACTTCTGTGCCAGTTCTACAGAAGTACTCTTCTGTAGAACTGGCACAGATTACCCAAGCTCCATTAACACTCTCACTGACTCCCTGCCTTAGAGTCGTTCAACATTTATGGCCAACATTTCTGGGCATTTCTGGGAGACTTGCACCCTACTAAAACGATTTGCTTTCAAGTAAACAACTTTTTAAAATTTCTTTTTCACAAATTGTGTTTTTTCCTGTTGCACTCGAATGATTAATAAAATGCATTTTTTCTGCCTAACATGTGTAATTTTTTTTCTCATATAGCCTACCACGTCTGGCGATCATGAACCAATCTTTAAAGAATTCCCTAGCCACCTAATCACCCACAAGATCAAAATAATTTGTTTTCAAGTATTTAAAGAGTCTAACAGATATGATTAAAGAAAGATATTATAAGGTAACATTGTTTTTAAATCAATTTTAACAACTGAGGTGAAAAACTTTTTCTTCGTTTACACTACGATTTTTTCAATGGTTTTCAATAATGTACGAAATAATGTAAGTCACATATGAATTAAAATATAGTAACACTAAAACCCGTAACCGAGCAAAATATAACTGTTTCTTGAGCGGCCTCTAGGGTCACGGAAAAAATAAACATTCAGTCAACCTACAATTTTAAAGGATAATACACCCATTTCTAGTTTTAAGCCATATCGAACGCTTGCTGTTGAGGAGCTTTTGGAAAGTGAAGATATCACTCGAATGGATTGTCCAGCGTACTCCCCCCATTTAAATTCTATCGAATATGTGTGGGATGCTTTGGGGAGATGCATTGCAGCACGCTTACATCCTCCGGAGAACACCCAACAACTCAAATAGATGCTGATTGCGGAATGGGCACTCCTACTTCAAGAAATGTTGGACCAGCTGGTTCTGAGTAGCGGATACGGTGCGAAGCAACCATTGAAGTTTGGGGAGGGCATATCTCATATTAAGGAATACCTGCTGGTTGTTCTTCCTCTTGGATAGACAGGAATGAGTCACGATACTATGCGTTCAATAAAGCTCCTTTTTTGTTTTCTTCCGTACCGTATGCATTGTATTCCTTTTTCAGAGCTTTCGTCATACTTTAAGTACATAATACTCTCCCTCATTTCTGAATTTCATATCTCTCAGATGATTTCTCGGGGAGTTATGGCAAAAAAATCCAGCCGTTGCTTAAGTTTTGCACACCAGTGTATATCGCCATTAATATAAATCTACGCTTCAGTTAACGGTATCATTTAGATACATTCTCCACAACAGATTATTTTTTATCAGTTTATAATCAAGTTTTAAGATTTTCTAGAATATATATCTCCCAAGCAATGATCAACATCAATACATTAAAGAATAATATACTATATGAAAAAGGATTCATTTTTAGACGTTTGTGAGATACGCTATCTAATAAAGCTCATAAATAATTATCGATCTGATGACATCATCTATTTATAAGATAAAGAAATCGTATCAACAGTCTGATTTCATTATCTCTTTTGAATAAAAAATCTTATAAGGCATATCAAAGGGATATGCTTTCTGATGGATAAATTCGTAAATTATTTTTCTATCAGAGGTCTAACATACCCAGATAGTTATCAGGATGTTGTAACTTATATATGAATTATTGACCCGTAAAGACTGCTTATAAATAATGTCACTTCACAATACGCAAAGCTTTCATATGCCTGCATACAAAAGCTCTCACTGCGATCTGCATTCAATCAAATACCGTCAAAATTATAATCAAAGCTTTAATATCAGAGCTTTTATAAACATTAAAACTACGACTTTTTGTCCTTAAATGGATGGTGGGTGTAACAAACATTTTTTTTCTAAATTATTAACTTATGGTAATGTATTCATATGTAATTATGAGTATACTTAAGGCTTTATCACATGCACACTTGCACATGCTGAAAAAACAACAGATTGGACTTACGATTCCTTGTCCCGGTGAAGAATGCTTGTAAATTTCTTGTGATGACGAACATTTTTTAATCCATTAAAGATCTTATGCATCAACCTGAACAAAAAAAAATTGATTGAAAATTGTTCTCTATCACACAAGAAATCTATACGTTGTTCAACGGGAAAAGGAATCGTAAACTGAATCCGTTGCTTTTTCAATGCTTACAGGTTGACTTGTGATACTGCCTTTAGGTGATATTTTACAAAAAAATGCTTCTTACAAATCAAATTTGCTAAGTTTTTGCTTATTTACACGCATGCCCTCAAATAGTACCACACCCATTACGATTGACAAATTTAAATTTCGTTTAGGGGAAATTTATGCTAAAGGAACATCTCGTTTAAAATAAAGCGTAACAAATACAAACACTTTAACAAATTTTAAACAGAAGTTGGATCAATCTGTTGCTTGCAATTAATGCCAATAATTTGCATAGAACTGCGTGCAAACCAGACGTGTACCGAATAGTCAATTTAGTTTTAATCTGTTAGTATGCCAGTAAACCGTCATTAACCCGTTATTACTTAAAAAGGTGCAGATCCTCAGAATGATTAACATGAAGGCAAGCGCCTGCTTTAAACATTTATGGGCTTTCATTCATGACAGAATTATGAAGAGAAATAAAAAGAGACGTGAATGGTTTTCTTAGTTGCTGAGTCATGCTAGAAAAATAATAGCTATAAAGTTCTGTTTTTGGTCAAATCACAATGCGCACGTTTAATGCTTTGAATCACGGAATGTTTTTCACTGGATCAATATTGAGAACATGTCGTTCAGATCCTGTGCACTGCACTGCCATCATGTTCTGTTGTTTACATCCGAACCTACACATTGTTCTTTTACTGGTACTAACGACCTCAGCTTGCCTGGGTAACCGCCATATTGGATTCATTTGACTCAATATTTACTAATGGAAGAAAAAATGCCTACCGGGAGACTCTTTTGATTTAAACGCATCTGTAAACGGATTTAAAAAAAATTTAAATAATTTTAACTCAATGAAAAATCTTCGAGTTTAATTAAAAAAGCTGAAAATTTATTTTAACTCTCTAGCTCATCTAAAATTGTACAAGGCTCCTAATTGATAAAATAAGAAAACTTTTAAAATAAATTTATGCACCTTTAACTTAAGCGTCATATACATCTAAGCGTCATTTGTGAATTCAAACAAAGTATAGATAGATTACTTGATTAAGGTTTCCGTCTCCGTTAAAAACGTCCTTTTTTGCCAAAAATTATAATTTTTTTTTATTTCTCTGTTGTAAAATTTCAACTTTTAGGCTTCTAAATCTGTTTTTATTTTGTCTCTACAGCATTTTATAGAAAAGTTACCCTGTTAAAACATCAGTGACAGCTGTCAAGACATAACGGAAGTAGCTACTTTGGAACCGGAAGTTGTGAATTTAAAGCCTTTTAAAGAGCATTTTTTGGACAAAACTTTTTTAATTTTCATAAAGATTAGTTTAAACATTTTTCTAGTATTTTTAATAATTAGCAACTTGGCAATTAGAAAGTTTTGATGCAAGTGTGGGGAGTTTCAAGCATGTATTTTAATTTTTTAATAGTTAAAGTTGCTTTCATAAACTTCAAATGCATTTTTGTCAGAATGGTATTTTTAATAAAATGTTGAAACTTGAAATGTAATTTCTCCAAATGTTCTCAAAATATTTTGTTAGAAATTATTATGAATGTTTTTGATAGTATTTACTAGTGAATGACCTAAAAGCTTTAAATTTGGATCATTTTTAATGATGTTACGCTCATAGTTAGATACAAAGGTAATGAAAATTCGTTAAAAATTCAATGTGTATGATTTTGAAGGACCAAAATTTTTTTACCAAATGTAAATTAAGCAAAGATTTTAGGTGATTCACTAGTCTAGTGTATAAGAAATGTGTTGCATCAAAAAATATTGAAATAATTTAATTTATTAAAAAATTTGACATTTTGAAAAAACCCAATTTTTTTACTTAATTTTCTTCATTTATTAGAAATTTTATAAAAACTTCTCCAGGAATAAATTTTTTAAGTGCAATTATTTATGATAATATAAAAAAAAATCCAAAAATGTAAAAACATGAACTAGTTTCTACGTTTAAAGAAAAAAGTTCTCCGAACATAGACGGATACCTTAAATAATTTTTAAAATTTATGCTAAAATGTTTTTGTTTGTACTTAAGGATGTCATTGTTTTACTTGAATAATCTAAAATTTAATGCATTTTCCTCTTTTAAAAAATTGAGTCAAGCATTATTCTGGAAACTTTTTTGATCTATCATCTGGGAAACTTTTTTGTTTAAAGAATCTTTAAATGAAAACCGCCCAGAAGTAGATGAATTTTCACTATAGGTAATCATGGACCAATTTACCTAACAAAATCAAAGGAAAATGAGGTGTTTTCTTAAATGCAAAACACTAAACATTTTAATCTATAAACTTCTTATTACTAAAAAATATTATCAAAAAAATTATATTATTTATTACGAGGTCATTATTTAAGGACATGCATTACTTTATTAAATATATTGAATGTCTGAAATACTCAACATAACTAGTTTTCTAATACAATGTTGATATGTAAGTATGTTTAAATAATTCTAGTTTGCAGAAATCTGAGGATGATCTAGTAGCATGGGTGGGGTAGACTATAAATTCGAATGTCATTGCTAAAAAAAATTCTTGTAGCTGTTCAGAATTGGCTGTAAATGATAGGTCCTCGTCGAATTTCGTTCTGAGTAGCAAAAACCATGTAGTATTCCTTTCTCCAAATGAAAAACATTCGTTAGAATTACACGTGACATGCTTTTAGGAACATAATACCCTAAATATGTTTAAAATACCAATTTTTTATTAGTGAGAAATATATTTCTTATATTTTTGTGAATGTATGAAAAATTTTAATTCTGTGTCATCAATATCTCAAAAGTGATTAATATATGTGATTGCACCTGTAAGGCATTTTTTTAACTAATGAAAACTTTATAAGTTTTTTTATTTATTTTGTTTTCTCTTAAATTCTGAGCAATTAAAAGGACAACACCTTTTTTACTTTTAATATACATGTGTAATATTTTTATTTATTTTTTCTATAATAAGAAAAATAAAACTGTGAATGGAATTAGAAAAAAGATCCTTATTTATTTCTTATCTATAAATATATACAGGAAAATATGAAATTTCATCTTTCAACTGTAAGTTTTAAAAAAAATTGTAAAATTTGAGTAAACATTTTTAGAATTGATAGAATTAATAGAGTTATCTGAAAACCCTTGGCAGAGTTGTATACAAATCTTCTCACAAAATGGAAAATTGACTTATTGGGTGACTTAGTTTACATTTCACAAACGTCCTTTGATATCCAAACTACATCTTACAGTAAGTCTTTTTGGGGCAAACATTCAAATATTTATCTTGTTATAAGGTTTTAAAAATTTTAATTAAATGAAATGTTTAAACCCCCTTTATTTATCTGCATATGGTTTAATTTTGAAAACAAAACACAAGTGCACTGCCTTCTGAATTAATTAATTAAGATTTGAAGAAATTTTATAAAGGCATCATATCTTTTAATGCTAGCTAAAAAATTTAATAGATTAATTTTGTTTCTGTATGCTGAATATAAAAATTTGTTGAAATAAGTGAAATGTTCAATATTTCATATCTCAATTTTCTTATAAAGTTAATAAATAGAAAAATCATATAATTTTTTAAGGAAATAGCTGGTATTCATTGTAGTGTAACAATTGTAATTCATTATAGAAATATTCCTACAACGTATCACTTTCAGACAAATAGATTTTTCTACGAGTGTACCTTACTGTTGAAATAACACTTTAATAGCATTTTAGAAAAACTCAAAAAGCTATCTAATTTCCTGTACTCAGCTCTGTTTGTATTCCCTTTCTTAATTAACCAAGGGTTAACACAGTAAGTTTCTACATAGCATAGAATCTTGAAATCAGAGAAATAATTTCTTTTCTGGGATAAGAATTGTTATTTTAATTTTTGATGATATATAATATCTCAATCCCCAGGGGTTCGTGACAACTATTGAGGAGTCAACAATTCAACTAAAATAAACTTTTTCGACACCAATTAGAGGGTGGTTAAAAATTTTTAAACGCGTTTCGTGTGTAAAAAAGAACAAAATAAGGTATGTGCATGTATATACTTTACTTGAAAAGACAATTTAAAATAGTTTAACACAGCAAAATCTTCAAAATAAATAAATAAATTCTGCATAGACTTCATTCGTGGCACGGTAAGCAACTGCTATTCAATATCATATCAAGTATTTTTTAGCATTGCAGGTGATCCAGTAATTCGTAGTTTTAGGTCTTTGATATTCAGGATTGGAGTTTTTAACATATCCCAAAAGAAAAAGTCAAAGGATATAATGAGGAGAGTACCTTTCCTAAGTTACCCGTATTCTTAGATTGTTCGTATCCAACGTTGAAATGATTCCTTACTTGAACAACAACCATTTGAGCATAAACGAAAACATCTCCAAAAATTTACAAAAGTTTCTATTCAATGAAACCACAAAAAGCACGTTACTTTTTCTTGCACGGTAGCCATTTGCAGCTTGATACACTTAGTAATTATCCCAGTGAATTGTTGTTGAGTCATCTAGCCGCTTATATAGAAGTTATTTTCTGTTTAACATTTTGTTGTGTAAAACTGTTTTAAATTGCCTTCCCCAGAAAACAATAAACATGCAAGTACTTCGTTTTTCAGTGTTTTATCAAACGTGAAATGTACTCAATTTTGAAGCAATTTCTTTATGGCTAGAAGCGACCAAAAAAGTTCAATTTCAGACGTTTTGTTGAATATGTACGAAAATACTTGACTACTAGAAGCATGTTAAACATGATATATTTCAGCAAAGGTTATATCCCAGTGTCAAATAGGAGAGCAGACACAAAGAATAAAAAAGCATAATGTTTGGGATCACTTTCTATAACATAATAAAATTAAATAACTTACTCATGAATAACTCATGATTTTTAAAGAGCTTCAAATTATCAATGAGAAAAATTTATTTTTTTCTTAAATTTAGTATTTATAACACGCAAAATTTTCAACCTAATCCAATATAATTTTCAGAGAACTTGATAAATTGCAGTAATAACATTACCTTGTAATAACAACATTAAACTAGGAAACATTTGATAAAGTATGAGCATTTTTACTAAATATCTTTCATCTGCCGATGCGCAAATGATATAACTTTTATATGCGCGTCCGTCTATAGTCTAATAACAAGATAAATTATATAAAAATCTCAGTTAATTATCTTTAAAGATGCTAATGATAAACAACTTTTTATTAGAAATCTCATGATAATGGATCTTCTACATGATATACTTTAATTAATGCATTAAATAATTTTATCAGCAAAACATAATTTTTAATTTTTTAGATTTCATCGTTATTTGATGTTTCTATTACTTGAATGGTGTAATTGCTAGAAAGATTTACTACAAGCATAAAACTAAATCACTTCAAGGAAAGTCCTATAAGATTTGACAATTACCAAGAAACTACTGGGTTTTGCAACGTAGTTTCCAATTACCGACCAGTCATAATAAAATTAAATGTAGTAGGGCAGTGCTCGATACCTCCATAAATAACAGTGCAATAAGGCTGTGTATTCAGTCGAAAGTTCATGCAGTTAGGTGTCTGACGAAAATAACGACGTGGTTTGTTGAACTTATTTCTATGAAATTTTATATGGTATGGCTCTAATCAAGAGCAAAATATCTTTAGAGTGATTGCGATCGTGGGCGAGCGGTTGGAATGCTGGAAGCGGATCAAAGTGTTAATATTGTAGCCATAGCAATGAGAGTGTCAAAAAAGTGTCATGTTGAGATATAAATGGACAACTAAAAGTGAACATACTGTACAAAATCCCGTCGGTGGTTGTCAAAGGAAGACCACATATCAAGAGGCATTCTTAGGAACGAAAAGTAACAGAAATCCTACCTCCTAATGAAATGTCTTAAGATTTTGCAACTACTACCATTATACGTCTTTCTTTGAGAGCCATTTATCAATGATTAAATGAGATTGTATCAATGGAAGCAAGTTCCCACTTAAACCCAGAGAAAAATTGCATTAGTATAAGAACAGATCATTGAGGTTACCATGAGTTTTCCAGAGGGATTTTTTCGATGAAATCCCCTTGACTGGGACAAGTGATTCTCGTCACCAGTTAGTATGGAAAGAAACAGAAAAGGGAACAAAGGAAACGTTAAGTAACTCAAAATACTCATGAAGATCATTGGTATGGCTAAGATGTAATGGTGTGGGAAGGCTATATGCACCATGGCAGAACGCTACTTTACATCTTTAAGCAAGATACCATTGTACCACACCGAAATTGCAGAGGTATTATTTTTGAGAATTTATTTTTTCCATTGATTGTGGTAGTTTTTATGGGCGCACATTTTGTTTGTGGACAACAGCACCTGTCCACATAATAACACTGAATCATTGGAACACTATTTAAGGTAGAATATTGAACTTACGGAATAACCTACTTATTTTTGAAGATCAAATCTTATAAACATGTCTGGGATGCTCTTGGCAGTAGAATTTCTCAAAGAACTTCCCCTACCCTCCTTACAAAAAAGCTTGAGAGAGGAGTGAGGAAATATCCTTCAAGGATTCTTCAATAGTTTCGTAGATACTATCAATAACGCATGCAGAATTAGCCTTATTGTTCAAAGTGAGAAAATTCCGTACGAAGATATTTATATCTCTCATGGATCCACCAGTAATGATTTTTTTTAATTCCGAAAATTTTCAGAAGATAAATTTATTATTTTTATTTGTTATCCGGCTTTCTCATGTGGGGAAATCTGTACCATTTTTAATGATTAATATAACTATCTACCACGATTAAATATGTAGTCAATTTCATTTATGCAGTCATTGCCTGTAATTATTTATTGAAAATTAAAGGTTTTATTTCAGATTTTGTCATTTTAATATCTAAGTATTTCTCTCAAAAATTTAGTTTGCATCTCATGAATTTGAAATTTATGAAACAGATCCTTCCCATTTAAATTTTCAATTTTCAAATGAATGTATTGGCAATTCAATGTATTCAAATGCATTCAGCTTTATTTCGCATAGAGTAGACTATATTTCTTATTAAGAATTAGCAGCAGAATCAAACACAAATGTCTTTGTACCATGATCCATTATTGTATGATCATTGATAGCTGCAAATGCCGTATGACCAGTATGGAACTACAGAGTGGATTACTTGATTTCTAAACTGCTTCCTTAATTCTTCCTATTGAACGCGATTTCAAATATTTTTTCTACTCTCCCATATTTACAGTTCAGATAGAAGCTCTCTGAATTCACTGGTGTTGCTATATTTTTCATAAACTGAAATATATTTCAAGTTAAAAAGTAGTAACGAAATTAAAAATAAATTCTATCTACAATGCTCCATTAATTTAGGATCATTGTTAGTTCAAACTAAATGTCAGTAGTAAATTCTATACAAGTTCTCTAATCCTTTACTTAAAAGTGCAGCAATATTCTTGAGAAAATAAATAGTTTTTACATGACTATAATTTTTCATATTATGATTATTTTAGCCTTAAACTCACATTTTTATTAACCTTAATATTTCACCTTAATAATCTTATGGAGTATGTTCCAATCAAGTATGAAAGAATGATATTTTTCAAAGAACAGTCTTTTGAGTGCCAAAGCTTCTTCATTCTACTTCTTAAAAATTAATTTTTAAGACTATGGATACGTTAATTTAACTGCCTCCATATCCAACAACAGATATTTTAAAAGTTTGAAACATGTTCAACTGTTTCTTTTAAACAGCTTCTTCTGTATTAAGTCAAAGAAATAAATGACCTCTAAATATACTATTTTTAACACAAACCTATGTAAACTTTTTCCATCAATTCTGGTGTATCGAATGTTTGTGTTAATGAACGCATTTAAGTAAAGAAGGGAAACGCCCGCAAGTGACTTTCAAATGTTCGTGACCAGTTAAGTCACGCATCGATGTAAATGATGTATAGCTCCAGGATTTTTTATTTCGAATTCATATATTCTAATGCAAAGAAATTGTAAACGATTTCTACTTTTAAATAAGATCTTTTTATCCGAGCTGCAACAGAATATTCTCTCTCTCTCATTGTGGTCTTCAAAAACTACCACAATCCCTGGAAAAAATAAATTCTCAAAAATAATACCTCTGCAATGGTGTCTCTCTCTCTCTCTCTCTCTCTCTCTCTCTCTCTATATATATATATATATATATATATATATATATATATATATGTATATATATATATGTGTATATATATATATGTATATAATTCTTCTGTCCATGTGTTTGTAATAGAACTCCTCCTAAATGACTGGACTGATTTTCATGAAACTTTGTGTATGTAATTAAACTGATTCGAGAATGGTTTAGATTCACAATTTCATATCATAGAAAATGTTTTTTATGAAAAATCCAGAATTGAGTGCTTATTGAGATTATTATAATTGTTCGCTACCAGCGTATCTGTGGCGAAGTGGTCAGCGCAACGGGCTTCACTACGAGAAGTGCCAGAATCGAATCCCCGTACAGGCGATGTGGGAATTTCAATTTAATCTAATTACATTTGTGATAATTGTACACGGGGTGACGTCAAGTATTTTTAAAATTATTCCTTACTTTTGAATCAAAACGGGCCAATTTACAATTTATATATATATATATATATATATATATATATATATATATATATATATATATATATATATATATATATATATATATATATATATATATATATATATATACATATATATATATATATATATATATATATATATATATATACACACATATATGTATATACAAAATATTATACATACATATATATACATATATATGTGTGTGTTTGTGAGTGTATACATAAATTTGTTTAACAATAGGCATGTATAATTTCCTTTTAAAACATTAGAGGGAAACAAAATATAGTTTACTATATTTAATTACTAGAAACCAGTACAAAAATTTGGTATATGATTGGTTCGTTGGTGTTTATTGGTGCCTCTAGAGACTGCTCTGGGGACATACTAGTCCGAACATGTTATAGAAATATAATATACTACAATAATATTAAAATATCCGCAAGTAAAATCAAGTTTTGGGATTGCTAACATAAAAAGCGAAAGACGCCTAAACAGAATTAAAAGCATTCAACATTATTATATTGGTATAAAATTACGTAAAATTAAGAAAAGTTAAAACCAATAAGTTACAAAGACGAATTCTTACGCTGGTAAAACCCTGAATGGAAATCGAAAGTTTGAAATTTAAAATGAAAAGTTTAAGTTGGAGATCACACAAATCAGATTTCAAAATAAAATCCAGTAAAGGAAAAAAAGGAAATAAGCCGGGATGTGGCGTTTTCCCAATGATTGTATCAAAATTCCGTGACGAATTTGTAAAATATTTTATGTACGTAGACCTAAACCATAGAATCAATATAAATGTATAAGGTATCTTTCAATACGAACATCATATGAAGCTTGTTAGAAATGCGTAAAACTTGTTGAACAGTTGATCCTAAATGTAACGAAACATTTATTCAGAATATGAGGCTTTTCGGTTGAATTTGCAATCCCCTATAAAATAATAGTTTAAGTTACCTGTCCGTCTGTCCTCGAATTTATGAAGTAGCTGTACCTGGAGTAGATAGAGGCATCTATATTAGATTCTTCATGAGTTAGGGTTAGCAACGATCGGAATCTACCCCTTCCCCCCTTTTCTAGAATCTAATGCCAATATTTCAAGCCCTATTTTCCCCGGTTAAGAGCAGGAGAATAAATCTAGCAACTTGTCACATAATAAATAGGTAAAAATAACATTTTTGTTTTAGCATTATGATGTCATTCGTTTAACCATATCCTTTAATCATTTCTTATTTTAAATTATTTAAATATCGTCTGCATTATTTTCGTACGTTTTATCACCGAACTTAGATATTACGCAAATAATTTTTCTTTATATTTGGCTTAAATAATAGATTACGTACATATGTGATAATTTTAAATTTCATCATCGATTATTTTTGTTGCAGTGAATGTTTTATCACAGGTATTAACAACAAATTCTATCTACCTCCAGAATGTAGTAGAAAGGATAGTTTCATCCTTTTACTTCCATTAATTATTGTCGCAAAAGAAAATTGGAAAGAACTAAACAATAATTTCGACGTATCTAAGAAAGCTTTGAATTATCTTTCTAAATGAATTCAGTGTGATTCTAAACTGCATTCACAGTATCGGAAGACTTTAGAGGAGTCTGAAGATAAACAAATTATTGATTGTGTACCAGATAATTCTCAGCCAAAAAAATGTTTTTTTATCTGTCTTATAGGGTACTTTACAATTCTGGAAAATAAAAATTTTACAAATCCCGTCATATGACGGGCTATATGCTAGTCCTATAAGAAAATACGTATATCTTGAATTCTCTGAGTACTTATGACTATTCTAAACAGTGAGCCCATCGTCATGACCTACATTTTATAAGCTCCTCATTTTATCTAATTTCTTATCGGTATCGTTTCTGGAGATACATACTTCTCCTTGTACACCTGTCTACGACATTATCTAGAGTAACTTAACATCTTTTTTATATTATTTCTTCCTTCAACATTTATAAAAGGGCCTTAAAATTATTAATAGAAAGATAATGAATAAATTAAAGGGGAACTTATTGAAATGACAGTTATATTTTTCATTATATTCTAAATGTATTCTGTTTCTATACTCGATATGCCTTTTTATTATGTTCTTAAAACTTTATTAAAAATACCTGTTTTCAAGTAAGATTTAGGTAATAATACTACAGTACCTTAACATTGTTTCATTTTCTTTCTTCGTTTAGCATTTACTAAGTGTTTATGGACCTTAATAATAAACATAATGAATAAAAAAAGGAAATTTTTTTAAATACAGGTAGTATTTTAAATTATAGTCTATATTTGGCTCACCAAATCATAAAGCACTTCATTTTATATCTTTAAAGTTTCATACATATATTAATAATAATAATAATAAATTCATACATTAAATTAAGTTAGAGGTAATCAATCTAGAGTATGTTAATATTTTTTTTACTTAACCAATATTTATTATTTTAGGGAGTTTATTCTTCATAAAACGCATTGAATAAGTAATAGTTATTTTATGAAAATAGCAGATATTTTTCCGTGTGTATAAAAATTGTTCAATAAAACTTGAAACAAATGCCTACTATTGAGACACCGTTTTTACATCCTTACAGTGACTTCTTATAGGACTCTCAAGCAACAAAAAGTCTCATATAAGTGATAGAGTCGTACATGAGAGAAATCACACATTTTATAAAACTAAGTTTCTTGAATCTCGTAAAAATTAAAGTAGGTCTATGTGTCATATAAATATAATATGTTAAAGTGGCATAGCATCTTTAAAAATTAATTTTAAATTATGAAATATATAATAAAATAGCTCAGTCGGCAAAGGCAACGATCTCGTAACTTAAAGGTTGCGGGTTCGGAACTCGAGCCGGCATAAGATCTGACGTGTTCGTTAAAGATGACTGGTACATGTAAAATATGTTCTTGGTCACAATGTCCTTCAAGTTCTCAATCAATAACTCTGGATGTGGCAGATCAAGTCTGTGAGTCTTCTGCTTGGTACCTGCTTCAAAATTACCAGGACCTACTTGAGCGAAGTCGTCCATTCACATTAATGGTGCACATTAAAACGAAAGGTGAGCCTCTTGGCCTTAATACGTCTGCAGGATCAATCGGGCTTGGTTTGTCCAAGTGGCATGAAAAACAACAACATATAATAAAATATTGAAAATGTAAAAAAAAATTTACATAGACATATTTAAGCATACATGTCATTAATAAATGTACAACCAAATCAGAAAAGATGAGATTGAAATAGTTTTCCTCCATTTTTCTCTATAATATATCTTTGTTAGTTCTTTTATTCTCATTTCAGGTAGATACAAGAAACGATTATCGGTAACTGGCAGAACTTGTAAAATCATGATACACTTAGATCAATTAATCAAATTGTCGTCGTTCTAGTGAGAGGAAATTGAATTCCTTAACCCAAAAAAGATTCGCATAAGTGAGAATATTGAAAATATGAGAATCGGCGTATAACTGAACACCTAACAACTGAGAGAAATGTAACAATATTTGCCATAGAGCTTAACTGGGATTACAAAAAAAGATCGAGGGTGTCGTATAAAGGAGAGGTACTTAAGTGAGGGATTGCTATATTCAAAATTTTAACAGGACATGGTAACCTTTCAAATTATTTTACATATTACCTTAGATACTATAATCGTATTGTATTCTAAAATTTTATTACAAGAACAATCAGGGATGCAAACTGAAGTAAACTCTATTTCAGCAGATTTTTTAATTAAAATTTAATCTTTTAATTCTTGTAACTTTATGAAATCTCAATAATTTGTTCCAAGTGTCTTTTTATCGATTAAAGTCTACTAAATACTCTGCATTGATTTTTAAATATCTCTAAAATTTTATTCTATCATAATATTTTTCCTGCACTTATTGGGAAAAATAGTAAAGTTTTACTATAAATTAAACCTGTAAAAATTTTCAAAAATATGAAGTTTTATAGTAAAGGGAATAATTAGTTAATAAAAATCCTTAATAATTTCTATTTAATATTTTACTAGATCATACTCTTTTTATCTCTCGTAATAAACATCTCGGATACACATTTGTTACGTCAGAAGTTTTATATCTTTGGTTCTCCGAACAAAACAGCTGACGCGCAATCACCGATAAAATTAGCAAACAGATGGAGACAACGGAATTTACATTTCAAAAACACTTTTCTACTAGAAATTGGAAATATTACATATAATGTAGATTTGTCATTTAATTTTGAATTTTGATGGATTTGTATTTACATGTATCGTGTTTGGCATCAATGCATTTACACTTCCAAATATGCTTTTATCATAAACGCATTGATGTATGCACGAATTACTTTGTACACAAATGCACACACATTTTATAATGAATTAAAAACATTTCAATATTTTTTGAAAATATTGGTTGTGACGATAATTATAAAAATATTTAATATAATATACTCTATTATTCTTATTAAAGTTCTTGTAATTTAAGAAAATATATTACTTTTTAACGGTTAATATCTTTATTATAACTGTTTGATATCAATTCATCATTAAACATAAAATTCCGCTACTTTCAAAAATGAATTTTGTGTAAGTTTTCTAATAAGGATTTAGCTTTCAAATATTTATTTAGTTTTGTTATTTCAAGTAGTATATATTTTAAAATAACATACAAAACTTACACTACCACTTGCCCACAAAATAATTTTTGAAATATGTACATATATTAAAAACTTATATCAAATTGAATTAAAATATATGTTTTATTTATTCAATAAACCTAAAATTTTTAAAAATATAATTTTTTGTTTTAAAACTAAAAATTTTAATTTAAAAAGTTAATGTTTATCATGATATAAAATAAAATTTATTGCACGTATTGATATAATTGGGGTTTCCAAAATAAAGGTAATTATCTTTTATTTTATACAAAATTTAGTTTCTAATTTATATATTTCAAAACTTATTTAGCCGGCAATTGAATTTCTACCGTTTTTTACTTGTTGTAAATATTTTATGTTTTCTAAGTACATTGATTCTTACAACTATATAACAAAGCTAAATAATTTTTATAATGTTAAAACATAATTAATAAATTAGGAAAAAGTTCTCCTAAACAACACAGAACTTTTTATTTCCTATTAAATAAAAAATACGCTATCATAATTAAGACTTTTCAACTCTAAGGCACTATGGCCTCTTAAATATTTTTAGATTCTACCAAATTTTTCACTAAACATTCCTCGTGTATGCATTAAATAAAATCTGTGTATCCATTTTGAAATTGTGACTAAATTTAGGTTTACTTAAACTGAATTAAAATTTAGATAACTTTGAATTTTTATAAAAATTTAAGATACAGACATAAAAGTATTTATTATAAACTAAAGTATATATTATAAACAAAATGATATTCTAATACAATCAAAATATATTTTGAAGATATTTCGGTTGAATAACTGAATTGATAATGTGGAAAAAATATTAAAAATTAAAGGGACTGCAGCATTTTAAATATTTACAAAATTGACAGAAAATTGAATATTTAAAAATATAACTTGGTTTAAAAAGTTTTGGTGTCACCGATTTAGGTATACTTCAGTATATGTGAGGCACAAACCTGTTTATACAATTTATTACTTATACAGTCCTCTTAAAGAGCAGTATTTAACAGCTTAGACATTTCAGAAAATTTTTGCCTCACTTATTTTGCATGTTTAGTTATCAAAGTTACTCTTTGAAAGAGTATTTTCCAACCCCTTAAAAGTTTACAAAAAATATACACTCAAATTAGAGAAGTTATTAAAATTTACAATTTAACTTTTATCTTGTTTCATAAGTTTAACTTTCAGCTATAAACGTTCCTAAAATAAAGTTTTCAGCTACCTCACTAACTGATTTAGATATGTTCATATTAGTTAATACTGCAGTCTAATGAATGAATCAAAGATTAGCTTAACTGGCAGTGAATGAACATTTTACGCTTATGCATGTGTACTGCACTGCTACACTACTTTGTTCTCATACTGGTAATTATGATGAGGCAAGAGTACGATAAACTACGGATGGACATTGACAATGACGTATGAATTGCAACACAAAAGAAAGACACTAAAACAAATAGGTACTTTCACTAAACATTCCTCGTGTATGCATTAAATAAAATCTGTGTATCCATTTTGAAATTGTGACTAAATTTAGGTTTACTTAAACTGAATTAAAATTTAGATAACTTTGAATTTTTATAAAAATTTAAGATACAGACATAAAAGTATTTATTATAAACTAAAGTATATATTATAAACAAAATGATATTCTAATACAATCAAAATATATTTTGAAGATATTTCAGTATTATGTCGTTGAATAACTGAATTGATAATATAGCAAAAATAGAAAAATATTGAAAGTTAAAGGGGCTGAAACAATGTAAATGGTAATAAAATTGCCAGAAAAATGTATATTTAAAAATATAACTTCATTTTAAAAAGATTTGGTGTCACCGATCTAGTTATACTTCAGTATAAGTGAGGACAAACTTGCCTAAACAATTTATAACTTATACATTCCTCTTAAAGAGCGGTATTTAAAAGCTTAGACATTTCAGAAAATTTTTGCCTCACTTTGCATGTTAATGTTAAAGTTACTCTTTGAAAGCTTATTTTCCAACCCCTTAAAATTTTAAAAATAATATGCACTCAAATTAGAGAAGTAATTGAAATTTAAAATTAAACTTTTATCTCTTTTTCTTGTTTATAAGTATAACTTTCAGCTCTAAACGTTCCTAAAATAAAGTTTTGACTACCTCACTAACTGATTTAGTTAATACAGCAGTCTAATGAATGAATCAAAGATTATATTAACTGGCAGTGAATGAACATTTTACGCTTATGCATGTGTACTGCACTGCTACACTACTTTGTTCTCATACTGGTAATTATGATGAGGCAAGAGTACGATAAACTACGGATGGACATTGACAATGACGTATGAATTGCAACACAAAAGAAAGACACTAAAACAAATAGGTACGTTGTTTTCACCGTTTACGATAAGAGAATCGTAATCAGCAAGCCAGTTTCAGTTTTATTATCGATGTGTTTCATCTACATAGAATACGCATACATGTTTCAAATAATTTAGAAAAAATACATATGTATTAAGAGTAAGGTTTATTATTTTATATATCAAAATATCATCAGTATATATATCAATACAAATTAGACTGACAAAAAAATTTTTAGCTTTCGATTTACTTTCACTGTTATTAAAGTCATCTTATTGGTAAAGAATCTACCATCCCATAAAAGTTCACTAACCCGATTAACAAGTATCATTCAGAAATCGACAGAAATGCAGTCTGATGAATGAAGCAAAGAACTAAACTCATAGTGAATGAACATTCTTTTCAGATACATATATACAACATTGCTACACTACTAGTTTAGACATGGTTGATATCAACAAGTCGAGGTAGACCGTTGCAAGCTCTGGATGTTATAAGTACTCTTTATCCGCATAAATAGTCTTTCATATCTTAATAAATTATATATATATATATATATATATATATATATATATATATATATATATATATATATATATATATATATATATATATATATATGTGTGTGTGTGTGTGTGTGTGTGTGTGTGAGGTTTAAAAGTCGGGGTTAAAAAATAGGTGAGTTATAATTAAAAATAGTTATAACTCATTAACGATAACGATATAGGAGAAAGACACACCCTCAAGCTGAAATATACAGAGAAGCCGATTCGAAAGTAGACATAGGAATTTTACTTAGGTAGCAGCGCCAAAAGAGACAGTTCTGAGCGGGAACTCGTACTGATAACATCTTCCACGCTTGTCTTGGCAAATTATGAGAACAAAGGATTTCTAAATGGCATATCCATGAACAGAAGATTACAATAAAGATGTTTTTATATACGAAATCAAAGTCTTCCATGCCTTAATCAGTCGTTCATGTCATATATATATATATATATATATATATATATATATATATATATATATATATATATATATATATATATATATATATATATATGATGAATTATAGCCGAAAGCCTTCATAGCCTCTTCAAAATATTCTCAGCGATAAATTATAGCCGAAATCTCTCATAGCCTGTTCAAAATATTCCCAAGGGCTTTTAGATCTAGAATCAGTGATGAAAACTCCGTGTTTCCCTACTTTTACCTCTTTTAACCTTTACTCTAAGCTGTAGCTTGAGTCCATGCCCTAAGGTAAAGGTTCTGACCAAATAAGAGCTTATAGAACCCTCTAGGCCAGTTTAGGATATTCTCAAACAAACAGGAAGTGAGGCTTTCAGAAAGCAGATTTTTAGATAGTCAGATACCTTCATTCTTTAGAGAGTCTTTCAATTTTGTTCTTTCCCTAAAACTTGTTTGTACCCGTTCAACAGTAATTGAGAAAATCCACTGTCAGTTTTCTCCAGTAAAAATGTATCATATTTTATTTTCAGACAACCACACCATTAAACCCAAACCCCCAACGTACACTCAGTTTACGATGTAGACATGTGTGTATGGTATGTATATCTATAATGACAGAGAATAGAGTAGCCCGTTTATTAAACTCAGAACTTATTTTTCTCTGATCGGGAGATTAGATTTTTTCATAATGTAAATATAGTGAGTGAACAGGTACATGAGTCACCGAGTTGTCCATGGAATTCACACTTGTAAATACTGTAGAAATGCAAATGTCATATCCTTAATTTTGCAGTCTATAATACAACGGAATATAAGAAATCGGGAGCTTCTCTTTTACACCTCTGATTATATACTCTGATTCTTTCAAGTGGCCAGTTTCTTGAATAAAAATGGTCGTGGCATTTTCAAAATTTCGTGTGTTTCTTCTTTACCTCTTGGATATTAAGCTTTTCATTCCTTACATAACACATTGTATGTGGGACACGTACTAGTACGTTTTCTGACAATTGATACTTGAGCGCGGGTCACGTACTAGTACAGGTTAGTGTAACAATATGGTTTATTTGTATGTACAAAAATAATGGTATATACAGGCAAATGAAGCCGAATGTTCTTCTACAGAGATTTTGGAAAAATTTAGACAAATAAAAACTAGTTTTTACATTATTATTTTCATGATTGCTAATATTGCTAATTTTTATAATCTAAAAATGTTTATATATAACATAATTCGAGAAAATTAAAACTATATACTATTATTTCTATTTAATTTTTCATATTTGCGATACTATTATGAATTTATCCATGAAAAATATGTATTTTTTATTTTCAAAAATCTTATGGTTGTTATTTATATATTTCTATTTATATATTTGTTTATATATTTCATTATAGAATACGAAAAGGTGATTAAAAATTAAATAATTTTCGATCTATTGAGATTTAACTGAATAACTAAATTTAAGCTCAAAACGCCCGCTCCCGGTATAATTCCGCTGCTAAATACACCCTTACACAATGTGTTAATACTTGGTAATGTGGTAAAATTTTAAAGGTAATACCATTTTTTTTCTATGTTGAATGATTCACAGTACTAAAAAAGTGCCTCTACTCGCACTAAGTTCACACAAATAATTTAAAACAAATAATTTAAATAATTTAGAACTATTATTCTCCAAAATACAATTAGAATTTTCTGCAATTTCTTCTCTTTTGACATTTTTAACAAGATTTGTCATTATGTTAAAATTATTTTATTTTGCTGTATGTGCCATAAATAAGCATATAACGTGCCAAATGTTTTGCATATATATTTTTTGATACATTCTGCGTCTTAAATCGGTTTTTAATTTTTATTAAACTTTTAACATATAAAATATTTTATGAGGAAATTGTATACAACATTTAGATTCTTTTGCGTTGAAAAATTGGGTTTGGAGCATTCCGACCAAGTTTTTGTTATACAAGGATAAATAGAATGGAACCTAGTGGTTAATGCAAATTCCATACGGTTACAAATATTTAGTGAGATTCGAAACCACGGACTACTGTCAATCCAGTACTCACCACGAGAATTACAGCAAGTTTTTCCCATCCTCTTTCCATCGGAATGTTTTATTCCAGGTTACAAAATCCCTCATATTTTGCGTATGAGCAGTAAGAGAATATTTTTTACATGCCCTTATCTGGGCCTCAATTCAATTTTTTAAACATAATTTGCACCATCATATTCCTCTAGCAAAACTGCATCTTTTCTGTAAGTTTTGTCAACCGATGATATAAATTTTAAAAATTATGAGGGAAAAACTTGTAAAAGAATTTGCAATGAATTACAGAAAACTTTATACTTTCTTTAAAATTTGAGCTGTGTTTCCAAAAATTTCTGTAAAAATTGCCAATAGTCAGATAAACGTTATGCAAAAGTTGCAAAATATTTTCCAGTTATTTTTGATACAGGATAATTAAAAGAATTTTCTCTTTTTTAATACGCGTATAGTCCCAAAAAACTTCACTGGAAAGTGTAAGTTGAAGTGTGTGCTTTATATGGCCACAGTTAGAAAGCGACTGTGAAACATTTTTACAGAAATTGAAAAAAAAAAAAAAACCTCCAAATGTGTTTACAATTGTTTGACTATTCAGTTCATGTATATATATATATATATATATATATATATATATATATATATATATATATATATATATATATATATATATATATATATATATATATATATATATATATATATATATATATATATGTATATATATATATATATATATATATGTATATATATATATATATATATATATATATATATATATATATATATATTTATATATATATAAATAGATAGATATAGATATAGATAGATATAATATATATATATACATACATACATATATACATATATATATATATATATATATATATATATATATATATATATATATATATATATTATATATATATATATGTGGGTGTGTTTGTGTGTATGTATGTATGCATAAGTATCCCCGTACACATATGCATATCTGTATATATATTCTAGTGTTCGTGTTCTTTAAATGCATAATCAGTTTCTTCAGAGTAGCCGTAGAAAATGTATTTTGCATTTCTGGCAAAATTCGTCGGATCGTTACGAAAATTCTGGCTGAGATTTCCTTTCTTTTTACCTAAACCGTAGCCGTTCTCTCCATCCTTCGTTTATTTACGATCACCCCAGATCAAACCGACGTCCGAGAAACTTTCTTTTTACAGGCAGAGCGAAAAGAAGCAAAGAAGTAAAAAAGCAAACCTCAACTGCAAGCGAGAGAGGGGAGCCGAAACGCTGCCAAGCATATCTCTGCTCCAGCAACCCTTGTCGCCAAAGTGCTGGAGCGACTACCGTGAGTAGAGACTGATTAGCAAATACGCGTACGGCCCGTTTCGAAGCTGGGTAGTCACGAGGGGCCCGAAAATTAACTTTCATGGGAGGCACTTTTGACTAGGCTTGTTTCGTGTGTCGCAGGCATTTAAGACACACCCTTGGGTGATTGCCGGAAAGTTATGAGTGCTCTGATATGCGAGCGCAACAATTTGTTGGATAACTGCAGTGGTTATTGCCGCGAAAGGGTAAGTACTCCTTTTTTCGATTTTGGGGGAATCTCTTCATAACTTTTCTTCCAAGTTTTCGGTTTTCGAAAAGGGACAAATTGTGTGTAATATGTTATGAAATAAAATAGCATATTAAATGAAAGTGCAAACAGGTATAAATTTAAAAAATATATTACAAGTTTGTAATATTAAAAAATATTTCTTTTAAAGTGTGAAAAGTCTTCCTTTCAGTAAATTCTAATGATATGTATATTTATAGAAAAGTACTATCAGCATTAACTTTTAATGCAAATGATTTCATATTTAGAAAAATTATAAAAAATATATTAAGCAACAAAATACTATATAAAAATAAAGCAAAGATACATAAATATCCTAAATTTTTGGGATAGTTAAAAATATTTCTTTTAGAGTGTAAAAATTACATTTTGGACAAACAACAATCGTAACTTTACTTGCAAGTGTTTTGTTTGCGTTTTTATTTCATAAGGAATTATACAAAATATAGTAAAAAATACAGATATAAATATCCTAAATATATATATATTTTTAATTTTGTGATATTTGAAAATTTCACTTTAAAACTTTATGAACTCTTAAATTCTGCAAAATTAAATTATATATATAAATGCAATCTTTTTTACAAATTTTCATACAAAATGGATCAAAACAAATGGTTTTCTCGTAAATAACAGTATAATGTTGTTTAGTTATAGGTGTTATAAAACTCTGTATATTAAAGTAATTTAAAAATCTTTAATTATTTTATTTAACAAATATTTTAATGGCTTTATGTTTTTTACTGAATCTAAAAAAATGCGCTTTGCTGTGCACAATAATAAATACAGATAGAACAAGTATTTTAATTTACTCGTTTTCAATTATACGTGAAATTTTTTCTCTCGTGAAAAATTTTAGTGAAAAGTTCTCGTGAAAAGTTTTTATTTTAATTATCTAGAATAAAAAAGTTTTGATAAAATTATTGACGGAGAAAATTTCTATAAAAAGTAGACAAACCCTTATTATTTTATTTATTAAAACCTTTAAAAGTTTTTCTATTCATATTAAAATGATTTTAATTTGAAGAGTTAAAAATTATTAAGTTAAATATGGTTTCTTCATTTTCATACTTTAAGTATAGTATTTAAATTTTAATACGCTGTTTTTTATTTTCGGAGAAAATTCTCTAATACCCACTTTATTGCGTATTAAAAAAATTGTATATTCCCTTTAAATTTCATCTGTGCTAGCATTGGAAACATAAAAATATTCTTAATTCTTGAATATATTAAATGTATTAAAAGGAACTAGTGACAAATTTTATAGTTCTTTTTTAATTGTGTTTCTCGTAATATATCAACAGTATGATCATTATAAGAAAGGGGAATACGTAATCTTACATAAAATTGCTCCAAATAAAATTATAAATTGGTTTGAGAAGGAAAATATATCTGAATTGGCTTAAAACAAATTTTTACATTAGATTTTAATGATTTATATGGAACAGACTGGATTAATCTCAACATTAGTCTGAAAATAGTGTTTTCGTGGGTTTTCAAAAGAAGAAATATTTGAAGAAAAGTTACTTTTCAAAGAATTACTCTTGATTCTTAATTCTTTGCAATTAAACCGATAAATAACCCCAAGATTCACAGATCAAGAACAGGAAAATGCAGTTGAGTTTATCTATCTTTATAACCTGCCATGCTGCTTCCGAAAATAAACTCTTGAAGTTTGGATGTTATTGAATAATGCCTATAAACTGAAATAAAGCCCCCATGCCGAGAAAGTAAACATTCAGCTATAACGGGAAATCCGGCATGTGATGTCTACCTATGTCAACAAACTTGCCTCTGGCTGGAATAACTAAAGTTTATCAGCAGTTCATGTTCCAAAACAAATCATGTCTGACTGGGACTTACACAAACGGAAGGTGTACCTTGGAGAAAGTCTACAACTGTCACCGTCTAATAGAGGGACAAATCCGAAAAGTTGTGCAATTTCTTCCTGTCATTGACAGCTCTGTCTTCGAGGTGGATGAAAGTTTACTGAATAACATATGAAAGAAGGAACATACCTGAAGAAAAAGAAATTTCTCTGGTGACTTGTTTATAGTTCCTATATGGTAAAACTGTTTCAAAGAGAGATTGCATGGATAATTTTTGAAAACTGGGCCTGGAATAAGAGAGCCCAATCAACTACGATCAGGGAAAAAATTCAACAAAATAATCAAAATGTAAATTTTATTGTAATTTTGATTAATGTATTCCGTCTTTAGTACCACTGGTATATCTACGGTTTTTTTCCAAAAGGAATGATTTTTTACTGTTAGAGAACATCAGTATATAAAATTTGAAGAAGTGGCATCACTCTGACATTAGTTTTCACAGCATCTCCCATAAATGGGGTAACTATTCTTATGACTTTATCGCGCTATGCAGCTGGTTTATATGCAAATTGTTAGTTCAAATTCCTTAATATTTTATTAAGGTAGTAAAACTCAAAAATCAAATATTTATATCAAGTGTAAGTTATGAATTAGTATGTTAGATGTGACAGCAAGTGAATTATCAAGTTCAGTATTATTTTAAGAACTTATAGGTAATTTGACCTCAATTCAACTTCATAAAATTGTTCTAATGTTACATAGGCAGAAAATTTTCTTTAGCTTTCACTCCCTTTCATGCGCATAATCAGCAAAATAATCCATCATATAATATATAATCACATGTTATAATAAATAACCTTATTAGCAATTCATTGCATTATACAGTCATAGTGGTTTGTATATATTATATGCAGACTATGAAGATATGATATCGATCGAATATACGTACTTTTACTACCGGAACATCGAGCCCCGGGGCACTCTGCCAAATGCCCTGCCTCTTGACCTACTGAGGAAGTTCATATTAAGAACTTTAACCTTATGTAAGCAACACTGACAGACAGTTCAACATTTGTCTTTACTCTGAGTTAACCAATTAAAGCTCCCACTGCCCTCTCTTTTGTGGATATATAAATTTCAAGGAATACTTAGGTATGTTTTTTCATACGTATTTACTTTAAAGATTTAAAAAAAACTATATTGAAATTGTAGATAGTTTTTTTTAAATATTTACTTATACTTAGTTTCTAGGATTTAAAATGTTAGTGCCATATATTCCTTTTTTTGACTTGGTATATGGATATATGCATTAAGATAATATTTTTACATGCCCTTATCTCGTCCTCAATTCAGTTTTTTAAAACTTAATTTACAGGATTATATTCCTCTAGCAAAACTGCATCTTTTCTGTAAGTTTTGTCAACCATTGATATAAATTTTAAAAATTGTGAGGGAAAAACTTGTAAAAGAATTTGCAATGCTTTAGAGAAAACTTTATATTTTCTTTAAAATATGACCTGCTTCTCCAAAAATTTCTGTAAAAATTGCCAATAATCAGATAAACGTTATTCAAAAGTTGCAAAATATTTTCCAGCTATTTATGATACAGGAAAATGAAAAAAAAATTTCTCTTTTTTAATATGTGTATAGTCTCCTAAAACTTCACTGGAAAGTGTAAGCTGAAGTGTGTGCTTTATATGGCCACAGTTCGAAAACGAACTGCGATACATTTTTATGGAAATTGAAAAAATAAGTCAGACAGTTGACAGATAGTTCAAAATTTGTCTTTACTATGAGTTAACCAATTAAAGCTCCCACTGCCCTCTCTTTTGTGGATATATAAATTTCAAGGAATACTTAGGTATGTTTTTCATACTTATTTACTTTAATGATTAAAAAAACTAAATTGAAATTGTAGATAGGTTCTTTAAATATTTATTTATACTTAGTTTCTAGGATTTAAAATGTTAGTGCATTATATTCTTTTTTCTTTGACTTGGTATATGGATATATGCAGTTATAAAAAGGTATAATTCATGGGTTTCAAGGATATAGAATTCTTTCAAACTATAGTAAAAGATATTTTTTGTTTCTAAAAGTACATCTGAAAATAGTAATGGCTCTTCGTTATTGAATTTTTCGAATAAATTTTCAAATAGTTTCGTCTTTTAAATTTACTTAATTTATTAATTAACTTGTCCTTTGATTTCTCAAATGTATACGATAAATAATATATTATTTTGTTTGCCTCAATAACACAGATTTATTACATACTAATACCAGCAAATATTAATTAAACTTTTAATTTAAGAATATGTATTATTCACAACAGTTATAAAGTTTCTGTATTAAGCCATTATTTTCTTAACAAAATTTTCTATTTAAAATAATTTTGTAATGTACAATTTTAGTTTTTTCACAAAGTGTATGCCACTAAAGCTAATTATAATTTACTATACCTTTTCATAATTACATTTTTTAAATACAAAA
The DNA here is from genome assembly GCA_032207245.1 of Pardosa pseudoannulata. Taxonomy (NCBI): domain Eukaryota; kingdom Metazoa; phylum Arthropoda; class Arachnida; order Araneae; family Lycosidae; genus Pardosa; species Pardosa pseudoannulata. Next base: position 82,576,404 of record CM063503.1, on the reverse strand, counting down.
TAACAGCTCTCCAGTTTGAAATGCTGTTGCAAGTTATTAAGAAGAGATTCCTATTATTTTAAATGAAAATTTTATTTGATGAAATTACCAAAATGAGATTCATCGTTTCCTGTTTTATATTCAGTTTTCCTAGAAAGTGTAAACCTCAATATCTTTTTTTAATATTAAAGTTTGTATTCATGAAAAATAAAATTTTTAAATCTGCATAGTATTTTATGGATAAACAAATCGTATGCATTAACATTCAGTATTAGAAAATCTATTAAAATCCGTTTTTAACCCTAAAGTAAACACAAAAATGAATTTTTTAATCTTTGACTTTTAGAAAAACAAATTACTAATTTTCAATAATAGTTTAAATATATTTTAATACGTTATTTTCCCTTCTTATTTATGTATTCTGAGGATGAAGCCCTAACCTGCTTCTGCTTGAAAGGTTTTAAGAAACCGTATTTCAAATATGATTCTAATCATGATGAACCTTTGTGCATTCAACATTCTGAAAAACAAAAAACCTAGAAAAAACAATCCATAAAGTTTGGTGGCCATGGTTACTGGCGATATGTTTGCCAACAGAATCAATGGGTTTTCATAATTTTATCATTAAGTCAATAATTTCGAGCTCCCTGTGCCTAGCCATAATTTTTTTGAGGTAATGATAGGTTTTGAAGTCCAAATGCAAATCTTGCCGTACATATAGGTTATTCAAAGAAAAATCGATTCCGTAATGGTCATAAAATGTTTAGATATAGTTCGTTGCTCTTTCCTCATATATGCAACAGGTGGGGGAGTTCTCATCGATTATAAATATTATAGGATGTTGCTTGCTAAAAAGTCTCAGGCTTGCAAAGGAGATCAATAACAATTTTTGAATTTAGAATATCCTATACATCAAGTTTTAAGATGTAAAGGTTTATTAGTAGCTATTGAGCTAGTTTGTAGAGACATCTCAAAGTTTCCCACTCTTCAACTCGGGAAATTTTAGACAATAGTTACTTAGAGAAACAAATATGGTGAAAATGTGTGAGACCTATTGGTTTATTTTATGGTTGATGTGGATAAATTTTACAATATTTGGTATCTAGCAGTTGAATGAATCTATTTTCACTATTACAGAATCATGCCTGTCAAAGTTTTATACTCTTAAACTCTGTGGCTTTTAGATCTATTGGTTTATTTTCTGGTAGACGTGGATAAATTTTATAATATTTGGCATCTAGCAGTTGAATAAATCTATTTTCACTGTTACAGAATCATGTCTGTAAAAAAAAAAATTACAGACTTGCAAGGAAGATAAAGATTCATTAATAATTGGCAAATGAGTTGGTTTGTAGAGATGTTCCAAAGTTTTATACTCTTAAACTGTGTGGCTTTTAGATATATTGGTTTATTTCCTGGTTGATGTGGATAAATTTTACAATATTTGGCATGAAGCCGTTGAATGAATCTATTTCCAATATTACAGAATCATACCTGCCAAAAAAATTACAGACTTGAAAGGCAGATAGAGATTCAATAATAATTGGCAAATGAGTTGGTTTGTAGAGATGTTTAAATTTTTATACTGTTAAACTCTCTGACTTTTAGGTGACACCTACTCTGTAAACCAACACTGCCAGAAATGTGAGAGTTCTGGCTTATTTTGTAGTTAATGCCTATTAGAGTTTACCCTACTCGGAATCTGGTTGTTGAAGGAATTAGTTTCTAAACTCCATTGCAAATTTTCTATGAGAAAATTGTTTCATGAATGAAAATAATCCGTCTCGAGCATAAAAGCCCAATAAGACCGATTTTTTTTACCCAACATTGCTGGAGCTTCATCAGTTGTAATAATTTTTTAAAAATATAATAACGCAAAAATGAAAAGGGAACTCGGGTACATTTATCGAGAGCCACAAATAATCCTTCAAAGAGCCGCATGTGGCTCGCGAGCTGCAGGTTGGTCACCCTTGATATATACAATAAACTTCAGAGGATATTTTTCTATAGTTAATGCAATATATCAGGGAATGATATTTATTCAATCAATGCGATTTCTTTTATTGTTAATACCATGCTTAATGTATGAGCACAGATCACGTAAAAATAATATGAAAGTGTTAATTCAATCTATTTGATACTTACAGATAAAACATAAATATGAAAAGAAAAATAAAATATAGTAATAAAGAGGATTTGCGTATAACAACAGATTCCTCTAGAAAAATTTATAAAGAATATTTATTGACTAATAAAATCAGTAAGAAGTACCTCATTTAAAATAATTTTTAAAATAATATCTGAAGTGGATCATAGGCATTTTAGACATTAAACGGGTATTACACTTGGAAAATAAATTAAATATTATTCTATTTTAAAGCAGTTTTGTATTGCTCCAGAACAGTCACATTTTTATCTTCAAATCAGTAATATGGTTTAGGAAGATTGAGAAATAAATGTAGTATATGTCTGTGGGACATTTATGGAAAATAGAATAAATCTAGAATACAAGTAATGAATAATAATATTATTATAACTTAAATGTTTCGAATAATGTAATAATGGATTCTGTGTTACTATATATATATATATATATATACATATACGTATGCATATATATAAATATATATATATATATATGTGTGTGTGTATGTATGTATATATATATATATATATATATATATATATATGTATATATATATATATATATATATATATATATATATATATATATAATATATATATATATATAATATATATATATATATATATATATATATATATATATATATATATATATATATATATATATATATATATATATACATATATATATATATATACATATATATACATATATATACATATATATATATATATATATATATATATATATATATATATATATATATATATATATATATATATATATATATATATATATATATATATATATATATATATATATATACATATATATATAAATATATATATATATATGTATGTGCATATATACACATATATATACATATATATATGTGTATATTTATACATATATATATGTACGTATGTATGTATGTATGTATGTATGTATATTTTTCTTTCCTTTATAATTATAGAATTTTATTTAAAGTTCTGAACGTTCTCATTTTTTTCATTTTTATCTTCACTAATAATTATTTTTCTCGGAATGACACATAGTTTAACTTCCATTTATTAAGAGAAAAAAATCATTGAACGACGGAATAACAGGAAAACTTATAAGACAAATTATACAGAATTATGTGACTGGAAAAAAATATTTGTTTACATCCAAGAAATATTTTAACAGCGGCGTAATAAATGTCCCGTTATGTGCCGTGCCTTTAAGCCTGAAACATAAGTAGAGACATTACAACTTCATTAGATATGACATATTAATATGGAGAAATTTCATATACCAGAAATAATTCAGCTCGACTTGACATTTATTAATGTCAGAAACAAACAGACAGCAAAAAATTAATTAGTTCGCATATTAAGTTTCTTCATTTTCGCATAGGTTTTATATTTTTTATGCTTGCAAAAAACTAATGCTAAAAATTTGCTTTTTAATCCTTAAGCATTTTCCGGAAGCTTGTTTGCTGCAATTTTATTAACTTGTTTTTAATAAATTCTAGGGCTTCTTGATTATTTTTGAAAATGGTTTTTAGTCTCCAAAAGTTGTACATGTATATATACTTTTAATCTCTATGAATGAGAAAGCAACGGTATGAAAAATAAAACAGTTTTTAATTAAAGTTTTAATTTTTAGAAGTCTTTTAAGTTTCTAAAGTAGTTAGGTAAGATTTTATTTAGTTTTAGAGCCATTAATTATTAATGTGTGAAAATTAGAGTTTTTCAACATGCTTTATTCCCATTTCTTAAACGTACATTATCTCTATTTAAAAGACCATTTTTAGACTTTAGAATAAATCTTAGCAGTTATAACTAATCACGAATAAAAATAATGGCAGTAAAAGTAATAAGAAAAATATTCCTTTTCCAAAATGTACAAAATGTATTTAACAGTTCTTTTAACCAATTGTTTCTAAACAAGTTTCTCAGTAAAAATTTATTT